>CM076686.1:13047574-13647574 GCA_038501925.1 Xenopus petersii
GGGGTGTACGGAGCTTGTCAACTGCCCCACTTGGCTCTCTTTAGTAGCAATGCATCTTCAGTCTTCGTGGTTTCTCCATGCAACCCATCTTTGAGGGACTTCCTCTGGACTCCTTGTCTGCCGACATAAGGAAAAGGACGGCACATGCTTGAGGATGGAGATGACAGAGTCTGGTCAAGAACAGCTGCTCAAGCGCCTGCGTAAAAGTGTTACGGGTTTGGTTTTTTCATCCTCTTGGTCACTTTCACACTGCCTCTGAAACAACATAACGCAAGATATTGTGAATATTCTGCCAAAAGTCATCTGATTGTATCCTACCTCTTATAATGATGAGCTGTGTATTCGGTCTTCACACTAAGCAGGAGACTACAGGAGACAGTCAACAGTAATGTCAACAGTAGTTCCAGTCTACCTCAACCTCATACCCTTTCCTAGCCCAGCATGAAGGGTGAACACACAGATATGGAGTCTGTCGCCCCATGGAAATAAAATTCACCTTGGGCTCAGTTATAAAGAATTGTAACAAGATTATCACTTCTCTGGGATTTATATAAATACTTATTTTCAAAAGAAGGATTTATATATTGTGGTGACAAAACGGTACTGGAATTATAGTTACAGGAGAACTTGCCTATTTTTCTACCATGCTATGTAGGGTTGGTACCACACCTGCTGCTGATGTGACCCTAACTGGTGGAACTTACTCAGGTTCTGTTGGAATGTTCTGTCAGTGGAGACGTTGGTCTCAGCAGTTCCCCACTAGAAAACCAAGTTTAATACAGAGATACAGGTGTGCAATCAATTCTGTTTTCATTGGCTTTTCTACAACAGCATTTGTGAAATGCTAGAGTTTTCGAAAGTAAGAAATCCAATTCCAAAAATGGATGCTGCACTGGAGAAGTCCTAAGGATCTCCAGGATAGGAGGTAATGAACATGACATGTGGTTGGGGATGGTTTGATAGATGTAAAGAGGAATAAGCTTGTACAAGACTTTGAGTATGTGATTAGTATGAGTTGCCATTTAATCCTGGAAGCTAGAGGAAGCCAGTAGAGGAACTGAGTTGAGAGGCAGAAGAGTAGCATCTGGTAGTAGTAACAAATGTTTCTGGTGAAAGAGTTTATTATTGGCTGCAGTGGAGAGAGCCGGTAGAGTGGAAGAACAGATAATAGGGGTTGCAGTTATAAAGGTGTGAACATGAGCCTTGGTGACATCTGCAGTGAGGAAGGGCCAAGAAATTGCAATATGATTTAGAAGAAGGAGACAGGACTAATAAAGTTATCAGATGTTGGGGATAAAAGTGACGGCTGAGTAAAATGTATCACCAAGGCTGGAGGCCTATGAGGTAGAAGTAATGGAGGTGCTGTTTATGGATATGGAGATATCAGGTTCAGGTAGGGTTGCCACCTTTTCTGGAAAAAAATACCTTCCTTTATATCTAACTTTTTTCCCTATTAATAACCTTGGGATCAACTATCATTTTTACCGGGCAGACCGGTAAAATACCGGCCAGGTGGTAACCCTAGGTTCAGGTGAGGCAGATTTTGGGAGAAAATTAAGTTCAATTCTATATAGTGGGGCGACATCATCATCATTTATTTATATAGCATCTATGATGATACAGCATAAAGGCTGTATTTAATGGGGGAGATATATAATACAGGAATTATATGAGTGTCAACAGAATAGAGTTGGTACTGAAGTCTATGAGATGCTTTGCTGAGGGGTGAGGTATATATGAAGAATAGGAGGGGAGGTGATTAGTGTACCTTGTGGTACCCCATTAGACAGGCCTAGTGGAGTGGAGCAAGTATCTGAATAGGAGATACTGAATGTGTGGTTGAGAAACAAGAGGAAAATCAAGAACAAATGTTTAGAAGGCATCACAAAGAAGACTAAGCTTAGGAGAAATGTCCAACAGATTTTGGCAATGCTGACTCCAAAGAGTGGTGAAGGTAGAAACTAGATTGTAGGGGATCATTAATATTTGCATATGTATCTGTGGGCCTGGATTGTAACAGAAATAGGTGTGTGCATTTTCTGTATATTCTTTATTGATCTAAGGTAAAAAACATTCTCAAAAGACGTTATAGTCCAGATGGTTACTTACCAGTTCTTCTTCATCCTTCATTGGGTTGCACAGCAGCTTCATGCGACATAGCCTGTTACAGGCAGATACCATGTTGTAGGAAAGCTGTATGGAAAGACAGGGGACATCATTTTATTGATGTCCTGAAGGTAACATGGTCCTAATCCAAAAGACACCAGCAGGGTGAGGATGCTGGGAATCATAACTAAAACCAGGTGGAAGGTTAAGAGCAGTATTTGAAGGAAAGTAGGAAAGCAATCTCTCCGCTTGCACATCATTTGGAAAATTATCCACTTTTGGCTTGGCTATGCCCTCCTTCTCTCAAATCTTACCTTCCACTTCCGTCTAGCATTAAATTTCTTAAAATTCTTCATGTTGATAGATGAGCGGCTTCTGTTCACAGCTTGCTTTCTGTTGAGTGGCTGTGGGGAGGAACAAAAAAGGAACTCTAGTAAATTATCTGTTTCCCCCAATGCAGGGAGAACATTTCATAATGTCTCCCAACCCTAAAACCTTTTGTTATTGCATTACCCCAGGTGTCTACTAGCTACAAACAGGCAGTCTTTTTTTTTCTGAAGGAACATTCTATACTAGGGCTGCTATATCACTTGGGTTCTGCATAAGAAGGTATTGGGGTTTAGAAGCCAATGCAAATAATAAAAGGGGGTTAGTGGGCAGCCAAGTTTGGTGCCCATGAAAAGGGCAAAGGAGGAACAGTGTTGATTTTAGAAGTCTTTATCAGCCAAACTTTATAGGTATATATGTGAGTTTAAGCATATTAAACCAAGGCTGCCACTGGTCAAAAAGTATAAGCAAATAGAGTGCCACGATATTGCTCTGAATTTGAAATATTTTAAACTTGGATACTTCCCCCATTTCTGATGTTTAATATAAAGATTTAAAACAAAGAAAACAATACATCTCTCTTGGGAACACTCACCTTAATCCATGGGTGGATCAGACACTCTACTGCGGTCATTCGGTCCCTACATGAAACAAATTGGGTATCTCAATATGGTATATACATATATAATACCATGCTATTCAGACCCTCCAAATCCACACCCATATGTTCAGAAAGGTAGAACAAAGGGTATATGAACCCATACAACCAAAGCCCACATGTTTGTTCAGTTGGTGGAGGATGCAGGAATCTCTCTCCATATGATAGACCACCAAAATGTCATTTAGATAAGCTTCATATGATGGAATAAGTACTTTTTAAGGGCCATCAAACTACACTTGGTTGAGATAGATATAAAAATTAACCTTGTAAAATTTGTGCAGCCCCCCTCCACACACCTAACGTCAGTTCACGACAAGCCTTATAGTTCTAAAGACACAGCCATTAAATCACTGTCCTGTGATTCTATTCTATTCTATTCAGGGCACAAAATAAGTCTGCTTCTCTGTTTTTTCACTGCTCTTGACAGACCAACAGTTTGGGAATTGTTGATATATCTGCACTAATCCATCAACCAATAAGTGGTCAGGGTGCTTTATATTCCAGCTGCGTACCTTGGATCCTTCAGCAATAGCTGCTGTATGAAGTCTTTGGCCAACTCGCTGGTCTGTTTGAAGATGCGGTCATCGAATTCATAGTTCCCTGACACCACATTCGTCAATGTCTCTTGGTCAGTCTCACCTTGAAAGGGTGACAATCCGCTAAGCCTGGAATCAGAGATAGGCAATTATGCATAGCTTAGCATGATTTGAGTCTTGATTGGTAGTATAGGTGTTTGAGATACTGTTTAGTTGTCTGTAGGGTAATTATATTAACCTACAATCAAGGTCTATGTTTAACGGCACATTATTGAATTAGAGAGGGTACAGAGAAGGGTAACTAAGCTGGTAAAAGGTATGGAAAATCTCAGCTATGAGGAAAGACTGGCCAAGTTGGGGATGTTCACTTTGGAGAAGACGATATGATAACTATGTATAAATATATAAGGGGGATTGTACAATAACCTATGTGTCTTCTAAAGAATTTAGCTTACCTCTAAATTCCATTAGGCATTTTCGGTCATTTCACCATGTGACATAAAGCAAATGTCAAAAGAGGTTTTATTGCCAATACACCAAAAAGTGTTTCCCAAATGGAATTGCTGACCTCCTGGTGGTGGGGCAGATCAGTTTCTTGGAGGTTGCCCAGTCTGAGGGCTATTTAGGCCAACATTTTTGGAAATGGCCTCCTGGAAGCCCAGCTTCACAAGTACTGCTTGTATCTGATACAGCAATGTTTTCATATCTCTGTCACCTTCTTCTAAGGTATGGTAGACCCTGAGATGTGGGGCCTGATGGGGGTCACAGAAAAATTTTGACTTCTGAACTAACACCTTACCTAGCCCAGTACTAACCATTCCCAGTACCCATTGATTCCAAGGCCAGAGCGTTGTTAACACCATATTACCAATGGACTCAAGGACAGTTTAGCAGTTTCTTGCTCCCTGCTACAGTACAAGTTACCTGATAATGAATTACTTGGCTATTCAGTCAGGGACCATGAATCTGCAAATTACCAGAATAAGAGCAGGAGGCAGGTCCAAAACTATGACTGCCAAAGCAACTGCTTCACACACACTCAAAAATGACAATGTTACAATATATTCAAATTCACAGTAGTATACTTACAAGATATATGTGATGACTCCAATACTCCTATAAGACACAAAAAAAATAGAACTTGAAAAAAATATCAGATAATTCAAATATTCTAAAACCATCTCTGAAGGTGACCATATATCGGCTGAATGGGTGGACAGTGTGCAATTTGTACATGTACAAATTACGATAGCAGGTTGATTTGACAGGAGGAAAGGAGAAGCTGTGGTGACCCTCTTTTCCTCATCTTCTAATGTACCATCCATGTAATGAGAGCAAGCCCTCTAGAGGTAACATAAATGCCCAGAAGGTTGGGTAGTATGGTTGACCATGGTTGACCAGCCAATCAAATCTGGGCATGTGCGGACAGTTTAACTGTAGACATGAGCACCAGTAGCCACTATGGGGCAGTAGAATGAATGAAATAATGAAAACACAAAAGTTGCTTGCTGACAAAGATAGTTTGAGGCAATAAACAAGAGAGATAGCAGACTGTTACTTACCACATGTCAGTTGGGGGACCCAGTGGCTCGTAGTTTATGACCTCAGGAGCTGCAGAATGAAGACACCAAGTTAATGATGATATTTAATCCTGGGTTGTACTTTCAGGGTCTGTGCTCTTCCATAAGGGTCAAAATATGCCTCTGCAATTTACTTTTGGATTCTAGAAGTTCATAGGTGACTGCAAGGGTGTCTTGGTTGTGAGTCAAAGAGCTGCACTGGTTTGTATATTTTAACTCTCTCCAGAAATGATCTAGTGATCCCATCATTCTCAGCTGGGCTGTTTCAGCAGGGCTAGAACCACAAGTTTGACATTCCCTGCCCTAGTCAATCTGGGACTTGAATGGTTTGGCACCTTCAATGAGTTCCTGAGCTGTCAGACAGTGACCTTACCTATATATTGGGGTGTCCCACACAGGCTTTTAAATACAGCTCCATCTTCAATCTTCTGAGCTAAGCCAAAGTCTATGATCTTGATCTTGGGATGGGGCACATCCTTCTCTAGCAGCATAATGTTTTCAGGCTTGTTGGAGAAGAGAAAAAATAGTAGAGTAAATATCTGAACACAAACTGCATGAAAAGTTCTCTATTTAAACATTTAGCAATAGTGAAATTATTTAGTAATTCCAAATGCAAAAAAAAATCACAGATGTAGCTTCACTAAGAGCCCACACTTAATACATGAGTGATACTCAGAGTTCCCTGTATAACTCAGCCTGCAGCCTTGTGCCTTTATATGGTTACAGAACAACCCCTAAGTGACTTCTAATATCCTTATCATTTACAGTAGGGGGTACATTATCCCTTATAATACATGAGTGATACTCAGAGTTCCCTGTATAACTCAGCCTGCAGCCTTGTGTCTTTGTATGGTCACAGAACAACCCCTCAGTGACTTCTAATATCCTTATCATTTACAGTAGGGGGTACATTATCCCTTATAATACATGAGTGATACTCAGAGTTCCCTGTATAACTCAGTCTGCAGCCTTGTGCCTTTATATGGTCACAGAACAACCCCTCAGTGACTTCTAATATCCTTATCATTTACAGTAGGGGGTACAATATCCCTTATAATACATGAGTGATACTCAGAGTTCCCTGTATAACTCAGCCTGCAGCCTTGTGCCTTTATATGGTCAAAGAACCCCTAAGTGACTTATGATTTCCTTATCATTTACAGTAGGGGGTACATTATCCCTTATAATACATGAGTGATACTCAGAGTTCCCTGTATAACTCAGCCTGCAGCCTTGTGTCTTTATATGGTCACAGAACCCATCAATGACTTCTAATATCCTTATCATTTACAGCAGGGGATTATTTATCCTTTTTAATACTCAGTGCAACATAATATTTCACAAAATGCTACTCATCTTTCCTGGCCACCAGGTGGCACTGTGGCAGTTAAATTTTAAGAATTCCCTGTAAGTTGGCTGACAGCCTAAAACAGACAAAACATGTGTTTCCAGTTACACAATGAATTCAAGCAAAACAAGATGTTATACCTTCAGGTCCAAGTGAGCAATGTTGCGGGAGTGCATGTAGGTCACTCCTTTCAGTATCTGCTCCAAGAACTCTATGGCATCCTCTTCTGACAGGGCTTCCTTCTCAGCTATGAAGTCAAAGAGCTCTCCACCTCGGATCCTGCACAACAAGTAGACACCAAAAGGGATTAATCACAGTGTCTACCAAATTATTTGACTTGGATAAGGTGGACAACTGAGGCCTGATTGATGGGGAATGTGGTAACAACACTGTCTAGAACAGTGTTGCACTTTTTTAAGATCAAGCCCATCTTTAGGGACCCCCTTAGTGATTTACAAGTTTAAAAATATAGGAAACCATGTACAGTATCAGTCATGCAGACATTGTTTCAATAGTATCTAGGACACCCCAAGTCTCACCCTAACTGACCTTCAAGTAGGGCTTTCATGTATATCTAGGACAACAAGCATGGCTTCTCCCCACCTCTCACCCTAAATGGGCTTCAGCCTGAGCCTCGCTAAATCCACTGCTCCAAGAACTCACAGAAGGATCAGCTCCACAAGTCTAGAGTTATAGTCTTTTATTCTGACTGGCCAGATCTGACGCAATCTCATAGGCATGTAACTGCTCTCTCTTAGCTAGAAGGCATTTAACCACATGTTCATGTAATGCACAAAAGGGTCCATAAACAAAAACACATTTTTGATACATCTGATTCTTCAGTAATCCCAGAGAGATTATTATTGTTTATTTGCAAAGAAGGGAGTGGGCCCACACAAAATGTTGTTATCCTGGGCCTGAGCCTACACCAGTGATATAGGGCAAGGGTGAGTCCTTATTTACAGGAGCCTCTCCATGACCTCAGTAGTTTATAAATGGTAAGGGAACCAAGGTTTTCTCCTCTATTGAGGAGGGTGGATGGTAGAGAGGAACTTGAGGCAGGAGACTTAAGGGTCAGGGCACACGCTCAGATTTGGGGAGATTATTTTCCCAGCGACAAATCTCCTCTTCTCTAATCTGCCCGAACTGCCTCCCTTTGGCTAGAATGTAAATCACCGACGGGATGGCACTTGTAGCGCTTCGTTTTCCAAATCTGCCCGAAGTTTCCTTGTGAGCGTTTTACATTCTAGCCAAAGGGAGAAAGTTCGGAAGAGGAAATTTGTCGCTGGGCAACTAATCTCCCCAAATCTGAGCGTGTGCCCTGACCCTTAATTCTCCTGCCTCAAGTTCCTCTCTACCATCCACCCTCCTCAATAGAGGAGAAAACCTTGGTTCCCTTACCATTTATAAACTACTGAGTTCCCATAAAGAATGATTGTAGCTATCATTACGACATGCTCTAGGAGAGTGAGGCAGATATAGGATAAGTAGTAAGCACAGCTCTGTGTTCCACTGAGGAGATGGTGCGGGGTTAATCCTCAGGCTACACACACCACAGAAGGGACTCCAACCATAATGCATGTGACAAGTACCTCTTCTCCTAAAGATTCAGTTCAGCATTAAAGTTCCTGTTACTGATTTTAAAAACCACTGGGTGCCTGAGTTATTGTGAAGACCAGTGAAGTGTTGGTTTATCAGCTTGGACACTCTTCTCTCCAATACTACATTGGGGTCCAGCTGAGAGATAGAGTAGCATGTGGCATGTGTCCTACCCATGGAGGAGCTGAAGACTACTCTAAAAAAAAGTGTTACAGTTGCTTAGAATATATCCATCGGCAACATATTAAATATGAAACTTGTACTTCCCCTTTAACAGGGAAAAGCCCCTGTTGTAAATGCAGAATAGGGTTTGATTCCTACTGCCAACCACAAAGGCAGCTTCCAGAAGGGCCAATCAGATGATAGGCCAGGCGGGCCATTGTAAGAACCAATCTGGCCATGAGTTATAATGGTGTCAATCACAACTAAGACTGCTGGGCCAATTCTATTTTCTATTGCTACTTTTCTATTCAGGCCCCTCCTATTCATATACCAAATCAATGCATGGTTGCTAGGGTAATTTGGAGCCTAGATGGCTGAAATTGCAAACTGGAGAGCTGCTGAATAAAAAGCTAAATAACTCAAACACCACAAATAATAAAAAAAGGAAAATCAATTGCAAATTGCCACAGAATATCACTCTCTACATCATACTAAAAGTTCATTTAAAGGTGAACAACCCCTTTAAGGAGGGATAGATAGGATTAGGTTAGTTATTAGAGCATCCAGAAGCTTCACTGAAGATAATAGAGAGGGTTAGTATCATAGTCATCAACTGCCAGCAGAAGAACTCAAGCTCAAAGCTCAGGAATAGAGAGATACCAAGTGCAACACAACTGCAAAGGCCTTGTACTCTAGGCACCTGTTGAGTGAGTACTACCTCTTGCTGAGATTACTATCCATCATGTCCCCATGTTATCGAGGAAGTGACTTTATGGAGTAAAAGTACCCTGTCCCATCTTAACCCTCTGGTGATGTTACCTGCTGAAAGAATCTGTTGTGATGCTCCAGCAGTTACTTAGGGAATGGTAATGTCCCTTTAATGGGAAAGAGAGAGTACCGAAAGCAGAGAAGTATTGAAAGATATAGCACAATGCTCACAAGCCCAGAAATAGCATGCAGAGGCAACATGACCGCACACAAATGCCAAACAAATCAATAAAGCGTGCTGGAACTGCTCCTTGCTCTCTATAAAATGATTTGCTATTCAGATCTTCTCCAGTGGACGGATTTATCTTCATACAATATTGATTAGAGGTTCTAACCATTTGTTTTATGAACCCTCTAAAATAAGCCTGACATCCCATAATCACACACTTACGGCATGTTTGCAGAGACACACGAGGCTCCACACTGATAAACCAAATGTCACCCGGCTTGAAAACAAGATCGATTTCTGCGTTTCACTTGCAGATGAGGAAAATGAGGCTCTTTCGGCCTAATCTGTTGCTGCCAGCTGGCTTTCGAAGACTTAAACTGACCCCTTTTTAATTATGTAGCCCTACCCTAACCTATCCTAACTGGATAATTTTATTTTAGACTTTCTGAGGAACTCGAGCATCTTAGGGACACTAATATCTCAACATATTGGTCCGTGTATGATTCCAAAACAATGGCATCCCTAACCAATATGTCATATTGATCAGTACAGCTAAAAAACACATAAAAGGGCCTGAGACGATAGATCATGAGATATGATCCTTACTTGATGGTCTGCATTGACCACCCGTGTGATATTAATGTTGGCCACATAACTGGATGTGTCTGATCTGGCCCACCTCTTAGGTTACCAAATTGGATGAGGATCTCCTTGCTTGGTGACCTTGCCAAGCAAGTTGATTTGTTTATGTCTAGCTTTAGTTTTGTACAATTGGTACAACAGGACATTGGCTAGGCACCAAGGGTCCTTGGCTAGAGTGGAAGCTTGAAAGGTGGCAATCCTTGGGTATCTATATAAAAAGAAGACGTTTTTGAAAAACAATTCTCCATTGAAAAAAAAAAAATCACCACTGGATAGTTTCTGTGAAATCCAGTAGTTGGGGAGTATGAGGAAGAATAATCGGTTCCACTTACAGTTCTAAGATCAGCACCATTTCAGCTTTGCTTGCGAAGACGTCATGAAGCCTCATGATGTTGGGGTGTTCCAGCTGCTGCAGGATAAACACCTCCCTTTCAATCTGGTCCCGGTCGAGACCCAGGCGGCTGCCTTTACATTTCCGTGTCTTTATAAACTTGCCAGCGAAATAGGTCCCAGTGCTTTTTTGCCTGCATTTCTTCACCACGCCAAAATGACCGCTGGAAAGACAGTAGATATATCAGAACTGTGTTCTGCATACAGTGCTAATGGATTAGAAACTTGAATACAAATGATATGCAGTAATGTGCTCTTGCTAGAACAGGGTTCCTTTAACTTTTTTACCAGTGAGTTGGGAAGCAACACAACGAAAGTCCCTGGGGATGCCAAATAAGGGCTGTGGATGGCTATTTGGTAGACCTTATATGGACTGGCAGCCTGCAGGAGACTCTATTTGGTAGTACACCTGGGTTTTATGCAACTGCCTCCAGGCCTGGAATTAAAAATAAGCACCTGCTTTGAGGACACTGAGCGCAACATCCAAGGGGTCGGTGAGCAACGTGGATCACTGATCTAGAAGGTCCACCTTGGCCTGATTTTGCCACAAGCTAGGCCAATGAGGGTTTATGCAGGTTTGCCAGGAGAGGACTGCATTAGTTTGTCAGTGGTCCTTTTCTAATCTGTCCATTAGATATCTGAATGGTTATTGGCTGTCAAGCAGACCCCATACACAGGGTCAGACTGTGTCGGTGAGTCAGCAGAAAAAAAAACAGGTGGGCCCCATCCCACATGTGCCTAGAGTAGGGTTGCCACCTGGCCAGTATTTTAACAGGCCTGACCAGTAAAAATGATGCTTGACCCCAATGTTATTAATAGGATAAAAATCTATAAATATAGGAAGGCCGGTATTTTTTTCGAAAAAAGGTGGCAACCCTAGCCCAGACCCACCCCATATCTCCACATATATCTGTGCTCCTGATCTCCACCCTGCCAAATTGCAAGAAGAACTGATGTGCACAGGGAATTTTCATCTGGAGAGGAGGCCCATGGGCATTGGGGACCCTGATGTGGCAGCCCCTGTGTGCCCAGACCTCACCCTACATGGGAAAATACTGATCCACCATCTTGATCTGAAGGGGTCAAATATAATGTGGCTTCTCAATTATAGGAATTTATAATGGCTAGTTACTTGGGCTGCCATCTGGCCAGTAAAATTGATGGTTGATCCCAATGTTATTAGTAGGGAAAAAAGATAAATATAAAGGAAGTATTATTTTTCCAGCAAAGTTGGCAACCCTACTTGTTACTGACAAACAAAAACATCGCCATACTGTACTTTTGGGTGGGTGATCAAGGATACTTCAAGTTATATATAAATGTAATTACAACAGAAGCTATGTAACAGAAATCAAGAATAACTTCCGTTATTCTCCTTCTGCTGCTGGGGTCTATTAATCACAGAACATGAAGGACATTGTGGAAACAGGAGAGATGACAACTGATACAGACTTACAGTGGTGACTAAGCTAAGGAGGCATGGGGGCTCACTGAGAATCACTTTTATTTTGTGTTTATGAAAATTATTTTTCTGCCCCATAAATTATTAGCGATGCGCCATTCCCAGCACTCAGAGCACGTTACTGTATCAGGTTAGGAGCACAGGAGAAGTGGTTAGCCAGTGACTGAGCACACACAGAACACAACAAACAACAGGAATCTATAGAGAAACATTTCCTGTTTTTTAACACCCCCACCATCTGTTTGGTTTTATCTGTATAACACACCAATAGTCTGTGCTCAGTCCCCCCCCCCCCCCCCCCGTTGACCCTCACTGCTTCTGTCATCACTTAACCTGACTCCACTTTGCTCAAAGCAGATTAGCAGATCAAAAGACCTCCAACTTGTAGCATTCCAGATGTGCTTGGATCACCACCATCACCATGTTCCAAACTCCCAAACTCTAGGGTTGACTCCAAGAGGAAGGGGGTCAGGCCTGAAGGCTAAAGGGAAACTTAAGTCTAAAATAGAATAAGGCTAGAAATGCTGTATTTTGTATACTAAATATAAACATGAATTTACTGCACCACAAGCCTAATCAAACATATGATTTATGCTTTCAAAGTTGGCTACAGGGGGTCACCATCTTGTAACTTTGTTAAACATATTTGCAAGACCAAGACTGTGCACATGCTCAGTGTGGTCTGGGCTTCATTTGGGAGGTTAAGCTTAGGGATCGCTGTAAATTATCAAAACAGATAATAATATCTGCCAGAAGCCGATACATGATTAATAATCAGAATATACAGACTGCACTGGGTCCTGTGTTGTCATGTAATCTAAGGTGTATTTTATAGTTTTTGTATTGTTTAATACAAACTTTCTCCAACTCTGCAGAACCAGTAGCAAAATAATCCTCCAAATAGAATCCTAATTTATCTGTTTAAATCTGGCTCCATGATCTTTGTCCCTGCAGCTGGAGTTGGAAACAGGGGGTGTAAAGGCAAAAATAAAATCCCATTTTTACCTTTATTAACTGAAAAAGAAACCTATCCCAATAATAAATCGGTACCGTTTTGCTGTGGATACGAATCACTGTCGTGGCTACTCTACAGGGAAGCAAACAAAGCTGCTCGAGTTCTGCATGGCTGGGAAGTAAGGGTTTAGGCCTAACCAAGGCTGGAACTAGGAGTAGGCAGCATAGGTGACTGCCTAGGGTGTAACAGGGTGGGGGCACAAGGTGGGTGCATATCTCCCAACATTTTGGAAATAGAAAGAGGGACAAAAAGATTTGCCGCACGAATCACAGTAAACATTTTTAGACCACACCCATTTTGTGGCCACACCCCCGAATTACCATATTCATTTTACAAAATTTGGCAGGTTATGAAAGTTTGATCACATTTCTGTGATTTTTATGTGTTATTACATTTTGCTAATGAAGGTGAATTTCCCTTTAAGCTGCAAGTCACAGTTTCCCCAAGAGAGCTGCTTATCTTAAATTGTTACAAAAGTAGTGAAAGTGCACCTGCCACATATTCTGGGCTCTCTGTCAAAAGCCAATTAAGTTTTAGAAACTTTGTATCTTTTTCAGGTTGTTCAGTGCAGGAGATCAAAGAGAAAGTCGGGACATTACAGTAACAATCTGGGACTGTGGGTTGAGCTGTCAAAATCAGGACTGCCCCACATAAAACAGGACAGTTGGGAGGTATGTGGATGTGAGTTAAGTGACTGGTTTGGGAGGCGTTATGTGGTTACCTGGGCTGCTATTAGTAGGGTTGCCACCTGGCCGGAATTTCACTGGCCATACGGTAAAATACCAGCCATTACAAATTTACCGGCAATTAGTGATGTGCAGGTCAGGTTTTTCCCGACCAACACCCGACCCTAGCCCGTGCCCGCCTGCATTCGACTTCCAGGTTCCTTTTATCGACCCACGCTGACCCGCCCCGCCAATGATGTCACAAAAGGGGTGGGGTGAGTAGCCTCACGGCTATAAAGTCGGAAGCCTTGAAGGTGGGGAGTGTGAGGTCACCCCAAACCCGACTGACCCACGGGTTCCTGTGGGTATTGGGTCAGCCCGCACATCACTACCAGCAATGTAGCTGCTGGTAAATTTGTGGTGACCAGTCAAACTGCTCCCAGCCTGCCTCTGATCCACCCCAGCCACAATACTTATGATTCCACACTCCAAGGGTCGGCCCCGCCCCCTCAATGGCATGACCCCGCCCCTGTGACATCACTGTTCCGCCCCTGTGACATCACTATTCCACCCCTCGTAGACCTGCCACCACCTTGGCCGGTAAAGTTTTCCCAGAAAGCTGGCAACCCTAGCTATAAATGATTGGCAGGGGCAGATGGGTCAGGCTTGCTGGGTGCTGGCCATGGGGTGCCAACAGAATTTGAAGACCGGCACTGGGCTGTACCAAATGTTGGACCACAAAAGGAGAACCTGAACCTGAAAAGTTTGTAGAGCTCTAGTCAACTGGATGTGGGATTTAAAGTTCAGCAGCTGCTGGAGGCACACGAGGCGACAGTACGTGGAACAATAGTTCTATTAAAACATTATTGTTTAGAACAAAGGGATCCAGCACAATTATAAAGCATCATAGGCATAACATTGCCAAGACCTAGTTCCTGTTAGAAGATTATCTTAGGAGAACCATATGTGGATTACAGTCTGTCCTCATAGTTATTTTATTAGTAAAGAGAGGCTATAAATTGCCCCCTCCAGTGTAGATCATTTCCATCTGTGGCACCACAAAGCTATAGTTGTGGGGTTTTATTGCGTTTCATTCCCCGTGTTTCCCATTCCTGGTCTGGTTTGGGCCTACTTCCTCATCTCTATGGTAGTCAGTTGTCTCTATAGTATGTCATGTGACCCTCCTGATCTTTATTGTTGGAGAGCAGCAATAAATGTGGGCTGGTCTGTCCAAACCTAAAAATTTGCCAAAATCAGCATCTGGTATCCATTTTGCCTCTATTCTTGGATGACAATTCATTATCTTTGGAAGCGGAAAATATTTCCATAAGATTCTTTGAATCTCTCTATGGTTGCTTATTTTCCCTGCTGGTTCTGACTCCTGAGACAACGTTGCAAGCGCCAGCTGATAAACATACCTGGAGGAGATCAGACTTCTGCTACACTGTTCATGAGTTAGAACCAGAAAACAGAAAAGGATAAACAAATACTACTTTTAATTTCAATTACATAATGTTAAAACCACTGGACAGTTAAAAATGTATATATATCGGAAAGTTGCTTAGAATCGCACTAGAAAAAAAAACAGGTTTAGGATGGACTTCCCCTTTAAGAGCTGGCATGTATTCATATTATATTGCACAGATTTATATACAACACAGCCCAGCACTAGAATTTTATGTTCTTATTTTCCATAGGATTTTGGCTGCTGGTGACGCTTTGGCCGTTAAATAATTCAGCACTGTATAAATGATTCATATGGATTTTCGAGGGAAGAATGTTAACAAGTCTCTAGACTCAAGAGGGGTTTAGTAATAGGAACCAACTGATTTCAGTGGCATGAATATGAATCAGCTCATTGTTCTGTATAATACTATAACACTCTCAGTGAGGATATATATTTATATATACACTGCATATATACCTCCTCCGGCTGTCAGCTGTTGATTTACAACTGTCAGCTGTGTGTTTGGGGTACAGGGAATGTATGTGTGAATGTTTTATGGCCGTGCCTATGTGCCTCCCCCACACACTCTACTTGGATCGAGCGTTGTCCAGGGTGGGACCCACAAGGGCTGGGGCCCACCAGATGTTTTCCCGGTGGGCCCCACAAACCCAGACCTGAATTCCTCTTAGAACCTTGTGCGATCTCCTGCCCAACCCTGATTGCGGCTGCGAGAAGAGGAAATAATTTATTCTGTGGCTGGGATGGGGTCCTGGGGCGAAGTTGCAGCTGGGATCGCCTGGGGAGGTTGTGGGGGCCCCTGCAGTGGACCCTGGACCCAGGGCCGGATTTACATATTGGGTGCCCCTAGGCCCACTGGCATTTGTTGCCCCTGTCCCCTCCCCTTTATTTGTGCAAATTTTCATTATCTGGACTGAATCAATGGGGATTGGCACATGAAATTTAATAAATGATTGTATCCCCAGTGTTTCTGAACCAATGTGGGTGTGGTTGGGCAGCATGCTGCCCCCCTAAACTCCTGCCACCCTAGGCCTGGGCCTAGGTGGCCTTTCCACAAATCCGGGCCTGCCTGGACCCCCCAATCTGACACTAGCGCTGTCTAAGACAGACAGCACTTGATACAAGGTCACAGGTCTCCAAATAGGAGGGAGTCCCACTGTCATCTTCACGTACCCCACACTGGGTCTCGTTTATAAACAATGGGCAAATTTGCACCTGGGCAGTAACTCATGGCAACCAATCAGATAATTGCTTTCACTGTTCAACCTGCAGCTGGCTGTTAAAATCTCATCGCTGATTGGTTGATATGGGTTACTGCCCGGGTGCAAATATGCCCAGTGCTTATAAATGAGCCCCAGTGTGCAAAAAAAAAAACAAAACAGCTAATTGTGGCCTTTCTAAAACTTTGCACACTGCAGAGAGTTCTGTGCCCATATTCCCCTGGATCCTTACCTGCCCAACTTCTCCAGCAATTCATAGAGGTCCTCCACATTTTCGTGCTTAAATGAAGTCATATTGGGATTGAACACTTCGTCTTCCAAGTTGACTATTTCCTCATAGTCCTCCCCCTGCGAAGACTTTGGGAAGAGAAGGGAAATAACAGATGAGAATAACAGAGAGTCGCTTTGATCTCTCGCTACAGTTATCTGGCGCATCTCGCCCATTAACCCATTTACTATAATTGCGGCGGGACTTCATCAATTACCACATTCACACAGTACATTCAGTACATTCAGACTAAAATGTTTTGTTCTGAATTCTCCCATTTCTCCATGTGGCACAGACTAATCTCTGGTACAGGTTTCCTGTTTTCAATTTCAAAGCCAGAGTCCAGCTCTTATCTCCCGGCTGATTATTTGTACAGATCCCCGGAAAAGCAAAGCCTCCAAGACCAAACACCCAAAGCTAATAATGTCAGTTATTGTTACTAAATCATATGAAAAATCAGAGGCCCTTCTGGTATATACCAGTTACTGGGCTCCATTGATTTGCACAGTGATTGCACATTCAAATATATACCTCCCTTTTTAAAGGAATACTGTCATGGGAAAAAACATTTTTTTCAAAATGAATCAGTTAATAGTGCTGCTCCAGCAGAATTCTGCACTGAAATCCATTTCTCAAAAGAGCAAACCGATTTTTTTATATTCAATTTTGAAATCTGACATGGGGCTAGACATATTGCCAATTTCCCAGCTGCCCCAAGTCATGTGACTTGTGCTCTAATAAACTTCAATCACTCTTTACTGCTGTACTGCAAGTTGGAGTGATTACCTTCTCCCTTCCCCCCCCCAGCAGCCAAACAACAGAACAATGGGAAGGTAACCAGATAACATCTCCCTAACACAAGATAACAGCTGCCTGGTAGATCTAAGAACAACACTCAATAGTTAAAACCCATGTCCCACTGAGACACATTCAGTTACATTGAGAAGGAAAAACAGCAGCCTGCCAGAAAGCATTTCTCTCCTAAAGTGCAGGCACAAGTCACATGACCAGGGGCAGCTGGGAAATTGACAATATGTCTAGCCCCATGTCAGATTTCAAAATTGAATATAAAAAAATCTGTTTGTTCTTTTGAGAAATGGATTTCAGTGCAGAATTCTGCTGGAGTAGCACTATTAACTGATGCGTTTTAAAAAAAACATGTTGTCCGATGACAGGAAAGGGAAACCGATTGAAGGGAAACCATGAACCATTTCCCAACATCCCTTAGGCTCACAGTGTAATGCATCCCCACCTCACCTTGTTTCATTGTAAAATTCTGGATTCTGGAAAGTGCTGGAAAATACATTTACATTTCTTTCTGAAAGTTCAGATAGCGTGTATGCAACTTTTCTACATAACCCCAACAGAATGAGCTCATGTCAAAAATAGGGTATATTTTCCCTTTAAATGAATGCCCTTAAACAAGGCCTTTGTTGGGGTTGGCCAGGCTCTGGTTGCTTGGGTAGAAAATAAACCACTACATTATGACCCTTAAGGAAAGTGAGGGGCCAGTGGAAGCTCAGCTTTAAAGGGTAACCCAATACCTGTATGCAGCAAAGGCCTAAATTACAGATCTGAGTACAGTTTTTATTTCTTTTGTCACTATTGTACAGAAAAGAGCTTCCCCTTTCCAAAACTATAAATAGTGTCTGATAATAGATGAATACATTTGCCCTTACTTAAGATGGCCATACATGGGAAGATCCAGCTCTTCATCTGACGTGTCGGCCGAATCTGTCAGATCAGATCATTCGGCAGTAGCGCCGAACAAAAGGCCATAAAAAGTCACTACTCCCACTTCCTTCTAAAAATATTCTCTCTGACATGCAGTTTTATCCTTCGCTGTACTCCAACCCTTCCTACTTTATTTACTTTAACCAGCACTTATTTAATTGAATAAGGTAATGCTAAAGAATCATACTTCTCATTTACAGGAAAAGGTGCAAGTAAACATATAGGAATATGAATATTAAAACGTATTTAATTGCACAACTGATGTGAAGGCCCTGAGCACTACAGTGAATGACACAAGCATTAGGAGCCCTCAGTGGGATCCAATCAAAGCAGATTGTGATAGATAAAGAAAACTCAGTAAAAGGTTGAAGACAGCCCTGGAAATGCACTGAAGCCAAGATCAAGGCTTAAATCTCAAATGCCTTCTACAAAAGCCTCCAGTTTCACATTGCAACAGGCAGGATGGAAATCTATGCCTACTTTAATCTTCAAGCTCAGAGAATCCTCATTGTCAGCTGATATACACCTACCTTAGAGCTGCTGCTATAGGTTGTACTACTCAGTCTCCAAAGAACACAACTACACTCTTAGATGGAGGTTCAGAGGTAGAGAGATCCATTGGGGCTTTGTATCCATTTCAAAACAGTTTCAGGGTTCCTAAATGGAACCTAATGATTAGAGTGCTACTGTGAATCCAGAAGAGAGGGTCATTCAACAAAATATGATCCCATAGAAAAGAACCCTGCCAGTCCAAGAGGAATGTCCTGTCCTCTACAACAGCTATGAAGCACTAAAATGGATCAACATCTGAGATGTTCTGTAGAAGGACAGAGATACTGCTGCTTCTTTTATATTTAAGAAATGCTCCGCAAGTTTCCTGGTCACACCTGGATCCTTTCCCTCCATCTGATGATTGTGCAGAACGGGTGTGGAAATCCCCTCTGGGCTACAAACTCCCATTATACTATTTAACTGAAAAGAGTTTCTCAAGTCATCATCACACCAGAAAACACCCAGATCAGCTTTCAAATTAACATAACTAAGGGACATGTTTACTAAAAAAAAAAAAAACAGTAAAAATAATTCAACCATTTTGTTTGCCATTTACTATTACTACAATTGTACTATTACTACAATTTTACTATTACTTCAATTGTACTATTACTACAATTTTACTATTACTACAATTTTACTATTACTACAATTTTACTATTACTACAATTTTACTATTACTACAATTATACTATTACTACAATTTTACTATTACTACAATTTTCTTCACATGCAAACAAAATCGATTCCGGCACCAGCAAAAGCTTCCCATTAAAAGCACTTTTTTTCTTCGGAAAAATTCTTTGGAATGGCTGCCACAATCTTGCCCATATATTATAAATGTCCCTTGGATATAAAGCCACCTTGGAGCTGGTCGAACAGTTTCAGTTGAAAAAAATGAGAAATGGTTTAAAAAACATCAGTGATAAATATCAAGAGCATGTTGTGACCAATTTTAAAATATTCTTGCTGGACAATAGACGAAGGCAAAACCTAGAAAAATGCCTATTGCAATGAATAAAAAGTACAAGGAAGAAAGTACATTGATCCTATGAAGAAGACAACTTTCAGCTGTAGGATAAAACAATAGTTTAAAGAATGCATGTGCCTAATAAAAACCTGGAGCACCAGGGAGCAATAAGGTGAAAGAGCCTGAAACATTTTCAGAGACTGATTTTTGAGATGAAGAACCCTTGACTACTCCCTGAATAACAAGCTGCAAAAGATTGAGCAGAAGAACAAGGGCTGCCTGTGAGTCAAGAACAAAGAATCCATGTCTGAATTAAAGAAAAGGATCTTCAGAATGTAAAGGACCTCGAAAAACATCTGATTAAAGAAAAGCACTCAGGGGAATCATCTGAATCAGACCAAACCACAAATGCTGACCTCTTTGTACAATAAGTCCTCATGTTGCTATGTTCTAACAACTGCAATGGTACAAGTCTGACTTTATTCTAGGACATATATAATCGTTTGCCAGATTCTCAAAAAAATGAGTCATGTATGAAACTTACCCTACAGTGGTAGATACCGTTCTTCAATATGGCCATGTATGGGGCTCTTGGGGCTCTTACAGTGTGTTGATACAAGAATCATTTAAAAATATTAAGATCTGGGGTCTAATGGAAATTTTTGTCTTTGAGGTAGATTTCAGAAGAAGTAGCTTTGATTAAAGGAGTTGCTCTCAAAACGCGTCAGGTGATGTTGGTTTGTGATCTGTTGCAATAAACCACCATTCTTTGTAACCAGAGAGTCGCCTTTCTATCTTCTTGAGCACATATATAAATAAACCCTTGTGCCTCACAAAAAAACAAATTGTACCTGAACTCCAGCTTTTAATGAAAAGAGCTTATGTGCTAAATGATGCGTAATGCACCTGCAGAGATGTATGAGATTGTAGGAAGGAAATTTATTTACACAGTCAACCACATTACTATTATTGTGCTCCCTGTTTGTATACAACATCAAGCCTTTTCATGGAGATTAGGAAACAAAGTTGGGTGACTAGTTCCTGTCTTGGCAATGCCCAAAATTATTGTAGGGATGGGACATATACCCACTCGGGCTGGTAAAGGTGACCATCTCTACCTTTCTTTCAGAGTAAAGCTATGAAAGCATCATGATATAGGAAGTTCCCGCTATTTGAACAAAGACCCAATTATGTAACCTGTGGCGACATATCTAATAAGCCTTAATTTTGTACCCAATTAGATACAGAACCCTAATGCCTTGAGTGTCTGAGTTGAAGTAATTTCTTTGAAGGTAAGTTAGACATCAATACATATATTGCCCACAAGACCAGATTGTCTCATGTTGGACATATTAGGAGAAGACATATTTCATGGAAATAGACAATAATGCTCAGAAAGGTTGAAGAGAAAGACCTACAAGAAGATGAATGGATAGCAATAATCATGACCATGCCATTGAGAAGCCTGAAGACCCAATACGAAGACAGGACATTCTGAAGAAACATTATTCATTTGGGTGCCCGTTGTCAAAATTGACTTGGCGGCACTTATGTATCTTCTGAATAGCCTGTTGTCTAATGGGTATCTGTCTTCAGGCTATGGTCTCTACATTCGGGGTTTAAGACAAAGTATTGACAGAGGATGATACAACAACATGCAAATGTTGCCAAAGCAGAGGCAGCGAATCAGCAGCTGCACTGGCTCAAAGCACCGGAGCCACATTTTGTGTTTTGCTAGTTTGTTGGCAGGTAGGTTTGCCACCCAGCTGGTATGTTAATACGAGATATAGTGAGTCTGGGGTCTTTTTTTCCCCAGAAAAAGGCAACCCTACTGCCAAGGTGATTGTATAAGCCATGCCTGCAATTACAGAAAGATGGGTGCGTTGGGCAAGGGACAGGCAACCTTACTGTGCATCGTGGCAAGAAGGTGGCATCTGCATGCATTCATCTGCCCATCCCAAAGCTGCATAGATGGGACAAACAACAGTTTTGGTAAGTATCGGACCACACTGCTGAAAATAGGATTCATATCTACATGGGGGGTAGTTGGGTCCTATGTAATCCACCTCTGTTTTAGTTTACGTATTGCAGTAGGGACCATATCTTATAGACCAACGGTGCAGTAATATACACCTGGACCTGTGTCAGAAATCTAATGTGTTATTCAAATCTACTTGACTCATGTTAAATATAGGTGTGTAATGGAGCCCATATGTAAATATCAGAGGAGGTGTAGGGTTTCATGACAGGTTGGCTGTCTACAACATGTGAATCGGCCTCAGGGCACCATGGAAAATGTAAATGTCATTCCGGGTGGTGGCTGCACATTCTTTGACATATACACATGGCGGGACTAGGAATGCTGGCCAGTTTACAAGGAAAGAGTACCTACTTTGTATCATACTTACAGAAGTATCACTCTTTGCTGCTCTGGGGGAATAAAACTACATAGTGGGTAATAAATAAGCAGCAGACCAACTGCCCAACTGCCAGGTGCAGTTTAATGGGACTGGGCACTAGGTAGAGATTTCCTGTAATGGCTTTTATTGATGCCATAATGTCACCAGACTCGATTTCTTGTAAAGCACCACCATAGGGGAATCTCAGTTATCTTGATCTCATTGCTGGAATGTGGATGTCAAACTACTTAACATTCCAGACATGGTGCTGAGAGGCCATTTGTTTAAAGGAAAATATATCCGATTTTCACTAGTGGGGTTTAGTTTCCCTTTGGTGATACAAAGATATCAAGTCTGCTGAGAACGTATCTATATATTTAATTTCATACATATAAATATGACGTGGGTATTCATTACAGTAGCCCCTTCTAGGCTAATCTCCTATGGATGATACAAAGAATTCCAGAGCCATAGGGGTGTATTAGGTTTACTGTAAAATAAATGTAGTTCAGGGAGGTCCAAGTGGAGGACCATGGCCCATATGTAGCCTATCTAGGGTTTTGTGTACAATCTTCTCTTTATTTATATAGTTGGATCAGTTGTATAATGCATAACTCCCCTACTTCATGGTCATTATCATGGTCTTCCTTTCTACCAATAAGGGAGTTTAAACACTTTCTGATCGTGAAGTGAACCATGAGGAAACTTACTTATTTTTCCTCATGGTGGAGAGGAGATGGGTCTCTCATTCACGCTAAAGTTACGATACCAAATTATTAGGTCAATATTTAAAGGGATTCTGTCATGATTTTTATGGTATAGTTTTGATTTATAAATTATACTGCAAATAATTCATTTTACAATATAAAATTTCATTCCTGAACCAAAAAATGGGTCTTTTTTATTTGTAATATTGGTGTGTAGGTGCATCTCAGGTCATTAAGCCTTGTCATGTGATTTCAGAAAGGACAAGCACTTTAGGATGGAACTGCTTTCTGGCAGGCTGTTGTTTCTCCTATTCAATTCATTTGAATGTGTCGCAATGGGACCTGGATCTTTACTATTGAGTGCTGTTCTTATATCTACCAGGCAGTTCTTAACTGGTTACATTCCCATTGTTCTTCTGATGGGCTGCTGGGGGAGTAAGGGAGGAGGGTGAAATCACTCCAACTTGCAGTACTGCAGTAAAGAGTAACTGAAGTTTATCAGAGCACAAGTCACATGACTAGGGGAACCTGGGAATCTGGCAATTTGTCTAGACCCATGTCAGATTTCAAAATTAAATATAAAAAAATAAGTTTGCTCTTTTGAAAACAGTGTCCTGGTATCCTTATTAGAACCTGAATGGATATATATACAGTATATATATATATAGAATATTCTTTACTAATTCAAAAGGTCTTTCCTGTTGAGCAAAATGAATGCGGTCCAACTATAGGGATTTGCACTGCCTATTACTGTAGGTATTGTTTTTATAGCCTTGCTATCTGGTGACCTTGTTGCTGACCAGTTGAACATAACTGGTGGGATTGGATTCTGTTCATATGTAAGGCACTAATGTTGGCCTATCACATTGGCATTCCAATTTATACCAAAAGTGTTCAGTTGGGTTGCAATCATGGCTCTGTGTAGCCCATCTCATTGTGAATGGACCTCACTTTATACACGGCATTATTGTCAACCACAACATGTGAAACAATCTTCTCAAGGTGGGAGAGTATTGAAAGTCTTTGCTTTAGTCTCTATTCAACATCTTACAGGTTATATCACTATATCGATCTAACTCCCAGAATGGGTTCCTTTCCCAATAATTAGAATTGGATCAGCACCGGGAGCATTACTGCTGAGCAGGTAAAGATCTCATGCAGAGCAAGCGATAGAGCATGTGATTAGGGCAGCCCTATTTGTTGTCACAGGAATGCCTCCTTGCCAACAAAAGGTTTATTGAAAGCAGTAATCAATCATGACGTGCGATGCCCAGCCAAATATTCCATGTTGTTCCTTACGGAACACTCTCACCTTGGAACCTCCATTGGGGCTTCTCACCCCCATATTGGCAGGATCTGGAGCCCTGCCTCTCTCTGCCATTGGCTGGAAATACAAAAGACCCAACGTTAGGAAATAAGGACAAAGGATATAAAAGTGTCTGGAAATATTCACAATGCTCCAGTTGATATTGTTCCACAGTGACCCTCAACTCTGTCACCTTCTCAAGGTGCATCAGAGACATAAACTGTACAGAAAATGGCTAGAATTTGCATCATTCTCCTAAACAAGAGTTAAGAAATTGAAATAATTCCTTTAGCTAAAAATGGGACGAAGTGTTGTCTATGACAGTCCACCACAACATCATACTACATAATACAGGTTACTGCTATCAGCCATGCCTCAATGTGAAAAGGACTTGTCTTGAGGCCACTAGACCACCTAACTCTTGGTGGTGGCACACTTAGGAGGCCGTTCCTGGAGAACTGTGCTTAGTACAGGGGTAAACATATTCAGATATTACGTTTTGGCATTTCTTTGAGAGTTCCTGCTGGGTAGTGCTCGGTATAAAGGAAAATGCTGGTATTGTCCTTCTCTGCATAGACTATGATAAAACCTAGATCATTGTGTACTCTATGGTGAGGGATTGCTAGAACAAGTCCTACGTTGATGTTTCGTAATGGAAATGTAACACATTCAGAGGACTATGGGATTTGATAAGGGAAGTTTGTAGCCGGTCTGCCAGGAGAACAATGACTACTTAGACAATTAATACTTTCAATGATGCTTAGGGATATAAAAATAATTATAAACTCAGCTCATTAAGCCCAATTCTAATGAAAACAAGGGTATAGTGGT
Source organism: Xenopus petersii (assembly GCA_038501925.1). Lineage (NCBI taxonomy): Eukaryota > Metazoa > Chordata > Amphibia > Anura > Pipidae > Xenopus > Xenopus petersii. The sequence continues at coordinate 13,072,457 of CM076686.1, forward strand.
CCATGAAACATCATTCCCAGTGCCTTGCATTCTCATTTTTATAACAGGATTTGCTGCCTCTCATAATTGCATCTCCTTGGAACATCTTTTCTCCATAGGCCTCATTATTTATTAGTTCTTAGGTACATGACACTAAGCTAAGAATCCCTGTGGGCGATGGAAGCCTGGTATCCAGTTACTGCAGAACCCGACGGCTCTCGCAGCAGCAAACAGAAGGCAGACAATTAGCGGCAAGTTAAAACAGTAAAACATCCAATTGAGCAGATGGTAACCCAACGATATACTCACGCTTGTAACTCTGCTGCCACTTTCAGAACATTACAGGGCACCCGCAGCTTGGAGCCGGCACTGCTTGACTGATGTTGATTCTCGGTGTGCCAGTCACTCTTATGTGAGATCTGGGGGAGAGAGAAATAGATTGCGTCACTCCTGCCCTAATTGTTCTTCTTATTGTACCAGCCTCTGACTCTGTGGGCACACATGGAACCCTCGCTGTTTTTAAAAGGAATAGTAACACCAAAAAATTATGTGCCCCCTAGGTATTGCTTTGAGGTTGGCATATCTGGCTGGCACCACTGAGGACCTGAATGAAGATTCCAGCAGGGAGTTTATTCTCCCCGTGTCTGTGTTCCGTTCCTTTGGGTATTCTGCTTTCCTCCCACATGTTATAAACATCTACAAAGCTTCACTGGCTCCTGATAAAGCTGACCCTAGTGTGTGAATGTGTATTGTATCATCTATCTATCTATTTATCTATCTATCTATCTATCTATCTATCTATCTATCTATCTATCTATCTATCGATCTATCTATCATATATCTATCTATCTATCTATTATCTATCATATATCTATCTATCTATCTATCTATCTATCTATCTATCATATATCTATCTATCTATCTATCTATTATCTATTTATCTATCTATCTATCTATCTATCTATCTATCTATCTATCTATTATCTATCATATATCTATCTATCTATCTATCTATTATCTATCATATATCTATCTATCTATCTATCTATCTATCTATCTATCTATCTATCTATCTATCTATCTATCTATCTATCTATCTATCTATCTATCTATCTATCATCTATCTATCTATCTATCTATCTATCTATCTATCTATCTATCATCTATCATCTATCTATCTATCTATCTATCTATCTATCTATCATATATCTATCTATCTATCTATCTATCTATCTATCTATCTATCTATCTATCTATCTATCTATCTATCTATCTATCTATCATATATCTATCTATCTATCTATCTATCTATCTATCTATCTATCTATCTATCTATCATCTATCTATCTATCATATATCTATCTATCTATCTATCTATCTATCTATCTATCTATCATCTATCTATCATATATCTATCTATCTATCTATCATCTATCCAGTGACGGACTGGGCCGGTGGGACATAGGAAAAAACTGGTGGGCTCCAAAAAATTTGGATTATTTGGATAAAATGGAGTCTATGGGAGACAGCCTTCCTGTAATTCGAAGCTTTCTGGTTGATGGGTTTCCAGATAACAGATCCCATTCCTCACCTCACTATTGTAAACGACAACTGGCAGCATACATTGATTGTGTGTATTGTGAGCCCATTTGGCTGTTATTAAGGCACAAACAGTGACTGTCATTCCCTCAGCTGGCAATCATAGTTATCTCCCAAAATCCTTTTAGTGTATAATGGGGGGTCGTGCTCTCGTGAGCCAGTGACAAGAGGCTCTTGTGTGATATCTCTCCTCACTTGACTCTCTCTTTGTAACCCTCGTACCCAAAACTGTCGCCTTCCCACATCTCACTCCTCTGCCCAGAGCCCACTATTAATATCCCCAGTGAAGCATCTGTACAATAAAACCTCTCAGCTTTGCCTTTATCTGACATATTTATATCTAATGGGACCGGAGGGGCAGAGGCACCCGACAGCACTCACAGACACAGGCTCCTTTATTATATACCTTATACACAGGCACCCCTTATACACAGGCATTCCTTAGGCACAGACACCCCTTATACACAGCACCCCTTATACACAGACACCCCTTATACACAGACACTCCTTAGACACAGACACCCCTTATACACAGGCACCCCTTATACACAGCACTCCTCATACACTGAACCCCTTAAACACAGACACCCCTTTTACACAGCACCCCTTTTACACAGCACCCCTTATACACAGCACTCCTTATACATTGAACCCCTTATACACAGACACTCCTTATACACAGCACCCTTATACACTCCTCTTAATACACAGAGATTGCAGCACATCCTCCTATTATTCCAGGGCACTTATCTCTTTTGTTTCCCTAATAAACAGCCCTTGCCGCCTCCTAAGTCATATACACAGATACACTCCCTTACTGATAAAATAGAGACAACAGGGCCCCCACCCTATCTCTTCCTAATATCCATATACCCAGTCACCTACCTCTCACCTCCTCATAGTAACAACCTCTTCACTCTCCTAATACACAAGTATCAGTGCACCAACATCTCCTTTCCTCGTAATAAACACTAACACCAAGGCCAAGGTTGCCACCAGGCTGGTATTTTACTGGCCTGGCCGGTAAAAATGATGGCTGATCCCAATGTTATTAATAGGGAAAAAAAATAAATATATAGTAAGGCCGGTATTTTTTTCAAGAAAAGGCACAGGTATCAGGGCACCTACAGGATACCTACCTTTTCTCAGTACTCTGGTGTTAGACCATGTCCCCCTATTTCTATTACATCAACATCAGGGCACCTACCTCTCCCCTTCTATAAATACACAGACATTACAGCACCTACCTCTCCCTCACACCTGAATAAGTTCAATCCTTTCATTCACATGCAGTTTGCAGCAGATTAAAGGGTTGGCCACCCCTCTTCCAGAGGAAAGAAATGATAACTAAAATCTAAGCAAAGTCTTTTTTCAGCCTCAGCTACTGTGTTATCTTTCTGATATAACACAAGGATGCCTGTACCTGCCTCTTGCCTGCACTGAAAAGAATCCCCCGTATAACACAGTTACAGTAATTTAGTACAGTAGTGGGTTTAGATGAAACAAAACACAAATCCATTAAGTTTAGCCCTTCTTTCTCAACTCACTTCTGCCCTATATGTCCTTCCAAATAACAAAATCCAAATACACAATGGCAAATGCACATACAAATATAGAGGTTGATAAGAATGAGCACATGCCTATCATTCCATCATGATATACACAGCACAGCACCTACCCCTTGTCCCTACTACACATATATATAAGGCCACATACCTCTCCTCTTTTCTTAGTTTCCAGCCAAGGGACATTCAGGCAGATCCTGTGCCTCCCTAGGGTGCACCTCCAGACTGTCTCATAGCAGCACTGACTGTCTCATACCAGCACTGACTGTCTCATACCTGCACTGACTGTCTCATAGCAGCACTAACTGTCTTATACCATCACTGACTGTCTCATAGCAGCACTGACTGTCTCATAGCAGCACTAACTGTCTTATACCATCACTGACTGTCTCATAGCAGCACTATCTGTCTTATACCATCACTGACTGTCTCATACCAGCACTGACTGTCTCATAGCAGCAATGAATGTCTCATAGCAGCACTGACTGTCTCATACCATCACTGACTGTCTCATAGCAGCACTGACTGTCTCATACCTGCACTGACTGTCTCATACCAGCACTGACTGTCTCATACCTGCACTGACTGTCTCATACCAGCACTGACTGTCTCATACCTGCACTGACTGTCTCATAGCAGCACTAACTGTCTTATACCATCACTGACTGTCTCATAGCAGCACTATCTGTCTTATACCATCACTGACTGTCTCATACCAGCACTGACTGTCTCATAGCAGCAATGAATGTCTCATAGCAGCACTGACTGTCTTATACCATCACTGACTGTCTCATAGCAGCACTGACTGTCTTATACCATCACTGACTGTCTCATAGCAGCACTGACTGTCTCATAGCAGCACTGACTGTCTCATAGCAGCAATGAATGTCTCATAGCAGCACTGACTGTCTTATACCATCACTGACTGTCTCATAGCAGCACTGACTGTCTCATAGCAGCAAATGAATGTACTCACACCTGTGGGAAGGGGGTCACTAGAAAGCCAGTAGCCCAGGCAATTCGGCAGCCCAGTAATAAACATCAATTACTCCCTTGCCATGGACTAGTGGGGCTTTCTCTCCCAGTCCTGAATGCTTAATGTTTGCATGGGTTGGGCTGGATATATTTGTTTTTATCTGCCCACAGGCACCTGTTTACTTTTTGAAAAACCTATTTGATCCCCGGTCCTGTTTATATTCACACCTTGTTTTTTTTTTTTTTTTTTCCAAACCCAACTTTACCGGCAAGAGATAACCAGCGGGTCACTCAGTACTTAAATAATCATAATCTTTGTATCAATATCAATTATTTTCTATGTAACTATTATATTTATTTATTTATGATCATGACCACTAGATGGCGATGTTGTAGCTCTCGTCTATGGGGAACATCTCAGCTGAGGATTGACTCACTCCCATATTCATAAATCCTTCCCAGCAAATAAGGAAGGGTTTAATGGTTATAATTTAGGCAGATTGGGGGGTGTGGCCACAATGTTTATGATGTTTGCAGTGAAAGTGCTGGGAGATTTGAATGTATAACAGTATAAATGCATATAAGGTGATGATAGGCCTACCCTTGAGCATTTACTGTATTCACTGTTCATAACTCCCATTTGTCCCTGTTTAGGCCAGTTCTAATTTAAAAAAACAATCATGGGTGGAGCTTATTAGAAAGGGGCGTGATTTAGGGATGGCCAAGGTGTATGGGTTGAGTTTATTGTTGTACTTTTGTAGTTTCTCTGGGGCAATGTTGTGCAACTGAAAGTCACCCCCATTTTCCCCCTATGGGCTCAACAGAATCCATTATGATTTAAGGAAAGCTTCTCGTGTCAGGGAGGTATTTGAATGGAGCAATTTAGACTTTACTGCTTCAGGGTAAAATCAAACGCCCCACCACGAAAGCTGTAAAATTCTAAGCAACTTCCTTTTATACATTTATTATACATTTCCATCAAATAAAACGGCTCTCGATAGAAGTGTTTGCCCTGAGGGTTCCACTCTCTGCACAATGGATAATAGACCTGGAGGAGAACTGTCATTCCTCTTTACTGTTTTATGGGTCAGACTCACGGGGCAGAGATAGACTCTGCTTTTAATAGCAATTACATTTACATATAACAGTAAAACCAATGGAAATGTGTAATGAATGTGTATTGGGAAGCTGCTTAGAACTACGTTTTCTTTCATTAGGGAAAAAACTGCTATGGGGCAAAGTTTCCCTTTAAAATCATGGGGGCTGACATCTGTCACTTGCCCCTACTTTTTGGTATTTCTGCTTTAGAAAAGGAATCAAACCTTATTATACATTTCCCTCCTATGGGCTGGGAGTGATTCTTCCTGCCCTGTTCACCTTTATTATATATCTATATCTATATATATATCTATATCTATATATATATATATATATATATATATATATATATATAGATATATATATCTAGATATATATATATATATATATATATATATATATATATATATATATATATATATATATTAGTTTATATATATAATATATATATATAATATATTATAATATTTGATTGATTTTCATTTTGTATTATTTGTGGTTTTTGAGTTATTTAGCTTTTTATTCTGCAGCTCTCCAGTTTGTAATCTCAGAATTCTGATTGCTAGGGTCCAAATTACCATAGCAACCATGCATTCATTTTAATAAGAGCCTGGAAATGAATAGAAGAGGCCTGAATAGCAATAACAATACATTTGTAGCCTTACAGAGCATTGTTTTTTTTTTTCAGTGGGGTCAGTGACCCCCATTTAAAAACTGGAAAGAATCAGTAGAAGAAGGCAAATAATTTTAAAATTAAAAAAAATAAATAATGAAGACCAACTGAAAAGTTTATTAGAATCGGCCATTTTATAACATAATAAAAGCTAACTTAAAGGTGAACTACCCCTCGTTTGTGCCACTAAACAGAACAGTTTACAAAAGTACAGATATTATTGGTGGAATTTATTTTATATAAATTTTAATGAGTTTAAATTAAAGGGGACATGATGCCAATGTAACTTTTTAGCCGGACCAGGAGGGAAATAATAATGGGGTTTTAATGCTAGAAGGAAAACAGAATTGAAAGGATGCAGTTCCCAGCATGCCCTGAAGGCCTTTAGCTGTTGCTGGGTGTTTGGAGTTGTAATTCAACAACTAAAGGGCCACAGCCTGGGCAACGCAGAAATGAAGTCAGTACCGCAACCATAGTGCCCTACTGCTTCCTTCTATACCTATAGTTCTTCACTCTTTCTTACTATGACAACTGCAATGATAGGGACAGTTCTGCGCTTAGGGTCCTGATTAGCCCTTCAAGTGGGAATCTCTACAGTTAGCAAAACTGTAATGATAAACTCACCTTGCCATGCCCTGTAAAAAAATCTGCGTAGGCCCTTTAGAGTGCAAGCTCTTGAGACACACTTACACAGAGACTCTCTAGAATCCTTTCCTAACAATGTAAGGGTTATTAACCTTTGGGCAACAGGAGCCGGTCCTTATCTGCTGTCACATTCAAGGCCCGTTTGTCAGATCTGGCACCTTATCCCCCACGGAAGGAGAGAAAAATGACCATGACAAGCAGAACTAACAGAGAGATCTGTGTCTGAGCTAACGCTGATATGAAATCAATAGCCCGGGCTGCTATGTGGGAACAGGCTGATAAGGTTTCGCTCCTCTCTGCCCATTTCAATCATCTCAGCTGTTGCTTTGCCCTCATTCCAAAGGGAAAGTATCTGTATTGTTAAATAGAAACCCCAGTGGGGGGGTTGGATACGATACTCTGCTTTTAAGGGCAACTTTATCTTCCTTGTTTGAATTTATTTGATATTACTATATAATACACATGTGCCATGAATATCCTGTAAATGATATCCTTATAAACGGTGACTAGTGATGTCATCAGTTATAAAAACGGTGAGTAGTGATGTCAGTGATTTTTTGTCACATGACTCACTAAAACTTATGTGTTATAATAAATAAAGTACCCCTTGTTTGAAAATATGAGGATATTAGAAATAACCATGACCTGTATAAAAGAACTCTTGGGTAACTTATAATATCCTTATATTTTACAATAGGGGGTACTTTATTCACAATATAATACACAAAAGCCTTGAATATCTTGTAAATTATATTCTTAAAATGGTGAGTTCTGATATCATCAGTTATAAACGGTGAGTTCTGATGTCATTTCTGTCACATGACTCACTGAAACGTGTGTATTATAATAATTAAAGTACCCCCTGTTGCAAAATATGAGGATATTTAAGTTACTTAGGAGTTCCATGACCCGTATAAAATCACTCGGCCTTGTGTTTTTATATGGTCATGAAACTCCTCGGTAACTTATAATATCCTTATAATAATAAGATTTTATAATTTATAATAAGAGGAGGTACTTTATTCACAATATAAATGAATGGATGAACAGATCCCTTTTGCTCCCCCGCCCAGGTGTTATTAATTTGGTTTCCAATTTCCTTGCAGAAACTGCCATTGTTTCTCCGGATGTCTGGATAAAAGTTTCCTTTTCAACTGACTCGAGGGTGCACTAGCAGATTGTAAAGAATTCGTACCTGGTGTTTAGAGTTAACAATAATAATAAAGTTAACAATAAAAGTGGTGCTATTAAGCCCACCCTTCAGTATTCTCCATACAATAGGAAGCAGTAGAGAGATATCCCGCCAGGTATCTAGGGGGCACCTGCACCACCACCTATCCACAGCCTTTTGTGTTGGGAAATCAGTCAACAAATATTCCATCCAATAGTAAACCATAATGATTGACCACTTGTAAAGGAAGCCTAGAGCCACACTGAAAGTAGAGGTCCAGCAACATATGTCCATGCTCATGCTTTCAGCTGGAACTATGGCACATGGTCAAGCCTAGGGAGTGGGAAGAGGACCAACTTAAATCAAAAGAGATGGTCTCCTAGGGGAGAGGTTTTCATACTCTTTTTTTGTTCAAGCACCCCAACATTTGGTTATATTATGGTAGCTAAGATATTAATGACAGGAAAGGGATTATCCTAATTCTAATTAGCCTTCAAGCTTGACTTCCAGGAATAAATATATATATATATAAGAGCAAAATGGCATTTTCCCAAATGGCCTTCAAGCTGGGAGTCCAGAAGTATCAGTGGAGAAAAACGATATTTTCCCCAAATGCCAACCCAACTGGCCCTCACGCTGGGCTTCCAGAAGTATCAGTAGAGCAAAAATACATTTTCCCCAAATGGCAACCCAACTGGCCTTCAAGCTGGGCCTCTATCACCACTGCTTCAGCTTCACCTAGAGAGGTCAACAGTTTGGGAGCCACAGCCCTAAACTTAAGAATAGAGTGAATCGAATTACAACATGTCCAGCAAAATTCCCAAATATTATGGAAAATATGCTATACCACCATTTAAAGAGATTCTGTCACGGGAAATGTTTTTTTTAAAAAAAAGAAAAAAACACATCAGTTAATAGTGCTGCTCCAGCAGAATTCTGCACTGAATCCGTTTTTCAAAAGAGCAAACAGATTTTTTTTCTGTATTTAATTTTGAAATCTGACATAGGGCTAGGCATATTATCAGTTTTCCCAGGAGCCCTCAGTCATGTGACTTGTGGTATATATCAGAATATCACCCAATAGTAAAAATCCAAGTCCCACTCCTTCAGTTACATTGAGTAGGAGGAACAATAGTCTGCCAGAAAGCAGTTCCATGGTGCAGCACTGGCTCTTTCTGAAATCACATGATCAGGCAAAATGACATGCGATGGTGCCTACACACAGTGGAGTAACTAGATATTACTGGGCCCCACAGCAAATTATTTTTAAGGCCCCAAAAATATCTACCTATTTTACTAGGGATGCACCGAATCCAGGATTCGGTTCGTGATTCGGCCAGGATTCGGCCTTTTTCAGCAGGGTTTGGATTCGGCCAAATCCTTCTGTCCGGCCGAACCGAATCTGAATCCTAATTTGCATATGCAAATTAGGGGCAGAGAGGGAAATCACATGACTTTTTGTCACAAAACAAGGAAGTAAAAAATGTTTCCCCTTCCCATCCCTAATTTGCATATGCAAATTAGGATTCGGATTCGGTTCGGTATTCGGCCGAATCCTTCGTGAAGGATTCGGGGGTTCGGCCGAATCCAAAATAGTGGATTAGGTGCATCCCTATATTTTACCAATATTTATTGAAATTGTATATGAATTAGAGCCTCATGGGGCCCCTATACCTCCTGGGCCCCCTGCAGCCGCAGGGTCTGCTTCCTCTATAGTTACACCCCTGCCTACACACTAATATTAAAAATAATAAAATATAGTTGCTGGTTCAGGAATACAATTTTATATGATAGAGTTTATTATTTGCAGTGTAAACCGTGTATTTTAGACATATAAACTACACCATAAAAATCATGACAGAATCCCTTTAAATTTGACTCATATTCCAGTCTACAAAGCTGTCTTGTTGTTTTGTAAAGCAGCCAAACCTTACAACTACTGTATCTATTGCATCATTTTCTGCATTGTCAGCCTGTTCCCTGTTTTAGCACAACGTGACCTTTTGCATTTCCTTAACCATCTTGGAAATAAAGTGTGAGCCATTACCTGGTTAAATACATTGATGTGTTTGAAAGATCTTGAAAAAAAGCCATTTCTAAAAATATAAAGTATGTTCCCTTGCACAGAGCAGTTGGAAGTGTCTATGAGCGAGGATGAGTAGGAAGTCGGTTTGTCAAATGCATTTCCTTGTTTGTGAGAAGTAATATGGAAGCATAGGTAACAGAACTTTCCTGCCGGGGCCATGTCTGTTAATGCAGTAAAAGAATTCTATGATCCCATAATTGCTATATGTAAACATTTTCATTCTCTAAGCAATTTTAAATAGCTCCCACACTGACTGAATACTTTGTTATGCAGATAGCTAGAATCTCAGCTGCCATAAAGCAGGGCAGAACTGCTGCTTATAATAGGGATCAGATAGGATCTGTGCAGCCACTGGGACAGAATGCTCTGTTTGGATGGAGGTGTCTCCAGACTAATTTCATTGAAGGGCCATATACATATGCAAGTAGTATAGGTGTTCTTATATGCAAAATTTGAAAGAACAGTCATCACCTGCCAACAACTGAATGAGCCCCACTTACCCTGCACCATCTGACCTTCATTTCACCATGTTCAACTACTGACTCCATCTTTCCTTATTGTTAGTTGCCCTACTGCTGCCATCTTGCTCTACAATCCTCCACTCATACAACCTTCCTCTTCTTCTTTAAAGCTCAGATCAGTGACCTCTATAGAGACCACCTTCAAGACAACTCTAGTTTCTGTTACTTTACAGCTTGTCTGGAAAAGTTGAATCACCTCTCAACATTTGATATAAGCCATACAGAACTCCTGGAAATAGCATTTTAATCTCTCTGTCCAGAGACTGGAAAGTTGGAATTGATATTTATAAAGGTTAGAAAGTGCTTAAGATTTAGTCATGATATTTTCTTCTACAGATACATTGTCTGGTCTGTCTCTCCTGGTGCTATGTGAGGACACATCAAAAGATCAGGTAATCTTATACATCTACTACATACTTTACTCATTTAGCTAACAAAATGTTTAATCTAGCAGAATGGTATCCCAATCTTGGACCTGAGTGCCCAAAACCGTTTGGACTACTTCTTACACCATTCAGGTTGGCTGACAAGCAAGACCATCTTGCAATTTGCTGGTTTTGGCAATAGCAACCTAAATAGATACATTAGTTGATTAACTAGCCAATCATTTTGCTGAAAGGCAGGAACTTTAATGTGTGGTATTCTGTCCTCTCAATGGAGAAGAATAAAGGCACTGATAGGGCAGTTGAAACGACTTCTGCCTATGGGCATTCCCCAACAAAGAAGATGAAAAACTTCAGACTATCTAGTCTACGTTTAGAGAAGGTCAGTATCCTTGGATAAAGTACCATGATGTTTTTCTTCTTTACAAATTTGCATTGCAAAAGTCTGTTTAGTAAACACGAGACACTTCCATACGTATTATGCATTTTAAACCTACTTTTAGGCTGCTGAACTGGTTTGTCTGCCTTAGAAGTTGAACAATGGACAAAACTCATCTAAACCATCCAGGTGAGATCGTCCTCTTCATCATATTCACTATGTCATGATCAGGGAAAGCTCAATTACAAGGTGGCAGTCAGAAGCAGGGCCGGCCTTAGGCCAATTGGACCAATTGGGCCCAATTGGGCCCCGCACCTCTGGGGACCCCGCACCACAGGGCAGCACAGATAATATTTCCCTCAGCACATGATGCTGCCTGGCCTGCCCCCAACTTTGAGAGTCCAGCCCATCCCCAAATCCATAGGTCCAGCCCACCCTCAACTCTGATAAGCCAGTCTATCCCCCAACTCCATAGGTCTAGCCTGCCCCCAACTCTAATAGGCCCAGCTTTCCTCCAACCTTGATAGGCCCTGCCTGCCCCCAATCCAACCAAGCCTGCTCCCAAGCTGAATCGGCCCAGCCTGCCCCAAACTAATTGGCCCAGTCCACTCTCCTATTTCCTCCCTCTCTCTCTCTTACCCTGTGTGCCCCTATTATGTGCCCCTATTTCATCCCTCTCACTCTCTTACCTTGTCTGCCCCTTTCCTTTCTATTTTGTGCCTGTATGCCCTTATTTTCCTAAATACTTGCTGTGTCAGTAGCCAGCAACACTTTGTCTAGGGGCCCCGCCAACATGGTCCCAATTGGGCCCCACATTTGATAGGCTCAGCCCTGGTCAGAAGATGCACACACAAATCAGGTAAAGGAGATTGAAAAAAAAAACAGGCAACAAGATGGAGAGCAGCACCAAAAGTCAAGGGCAGAAAAAAGAATTAGATAAAAGAATTGTGGGAAAGGAAGACAGAAAGGTCTATGATATGGATAGTATATGAGCAGTGGAAAAGGAGATAGGATGTTTATGAGATATAGTAGAGAATTATGAGGGTGAGGAACACATAGATGGTAATTGTGGTATATTACCAGATATGAAATGTATGGAATATTATAATGAAATGACGTCTATGAAGGTGAGGATGGACCAAAATAAGCTCCTTGAGGCTGTATGTCATAACAGCAAGTGTTTGTCCAGGTCTAGAAGCATCTGGCAAGCAATAGGAAGTTCCATTTTAGTAATCACACAATAATACAATAAAAAAACAAACTTTTCGTTGGTTGCAGTGGGTAACTAGAGTTAAGCGTTGACTCCTGTCTCTGTTCCTTAGAGCTAAGTCCAAATAACACAAGATAAAAACAATAAAAGCAGATGGCAGAGGAACTGAGCTGGGCATCCCTGAGCCACTGATTGAATGTCTGCAACAAATTTCCTGACGATGATGCACTGGCCTAGATCAAATACCATCATTTATCAATTACACAGGAATCACGAGGATAAGCACCATCTCCCACACTTGTGCATTCCACTGAATTTAGCAGGCAGCTTGCCCAGAAATCCCTTAACTCTACAACTGCCACAGTAAGGGAAAGACTTCTCCTGGGATTAGTACTATATCAATTATAGAGGTGGAGCTGCTACATTCCGCTCCTTTCCCTTTTATATATTATTCAGAGGAGGCTTCAAGGCAAAACTGGAACAATAAGAACATGACATGTAGTCTAAAATGATGCGCTGAACTGATGTGATGACCCCGTCTAGAAGGGAGGGTAGACTCCCATCGTGTATACTTAAATGTAAATTATGTCTCAACTCTCATACACCCATAATGGACTGCAAGTGTCACAAGGCTCCCTCATGCTCTTGGGTGTAAATGATGTTAACCACGAGCCCTGCTAACTATTAAGACATTATTCCACAACACAATGACAAACCCATCTGAAGTTCCTGTTCTGAAAAAATTAGGGGCCCATTCACTAAGTTCAAGTGAAGGAATAGAATAAAAAATACTTCGAATTTTGAAGTATTTTTATGGCTACTTCGACCATCGAATGGGCTACTTCGACCTTCGACTACGACTTCGAATCGAACGATTCGAACTAAAAATCGTTCGACTATTCGACCATTCTATAGTCGAAGTACTGTCTCTTTAAAAAAAAACTTCGACCCCCTAGTTCGCCACCTAAAAGCTACCGAAGTCAATGTTTGCCTATGGGGAAGGTCCCCATAGGCTTTCCAAGTTTTTTCTGATGGAAGGATTAAAATCTTTTGAATCGTTCGATCGAACGATTATTCCTTCGATCGTTCGATTGAACAAATTGCGCAAAATCCTTCGACTTCGATATTCGAAGTCGAAAGATTTTAATTCGCCAGTCAAATATCGAGGGTTAATTAACCCTCAATATTCGACCCTTAAAACATCTGCCCCTTAATGTTCAAATGAGTGCGTCCCCAGGAGTGTTTAACTCACAGGAAGGAGTGGTTAAAAGTCCACAACGATTGGCTCTTAGATGATGTTGTCTGAAGCAAATCAAAACCCACAACTGGAACACCAGGATAGGAAGTCAAATTTGGATTGCCTGAAACAACAAAAAAAACAAGGACATTGTTATTGTTAATAGGGATAGAAATTAAATATGATAGTGTTGGCTTGTATCTGCATGTGGTTGTAGTAGTAGGCAGAGAGAATCTCATTTAGATGGAAATATAAACTCATTTAGAGTGCTGTCCAAAATTTTAAAAGCTGTGGGCCAATTATCCACTCTTTGTTTGGAGTCAAAATTATTATTATTATACAAAGTTGTTATACAAAGAGGTCAATAACTTGGACATAATGGGGGCCATAAATATTGCACTGGAGCCTCCAGATCAAAAGGAGAAGAGATAGAAAACAGAAAATGATACAAGTATTAGAAGAATAATTATTTATAATAATAATAATAATAATAATAATAGGTTGGATGTAGATGGGAGATGATCAGCAGATAAACAATAATGAATGGGGTAAAAGTGAAGTAAGATGTTTGATTGTATGGGAAGACAATATTGATGGAAGAGAGCAACAGAGGGGTCAAGTAGACCATAAATGGAGCTGGGCAGATACAAGGATGAAGGATGAGTAGATGGGTTTAGGGGATAAACCAGAGGGGTAAGAGCAATAGGAATGACAAATAGTGGTGAGCAGTAGAGGAGATTAGGGGCAACAGCACTGGTGGTGCACAAGAGGAGGCAAACAACAGACAAGAGGATTAAGCAATAGAAGGGCGTTAAGATGATACAAGTACAAATGAGGGGGAAATGAAGTGATAAATAAGGTCAATCTTGGGCAGAAGAGCAAAGACGTGGAGAACAAAAGGAGAAACATGATATGAAGGGTTAGAAGGCAATCAGTGTCATTGTGGAAGAAAAGCCATGAAGGAGGACCACATTCATGGGCGTGACAGAAGCCGACGGCATGATAAGACATATTGTAAACATATTTAAAAAGAAGAATATAACAAGGAGAGGTACATGAGGACAGGAAAGCACATTAGAAAAAGTTCAACCTCCAGAGGAGCAGTGAAGGGACCCAGGCAGTAAACATGCAGTTTATAGTAAATATAATGTTGGGTTTTGTACTGGGCATTGCCTGTTGTATATTTTTAGTGTGAACCTGTTTCCTTTCTTCCTGCTCTGTCAGGACAAAAAGTCAAATAGTTGAAGCAAACTTCTCCTGTTTTGTAAACCTCCAAAAAAAAAAAAATGAATGCCTGTAACATTTTCTGTCCCAGACAAGAGATAACAGAAATATATTAACCTTAACCTCCAGGGGAAAAACAGGAAAAGTCAAACATTCAGTTCTAGCAAGAGTTGCCAATTGTGCACAAGCTCAAGGTCACCGTGGCCCTATCCGAAGCATCCCACAAACTCATTCCTGGATCTACTGGGCCTAGGACTTAATCCTATTAACTTCTATGGGTCAGTATAAAAATGAATGGCATCACTCTTCATATGAAGTCAATTTATCAAAGGACTACACGGCCCATCACACATTTAGCAGATTAAAATAGTCAGATACACATTTCATTCATTGAGGTATTTAACAAGAGCAAAATAAATGATAGTTGTAGGAAGTAGCACGATGATATCATCTGTCAGATTAGTTGCTATTTGGCAGTGTCTACCTATTTATTAAATGGCTGGTTGATATGAAAATGCATGCCTTTATGTTTGCCTCAGTGCAAAGCTCTTGAGTCAGAGAAGCATATAAAGCTTTGTCCTCTGCTTTCCTTAGATTTTGCCAAAACTTGCACACTAGACAGATTGGTGGCACTGGTGAAGGATCATCAGTGTGGTTGTAGGAGTTAACTACTGGATGGCATCTTCAACAGGGCAGGGCATCAAACGAGAAAGCTTCAGCAAGCTAAGCAATGGGCACACAGATAGCCAGAACTTACATAGTCTTATGGTACTAGGGATGCACCGAATCCAGGATTCGGTTCGGGATTCGGCCAGGATTCAGCCTTTTTCAGCAGGATTCGGATTCGGCCGAATCCTTCTGCCCGGCCGAACCGAATCTGAATCCCAATTTGCATATGCAAATTATGCAAATTAGGGGCAGGGAGGGAAATTGCGTGACTTTTTGTCAGAAAACAAGAAAGTAAAAAATGTTTTCCCCTTCCCACCCCTAATTTGCATATGCAAATTAGGGTTCGGATTCGGTATTCAGCCAAATCCTTCGTGAAGGATTCTGGGGTTCGGCCGAATCCAAAAAAGTGGATTCGGTGCATCCCTATATGGTACCCAAAACAACATTCAGTAGTCCTATGTGCTACACTGTCAGCACCTTTCTCGGCGCTATCTCCCCTCATTTCATTCAGTTATAAGTTAAGTGTTTCACGTGATTTAGGGGGATCCTGGGGAACCCACCAAAACAGCATGTGGGCATGTGTGCAACATTTTTAGGTCATAACCTGTTGCTTGAGGGCCAACGATTCAACCAGCCCAACTAGTTCCACCATATAGGAGGCCAAATCATGTAAAGCAGTGATCCCCAACTAGTGGATCATGAGCAACATTTTACTCATCAGCCAATTGGATGTTGCTTCCAGTGGATTGAAGTTTGCTTGGAGGCAAGCTTTGTTTGCATAAACCAGGTGTACTGCCAAACACAGCCTCCTGTAAGCTGCCAGTCCATAAAGTGGTTACCAAATACCCAAGCACAGCCCTTTTTGGCATTCCCAATGACTTTATTCATGCTTGTGTTGCTTCTCAACTCTTTTTACATATGAATGGGGCTAAAGAGTAAAAAAGGTTGGGAACCGCTAATGTAAAGAATCACTCAATCTGGTAATGCTGAAAGTTGTAGGCCAGTGTCAGAGATACTAATGTAGAGACTACTACTACTAGAGGTTACTATGGCATAACTTTAGTCATAGCCCCTAGCAGCTGGTATTTACCTTATATCACTTTCATATCAGATATGTTACCCTGTATCTCCACGCATTCATTACACATTAACTGAACTCATATCTGCAGTTTCTAAGGAGGCGGAATTGTTCTCATTCCAAAAAAAAGATTTTCTGTTAATGTCAGATGCCCATGTACTGCAATTATAGTTTTTCTGACCTTTTATTGATCGAAACCAGGGGGGCAACTACAGCAGGGCAAAGATCCCAACCAGAACTTAGTCATGAGTCTGGAGGGGGTGATATGACCACAAATATGTAGAACTATCACTCTAGGAGGGAATCTGCTGGGAATAAAGACTTAATCCAACATGGCAGGGCATCAGATATAGGTGAACTAAAGATCAGAAGACAATGGTTGAAGCAGGGCATGTTTTAGTTGTGATAGAATCTGTGTCAAAATAGAACTAGTTGTAGAGTCCCTTCATTTATAAATAAAAGGATTATCCGATTTATTGCCCTACATTTGATAGGCTGTGGTTGGCGATCATTGATATAAAGTGTTAGTACTGCCCTATCTTACCCTACAGTTTCTATCTTGTCCTACCACACAAACAACTCTAACTCTTCTGAAGTAACAACTGGTGATTGATGGGACTCTACTATGTGCACGGTGTAGAGCAATTCCAGATGAAGTTTATGGAAAGACTATTGCGTCTATGAAGTCTATGAAAAGACTATTGAGATATAACTTAGTCAGCGTAGGGAAACTCAGCAGCTCCATGTCTTCCTGCTGCTAACACTTTCCATAGGCCCTTAAAGGAACTTATGCTGAATGGAATCCTGAGTTTGTAGAGGCTTCAGACCAAATGTTTCTCTGGGAATCACCATTATGGGTCACACATACTATATAAATGGCAGTCACATAATAAACATTTGTGGGTTTGTTTGTACACTTGTACACAAATATTGCAATAGTAGTAACATAATACTCAGTTGTTCCTCTTGAAGCTCGAAATTCCATGGAACCCCGTTGCAGTAATATATATAACTTCAAAAATGCAGATAGAACTGGCCTAGTTCCATAGGAATGTCTGGGTGTTGTGATGTCTCATTAACAAAGTAAATATCCATCAGTCCCCATGTATTTGTCTCTGGACCCACACTTCCTTCCAGATGCCAAACCCCAGCTCAATCTGTCCCCTTCCCCAGGAACTAGATAAAGCAAGAGTTCCGTTCGGCTTTGGGAGAGGAGAAGGAGGGTGAAGGTTCCCTTACACCAACAGGAATTATATAATTACACAAAGAAGAAAAATAGCTATTAAGATGAAAATAAAGTAACTTTGTTTCCTTTATATA
Source organism: Xenopus petersii (assembly GCA_038501925.1). Lineage (NCBI taxonomy): Eukaryota > Metazoa > Chordata > Amphibia > Anura > Pipidae > Xenopus > Xenopus petersii. The sequence continues at coordinate 13,090,269 of CM076686.1, forward strand.
TAATATACATACATCCCTCCAGTAATATCCTATGTCAGCTGCTCAAAGACTCTTTAGATTGTAAGCTCTTGCAACTAGGTTCATGCTCTCCTTCTGTTCCTTTCTGTGACTAGGGATGTAGCGAACTGCCGATTTGATGTTCGCGAACGCCGTTCGCGAACACCGGCAAAAAATGCGAACGTTCGCAGACAGTTTGCGAACTTCGAACACCCGCTAAAATCATTCGATTCGAACGATCGAAGGATTTTAATCATTCGATCGAAGGATTTTCGGTCGATCGCAGGATTTTCATTCGAATCGAACGATCAAAACCCATTCGATCGAATGCTTTTCATTCGATCGAATGCTTACAATCGTTCGAACGAATGGAAATCGTTCAATTTTTAGCGGTCGAAGGATTCGAATGGTCGAACGAATCGAACGCGAACCCAAATTGGCGAACGTCGCGCGACGTTCGCGAACATTCAGCGGACGCGAACGGTCGAAGTTCGCGCGAACAAGTTCGCCGGCGAACAGTTCGCTACATCCCTATCTGTGACTTTCTTTGATCATGTGTAGATCGATGACACCAAGTAAACCAAAGTGTTTTCATGAATAATCACATTCATGCCATTAGCCGTTCAGCCGTTCATACACGATCGATCATATCTATCCTAATCCAGTTGCTTCCATGGTTCCAATAGTCTGGCCAGAAAGGTGGCATTCGGTTTTGGGGGCATATGAACCAGATACTGAAATATCCTTGGGCAAAACCCAATTTTTAAAGAGTTTGAGTCTGTGCATACTAAATGCCTGATCTGGCACAAAGGATAATTGGGAACAAGGAGGAAGATGGCGGCCCTTTGCCCTGCCATGAACTATCAGTGGGATTAAAAAAGAAGAGGAGAGCAGGCCCAGGGTATGGGGTAAGCAATAAAAATCAATGGGGGGTTCCTAACAAACTGCCACCTCCTAGTGACTTTACCTTGAAACTGTATTTATTAAGCTAAGGACAAACACAGGTTACAATTCAGTTTAATGTAACATTCCCTTGTTCCCCTGTTGATCATCTACAAGAGTTATCTTTGCTCCAGGTATCACATCCCCTTCCCTGTTATAAATAAAAATCAATAGCAAGCGTGAGGTTACTGGGTGTAGATTGTTTCTGTTTGAGCAAAAGCAGCAACGAGCCCAATAAGATTGGCATTATTATTGTGAAGATGGAATTCTTAAGGAAGCATGGAGAATAACAATAGATGGAGGTGAAATGTACAGAAGGGAAGGTTGAACTGGAAAGCATAGCTCTCATCACTGATTGTCTTTAGGACGTTTGATATCAAGTGGGTTGCTCCACACGGCATTGCAGGCACTAACTCTTCTCATTCTGGGCTGAGGCTCAGATTCTCTTTTAATTGTGTTCAGTGTTTCTGTTCTCTCCTGTGGTGGAAGACCAATAAGAAAATGTTCTTCATACTGTCTTTATTGTTCTTGTCCCACTACCATGGCCCAACTGCCAACAGGTAAGCACCCAGAGTACAAATTCCAATGCAGAACTCTCAACCAAGGTAAGAAGGTGTATGAAGAAGTATTAGTGGTTAGGATAACAAAAACTGTTTAGAAGTGACCCAGGAGCACACAAGTACCCGTAGACCGTAGCATTCAGCCTGCTCCCTACTGTTGGTACCACTAATATAAGACCCTATTGGAGTTCCCTTATTTCTAATACTAGAGCTTCAAGTGGCAAAAGCAGGTTGTGAGCTGTTACTAGTGGTTCCATCAACAATGCAGCCTTTGTGATATAGGGTCTACTTGCTACCCCTATCATCTAGGCCTGAGCATTTGTGAACTTCATACAAATTTGGACCTGATCATATATATAGCACAAGCCCTTCTGATGGAGGAGGCCCCAACATGCATTGAGAACTTGCTCATCCTATAAACCAGTTCCCTTTAGGAGCTCTTCTGAGCATTATTCCAGATCACAACCACCCCATAAACTCTCAGTGCTAGAGAGCCTTGTTAATTAGCACCCTGGTGGAACCATTAAAATACTTGTTAGAGAACTGGTTGTAGTAATGGTTATGCCTATATATTTTCTTCAGGCCATTCAGACCCAGTCCATTCCCCCATTTACAGTTTAAAGTTTATTCAGGGCCCCATTAGCTTATAATAAAATAATGGTTATATCATAACAGAGACCCTACTATAAGGAGCACCCAAGAAAGTAAATATGCTTTCACCCCAAATGGCATGAAGGCTGGTCTTCTTTTAATGGACCAAAAAAAGGAGGGCGGCAGTCAGGGGCGATCCTGGCCTCTCCATCGCCTGAGGCAGCCCCCCCCACCCCCATGCGCTCACCTTTTTGCGCCGGAGTGGGTCCGGGGGGTCCACGAGGGTGGCAGAGAGGGCCAGGACATAATCATAATCGCGCTCTCTTTGTGTTAGAAGAGATGAATTTCAGGTTGAAAACTGAAAATTCAGCTCTTAAAGTACCAGGAGCTGCATTTTTGCTGTCCTTGGTAACTAGTGGGGCGCTGCCGCCTGAGGCCAAATTCTCAGTTCATCTCATTGGCGAAGCGCCCCTGGCAGCAGTTTCTGTTCTTAATACAAAAGATGTTATGAAATAAAAATATTTGCTTCTTGGAAGGCATTTCCGCTGGACTGAGTGAAATAACCCAAAGCCAATACTTTCGAAATTTGCAATTATTTGCAATAATTTGCTTCTGGCAATTTATTTGTTTGGCTGCACAAGACCCAGGGCTGAACAATTGCGAGAGAGACAAACCTTGTGAGGAATCTGCTCAACCTCCAAACAATGTGACTTTCTATACTGCTTGAACTCCTCAGTCAGGGAAGGTTAATATAGTTATTTAACCTGTGCTCGTAAAGGTTTTTATATAATAGCTAATGTCTGAAGCCTTGTTATGAGCTTAGGGGGCCTATCCTGAAGACCAGTTAGGAGAGGTGTTAATTTGTGCCCTGGGTACCCCTGGAACTATAGCAGGGTGACTGTTTCCCCAATGTTTCTATATATCTGTAACCTTGTTATGAGCTAAGGGGCCCAGTCTGAAGGCCAGTTAGGGGGAGATTTGGGGTGAGTGATTATTTGTGCACTGGGTACCCCTGGAACTATAGCAGGGTGACTGTTACCCCAATGTATCTATATATCTGTAACCTTGTTATGAGCTAAGGGGGCCCAGCCTGAAGGCCAGTTAGGGGGAGATTTGGGGTGAGTGATTATTTGTGCACTGGGTACCCCTGGAACTATAGCAGGGTCACTGTTACCCCATTGCTTCTATAAATCTGTAACCCTGTTATGAGCTAAGGGGGCCCAGCCTGAAGGCCAGTTAGGGGGAGATTTGGGGTGAATGTTTATTTGTGCCCTGGGTACCCCTGGAACTATAGCAGGGTGACTGTTACCCCAATGTTTCTATATATCTGTAACCCTGTTATAAGCTAAGGGGGCCCAGCCTGAAGGCCAGTTAGGGGGAGATTTGGGGTGAGTGTTTATTTGCTGCCATGGGTACTAAGCAGTATTTCAAGACATTTGATCACATGCCCACCCAACTTTGCGAATACAACCGTTCCTAATTACTAGCATAAAAAAAAATGTATTTCAACAAATAAAAGTGCTTTTTCTAAGAATTTCCCCATTATGAAAAAAGCAGCTTATATCAGATTATGAGACACGAACACAATGCACCGTCAAATGACTATTTGTACAGACAAGGTGACATGTGACATTGCCTAAATGCTTCTTGCGGGTTAGAATGACACATAATAGCCGTGCAGTGACCAGTTGCCCTATGGAACATGATCGCACTGGCTGCATTATAGGTAATTCCACATAAACCTTCCCAGAAAGAAAAGGTCAGCGCAAAGCCCTCTCCAAAGAAAAACCAATACATTGCAGGCTTTATTTAAAGGTATATTCACTAAGGACTCATTTCCTTAGCAGTCGTTGCTTTCTGTAACATCTAAAGAAAAAAATAGCTTGTCTCTGAATTACAAGCGTGTGTGTGTGTGGGGGGGGGGTTGCTAGCCCTCAGGAAGCCGAGTGTACAGTCAATAGTTGAGTACAAAGCCGCAGAAGAGGAAACCTGCAGAGATGGCCCACAGAGAGGTCAGACCAGTGAGCGGCAGGTAATTCCGTGTAGTCAACATGTTACCGCCACGGAGACGCTGACATTGACAACAGGCTTGAGTTTGTGCAGCATGAAAAATAAGGTTATCAAACACTGTGTGTCCCACAGAACTCATGGTTGAATTTTGTTAGTTTACATATGGACTATCAGATGGGATAGGTAACCACCGTGTCTGCTTTGTGCCTTTGTTAATGGACTAGTAACACCAAAACATCATGAATTAATATTATTCATACCACCCTGTCCGTGCCAACCTTTTGTTTTCAGCAAACACCCTTGTTTTTAATACGGGGAGTTATCTAATGGTTCTTCTGTGACCTGTTGACTAAACAAAGCCCCAACCAGTATGTTGACTCCACTGGAGCCCATGCCCTGCCCCCAAAAGCCCTACCAAAGAAAAAAAGGAATGGGCTTGTACTGCAAATGGTTCAGATTGTGAGAAAGTGCAGAAAATATTATGTACCAATTAACTTGGTTTATCAGGAAAATGATTATAATGAGAATCTGAGACATTCTTGATCCGTGTGTATAAACATAAATGGGATTATTTCAGGCAAAGTAAAGTCATAATGATCGAAGCACATAAAAATTCCAGATGATTTGCAGTTGTTGTTTGGCTCGTTAATACCTGAGGAATAATTTCATTCTAGAGAATATAATACACATTTATATAATACACATTTCCTGTTTCCTTAAAACAACGGGTCTGAGGAACCAAGTGTTGCTGCTACAGAGCAGATTGGAAGATGTAAACTCAATCTATGTTCTTTCCCGGATCCCCACCCAGCATTTGTGGCTTGTGCTGTTGTATGCCATAAAGCAATCGCCCTTAAAGAGACAATATACACATGTGATCCATAAAACCTGTATTTTTTTAAAAAACTTTTAGGCAATAGTCAGTACAAAACTGTGAAACGAATAGTACTTTCTTCTTCCATGGTGGCTCTTTAGAGCGAGAAAGAGAAAGTAGACATTCAGATTAACAGTTAAACCACCTGTATAATGATACAGGCACATACAGCGGTTGGAGGCTGGAAAGGGTTTGTTTATACAGAGCTCACAATCTTTGTTTAGACAAACTCTCTTGATTACTAGTGTTGGAAAGGGAAGGTAGTAAGGCTAAAAATAATTAGCTCTTCTCCATGTAATATGTCATCTTCTTTTCTGTGTTTCCCAAGGTTTTCCCAATTTACACTGACATTGCACCTAAATGCTCCAGTGCAAATGTGCGTGCCATATCAGATCCTTTTTACCTGCCATGAACCACTGACATCCCCTTGCTAACAAGCAATAGCCAGCGATATGTCTCTGACATATCACAGCTAGGGGCACAAAACAATCTCAAAACCATGAACCAATAACATCTCACAGTTCTCTGTGGCCATCATCCCCACGTTTATGTCAGACTCACCATTTAGACAACAATAATAGTAATACTAAGTGATGCTCCAGATGGCAAGGCTGTAGTGCACAAGGTGCTGGCCTAGAGGTAGTGTTGGACTGGGCTTCCAAGGGCCACCAGAGAACTTGACATTGAGGGACTACACACAACAGTTAGGTGTAATGTATGTCATATAGACCTATGGTCATTGGGTGTGACCCACCAGGAGATCCTAAGGTACACTAGCAGTCCAGTCGACCCTACCTGGAGCAATTTTCGCGAGTTTCGGCGCATGCACAGTTGCTGCAAGACTGAAAATTGCTCCAACTTTGCATGCACCGACATGCCGTTCTTATTCCGAAGGTTACTGAAGCGGCTCAAGATGGTGCACGTGAACGCCAATGACCGAATCTGCACCGAGGGGTAAGTAAAACCTTAGGGGCATTTGCCCGGGAGAACACTTCGGCTGGGGGGAGGAGGGAAGGAGGTCTAGGTAGGGTAGGGGGGTAGGGTTTTTTACATTTAGGGTTGAATTCTCCTTTAAACTTTTTCAGTTGAAGCTAACCAAGCAAAGGTTGGTCCATTAACCACTTTGATGGACCACTCTTAGGTTAGGAACCTCATTATCTTATGAAATGAGCACAGATATGGGAAAACATTGATGTATCAGTTATTCAGTTCTCGTTCCAATAATATCAGTAAATAAATCTTTGTCCCAACTTTTAACCAAATTGACCTTAGGATTCAGATGTATCTAGGAGAGCATTTCTCATCCTAACTGGCCCCATCCTAAATGTCCACTCAGGAGACCAACCCCTACAGTTTGAGAACCACTGCCTTAGAACTTTGGGTATTAGTACAAGGTTTAACAGGAGGAAAGTAGAACATTGTTATTAAAACTTACCCCTTTAAATACTGGTTTCCAATACTTAAAATACTTAAAGAACACCATGAGCAAAAACATCTCACCCTGTAATCCTACAGCCCGGTAACCATTAAACTGGAACATTTTTCACCTTCAAAAGACGCCGTTTATCTGTCACGTTAATGAACGGCAGAGCAAGACCAGGCAACTTGATGCTATACATGGACGGCAGAGATAATCTGAACGGTTGACGACAGACACCAGAGCCACAGATCTCTGCACATCAGGGCTGGATATGATTTTTTATCCAAGTTTGGTATTTTCAAGAGATACAATGGAGTCGTCTCTAGGGTCTGCGCAGAACAATCGCCTTTTTTTGGCTTCTATATTAGGAAAAGTCTTGGAGAAATCCTTTGCTGGGAAGAATGGAGCCATGGAGAGAAGACAAGGCAACGTCCATAGGAATTTCGTACATTCTGTGAGACAAGGTTCTCAGCTGAGAAGGCTGTATTTATTATGGCAAAAATAACTGCAACAATATGAGGAGCTGGGTACTCCTTCCAGGCAGCAGTAAAATGCCAAAGGTCACATTGTTTAACTTATCCAACTTGGAGTCACCCAATGACTCATTAGTAATTGTTAATTACACTGTTAATAATTACACTGTTAATATTTTCTTTTTGCTTTTCTTCCTACCTTCTGCAAAGATGTTATTGATTCAACTTGCACTTTCTGCTTTACGTGAGCTGCCATAGTCTCCGGCTGGCCAGTATCAACACCCATAGCCCTCCCATTGTGTTATAATCACTGAATAAAATGACAGTGAGTTGTGATAAAGCATCTACATAATATGAAACTGAGGAATACAAGCAGAAACACTGGGCCATAAGAAAACACCATATTTTTAACACAACCTGAAAGAGATAAATATACCATAAAACTACACCACTTTGGTTATCCATATTCTCAGGGGTGCTGCTGCTATGAATCAAACTTTCCTCAGATGGCAGCATCCCCAAAGTTATCAGGGATGGCAAAAAGTTGCTCCTGGTAACTTTAAGAGCCAAATTTCCATTTATTAGAATGGACACCCCCCTAGGTTTGCTCATAGTCTGTACTGAGAGATCCCATAAAACTATGGCAGCATAAGTATTCCCCTGTACTAAGCACAATTCAGCAGGAACAGTCCCTTAAGTTTGCTCATAGTCTGTACAGAGAGATCCCATAAAACTATGGCAGCATAGGTATTCCCCTGTACTAAGCACAATTCAGCAGGAACAGTCCCCTAAGTTTGCTCATAGTCTATACAGAGAGATCCCATAAAACTATGGCAGCATAGGTATTCCCCTGTACTAAGCACAATTCAGCAGGAACAGTCCCCTAAGTTTGCTCATAGTCTATACAGAGAGATCCCATAAAACTATGGCAGCATAGGTATTCCCTGTACTAAGCACAATCCAGCAGGAACAGTCCCCTAAGTTTGCTCATAGTCTGTACATAGCCTCTCTCCAGTCCCTTCTCCCTGTAATATTTCATCTTCTCTTCTCTGTTTAGAGATGAAATACTATTTGGCCTGGCCTGCTCCACCCCTGCCCCCTGTTCCCAGACAATGCTCGTCCCCACTAGATGCCCACTTGCATATTCACACATTCACCGGCTATGCGTTCACACTGAACCCCTCATGTCTTGCACCTTCACAAACTGTGTTTCCTGCCTACAACTAGTCGTACCCCTTTGTGCCCTTAGCATGAAGCACCCTAAGTTACAATCAACTATAATCAATACTGCAAAACAGTTTCACCATAAAGTGGGACAGAATTCCTGCCAGGGGCCTATTCAAAAAAGGGGGTCCAGACTGATGTTTAATGGATGGGTTTTTTTCATGAAAATGGTGAGGTTTGGGGAGATATAAAGCCCAACCATTCCTCATGACAACCCTGCTGCTAGGATTTAAAATGTATCATATTATGTTTCTGCTGTTGACAGCACTGACTGCGCCAACTCTTCTCTGCATAAAATATTCATTTTAATATGCCGCCTTATCTAACAACCCTCCATCCCAGCCTCCGAGAGCTGATGGAAATCTATACAGAACCGCACGGCTGGTCCATAAAAATGTACGATTGAAATAAATAGGGTGATAAAAAAAATCCAATAAGGAAAGGGTTCAATTAAGAGCATCCATCATGATTATTAAAGCGTTTGACTTCATTAACTAACATTGATTGCCTCTGCTGGGGAACAGGGCAGCCGGGAGGCTTCTGGCAGAGAGAGATTGAGAAGATACGGCTCTCGGGGATGGGCTCCAAAACTCACCGGAGCTGAGAAATTACAAGTCAAGGATGTTTCCTCAAAATCGTCGTAGGATAAAATAGACGCAGCATTATGAGCTCATCACTACTGAAATAATAAGCCATAAATGATCTTGAGCATTATATATATATCAGGAAAGAATATGGTCACACTTGGGCTTGGGTAGAAGGTTAGTGATTAGAGTGACTAAGGTTGCTTACCAATTGGAACCCCTAAATGATTTTACTTGAGCCTGTTCAATTTCAACATTTGGCCTCAACGAGCACACTCCCTATGGCCAAGAGAACAACAGAGCTCTTCTTATGGGAATGTAACACAACAGGAGGACTCTGTGAGGTAAAAGGGTTTTGGGCAGGCAGCCAGAGACACACAAGGGGTTATTTGTTAAAATCCAAATGTATCTCATTATTTTTTTAAATATACACGGGTTATTTCCCCTTATTTATCTAGATATTTTCCAGAAAATAACCTGTGCGCGAAAAAACAAAAAAATCAAGAAAAATTTCTGGATTTTCCGCCTGAAAACTCAGATTTTCCCCGAAAACCTCAAAATCTTTCGGATTATTGCACAAAACCCAGTGGTGATCAGGATATCTTGAGGATTTTTGGATTTGGACTTTTCCCATCCTCGAGGTATAATAAATCCTGAAAAATTTGAGTTTTTTTTTTTTTTTTTTTACAAAAGAATCTTCTTACAAAAGAATAAAAAAACTAGAATTCGAGTTTTTGGCATTTACACTTTAATAAATAACATCATCACAAACATTTCTTTTCAAAGAGACTCACCACGTAAACGAGGAGGCCCAGGTGCTCTGCCCCAGGTTTTAAGCATAAGTGCAATAGGTCTTTATTGAAGTACAAGTGTGGATTACAGCCTTACTCATTTCGTGTTCTCACAACACTTAATCATAGGCTCTAATGTGAGAACTAGGGATGCACCGAATCCACTATTTTGGATTCGGCCCGAACCCCTGAATCCTTCACGAAAGATTTGGCTGAATACCGAACTGAATCTGAATCCTAATTTGCATATGCAAATTAGAGGATGGGTAGGGCAAAACATTTTTTACTTTGTTTTGTGCCAAAAAGTTACGCGATTTTCCTCCCCATCCCTAATTTGCATATGCAAATTAGGATTCGGATTCTGTTGGGCCGGGCAGAAGGATTCAGCCGAATCCAAATCCTGCTGAAAAAGGCTGAATCCTGTCCGAATCACAAACCGAATCCTGGATTCGGGGCATCCCTAGTGAGAACACGAAACGCGTAAGGCTTTAATCCACACTTGTACTTCAATAAAGACCTTTAATAAATAACCCCCACAAAGTCAAAGGCTACAACTGTATTAACACCTTCATAGTTACAGAGGGACACACCAAGTAAATGCAGAATACATTTTCCACTCAATATTTTTACTAGACAACAGGAATATCTAACAATGAAGGTAAAGCAGCCCATTATTATTCATGTGAAATTGGAGAATGTTGCTTATTCTGTTCTCTGGGGAAATAATGCTTTACTTTAGTTCTTAGTAAAAATTCTTAGTCTAAAATCATTGTCAAGCTGCGCTACACCCCCCTCCCCCACTCCCAGACAAATGTAGGTTTTCACTGCTTTGAATGGAAAGTGGTGTCCCCTCTGGCCCCACAGTGAGAAGACTTACAGACAAGCAATGGTAGGGATGTATATGTTCTATCTCATTCCACTGTTCCAAGTTCCCCACAATCTCTAGAGACTACCAGTCTACCTGATGAAGAACAAGTTCCTTCTGAGCAGCTGCAACAGAATATCCAGTCCCCCCATGAGCAGATGTTGGCCGAGCCGTCCTATTCCCTGATCCCACGCACCTGCCTTGCACTGCAGAACCAAACACTGAGATGTTTAGTATTCTGAGAACCTCTCCAGAACAGCACAGCGCTCAGTAATTTCCTTCTGGCAGAACAATCTCAGGGGATGTATGGGAAAATGCTCTGCTCATGGATGGGCGATAGTTTGGAACAGAATGTTCTCCCGCAAGATTATTTCTTATTAATGCAGCAAAATAGGTAGTAGTGCACAATATACAGCCAAAAGTATGCAGACATGCCTTCTAGTTAATGGAATAAACTATTTAAGTCATTATTTCTGACATATGTGCCACTACATCATACAATAACATGCTTGACAACCCCTTAGTACTTTGCAGCAATAGTGTAGAGAAGGCCCTTTCCTGTTTTAGCACAATAATGCCCCTATGCACAAAGTAAGGTCTGTACAGAATGGGTTTGCTGAGATGGAAGTAGAAGAACTTGACTGACCTGGACAGAGCCCTGACCTCAACCCTTAAACTTAAAAAGCAGATGCGAGCCATGCCAGATTCCCCAACATCAGTGTCCAGCCTCCTGATCATGAATGGCGTAAAATTCCACCAACAATGTTCCAACATCTAGTGCAAAAGTCTTCCTGGAAAAGTAGAGGCCCAACGTCATTTAATTTCCTTAGATTGGGAATGAGATATGGACAGACAGGTTCCACATTGTAGAAATACTCAACCACAACATAGGGCAGGACTACTGCATAAAGGAAGGTCTGCACAGAATGGCTTCCCTGAGATGGGAGCGGAACAACCTTACTGGCTGCAGAGAGCCCTGAGATCAACCTAACTGAACCCCTGTGGTATAAATTAAAATATTGATTTGAGCCATGCAGACCCCCCCAAATCAGTGCCCAACCTGCTAATCATGAAAGGCAGAAAATCCCACCAATGATGTTCTGACATCTACTGCAAAAGCCTTCCTGGGACAGACAGGTTCCACATGCTTTTGCCCATATCGTGGAAATCCTCAACCACAACGTTGGGCAGGACTACTGCACATCAGTGCCTAGCCTCCTAATCATGAATGGCAGAAAACCCACCAATGAGTGACATTTAGTACAAAGACCTTACTGGGAAAGCAGAGGCCCAACTAGGGTTGCCACCGTGTTTTTTTTTTTTGCGAAAACATGCAGGGGGTGGATCATGTTGTATGGGGGCGTATGGAGTAGGGCCAGTGATGTCAGGGGTGGGGCGGGTGAAGTCAGGGCAGGGCAGGTGATGTCAGGGGTGGGACTGATCACTGATTGACGTGTCATTCACTTCAATCTCCTGTCCAGATTTCCTAATTTCACTATGTACATTTTATTGGGTTGGGCCAGGCCCGGACTGGCATTCTGTGGGTTCTGGCAAATGCTAGAGGGGCTGCTGTATGGCTCCATAGAAAGTTACCATATAGTGGGATAGTAGGGTCTGTTTGGGCTGGTAGGAGGCTGTTTGGGCCTCTGTGAACTTGGAATGACAGGGCCTATTTTGACTCCCAGTCCAGGCCTGGGTTGGGCAGCATGATCAATACTTGTTTGTGCAGTCAATGGCTGTCAGCCTTGCCTATGACACAATTGCAGTTAGAGTGACATCAAATCGGGCTATGCTGGACAACTTAGCCGATTATGTGGCACTAATATTAAAACGTAGAAGGTCAAAGTCTCTGTGTTTTGGCTGCATGTGCATCACCCATTTCCAAGGGTAATTTGACGCCACAATAACAGAATTTCTAAGAAATCATTTCCATTTCCAACTGGATGTTTTTCTGCAGTTAAAGGGCAGGGTGACTGTTTGCTGAGATGCAGGCGGAAATGGAAACTTGGCCAGGCAGGCACAGGCAGCTGGATTTTAATACACAAGTTTATGGATAAAGTCCAGACATAAAAGAGCCCACAAAGGTCATGAATGTGGGAGATGGGGTCGGACAGAAGGGCCTTCGTACAAGGAAAGAAGTTCTGCCCACCCTCTAGCAAGAGACAACATTACACGAGAGCAAGGTATTTGCTGGAGGTGCTACTACAACACACCGCAACATTGCCACAAAACCGGTTTGCCAAGTTCTTTTTTTAACAAGAGCAATTACAAAGCCAGGGAGTTCTTGAACAACTTCACAAATGAACAAAACCCCCACTTTACACATCAAGAAATCAGATAGTGAGACAAAGGACAATTCTTGCCCTCATTGCCTAAAAGCATAAAACAGGAGCATACGTAAATCCCGGACATAATGCTGCCTCAGTTAATTAAAGGAGAAGAAAAGTCTTTGTAAAAATTAAATAGGCAGAAACTGCTCCACTGAGCACTTCTGCAATCTGATATAAATGGGTGTTAAAGCTTCTTTATCTCTCGTCCACCCTGGGGGTAAATTCTCCAATGTAGAAGGCTCCTCACAATCAGAATCCTTCTTGTATGTGCACCCTCAGCCCCACCACTGCCATGACAATGTATAGGGCTCTGGAGAGATCGAGCAATGTACCCAAGCCCAACAGAGAAGCTTCAGAAAGCCCCTTCACCTCGGGTTTGGTGATTTCACATTGTCACAATGCTAAGTTACATTACAGGCCAACTTGAGTGAAAGTTCCAAAGCTGCCCAACCAACTCTCCTTTATGTCAGCTGGAGTGACAAATAGTCAATTTATCTCTGACAAGCCCTGTCATCAGCCCAGAAGTTAATCTCCTATGCGGTAGGCAACTTCAATCAAACTTCTTCCAGCAAAGGGTACTCTGCATCCCACCATTTTCCTCAAATGTGGACCAAATACTGTTGGTGTCCAAGGCAATACTTGGACACTATGAGCCTGCAACATTTACTCCACCCATGGACCTACACCATTCACTCCACCCATGGGCCTCAACCACTCACTCCACCCATGGGCCTACACTACTCACTCCACCCATGGGCCTACACTACTCACTCCACCCACTTACTAACACCCCACAAAGAAGCATCTCAGATAATCAGTGGACTATTATCCCCTTATATACAAAGCACTCACATGTTCCCTCCCCATTGCATGCATTTTTTCATATTTTACTTTTTAATTAAAGTACAGAAAACTGTTTATAAATTAATATTTACCATGGTGCTGGTGACCTGGAATGAAAGCTGTTTCTAAGCAAGCCTTTACCCCAAAATTCCATCCATGCCGTGTCCAAACCTGCCCGGATCATGGGTGCAGCTCTCTCCTCCCACAAGGAAAAGCTTTGCAGTTTGCAGTGAGAGCAAGAAATCTTTTATTGGGATATGAACTGGTTCCCAGTCGGTGTCCTTCACCCGGATACACCCACTATGTATGAAAGTGTAATCGCCAGTCGGGCTCGGTTCCAGCATCATACAGACACACCAACAGTACTTACAATAAACTTGGCAGTCCCACGAGGCATGTACTAGCTTTGTGTAAACACTTAGCTTTATCTTCATAATTGCTCTTTATTACAGTCCGGATAAACCACAATGACAGCTTCATTTTCACTCCCAGTTACCACTGTGCTTGGAGACCTGTCACCAAATCCACTACACTTTGTAAAGTCATATATGAATCATCCCCATGAGCGATTTGTAGTTAAACTATTTATAACAGGTAGACAGAGTGTGGTTTGCCATACAGGAAACTATTACATTTAGTTTGAGCTGGCTGCAAGTAGCTTGGTACATCACCTGCATAGTGTTCAATATTGGACCTGAGAGAAGGGAACTCAACATGAACCTCTCTGATTCACTCTTCATCCCACTCTCTCCCCTTATTTTGTTATACTGTTATGTTCTCTGGTTTGCCCCTCTCTTGTTTTCTAACCTTTGTACACTTTCAACCTGATATGTGTATATATCTCTTTCTTCCCTTTTCTCAGTTCTCCTGTTTGGTCTTACTTCATTTGCCTTCTTTCCCCTCTGTACTCCTTAAACCTATTTTGTATTCTTCTATTAATCCTTCTTTCTTATTTTCCCCAGCCTGCATTTAGCCCTCAGGACATACAACTTTAAAGCTCATGGGGCTCCATGGAGGAGGTCCACATGGCACCAGGAAAGGTAGGTCAGTGGTAGAGTAGATGAGTAGGGTCAAACCGTGAGCAGCCTGAAGATCTACTTTCCTGGTGGGCCAGTTTAACCCAGTTAACCTCAGGTAATCACACCAGGATGAAGATCTTCAGCTATCCTTGTGGACCAGTTGAAACCAGTTATATTCAAATAACAACTTTGTAGCGCCTGGCTGTTTAGCCTAAGCAAATAAACCAGATCATCATCAGTTTAGTCACATACAAGGAGTTTAACTACATGATACTACCCAACATTTGTGGAGAGCACTACTTTTTTGGTCACCTGAAGGAACTTATTTCTGATCGGTTGATTAAAGCAATCCATTGTTGATTTGGTTACTGACTGCTCAGATTTTATGTTTTTTTAAGGTTCTAAGTTACTTTTGGACCATGCACAAGAAATATCAGGCCATTGTCATTAAAAATGGCCAAAATGGCCAAAGGTTTGAACCATGAGCAACAAGCATTAAGCTAGTCATACACGAAGCAACATCTGAACTGAACATCTGTTGCCTACTTAGGACATCCATCTTTGAAACTCTTAAAGTAGACTAGGATAAGGGAGAGGAGCAATAAGGCCAGGCCCGAACTGCAAGTTAGGTGCATAGCTTCACACAAGTCCTTGATCCATGCATCCAACTTGCAGCTGGTTTATTCAACAAGTGTCCTCTTTTAAAGGACTGGGATGGTAACCCTAAGGGTGAGGGTAATTAGGGCCTCTGGGTACTTGAAATATCAGGACCTATTTAGAATCCCAGTCTGGGCCTGCATGAGGCACCATGATATTTAGGTCAAATAGTTGAGTAGACTTAAGCCTTGAGAAGCCTGAAGATCTCCTCCTTTCCTGGTTGATCAGTTTAACCCAGCTAGACTCAGCTACCCCGACAATGGGACCAGATCAGGAGGGTGAAACCCAGGTAGACAGAGCAGAAGATGATAACTGGCTGCTGAGATGTTTTTGGCCAAGAGGATTTTCATTTTTAAGTAACCAAAAATATTAGGCCACTGTAAAAATTACCAAACTCTGCAACAATTTTGAGTCAGCATTAGACTCAATCCTGCTTAGATCCTACTATTCCTTACTGCAGCAATCTCTTTCCATTAAATCCAAGTGCATATCCATAAAATATCCAACATCTCCACATGCTCTAAGGTTGGTATATGAAATTATCTTTGCAGTTTTCGTACAGTCTGGGGGAAAGAATGCTTCTCAGCTAGCGGCTGTGCGTCACTGGTCCGGTACAACACATAACAGCAAAGCACAATTGATAATACAAAGCACGTTGATTTAAGGAGGTTTTGTCTCTTCTAAGAACAGCTGGTAACATTCTCTAAACAAAGTCATGTGGCTGCTAAAGAATCGCAGCCCTAGGGAGCCTTTTCCAGAGAGGCAAGTCAAGTCAAGTCAAGACAGTGGTTTATACTGATGCTTTTGAGACGGAGCGTGTCCACTGGATTAAGTCTATTTCTTTGGCTAAAGTAACCAAGATGTTTTTAGCTAAACAGTATTGGGCTCTCAGGTGGCTGGCGCCATGGGAAACCTTGGAGCACCACATTAATTATCTGTATTTCTAGGGACCATATAGTCTATGTCAGGGCTCTCCCAGAGGAGACCAAGGCAAATGGGAAGGAGCTATCTTTCCCTTTGACAGTAAAGTGCATTGGCATAGACCTGTGATTGGTAACTTCTGTGGTACAGAGGGCCAGAATTTTTCCGCCTGACAAGGTGTAGGGCCGACAATGGAAGCCAGTGTTGACCAGGCTCTGTTTTAAACCATGTCCACTTTAAACCACACCCATGTTACCACAAGACCATGCCAGCATTAATGGTGGTAGCACACAAAAAACCAAATGGTTGGTGCTCACTGCAGGGATATCAGTCATATGTGAAAAAGGTCACATTAATACACCTTTAAATTCATATGCCTCCTGTGGATAATACAGCACCCCCAGCACAAGTTTAATCGTTAACCTTAGTGGCCCCTTACAATTTTCAAATGCTGACAAACCCCCACCAGGCTTATGTTCCACAGGCAGAGTATGGCCTGCACAGGCAACACAGGGCCGGCAGATTATGGCAAACACAGGCAGCACAGGGCAGGCAGAGTATGGCACACACAGGGAGCATAGGGCAGGCAGAGTATGACACACACAGGGACCATAGGGCAGGCAGAACAGAGCAGGAGACAGGGAAACTTATCAGGACCACTCTAAAATGTACTACATACAGTGACACAGTGCTGGTGCCCCTTCATATGAGGTGTGAACAGGTGAACAATAGAGGTGTTATAAGTGTGAACAATGCAGGGGGGATTACATGTGTGAACAACGCAGGTAATTGCAGTCTGAATTTGAGGTTTAAACAATGCAGGGGCCAGTTAATCTCTGTACTGATACCTTTTAAAGTTTACATATGGTAAACAGTTAGGCTTTTACGTAGTGGGCCACACAAGGCCACGCCAGTTGGACAGCCCTGGCATATACTATTATGTACTGGGAGTCCGGAGACCACCGGTACTGTTGCCTTAGGGACCTGCACAACCCCCTGGCCCCCCACTGAAGTCACAACACCCCCGGCCCCTGGGCCCCCTACCAAAGCTGCAACCCCCTTTCACCCCACCGGATACTTTATTATTAACTTGTTGCAGCTGTGATTGGGCTGAGGTAGCAGGTAAAAGTGCAGAACCCAGGGTTTAAGAGGGCCTGGGTTGGTACAGCCCACCTGGTGTCCCGACATCCCAGTCCGACCCTGACACTCTGTTACTTGCTACCCCTCAATTACAGGGTGCCTCTAATCCCGGCTTCACTAAGGCATGGTTACTTCCCACCTCTTCTCTGATAATGAGGCTTACTTACTACTACTACTCTCCCAATTCCCAGTCTCCTGGTGGGCCAGTTCAACCCTGATGCACCTTTTTCAGAAAAAAAATGTAACCAGTATTTTGGCCAAGGCACAAGTATAGAGGTCCATGTAAAAATACCAAACAATGCTTTCACCCTCAGGACAGGATTTACACAGTGGGCACCCCTAGACCCGCTGTTGTTCGTCGCCCCTGTCCCTATCTTTTATTCTCTCAAATTTTCATCATTGGGACTGGAGCAATGGGGATTGGTGCACGGGAGATTTATAAAATCTATTGTATTTCCTGCTCATCCCCAGTGTTTCTAAACCAATGTGGGTGTAGTTGGACAGCATGCCACCATCTAAAATCCTGGTACCCTAGGCCCGGGCCTTGGTGGCCTCTCCACAAATCCGGGCCTGTTCACCCTTGCTAATTTCATTGTCCCCAGAATCCCTGTCCCAGAGGTGCTTACAATCTATGGTCCCTATCTCACTAATGTGGACAAATCACTCCTATTCTGCCCCCAGGCCTGATAAAGGATGAGATGCAAGATGGAAATGATTATGGAGGAATGTTTGGGAGGATTGCCCAAGGCCAGCATTACCCTAAACCAGATGTTATCTCCAGTATAAAGCCGGCACCGATGATCTGATTGTACCAAACAAGATGTGACCAGCAGATAAACATCATGTACCATTGGCCATCAAAGACTCACATGTGTTGTCCAGCCTGAAGCCAGCTAGAGATGAGATGGGGACATTAGCTTACTTTAGAAGTTCAGCATAGTCAAGATGATAGAGTAGACAGCAGGAACATTATTTATGGGGTTTATGTGTACATGTGCTGCACATTAGCTGCGTTAGAACTTTTCTGGTTTCTACTGCTTTGGATAAGGGAATACAGGCCAAATGATAAGGCTTGCCAAACACATATATAATAGTGACATAATATAAAATATTATATTATATAATATATAATAATATACAGTTATCCAGAGCCGGACTGGCCTGCCAGGGTAATGGGCAATGTCCAGATGGGCTCCTCTTATTTCACCATAAAGACACGTCACGTGTACAGCAATAACTATGGTTTACATTAAACAGCTTTTATGGCCATGCTATACATGCACTCCTACTGCTCAAAGCTGTCATCTTTAAAGGAGAACTAAACCCTAAAACTGAATATGGCTAAAAATGCCATATTTTATACAGTATAATGACCTTATTGCACCAGCCTAAAGTTTCAGTTTAGCAGCAATGATCCAGGACTTCAAACTTGTCACAGGGGGTCACCATCTTGGAAAGTGTCTGTGACACTCACATGCTCAGTGGGCTCTGATTGGCTGTTGAGAAGCTAAGCTTAGGGCTCGTCACTAATTATCCAGCAGAAAATGAGCTTCCCCTGTAATATAAGCTGATGCTACAGGTTTGCTGATTATTCAATTCTGATGCTAATTGCACTGGTTTCTGTGCTGCCATGTAGTAATTATGTGTATTAATTACTAATCAGCCTTATATTGTGACATTTCTATTCTATGTGTACTGTATATTGTGAGTGGATCCCTAAGCTCAGTAAGTGACAGCAGCACAGAGCATGTGCAGTGAATCAGCAGAAAAGAAGATGGGGAGCTACTGGGGCATCTTTGGAGATACAGATCTTTACTACTAAAGGGCTGTGGTTGCCTTGG
Organism: Xenopus petersii; assembly: GCA_038501925.1. Classification (NCBI taxonomy): domain Eukaryota; kingdom Metazoa; phylum Chordata; class Amphibia; order Anura; family Pipidae; genus Xenopus; species Xenopus petersii. The sequence goes on from CM076686.1 coordinate 13,109,351, forward strand.
GCTGGTACAGAAGCACAAAACATAATATACAACATTTCTAGCTAGTTCTTTAGTTAGGCTTTAGTTCTCCTTTAAGCAGTGACAGACGGTTGTCATTCATATTGCTGTTCTTGTACCGCAAGCTTTATATATTTCTCACGCTTTTACTTCTGCCTCAGTCACAGAAGTCTCTTCAATTCTTGGTGTTAAATCCGTCACAAGACTCTACCGGAATCAGTGAAACAAATATTAATGAGCCAATCAGATAAAGGTTAAAGATCTTGGTTTGATATTGAGGCTATATATATAGATATACATATAGACTCTGCCATAAAGCAAGACAAGGCTGCCGTTTTATCACTAAACAGGAAGAAGAGACAGTCACATGCATCAGATGGTGATGTGGATATGTACTGCAGTCCATTGCTTTGTGGCCTGGCTCCCCAACAAAAATAATTACTCCTTTAAAAAATAAATAGAAAATACCCAGGACACCAACCCTCGCAGTCTTAAAGGGGTAGTGCAACTTAACTTAAAATGTAGAAAATGGCATTCTGGGTCGTTATACAATTGGTCTGAATTGTGTACATTTTACTTGTGCATTGGTCAATTTTGGAATTATACTATTCAGTTTCCATGCAGCTACCTGGTTGCTATGGTGATAAAGACCTAGCAACCAGGTAGTCGTTTGGAAGTCAGTATAGAAGGTGAATGTTAGAGGCACCAAATAGAAAATTAAATGACAAAAACTAATAATGGCAAACTGAAGGCCTACCAGTCTGATAGAAGTGCTTGCTCAAAGAGAGAGAGTACAAAGTCCCAGTGGGGGGGGGGGATACATTCCAGCAATGAGATTAGACTGGATCAAGGAGGCACATGCTCCAATGTGATGGGGAACAGAAGCTCCTCTTCACTGTCCGAGATACAATAACAAAGGCTTATGGGCTTGGGTGAGGGTGACATATCAAGGTAGGCTTGCTGGTGACCTTGCAGTCTTTTGCGTGATACTGCCTTTTTAAAATATCCAGGAAGGAAGACATTTTTGGTAAGGGGAAGGCAGGACTGTAAATCTGATGAGATGACTGAGCAGAAAGGTTTGAAATGTGACATTCTCCAGTGACTCGTGTGACATCCTCCAGTGGCTCGGCAACACCATTTAGAGGGAAGTTCACCTTGAAATAAACTTTTACTACGTTATAGATGGACCAATTCTTTCTGGACTGCACATGAAAATGCTGTTTGTCGGGGGGGGGTCACTGACCCTGGCAACCAAATACCAGGCCAGACCTCTGTATCTTATAACAAGGTTTACAAATACAGGAGAACATTGAGGTTTCAGCCTCACTATTCCCCAGATCTCGCCCTAATGTGCTGAGCTTGTAGGTGTATCTAGGAGAGAAAATGGACATGTTTCCAAAGTCCACCCATCAAGTTGAGCCCCCTGGCCCTGTTCCAAGCCCTCCAGAAGGACCAACCTGATGGTTTTGGAACCACTGCTTTATTCTAACCCCCTCTTGGCCTCAATACTATTTGTTACACAGGAGGCCTCCAAGTTCTCAGATCAAACCTCAGGTTAAACCCCTCAAGCTCTCAGTTGGGGGTTCCCCAAAGTTCAATATTTGGACCTCTGCTCTTCTCAGTTCTCCTTGTACGTCTTTTTAACTTTGCAAAGTGACAGTTTTAAGATGCTGTACCATGTTAGCCATTGAAAAAATGTAGAAAATGAAAAGTTTGGTGATACTTTTTATTGGTTAACTGAATAAGTAAAAATTGCCAATAAAAGATATCACCAAACTTTACATTTTCGACAAAGTGACAGTGTAACCCATTTCCCATTTCCTTCTCTTGCCCTGACCTTTCCGTATCAGTTCCATCTCAAGTGTCCGGCTGTCTGTCCTAAACCTCCTAACATTTTGTAAATAAAAAGAGGGACAAAAAAGTTGGCGTTCATAGCGAGACAAATTTTTACCACGTCCATTTTTTGTGGCCACACCCCCTAATTACCATGTTCATTTTTACGAAATTTGGCAGGTTATGAAAGTTTGAACATATTTCTGTTTTTTTCCCCCAGTTATTACAGTTTTGCTAATGAAGGTGAATTGCCCTGTGAATCTAACTTCTCCCAAGGGACCTGTTATCTTATATTGTTACAATTACTCATTTGCTTATCTCATAATTGTTACAAAAGTATCTTATCTGCAGTTGTGGCTGTTCTGGGCTCTCTGCCAAAAGCCCATTAAGTTAGAAACTTTGTTTCTTTTTCTGGCTGTTCAGTGCAGAGAAAAACTGGACTTTCCAGTACAAATGCAGGACTGTGGGTTGAGCTGTCAAAAGAGGGACTGTCCCTCTAAAAACGGGACAGTTGGGAGGTATGTAAAGTCCTCTCCCCCTTCACTCTGCACTGATCTTATCCCAGAACCAAATGCATTTCATACATACCCTGCCCCATTCATCTATCTTTGTCAACACTACCAGCACCATAACTAACTGAAAGAATCTGCAAATGATTTGCTTCTATGGAGGGATCTAGAAGACAACAGGAATGATTACTGGGGGGGGGGGGGGTTCAGTAGGATTTATTCCCCCAGCGTAACATTAGCCCAAGGCTGTTTTGTCACTTGTACAGGTCACACCCATTAAGCCTTTGATGTCCCCCTGCAAAAAGCCAAAAGGTGACATTCCCAGGAAGAGAGAGTAAATCTATTCCATTCATTCACTTTACCCCCAGTGTTATGTTGTGTAACTCTCAACTATATACTGTACCTTCCATAACCCAGGGCTGGGCACTTAATATACAGTATCATCCTACTGTCAAATGCTGGACACTTTATATACAGTAACTTTCCTTTATTCCAGGGCTGGACACTTTATATACAGTAACTTTCCTTTATTTGAGGGCTGGACACTTTATATACAGTAACTTTCCTTTATTCCAGGGCTGGACACTTTATATACAGTAACTTTCCTTTATTCCAGGGCTGGACACTTTATATACAGTAACTTTCCTTTATTCCAGGGCTGGACACTTTATATACAGTACCTTCCTACTCTCCTGGACTGGACACTTTAAATACAGTAACTTCCAATTTTTCAGGGCTGGACACTTTATATACAGTACCTCCCTTCTCTCCAAGGCTGGGCACTTTATATACAGTACCTTCCTTCTCTCCAAGGATGGGCACTTTATATACAGTACCATCCTACTCTCCAAGGCTGGGCACTTTATATACAGTAACTTTCCTTTCTTCCAGGGCTGGACACTTTATATACAGTACCTTGCTACTCTCCTGGACTGGACACTTTAAATACAGTAACTTCCAATTTTTCAGGGCTGGACACTTTATATACAGTACCTTCCTTCTCTCCAAGGCTGGGCACTTTATATACAGTACCTTCCTACTCTCCAAGGCTGGGCACTTTATATACAATACCTTCCCATTATTGCAGGGCTGGACTCTTTATATACCATTCTCTTCCATTCTTCTAGGTGTGGGCACTTTATACACAGTACCCAGTCCCGGACTGGCAATATTTGGTAATTTTGCAAGTGCTGTGAGATGTGATAGAAATGCCCTGGGCTGCTGGGGACTGTTTGGGGGTCTCTGTACTTGAAATGTCAGGGCCTATTTTGAATCCTAGTCTGGGCCTGACAATACCTTCCTACTCTTATGGAATCAGCATTTTATAGACAGTACCTTCCCATTTGTCCAGGGCTGGGCACTTTATAAACAGTACCTTCCTACACTCCAAGGGCTGGCCACTTTATTTCCTTTAATCGTTTAATCCCTTTACAATCAAGCAATTCACATATGACATAGCTTAGTAGCAATTCATTGAAATACATGCTGCATGGCTGCACACAAGTAAGTGCAGTCTGCAGCAGGCACCTAATAAACTGCATAAGCCTCAGCTGCAGGTGTGAACTGAACGTGTGTATTGTTTCAGGGTGAAGTGTTAATTCTTGAACAAACTGACAAAAAAGAGCAATCCTGAGTGTGTGCATGCTGGCCAACAGCCGGGCGCATTCCACAGATAGTTCTCTGGGTTTGTAGTGGGATAAATAGCCTAAAATAGGAATTTGGCACCCGAGACTGAGACTGCCCGTCTCTGTATTTCTGCTTCTATGTTAAAAATGCAAAACTATGTTTTTTAACTCCTTGATAGCCAGTGAGCCAGATTCTAAAGTCTGTAAATTAAAGGACCAGTGACACCAACACATACAAACTGCTCAAATGCCAGCGTGAGCCAATCACATAAGTGCATATTAAAGGTATTGTTTGCCTTTAAATTAACTTTTATCATGATGGAGAGAGGGATATTCTAAGACAGTTTGCATTTTTCTTTACTATTTGTGGTTATTTCGTTTTTTATTCAGCAGCTCTCCTGTTTGCAATTTCGGAAATCTGGTTGCTAGGGTCCAAATTACCCTAGCAACCATGCACTGATTTGAATAAGGGACTGGAATATGAATAGCAGAGGCCTGAATAGAAAGAGGAGTAATAAAGAGTAGCAATATGAATACATGTTTTAACCTTACACAGCATTTACTTTTTTTGATGGGGTCAGTAGACCCCATTGAAAGGCTGGGAAGGTCAGAAGAAATAAAAAATTGAAAAAGTTGCTTAGAATTGGCCATTCTATAACATACTAAATGTTAAATTAAAAAGGTAGTACAACTTTAAGTTAACTTTTAGGGGCAGATTTACTATGGGTCGAATATCAAGGGTTAATTAACCCTCGATATTCGACTAGGAATTTAAATCCTTAGACTTCGAATATCGAAGTCGAAGGATTTAGCGCAGAAAATTCGATCGATCGATTGAAGGATTATTCATTCGATCGAACGATTAAATCCTTCGAATCGAATGATTCAAAGGATTTTAATCCAACAATCGAAGGAATATCCTTCGATGAAAAAAACTTAGGCAAGCCTATGGGGACCTTCCCCATAGGCTAACATTGAGTTCGGTAGCTTTTAGCTGCCGAACTAGGGGGTCGAAGTTTTTTTTAAAGATACAGTACTTCGACTATCGAATGGTCGAATAGTCGAACGATTTTTAGTTCGAATCCTTCAATAGTCGTAGTCGAAGGTCGAAGTAGCCCAAAAAACACTTCGAAATTCGAAGTTTTTTTAATTCGAATCCTTCACTCGAATTTAGTAAATCTGCCCCTTAGTATGGCTAATTCTAAGCAAATTTTAAATTGGGCTTGATTTTTTCTTTTTTTTATAGTTTTTGAATTATTTGCCTTCTACTTCCAGCTTTCAAATGGGGGTTCGCAAAAAACAATTTCTCTGTAAGGCTACAAATTTATTGTTATTGCTACATTTTATTACTTCTCTTTCTATTCAGGCCTCTCCTATTCATATTTTAGTCTCAATGCATGGTTGCTAAGGTAATTTGGACCCTAGCAACCAGCTTGTTGAAACTGCTGAATAAAAAGCGAAATAACTCTAAAACCGCAAATATTAGAAAATGCAAACCAATTGCAAATTGTCTCAGAATATCACTCTCTTTTTGAATGCCATTCACACAAGCTATTATAGTCATACCGGATAATGTAATTAAAGGGAAATTGTGCCCTGGGTGGGGCTGTCATACTGCTTGCTCCATCAGGGACAACCCTAAGTGAAAGGTACTTGGGCTTTTTCTCCATAGGATGACAATCAGCCTTAGGGCTCTTACTCACAAGCGGTTGTAGCTGCGCTCCCCTGCGTTCCGTTTTTCTGCGTTAAGCCGCAGGGGAGCGCAGGAATAGACGCATTACGTTTTTTCCAATGGGGCTGTACTCACACAGGTGCGTGTATGCGCCGAACGCAGGTTGAGACGCAACATGCTGCATTTTTCCTGCGTTCGGCGCCTACACGCGCCTGTGTGAGTACAGCCCCATTGGAAAAAACGTAATGCGTCTATTCCTGCGCTCCCCTGCGGCTGAACGCAGAAAAACGGAACGCTGGGGAGCGCAGCTACAGCCGCTCGTGAGTAAGAGCCATTAGAAATCAACAACAACAGTGAATAGATGTTTCAGTAGCTTGTCTCTGCTCATGCAAACAATATGGCAGCTTTCACTGTCAAGAACACAATATGTATAGAATGAATGCTCCAAGCACCTGGTATAACTCGGATCAGCTGAGCCTTTAGGATATTCTGCATGTTATTTCTTGTTGTGCAGAGCAACGTTACTCAGATGTGCACTACACTAGTTACAGCTTGGCTTATCCATGCAAGCGTTCTGCCACAATATCCCCACTGCAGCCGACATATCAGCAGATGGTGGAGAATGTACCCAGTGCTCAAAAACTACAACTTTATATTCTCAGAGAGAAAACAATTGATCTTTAAAGACACACACACATCACTAGGAAATCATTGCTTGCCCGTACAAGGCATTTTGGAGCCTGACTTATAAGGACGAGTCTTCCTCTGGATCCGCAAGAATGGGCCCCGGTCAATACATTTCCAACAAGAGGCTACAAAGTGCTGCAGGCTCCCTTGAGCTACAAAGTACACAACCTGGATTCAAACTCAGGTTTGAACTTGGTGCACGTCTTTTTTCAACCTCAGCTACTATGTTAGTGTAATGCAGGCAGGGGGATACGGCTCAGTAATCCTAGCAGCCAAGCAGTGCTACTGGGACATAAAGGGGAAGACAACTCATTGATAAGAAGAGTAGAGATGAGCAGAATCACATAGTACTGATGTATTATCTATCTATCTATCTATCTATCTATCTATCTATCTATCTATCTATCTATCTATCTATCTATCTATCTATCTATCATCTCTCTCTGTGTCTCTCTCTCTCTCTCTTTCTCTATCATCTATATCTATCTATCTATCTATCTATCTATCTATCTATCTATCTATCTATCTATCTATCTATCTATCTATCTATCTATCTATCTATCTCTATCTATCCATCCATCCATTATCTATCTATCTATCTATCTATCTATCTATCTATCTATCTATCTATCATCTATCTATCTATCTATCTATCTATCTATCTATCTATCTATCTATCTATCTATCTATCTATCGATCTATCTATCATCTATCTATCATCTCTCTCTCTCTCTCTCTCTCTCTCTCTCTCTCTCTCTCTCTCTCTCATCTATATCTATCTATCTATCTATCTATCATCTCTCTCTCTCTCTCTCTCTCTCTCTCTCTCATCTATATCTATCTATCTATCTATCTATCTATCTATCCATCTATCTATCTATCATCATCTGTCAATCTATCTATCATCTCTCTCTCTCTCTCTCATCTATATCTATCTATCTATCTATCTATCTATCTATCTATCTATCTATCTATCTATCTATCTATCATCATCTCTCTCTCTGTCTCTCTCTGTCTCTCTCTCTCTCTCTCTCTCTCTCTCTCTCTCTCTCTCTCTCTCACATCTATATCTATCTATCTATCTATCTATCATCTATTAATCTATCTATCTATCTATCTATCTATCTATCTATCTATCTATCATCTCTCTCTCTCTCTCTCTCTCTCTCTCTCTCTCTCTCTTTCTCGCTCATCTATATCTATCTATCTATCTATCTATCTATCGATCTATCTATCATCTATCTATCATCTCTCTCTCTCTCTCTCTCTCTCTCTCTCTCTCTCTCTCTCATCTATATCTATCTATCTATCTATCTATCTATCTATCTATCATCTATCTATCATCTCTCTCTCTCTCTCTCTCTCTCTCTCTCATCTATATCTATCTATCTATCTATCTATCTATCATCTCTCTCTCTCTTTCTCTCTCATCTATATCTATCTATCTATCATCTATCTATCTATCTATCTATCTATCTATATCTATCTATCTATCTATCTATCTATCTATCTATCTATCTATATCTATCTATCTATCTATCTATCTATCTATCTATCTATCTATCTATCTATCTATCTATCTATCTATCATCATCTCTCTCTCTGTCTCTCTCTCTCTCTGTCTCTCTCTATCTCTCTCTCTCTCTCTCTCTCTCTCTCTCTCACATCTATATCTATCTATCTATCTATCTATCTATCTATCTATCTATCTATCTATCTATCTATCTATCTATCATCTATTAATCTATCTATCTATCTATCATCTCTCTCTCTCTCTCTCTCTCTCTCTCTCTCTCTCTCTCTCTCTTTCTCGCTCATCTATATCTATCTATCTATCTATCGATCTATCTATCATCTATCTATCATCTCTCTCTCTCTCTCTCTCTCTCTCTCTCTCTCTCATCTATATCTATCTATCTATCTATCTATCTATCTATCTATCTATCTATCTATCTATCTATCTATATCTATCTATCTATCTATCTATCATCTATCTATCTATCTATCTATCTATCTATCTATCATCTCTCTCTCTCTTTCTCTCTCATCTATATCTATCTATCTATCTATCTATCTATCTATCTATCTATCTATCTATCTATCTATCTATCTATCTATATCTATCTATCTATCTATCTATATATCTATCTATCTATCTCTATCTATCCATCCATCCATTATCTATCTATCTATCTATCTATCTATCTATCTATCTATCTATCTATCTATCTATCTATCTATCTATCTATCTATTATCTATCTATCATCTATCTATCTATCTATCTATCAATTTATCTATCTGTTATTTATCTATCTATCATCTATTTATCTATCTATCATCCGTCCGTCCGTCCGTCTTTCTGTCCTTCCGTCTGTCCGTCTGTCTGTCTGTATATCTATCTATCATCCTTGCCTGCAGTGTAAATGACAGTGACAGTTGGAGCCAAATGTAATAAAACATCAGATCATACAGAATTGACTGGTACAATAGAATCTTGGGGCACCCCAGAAAGTGGAATAGGACAGCGTGCCCCCCCATCCCAGTGCTCATGCAGCCCGGCAGCCCCACTCAGTATTTATGTCTGTGTGTGTAAAGCTAATAAAGAGAGAGAGAACATTTCTGTACATACCCAGCCTTCTCTGGCAAGCAGATCTTCCTTCTCAGGACTCACAAGGGGCTTTATCCTTCCGTCTTTCCAAATCCCCCTGTTATATTCCAGGTTCCTGGGTGGGTGGGTGTGTGGTGCTGACTGGGGGTCTCCTCGCCTCCCCTCTGCTCTGTAGTCTCTGCCGCTCTGCAAATGGAATAATCAGCTCCTCTCTAAAGTTTCTCTTCTGCAATGCTCCAAAGGAGGGGGGCTGAATTTGTGGCTGTTGGGTATTTGTTTGTGTGCAGATGCTGAATTCCAGACAGTCCCACAGCCAATGGGATTCTCCCTCCTGGGGAGCCTGGGGGGCACTTGAGGCTGGGCTTGTGACTGCAGGTAGAGAGAATGTTGCAGGCGGTGCAGTGAGTGCAGATCCCAATGTCTAGTAGTGATGTGACTGCTGTACAGATGCTGTAGTACACAAGCAGGGTGCAACCAATGCAATACAGAGGGGGATCCCCATTCCAGACCCCCTCCTTCCCTTTCTGTGCACTTACTCTGATGCTTGCACACCCACAGCAGGACAGGAAGCGAGTGTGCAACACTATCACTGACTTTCATGCACTGCTTAGTAGTAACTGCATGATGCGATAGTGTGATGTAACCACCAATCAGGAAGGGACTGGGCTATTAAAGGGAAAGTGCACCCACCTACCCCTAAAATAAGCCAGCATTCATTTATACATTTACTGTAAAAATCCATCTGTCTCACATTGAAATGACCTTGAATTCGAAAATAATACATTTTATTATTGTAATATAATGCACTGTGTTACGTAGCACCGTGTACTGGAATAGTTGCAGGCTCATTGATAGGGTAACCTGCAGAGAATTTAATTGAAATGTCGCTTCTGAGCTGGCAGAGGCATATAGTGGATTTCTACAGATTAAACACAAGCAACTGGTTTGCAGGGGATGCTGGGATTTATTAAACAAAGACTGCCTGGGTTACAGATGTATTAGGGTTGACCCCCCCCCATTAAAACTGGACACAAACACGTTTGGGCAACTAACTACTATACTACTTTACTTTATATACCAACTGCATGGCTATACTGAATCCGCAGCAGCCTGCAGCATGCATCTGAATTTATGTATGATAAATGGGACAGGAGGGGCACTTTAAAGCAGTAGGTGGAGGCTATAAACTGTAATCCAGTGCACCCAGATTATTCAGAGCAGCAGGGGCTACTTTATCTCAAATACTACAACCTACATTATCCCAAATATCCACCAGGGAGGTTTTAGTGTGGTTTTAGCCCCATACAAGGGCCAATAAGCCAATAATGTCTGAGGGTTAAGAGTTAATTTAATAACAGGTGAGAAGCAATGTTTGCACCATAATTAACCATTTTAGTTCAATAAACATGTCGAATTTACTGGCCTTCTGTTTAAGAACAACAGCCTTATTGGTTGCTAGGGGTTGCTAGGTGGGAAAACTGTGCTCCTCTTATTACATTACCCCCGTAATGCTCTGTAGCAAATGACTGTAATATTATTTCATCAGAATCAAATTTGGTAGATGTGTTGTAACTCCCTCTAGAGCTGAAATCATAGAATTACACCTTGAAATAGAATGTATTTCTTTTTTCCACATAGTGTAAAAAAGTTGTGTTTGTTTAATACTAATAATTGCAGGGAGAAAAGACAACAGTTGGGTGGACCTAGATGGTTGGGTAAGTCTGTTTCTTTTAGATCCACACAAGTCTCCGTATCTACTTGATAAGGCCATATCTGATCTGATGTCTTAAAAAAGAGGGTGCAAAATTACACCCAGTATGGGTGGGAGATTGATGACTTTTAAGTTGATCTTCCGCTTCACCAGCCTCACTCTTTGGAGAGCACATAAACTAGTCACATAAAATCATCTAGTGACCTTAGCAATACATATAGCAGTAGTCCCAGAATTATAAAACACGGTGGCCCCAGCACAGGCCCGGACTGGCAATCTGTGGGTTCTGGCAAATGCCAGAAGGGCTGCTGTATGGTTCCATATAAAATTACCATAGAGTGGGCTGGTTGAGGGCTGTTTGGGCTGGTAGGAGACTGTTTGGGCCTCTGCGTACTTGGAATGGCAGGGCCTATTTTGACTCCCAGTCCAGGCCTGCCCCAGCATTTCATGACACAGAGGCCCCAGCAATATATCAATTTACATAATACAACACCCATAGAAAAGCCCATATAACGTCTGTTTTATAGATTAAATAAGGAAAACTAATTATAGATTAAATAAGGAAAACTAATTACAGATTAAATAAGGAAAAATAATTATAGATTAAATAAGGGGAAAAAAAACTTTGAGCAAAACTGGATATCCTCATAACTTCCTACACTAAAATTAGTAAAAAGTAGGGATGCACCGAATCCAGGATTCTGCCTGGCCGAACCGAATCCGAATCCTAATTTGCATATGCAAATTAAGGGCGGGATTGAAATTGCATGACTTTTTGTCACAAAAGGAAGTAAAAAATGTTTTCCCCTTCCCACCCCTAATTTGCCTATGCAAATTAGGGTTCCGATTCGGTTCAGTGTTCGGCCGAATCTCTTTCAAAGGATTCGGGGGTTCGGCCAAATCCAAAATAGTGGATTCGGTGCATCCCTAGTAAAAAGTAGAGTGGAATTTGATTACCGCATGGAGAGAGTCTTCTCTCCATAAAAAAAATCTTTATTAAAAATGTTTAATAAAAATAAAGGCAAAAAAATAAAATCCAATTTTTACTTTCTTTTATGAAAAAGAAACCTATCTCCAATATACTTGTGTACCATTTTTATAAGAAACCTGACTGTATGCAGTGAAATTCCCCCTTCATTTACTGCTGTGGATAGGAATTGTGAGATGGTCCCTAATTGCTCTGCAGGGAAACAATCATACTTATGAACAGCAGGGGGAGCCCCTACCTTACTTCCCAGCCATGCAGAGCTCAAGCAGCTTTGTTTGTTTCCCTGTCGAGCAGTCAGTGACTGTGTAGAGATTTGCATTGGATTTTATTTTTGCCTTTACTGTTTCCAACTCCAGCTGCAGGGACAAAGATCATGGAGCCAGATTTAAACAGATAAACTGGGATTCTATTTGGAGGATTATTTTGCTGCAGCCACTGGTTCTGCAGAGTTGGAGAAAGTTTGTATCAAACAATACAAAAACGATAAATTAGATTACATGACAACCCAGGACCCAGTGCAGTCTGTATATTCTGATTATTAATTAGTCTTGCTGTATCGGCTTCTATTTTCTTAGTGAGAGTGTATAACAAACAAATAACAAAAGCCAGCTGAATGGCGAAACGCATCAGGCAGGAAGTGACATCATGCAGGGAACACAGGAAGAGCCACGAAGGGTTTATACACGCCGGCAGGGCCCCTTTACAGAAATTGCAGCCTGTGCAAAGATATATCCCTATATGTGATCGTTCCTTCATACTAAGGGGCACATTTACGAAGGGTCGAAGTGAACTTCGAAGTAATTTTTGGTTACTTCGACCATCGAATAGGCCAAAATTCGATTTGAATTGAAAAAACTTCTAATATTCGACCATTCGAAAATCGAAGTACTGTCTCTTTAAAAAACGTTGAATTCGACACTTCTCCACCTAATCCTGCCGAATTGCCATGTTAGCCTATGGGGACCTCCTAGAACCTATAGCTAGTATTTGGCTAAGTTTTTAGAAGTCAAATTTTTTTTTGAAAATCGTTCGATCGATTAAATCGTTCCAATTGTTTGATCCAAACTATTTCAATGTTCGATCAATCGATTTGAAACTGCTAAATTCAATCAAAAAAAAACGTAGACTATCGAATTTTTTCAATTTGATGGTCGAATTTCGAAGTTTTAGCACTTCGAAATTCGACCCTTACTAAATGTGAGTCCACATTTGTTTTTAAATAATCTTTTATATTTTTAATAAAAGTTGTTAGACTATCCTGGATTTATATCTTTCTATGGGGATATGAGAAGCTGAAAAGAGAAGGAGAGAGATCTGCTACATACTACAACCATATATTGGATCTACAGTTTGTAAGTAGGCATTTCAGCCAAACGGTGGTGAAAAGATACTGGAGGAATTTTGCATGTCACCAATATGAGTGAAGTTTAAAGGGGAAATACACCTCAGAAAAGAACTTTGACGTTAGGTGGCGGTGTGATATTAAGGCATACTACAATATTTTCTGTTTCTGTTTCTTTTTCGGTTGCCATAGGTGCTGATCTATATACAAATTTTTTTGTACCGGCTTCTGGCAGATGTTATTTCACTTGTGCTGTTTTGATCATTTATGACGATCCCTAAGCAGCCCAGACCACACTGAGCATGTGCACAGTCTTGGTCTTGCAAAGACGTTTAACAAAGTTACAAGATGGTGACCCCCTGTGGCCAACTTTGAAAGCATAAATTATTTGTTTGATTAGGCTTGTGGTGCAGTAAGTTCATGTTTATGTTTAGTATACAAAATACAGCATTTCTAGCCTAATTCTATTTTAGACTTTACTTCCCCTTTAACAACATGGGTGAAATATATGGGTGTCCTCTCCCAAATGAAAGTTCTAAAGTATTTTGATATACAGCTTGGTAAACATATGAGGAGGTAGAAACCCATTTACCAACTGATTTGATCAAAGAGGAGGACAATGTGGTGGTGCCCCCAGGTGAAACATAACAACTGGCCTAAATATCATGCGTATCATATATATTATTGGTCTAGTCCACATTTGTTTTTTCCCCTCTCATTGGACCATACTGTATTTTATTAGCAGCTAAGCGAAATTAAAAATTAAAAATATAGCACTATCAGTTCTGATTTTAATAACAAAAGTTCATAGAAAAATAACACATATTAAAGCGGAACTAAACCCTAAAAATGAGTATTGCTAAAAATGCCATGTTTTACATAGTGAACTTATTGCACGAGGCTAAAGTTTCAGCTTCAAATACAAATATTCAGCCAGCACTCACCACTTCGATTTTTAGTTCTAGCGACCGGGTGCACGTCAATCGGTGTCCACTTCCACCAGCTTCAATATCCCACAATCACAATAGACAGCACCAGTCTTGGAAATTTTGTTAAAAAAGCCTTTATTGGAACTTCATGGCTTTATCTGAACAAGCGCAACATTGCGCTTGTTCAGATAAAGCCATGAAGTTCCAATAAAGGCTTTTTTAACAAAATTTCCAAGACTGGTGCTGTCTATTGTGATTGTGGGATAAAGTTTCAGCTTGTCAATAGCAGCAATGATCCAGGACTTCAAACTTGTCACAGGGGGTCACCATCTTGGAAAGTGTCTGTGACACTCACATGCTCAGTGGGCTCTGATTGGCTGTTGAGAAGCTAAGCTTAGGGCTCGTCACTAATTATCCAGCAGAAAATGAGGTTGGTCTGTAATAGTGATGTGCGGGCCGACCCGATACCCTCGGGCAGGGCCGGAACTAGGGGTAGGCAGAGTAGGCACGTGCCTAGGGCGCAAAGCTGGGGGGGGTGCCAGGCACGTACCTGCTCTGACGCCTACCCCATTGTCCGGTAACGTCTCTCCCCGACTGGCAGGCATATAATTTTGGAATTGCGCTTCTGCGCATGTGTGCACAAAGTTGCGCACATGCGCAATTTTTTTATTCACAGGTTGCGAAATGCGGAAATTAAATAATTTATTCATCCATCACTACCCTCCTCTGATGGAATATATGCTTCCCAATGACTGTGTATTGTATTGCTGGGGTCACTGTGATATATTGCTGGGGTCACTGTGTCATATATTGCTGGGGTCCCTGTGATATATATTGCTGGGGTCACTGTGATATATATTGCTGGGATCACTGTGTCATATTTTGCTGGGGTCACTGTGATATATATTGCTGGGGTCACTGTGATATATATTGCTGGGGTCACTGTGTCATATATTGCTGGAGAAATAACCTTCTGGGTCGCTGCAATCCAGATCAGGACTGAGAATCAAACTAGACCCTGGCATTTTAGGTACAGAGAGGCACAAACATCTCTCCACAGATCCAAAGGGCAATAGTATCTGTCTGTGTCATATATTTACTGTGACAAATGTAGGGAGGGTAAAGGTTTTGGGTAAGACCGGTACAGGTGCAAAGTACCAGTAATCTGTAATCTGTTTTCTAAAACCTGTTACACATATACTGCTGGGGCTTCTGTGGTGTATATTGCTGAAACCACTGTAACATATATTGGTGGGATTACTCTGTTATAAAATTCTGGAGCCACTGCCTCATATATTGCTCTGTAATAAAATACTGGGGTCATATATTACCATAAAGCTATAAAATTGTGTACTTTGCATGTAGTTTTGGAAACACATGAAGCAGGCAGGGGAGAACACAGTTTGGCGCATTTCGTGACTGTGCTAGTCACTTCCTCAGAAGCCAGTGATCCAGAATAGGAGAGGACTGAATAGAAAGGTGAGTAATAAAAAGTAACAATAACTATATATTTGTAGCCTTACAGAGCATTTGTTTTTTAGATAGGGTCAGAAACCCCCATTTGAAAGCTGGAAGTAGTCAGAAAAAGAAGGCAAATAATCCAAAACTATAAAAAAAAATCAAAAAAAAAATCAAGGCCAATAGAAAAGTTGCTCACAATGAGCAATTCTATGAAATACTAAAAGTTAACTTAAAGGTGAACTACCTCTTTAGGTAAACGTTTAGTATGTAATAGAATGGCCACTTTACATCATACTAAGGGGCACATTTACTTAGCTCGAGTGAAGGAATAGAAGAAAAAATACTTCGAATTTCGAACATTTTATTTGGCTACTTTGACCATCGCATGGGCTACTTCGACCTTCTACTACGACTTCGACTTCGAACCGAACAATTCAAACTAAAAATAGTTAGACTATTCGACCATTCGATGATCAAAGTACTGTCTCTTTAAAAAAAACATCGACCCCCTACTTCGCCAAGTAAAACCTACCGAGCATCAATGTTAGATCCCCATAGGCTTTCTAACAAATTTCTGGTCGAAGAAATATCGTTCGATCGATGGATTAAAATCCTTCAAATCTTTTTTATCGATTTAATCGAACGAATTGCAGTAAATACTTCAACTTCGAATAGGATTTAATTTCGACAGTCGAATATCGAGGGTTAATTAACCCTCGATATTCGACCCTAAGTAAATGTGCCCCTAAGAGTTAATTTAAAGGTAAACAATCCATATAAGGGATGGGAAATGGATGAAATAAGAGAGAAAGCAATAAGACTAATGGAATGGAAATCAGGTTGGATGAAGAACAGTAATACCAACAGAAGAGAAAGTTAGGTGGAAAAAATACAAAGTATAATGGGGCAAAGAAGAAGCAAAAGAAAGAACTGGAGAAGAGAAAAGAAGTGAAGATAAGATGTTAAAGGGGACCTCTCATCCTAAGAAATAATTCCAGATTTTTTTTTTTTTTGGTGTTAGTCAAGCAAAATAAACTTTATTTACACTGTATACATTATTTAAATCGTGTTTCTTTTAGTGTTGGAATTCACAATCACGGCAAGCAGGCAGCTGCCATTTTGTAAAAAGTGTCATTAAGGCAAGCTTTGCCGCATGCCAAAATCTTATTTATGCACCAGAATGGGGGACCTGACGCACTGGCTACACAATTAAATGGAGGGAGGGGGAATGTGGGAAGAGCCGTGACATGTAGCAAGTGCAGAATGGAAAGTGAAAGTAATTGCCTGGCCCACCTCTAGGCATAGAGGAGTGACCAACAATTTATTATTGACAACTGAGACTTTTAAACAGATTTATAACAATTATGGGTGTGTTCAGAAAAAAACGAATTTGGGGTAGGTGTTGAACATGAAAAGGACTTTTATTATACAGCTTTTTATGTCTGGGTGACAGGTCCCCTTTAAGAGAAGGTAAAGATAGAGAGGGAATGAGTGATTGGAGGATCCTGTTTCCTAGAATCCACGATTTGACCTTATTTATCATTGAAAAAAACTCGATAAAATCAGTTTGGAAAAAAACTAAAAAGATTCCGGTTTTTGCAAAAAGAAAAAGGAAATTGTTGGGTTTTATGCTTGAAATGCGTGAGAAATGCGTGAGAACGCTCGAAACCCCAGATTTTTTCCGATTTTTGCCCAAAACAGCGTAGACCATGATATCTTCAAATTTGAAATGGAACCTTTGCCATTGACTTCTACAGGACCCCAAATGGAGTATTTTTAGATTCGGGTATAATAAATCACGGAAAATCTGAGAGATTTTTTTCCACAAAAAATTTGGATTTTATAGTATGACATTCAAACTTTAATAGATAACCCTTAGCAAAAGTGTCAAATAATAAGTTGCCGGATCAGACCCAACATGCTGTACTGTATCGTTTTATCGAATTACAACACAGAACCCACCAGGAATACAGAGGCAAAAACCACTGAATGGGAAGTTGGCAAAATACTGCAAAATACTGGATCAGCCCTTTCCTGAGAGATCATTAGTTCTTTCATATTTATTGGGAATGTAGGTGTCAGTTTTTTTCATTATATTGTCCACTAGGTGACGCTATTGCTGCCATTTCCATTTGCTTTCACTATTACACATACACATTATACACAGTATGGGACCTGTTTTGCAGAATGCTCGGGACCTAGGGTTTTCTGGATAACGGATCTTTCCATAATTTGCATCTTCATGCCCTTAGGGAGTTATTTATCGAATTTTGAATTGATGGGAATTCTTTTTTACTCCAATAAATGTGAATGTATTCACAACTTTAATGGGAGGTTATTTATGGAAAAATTTGAATGGCTAAAATTCGATCCAATGGGAACATCATGAAAATGAGTTTAGTATTCATATCCAATACCCAAGACACTCTAATCGAATTTTCCTCCAAAAAAAAACTCGAATGTCAGGAAGGCTATTAAATCATGTAAACATTAAGGGGCAGATGTATCAAGGGTCGAATATCGAGGGTTAATTAACCCTCGATATTCGACTAGGAATTGAAATCCTTCGACTTCGAATATCGAAGTCGAAGGATTTAGCGCAGAAAATTCGATCGAACGATCGAAGGATTATTCATTCGATCAAACGATTAAATCCTTCGAATCGAACGATTCGAAGGATTTTAATCCAACGATCGAAGGAATATCCTTCGATCAAAAAAACTTAGGCAAGCCTATGGGGACCTTCCCCATAGGCTAACATTGACTTTGGTAGCTTTTATCTGCCGAACTAGGGGGTCGAAGTTTTTTTTAAAGAGACAGTACTTCGACTATCGAATGGTCGAATAGTTGAACGATTTTTAGTTCGAATCCTTCGATTCGAAGTCGTAGTCGTAGTCGAAGGTCGAAGTAGCCCATTCGATGGTCGAAGTAGCCCAAAAAACACTTCGAAATTCGAAGTTTTTTTACTTCGAATCCCTCACTCGAATTTAGTGAATCGGCCCCTAAATGAACCCAATAGGCTGGATTTGCTTCCAATAAGGATCAAGTTGGGATCAAGTACAGAGAAAAAGGATTGGATTATTTGATTATAATGAAGTCTCTGGGAGATGGCCTTTCCAGAAATTCTGAGCTTTCTGGATAATGGGTTTCTGGATAACAGGTCCCATACGTGTAACTTACAAGCATATAAATCAAAATAATTCATATGCCGCAAATAGTAAAAAATGGAGACCAATTGCAAATTATCTAAGAATATGATAGAGTTTCACCTGTGCTGCTGGTAGAAACCCTTGTACTGCTGAGTTATGTAGATGGAGCCAACACGCACTGCTTGAAGCTCATGTCATTTTTCTATAGGAATCAATATATGTTGCCAGACAGTGTTTATGGATGTGTGTTTTTTATAAAAATGCAAAAAAAAAAAAGTTTAAAATGACGACAGATTCCCTTTAAGGTCTTTGTTTAGGACTTTTTTGGACAACTTAAACTTAATTTTAAAAAATGTTTATATATATCATAAACTTTATTTCTTTGTATTT
This sequence comes from Xenopus petersii, assembly GCA_038501925.1. Lineage (NCBI taxonomy): Eukaryota > Metazoa > Chordata > Amphibia > Anura > Pipidae > Xenopus > Xenopus petersii. Next base: position 13,128,253 of record CM076686.1, read on the forward strand.
GGCATTGATGGGGTTTATTTAGTGATTGGGTTTCAGGGTATTTAAAACAAGTAGATGTAGTGATAATACCAGAATACCTGAGGAAGGGTTCCATCCTGAATGGCACCTTCCTTTGCAGTTTCCCTTTGGCTTTTATCTTTAGTTTTGGATTGTTTATATACTGAATCTGGACACTGTGTGGGCCTCAGGTTGGTTGTGGGTGGCAGAACTGGAAGTGGTTGGAGTGGATCAGGTCGTTGTTCATGAGAAGGACTTTTTTTTTAACTGGGACCCTATTTTACCTCTTGGCAGTGCCCACCACCCAGAGACCCAGGTGAAAAATGGGCTAAACTTGGTGCCCCCTCATGGCAGGGCCCTGCTACTTTATCAGTATGAGGCCCCATGATTACTGAGGCATCCCAGGGTATCATCTATACATTATATGTGCCAGGCTGGATTTTGAAGATCCACTTACTTTCCTTGACAGTAATATAACCCTAATTTGGTTACTGTCTCTTTAAATAGCAACTTAACCTGGCAATCCAAGGGCCCTGAGTCCCGTATCAAATGTACTGGGAACTGGGAATTACAGCGCAGTGCCTCCACCTAGGGAACACTGAGGAACACATCTCAGGGGGATTCCACTAGGAATAATAAAACACACACAGTTTGCAAATAAAACAAATATAAACTTTATATAAACTGCAGTAAAACTTGGGCAAACTAATACATCATGCACTCCTACACTGGGGACATGTGGGACACTACCTAAATCACTTAACTGTTGCTCCAATACAATCCTTTTTAATATCACAGCCCCAATCCTCCGGAAGGGGTTAATTACCACACGGTTCAAATTAAATATCCCTTCCCCAGAGCTCTTATTTCCCAGGTAGCGCTACCATTTCCAAAAAGTAACTCTCCCTTTGGAATTTAGCAGCAGCTCTCACTTAGCAGGTAAATACACAAGACTTGTCTTCACTTTGGGGCCCCACGCTTGTATCCGTTCCACTATCCTCCCTTGGGTGGCTCACTCACTGGGGTGCTCTCAGAGGCAATCACACTGGAGATTACAGGCAGCTCTGCAGCAGGATCAATCTCATCAGTGGCACCTTTCTCCTGCAGCTTGGCAGGGTACAGGCTTGGCTCAATCTGTAGATCCACAGATTCCACAGATTTAACAGCTTCTCTGTACTTGACAGTCTTACAGCTACTCGTGCTGGCTCTGTTCAGCTCTCTGGGAGACCCTGTACATTTGGCTCCAAAGTCAGGCACACCCAAGGATGCACTGGGGTGCCCAGGCAATCGGATTGCTCTCCAGCCTGTAACTGGGCAGGATGATGTCACAGGCAGAAAAACAGGGGAAGGATTCCTCTTGTCCCCTACAGTAACATAATAGAATCCAGAACAACCCTGAATCAGTGGTACAGGCTGATACATTAGATAGCTTTAAGAAGGGGTTGGATGGTGTTTAGCAAGTGAAAGAATACAGGGTTATGGAAGATAGCTCTTAGTACAAGTTGATCCAGGGACTGGTCCCGTTGCATCCTGGGGTCCGGAAGGAATTTTTTCCCCCTCTGAGGCAAATTGGATTGACTTCCAATGGGGGTTTCGCCTTCCTCTGGATCAACTGGCAGTTAGGTAGGATAATATAGCGTTAGAGGGTTGAACTTGATTGACGTGTGACTTTTTTCAACCTAACTTACTATGTTAAAATGTTACTATGTAACTTAGCTAGAAAAACTTGTTGTTCCGTTCCCTCCAGCCAGCACACAAGACCCTCCATCTCCAAAACCAATTCATCAAATTGACTGTTAGGTGCAAAGTGAAAAAAAATAAGTTCAAGCAAGGCCGGATTTACATAGCAGGTGCTCCTAGGCCCGCTTCTGTTCATCAACCCCGTCCCCTCCCCTTCCTTTGTGCACATGGGCAAATTTTCAGCATCGGGCCTGGAGTACTGGGGATTGATGCACAGGAAATTTTAAAAACTATTTTATCTCCTGCAAATCCCCAGTGCTTTTGAACCAATGTGGGTGTGGTTGGGTGGGATGCCGTCCCCCTAAATATCTGTCGACCTAGGCCCGGGCCTATGTGGCCTTTCTACAAATCCGGGCCTGAGTTCAAGTTCTTTCCAGCTTAATCTCAGGTACTGCAAACCAACACAACCCTTGGATCAGGCACCCCTGTTGCACTCAGATCATTCTGATCATGGTGTGGGAAGCCACGAGCATCTATCTTTCCCCAGTTCCAAACTGTATGCTATATTGGAGGTACAATTAAATTGAGTGCTTGGGTGCATTGCTCAAAGGGAGCCACATACTTCACGCCTGGTCAGTCATCTTCCACTTTAAAAATATTTTTATTCATTCATGCGTTCCCCCCAAAGTGAATATTTTGTCTAAAGAGGGAGAGCCTCAGCTCCACTCATCCATCATTGAGTCATTTTTTATGCCGACCACTATAGTGGACACATGATAACACAGAGGGCAAATGCCAGTTTAAAACAGAATAATAGATGGGAGCTCACAGCACTGAGTTAAACAATTTCACTCCCAGATCTTTTCTCTTCTGTTTCCATTGCGTCAGTGAAAGCTAAGCACGTTTTCAGGCTGGGTTCAGGCGGTGTGATAAGATGCTGTGGCTAGCAATTTCCTGCAAGCAGCTTGAGAAACGACTGATACACAGAGAACGTGGCCACACGCAGACCAGCTTACACACTGGACACATCTCAGCTGCTACTTCCACCAGATCCCCAAATCAATGCAATGAATTACCAGCAGGGTAAGTGATTCTGATGCAGGTAACATTAATTCCCATCATGCCATGGAGTTAAAGTCACACCAGAAGCATGAACCAATTATATATTCTGCAGTTTAGGGTGAGAAGTGTTCCTGCTCCACTATGTCTCCTGAGTCTGATTTTGTTTTAGAAGAGGTCAGACTGCTCCTTTGCAAAATGTCTTTCTAAATCAGTGATCCCCGACCGCTAGCTGAGAAGCAATATATCGCTCACCAACCCCTTGGGTGTTTTTCGCAGTGGGCTTAAAGCAGGTGCTTATTTTTTAATTCCTGGCTTGGAGGTAAGTTTTGGTTGCATAAAACCAAATATACTGCCAAGCAGAGTATCCTGTAGGCTACCAGCCCACATAGGGGCTACCAAATGGTCAATCACATCCCTTATGTGTCACTTACAGGAACATTTGTCATGCTTTCATTGCTCCCCAATTTTTATTACATTTAATAAGGCTCACGGGTCAAAAAAGGTTGGGGATCCCTTGCTCTAAACCATAACCCATGCTTATTGCATGCACAGAACAATTCTCTGCACAGCTGGAACGACTGAATTGCTTCTGAAAGCTTAGAACTGTGATCCCCAACCAGTAGCTCGTGAGCAACATGTTCTCCAAACCCTTGGATGTTGCTCCCAGTGGCCTTAAAGCAGGTGCTTATTTTTGAATTCCAGGCTTGGAGGCAAGTTTTGGTTGTATAAAAACCAGATGTACTGCCAAACAGAGCCTTAATGTAGGTTGACAATCCACATAGGGGCTACCAAATGGCCAATCACAGCACTTATTTGGCACCCCAGGAACATTTTTCATGCTAGTGTTGCTCCCCAACTCCTTTTACTTCTGAATGTTGCTCACAGGTTCTAAAGGTTGGGGATCCCTGGCTTAGAATGTCAGCTTTACTGGTCATCTTCTGTGTATCTTGACAGTTGGCACTTTGTCTGTGATGTATATATATCCATATTTAAGTTTTTGCATCTACGTTCAACTGTTACTCCCTCTGCAAAGTGTATAAAGCACTTTATACTGAAGCGGCACTATTTGGATCTGGGAACTTTCCCATTGTTGACATTTGCAAAGGCAAGCAACATGGCTTCTCTATTATGGATACATATTAGGGATGCACTAAATCCACTATTATGGATTCGGCCGAATACCGAACCGAATCCTAATTTGCATATGCAAATTAGGGGTGGGAAGGGGAAAACATATTTTACTTCCTTGTTTTGTCACAAAAAGTCCCACGATTTCTCTCCATGAGCCTAATCTGCATATGCAAATTAGGATTCGGCCGAATCCTGGCCGAGTCCCGAACCGAATCCCGGTTCCGGATCCCGAACCGAATCATGGATCTCTAATGCATATTAAAAAAAATCCCAGCAAAGGGGTAAGGATCAGACAGGATCACATTTTATAACACTGATTAAAGCAATTTGTGACCTAAAAGGCATGGCCATGGGCTCCTATGGAACCTCAATTTTACATCCCCTGATTTTAAGTTTTCCCTCATTTTACATTGTTGTTTTGTGGTCCCACCTATAATGTATATTATGTATAATACATTTCCTTGATTTTTAGGGATGCACCGAATCCACTATTTTGGATTCGGCCGAACCCTGAATCCTCTGTGAAAGATTCGGTCTAATACCAAACCAAATCCAAACCCTAATTTGCATATGCAAATTAGGGGTGGGAAGGGAAAAACTATTTTACTTCCTTGTTTTGTGACGAAAAGTCATGAGATTTCCCTCCCCACCCTAATTTGCATATTCAGATTTTGGTCTGGACCACAGATTATATAGTATTTTGCCTGTAACCCTGTATTAAACTGGAGGTCTGACCAAATTTCAAGTGCAAAAAAGGGCAAATGGGGGGGGGGTTTAATCCAAAATGTCTTGAGGTATAATTGTATTATGAAGGTGATTTAAGAAGGGTTTGCACTGTGTATAAATAGAATTAAAAAAATCTAATAATGTTGATGTTTCACCAAGGAACTTCTAGTCTTTCCGTTTATTCGACAATCCCAACAATGGAGTGCTGCTCCAGGCCTGAAACACCCGATTGGTGTCAGGTGCCGTCAGGTATCAGGCCCAAAGCTGCCCAAAGCCCAAGAACTGAACATAGCAAATCAAGAAACCTGTGGCACAGCTGATGCGGTTGATTCGTGTTTTATTCAGCTCACAAAACAAAGCGGCTTTGTTTTGTAAGCTGAATAAAACACTGCTCACTGAATCAACCGCATCAGCTGTGTTACAGGTTTCTTGTTTTGCTTTCCGTTTATTCGAGTCATGTTGCCAGGGCAGCCATCAGGGGGGGAGACGAGGGAGAGTTGTAGGGGGCCCGAGGGTAAGGGGGGCCCAGCCACACCGCACTTTCTTGATTAGCTGGGCCCCCCTGCTTTCTGAGAGCTGCAGGGCGGGAGCAAAAGGGGAGGTATCTTCTATCCATTACTTCCCCTTATTGGTCACTGTGTTTAAGTCCCGGTTGAGCTGCTCAGGGATTGGATAGCTGAGGTTTGAACTTCTCCTCCAGCTCATCCAATCACCATGCAGCTTTACCAGGACTTGAAATTCTTGACCAATAACGGAAGAAAATGCTGTCACTGGAAGAATATGCAGCCACCTGTGCTCCCCTCCACCCTTATGTAGTTGGCGGATCACTGACAGCAGGTGGGCCATACTAATGAAGTAAGTGTAACATGGCAGTACCCCTTTGTGATCCCTGTTGTGTGGTGGGGCCCTGGGCACCTAATTTTTTTTAAACTTCTGGGGGGGGCAACTTTTTTTACATGGACGTTTAAGGGGGGCCCTGGCGACCAATTTTCTTATAACGTGGGGGGGCCTGGACACCAATTTTTTTTTCAATGGGGGGGCTCTGATCACCAATATTTTTTTATTAACATGTTACCATAGCCACCAATGTTTTTTTTTTTAGTGTGTGGTGAGGGGTGGACCTGTGGGTTGGGGAGGGCGGACCTGTAGGTGGGGCTTGTGGTGGGTGCAGCCCAGGGAGGGCAGGAAATGTTTTCATATGGGGCCCTGCGATTTCTGAAGGCAGCCCTGCATGTTGCATGCAACGTATTTTCTGCCAGTACTCTGACACAATAGTAAGGCATTCCCTGGGAACATCATGTGTAGGCAGCTACACCCACGGCACTTGCTAGTGTAAAAGAGCAAACTAGCCACTGTATCACACCTCCCCCATACATCAGCATACCCAATTTAATGTTGATATTTATATCTGTTCTCTAGGTACCCTTTAGTAAACTTCGATGGGTGCAAAGTCCCCACATTGTCATCAGTGGCTTTCCAGTCATTTAATATAAGGACGAGTAGATGAAAACAGCTTTACATAATCAATTGGTACACTCAACAATGACCTTTTTCTTACTAAAATGTAGAGCCTCATGCAATTCCGATCCATCAATTTACATCAATGATCTACCTGTCTGTATCCAACTGATTTTTTAAAGTAAAGGACCCAGGGAACCTAATTTCTCGCATGGCATCCCAGTTGCTTTTATATGATTTGATAGTGTTTAAACTAGACACATGTCCATCAAGTGCAACCTTTTTTTCAAAGCAAGCCCCACCTAACTTTTTCGGACATTTCAGTTACCTCCACCAAATGCCAATCAATTCACGTTGTGCTCTTCTGTCCTCTTCTGCGCATGTCCACATCCTGTTTGTAAGCACATGTGCTGCTCTACTTAAAAGTGATATTGTTATACCCAAGTTTATTTTGAGGTGTAAAAAATGCAGTTGAGCCTTTTGACCCTGCCCGGTATGTAGATCATGAATGTTGACCCTGCTGGTGTGTAGACCATACCTTAATCCTTAAAGTGGCCAATAAAAGCTGCAGACAGCTTAAGTTGGCCAGTGTATGGGTCCCTCTGACAGGCTTCCCCAACCTTTATGTGGCCGAAAATTGGACACAGGTAGATCGGCCATCAAATCAAGGACCACATTGGTTCATTGATGTGGTCCTCATACCAACCACCTGCATTCCTGGCATTTTAATCCAATTGTTGGGCCTTATTGCCCATGATTGGGTCATCCCAATATTGGCATTCAAGTTGGGCATATCGGACAAGATGATGGTGACCTCTCCAAATGAGCGGATCTGCCCATGTATGGGCAGTTTAAGTGTATATCTAGAATTCCTGACATAACACAAAGACACTCACACCGTAACATGTCTGATCACACTCACAAGTCTACTCACACATGTATGGCACAAAAAGTACTATAACCTTTTGTGGAAGTGTGAAGGAGGATCTAAAGAAGTAAATCTAATGTAAACGTATCCATTGCACCCCCTCTTCCACAGATTTTCCTCATGTCCTCTTTATTACCTTCAAACCTATTCCTGTTAACAAGGAAGAACCTCAAAGACATCCGTCTGGAAATGCAAATTTGGTCCACTCTAAAGTTTCGAAAGCAGTGATCCAAGATGGAGACAAAAAAATGGAAAGTGGGGTAAGTATGTATTAATTTACAGGTAATTGTGCAGGAGCAAAACACTCTGAATTGCCCTGTGTGTCAGTGCCCATAGAAGGGCAGGCAGTTACGGGAAGTACCCTTGCTACTTATTTTGATCCAGTCATAGTTTGAGAGTCCTTCCCTGAGTTACTGGCTCTGGGAGGTTTCAAAAAAAGGGAGCAAAAAAAATAAATAGAGCCTGAACAGCTTCCTAGTTAAAGTGAAAGAACTGATGTGACTGATGATGTTAATGTTATTGTGAAAACAGTATTTGTTTACCCTTTTCAATTTCATATGAAAATATATTATTCATGTTTAGAATTACATTTGCTTTTAATACACAAACTGTTATATTTGGATTACTTCCTCTTTATCCTTCCAAACCACAGCTGCCAGCAATACAACAAGTATTGTTAATTTAAATAAATTCTGCAGCGTTCAGCCAAAACTGAATTAAAAAAAGGTGTTTGAGACTCAGAACTTCCTTTTTTTTAATAGAAGGAAGAAGTCCCTTTTTCACAGAATGGTGCCCAGAAAGATAATTCTGAGACTCCAGCAGGCACGTTAAAAGAACAGACACACAACTGGTTCGAAAAGACACAGAGGATGAGGCTTGTCAAGAATGGGGTGTTCCCAGAATGGTTCCATGGATTTGTTACTCGCAAGTAAGTGCCTTCACTTTACAATGCAAAGCAACTAGAGTATGTGTCTTGAATTCCATCCAGAGGTTTAGAATAAAGAATGAAGAATTGGCTGTGATTGTTTGAGAAGCCACTGGATCATTAATGAGTTTATGAGAAGATGTTTAGTTGGTGATGTGTTGAATGTGCTTGGTAGAGCTAATCACAACCTTACACCTTTGGGGTAACGCAACTTTGGATGCTTCTATTGTCCTTCAAAACTCTTTTTTTATCCTTCTTTGAAAATTGTTATATTTCTAACTTATAACACAACTTCTGTCCCTTGTTTGCTTTCTTCTGGCTGCTTTACCTTCCATTTATAGTTTTCCATTTATAGTTTTCCCTTTCATTTATAAGTCCACTCATTTAGAGGTCACATATTGCAGGGCAATGTCAATACAAAAATAGTTGTGCCTGTAGTTGAGAGGGTTGGTTTTCCCATAGTGAGTGAGAAGTGGCTGCTTGGATAGAAGGATGGTTAGATCTCATTGGTTCTTCTTGAGAGGATAATGGTTTGAGCTCCTTGGTTCTTCTTGAGAGGATAATGGTTTGAGATCATTGGTTCTTCTTGAGAGGATAATGGTTTGAGCTCCTTGGTTCTTCTTGAGTGGATAATGGTTTGAGCTTCTTGGTTATCCTCTTAAGAGGATAATCGGTTCATCTCTTTGGTTCTACTTGAGAAGACAGTTTGAGCTCCTTGGTTCTTCTTTAGAGGATGATGGTTTGATTTTCATTGTTCTTCTGGAGACGATAAAGGTTTGATCTTCTTCGTTGTTCTCTAAGTGGATGATAGTTTGATCAACCTGGTTCTTTTATGAGAGGACAACACTGATCAAAACTTGCCACCTGCTTTGTCCTTGCTGGTATAAATGCATGTATGCTATTCTACCTGGAGCCACACTCTTACTTCTAGTCTGAGTATAATAAGTCTTTCTGTTTATTTAACATTTATTTTAACTTATTGAAAGGTAACCTCTTTCTGATCCTGCCCACTGGTGGCCAAGTTTTGGACTGAAGTTATGAATCTCCTAGCAGATAAATTAGACTTTCATAAGGTGCTAACTCCACGAGTGTGCATACTAGGGGTCGTAGGTGAACTCATAAACACTAACATGCCAGAATCAGATACAGAACAATCCTATAATATGCTATGAAAATAATTGCAATGATGTGAATTATAACCTCTTCATATGGGACAAAGGTATCTGAACAAGGTTCTATACTCCTTTTAATTTCATTAGAAAAGCTTTACCTACATCACCCATGCAATTACTTGTGCTCTGATGTGCTTTGTGCCCTATTATTTGCTTGTATTCTCCTATTTGCATAAGGAGCCAGACCATTTTTAGAGAGGGCCAAAATAAATACCATGGGAACAGAGGAAGACAACAAAATAAACCCCAAGATGTTAATAAAAGGAAGTGTTCTGGTGGTGTAAAGAGGAAATGTATGACATTTTGAGGAAGGAGCTGACGTTATCTCTAGAATTTAACTTAATTGGACATATTTAATAAAGGGCATCAAATAACATTTTCTATGCCACTTGGGCTCTTTTGCTTAAACTCATTTTTTACTCTTGGTTCTTTGTTTTCCAGCATGTCTCACATTAGCTTGGTATTTGTGTATGTATTCACAGCATAGATCAAGCACTAAATGCATTGTGAAATTAAGGGGAACGGTAGCCCAAATGCAGATGATCCAGACCTGATTTCAACTGTGAATGCTTGAGGCCGGTCATCTAGGCTAAGGCCTAGGCTTTAGTTCTCCTTTAAAACTTAATGCCCTTCTAGATATAAACCAGACATTGCCTTTTACAGAAAATATAGTATGCCGACACTGAAAAACAAATGTGCTATTTCAAGACTGTTGATTTGCATTGGATTTAAAAATGTTGAAGAGTGAAGTGCAACTCTATGTCGCCAGCCGTGAATAATCAGGGAATACTAGTGCGGGTTCCCTAAACAACTGTTATTCATAGCATATATACAGAATCATAAGGTCATTTACTTTCAGAAGACTGACTTACCTACACTATTCCAGGAGCCCTTGGCTTGACTGATTATGGTTCCCTCAAACACACAATATCCAGAGAAAAGATCAGGAAACATACTACCAAACAAAGCAACATGAACTAATTCAAGACATTTTTCTTATAGAAGATATTTGTTTTTAAGTATCAGTGCAAGCAGTGGCCCTGCTACTGTGCTGGCAGCCCAAGGTGGCCCTGGCAAAAGATTGGACCTCCAGGTCTAACTTAGAGCTATGATGGGCTGTTTTGATCTCAAGCAATGATGTATATTTTTGGATGATTGAAGGGGATCTTCAAGGAGAAGCTGCTAGGCAAATCGACCAATTGGTCCTCCGGCAATTTTGTTCAAAGTTTAGAACTAGAAGTTCAAAGTCTCTTCTTTGAAGCCCAACACAAGCTTCCAGTCAATCCAATCTCTCAGCTCACCATTTACCTCGGGGCAAATCTGTTACCAAGGTATGTTAGAAAGCATTTCAGGTCAAGGAAGATAACAGTATATGCTATCAAGAGAACTTGGAGAGTTGGAGAGAGGTGGTTTCAACTTTCCAGCATTCAGCACAACCCTCACATCCTAGTGGCCAGAGATGTATGCAGAGAACCTTGAAGGTATCCAGATTCTCCATGGATATTCAATGAATAGCTAATTTTCCAGCATAGCAGCACTACTGTAGCCGTACCAACAGTATGTGGATACCTGCTTGTGCAAAATCTCAATCCAAAAAGGTTATTAGTCCCTTCCTTTGCTGTTAGAACACCCTTTACACTTCTGGTAAGGTTTGCATTAGATATTGGACACAGTGTTGATTTGCAGCAATCAACTGTTGACCAATTGCTATGGGTTACTGCTTTTGAACTAAAATAAATTGCCTTTCTTTAGAATGAGATTACTATAGGCTGAATCTTGTGAAATGCTAAACTATACAGAAAGGAAATTGCAATGTGTTTTGCAGTTAAAACCAATCTTGTTCTTTATTAAAAACTCTTTGCTCTGAATTATAATAATGAGGTTATGAACTGAACTCCAATCGACATACCCTTGCACTTGGCCGCTATTTAAAAATACACTAGTACTGCCTAAAGTAGAATTCTATTGCAAAAAAAAAAATATATCATTTACTTCCATTTCCTCCTCTGGGAGAAATGCTACGTTACGTCAAAACATGGCCTCTGTTGAATGCTTAATGACTGGACTGGTTATCTAAAGGTGCTTATAATAGAGAAGAAGCACCTAGAGAAAAATATCGGTGACAAAAATCTATCTCAAGGTCTGAATGTAACAATTGTTTGTGCCAAGGTTGCAAGTCTAGCCTATTTCTTATGGAGCTACTGGATACATTAATGAAATCTAGAGACTGAACATCAAAAAAATAGTGACCAATCACCACTCACTAGGAACTAAAGTTAGATGGATCAGCCCACCCACCACGGCTTGTTTTCCACTGACTTGAACAGATGATTATCACCCAAAAATATGCACCACTGTTGGCAATCAAAATGACCCATGATAGCTCTAAGTTTGCTTGACATTCAATCTGGGCTTTCAGGTGTATCTAGATGGCAGTTGTCCTCAGCTCTCACCTTAACTGGTTTTCAAGCTGAAACCCTCTTCCACTGTTCCAGGCTCCCCCGGGAGGGGGGGGAAGGGGCAGACTAACAAAGTGAGAACGATTGCTAAACAAGAATTTTATGCTGGTTGTTGTTTGAAAAAATGTGTTACAGTAGGCAGGGCCGCCATCAGGGGGGGACAGGGGGGAAAAGTGTCCCGGGCCTAGACATGAAGGGGGACCCAGCAGTGCTGCAGTTTTAAAAGAGCCGGGCCTCCTTGTGACAGCGCCGAACAGCCGAAAATGCGGAAGTGCCGAAAAGCCGAATAGCCGAACTCCCGAAGTGGCGAAAAGACCCAAAGCCACGAAAATAGCCGAAGTCCTGAAGTGTCAAAAAGACCGAAGCCATGAAAATAGAAACTGAAGTCTCGTAGCGGCGAAAAGACCCGAAGTCACAAAAACAGTCGAAGCCGAAGTCCCGAAGTGGCAAAAGGACCCAAAGTCACGAAAATAGATGAAGCTGAAGTCCCGAAGCGGGGAAAAGACCCGAAGTCACGAATACAGCCAAAATTGAAGTCCTGAAGCGGCTAAAAGACCCAAAGTCACAAAAGGAGGCGAAGTTGAAGTCCTGAACCCATGAGTTCAATTCTACTGAACGCTAATTTGGGTTGTTTTTTTTTTAATCCCCTGGCCACCAATGTATTATTTTAATATTCTATAGGCCCCTGCCACCAATGTTTTTTAAAAAAAATATTGTTGGGTGCCCCAATTTTTTTAACTTGTAAGGAGGGCCCTGGCGCAATGTTTTTTTTTAAAAATATTTTTGTTGGGGCCCCAATTTTTTTTACCTGTAAGAGGGGCCATGGCACCAATGCTTTTTAAAAAAAACTTTTATGGGGGGCCCTGGCACCAATGTTTTTTTTTTTTAAACTTATAAGGGGGCCCTGACCATCAATAGCTTTTTATAACTTGTGTGTGTAGTTACTCCGCTACGTACAAGTTAGACTTGGGGATTTATTCCCTGATAAGGGTGACAAAGGGTGGGGGGTGTGTGTTGGGAAATGTTTATTCAATAACACAACTAGAGATGGCAGAATCAGTGTTTGCTTTCACAGTTGAACAGGAAGCTTTTGTGGTTTCCGACTTGGTCTAAAAACAGCATCACGCGATAAATACAGTTCTCAAGTGCTACTTGGCAAGGGAAATGTAGCTGGTTCTAAAAGGAGAACTAAATGAATGTGGCTAAAAATGTTGGATTTATACACTGAACTTATTGCACGAGGCTAAAGTTTCAGCTTGTCAATAGCAGCAATGATCCAGGACTTCAAACTTGTCACAGGGGGTCACCATCTTGGAAAGTGTCTTTGACACTCACATGCTCAGTGGGCTCTGATTGGCTGTTGAGAAGCTAAGCTTAGGGCTCGTCACTAATTATCCAGCAGAAAATGAGCTTCCCCTGTAAAATAAGCTGATGCTACAGGTTTGCTGATTATTAAATTCTGATACTAATTGCACTGGTTTCTGTGCTGCCATGTAGTAATTATCTGGATTAATTACTAATCAGCCTTACAGTATATTGTGACATTTCTATTCTATGTGTACTGTATATTGTGAGTGGGTCCCTAAGCTCAGTAAGTGACAGCAGCACAGAGCATGTGCAGTGAATCAGCAGAAAAGAAGATGGGGAGCTACTGGGGCATCTTTGGAGACACAGATCTTTACTGTTAAAGGGCTGTGGTTGCCTTGGGCTGGTACAGAAGCACAAAACATCATGTACAACATTTCTAGCCTACTTCTTTAATTTAACTTTTCTTGTCCTTAAAATGTTATGAGATATCCATAGCACTCTCTCTCTCTCTCTCTCTCTCTATACAGTATATATAAACACACACGCTTGATACTGTATGATCAAAATGATCAACATGATCTACTTTTTTATGTGTATATTCATTTTATCCCACTGGTTTTTTTTTCAATTTACAAGGCAGTGGAGTAAAGTTGTAGTTCCGGAATCCCACTGAAACTTTTGTTAGGGTCAACAAGAGACTTATGAGCCATCATGCAAATTGAGCAATGGCCTTCCATGATTGTCTGTTTATTGCCAAACAGCAACAATGTCATGACCCACTGGGTTCTCAAGGTTCATGCGTTCCTCCATCAGCTGGTGAGTCTGCTGAACCTATTGTTATACACATGCTGATAGGGCCTGGGCTGCAGGATAAAAAGAATATACACAAAAGAGCAAAATGTACAAAAAAAAACATTGATTAAGCTAAACTTTGCCTCTATAGAGTAATGAAAAGATGGAAAGCTTAAATGTTCCCTGTACTATGCCAGTGTGGTTTTTTTTTACCCAGAAGGACTGAGGAGATGCTGGAAGTGAAGCCTCCAGGATGTTTTCTTATCCGTTTCTGTGAAAGCCGAGTCGGGTTTGTCCTTTCATACAGGTGACTCTTCTTTCCACTTCCAGAATTTGCTGCCTCTGTAAATTTGCTTTGCTCGAAAATCCCAGTGACCCACTCAATAATAAAAGTAATTGCCTTGTTTACTCCCCAGAGGAGCTGAGCGTTGTCGCCATTTCGTGCTTGACCTGCTGGAAGATGGCCGCTATGTGATTGAGGGAGAGGACAGTGTCCACCCCAGCCTACAAGAGTTAATAGATCATTACCATGTTTATCCTGTAGAACCCTACAAAGAACGTCTCACGACTGCTTGTGCTAAGGTATGGTGGGACCATGAGAGCTTCTAATTGGCTAGAAACGAGGCAGCAACTGTATAAGCAGAATAATAAACGAGCTCTGTGTAGGAATTGTGTCATACAGTACATCTAATAAGGAACAATTCTTGGCAACAACCCTATCTTGATAAGTTTGACCTGGACGACTTATTTGGTTTCCCTAAAAAGTTCACATGTTGCTCCATCAGTCTAATCATTGGCCTGTGGTCACAGGATCCTATCACCAGATTATTTGCAATTGAGAGGAACAGGCTGAGAAGCAAGGGCGCTTCCATTTCCCATGACATGCTAATTACGCTTACATTTTATTGGTTTTTATAAAAATTATAATCTTCTACAGAAAGTTGCAAGTAAGGATGTCAGCTGCCCCTTGCAAAATCAAGCTGAAGAAAATAAAACGGAGAAAATGTACAGCAGCGTCACTAAAGAAGCAAATGCACCAAGTGACCCAAAGCTTTCATCACCTGCTTCTCCTGAACAAAGAGGGGACTTACTGGCCCAAATAAAAAGCAAGGTAAGGCCCTTTTTGTTGTTATGTATAAGGTCTGGTCTGCAGATGTACATATCACACCACAGAACAATTTAGTGAGGACAAGGAAGAAATCTATCCCATGGCATAAACGTGGTACTGCGTATTGCTTCTTCCCAGATGTTGAATTTGTTGACCTACAAATCTTAGCAGAGGATGCCAAGCAGGGACATAAATAAGAGTGTGCAGGAGTTGTGGCAGCATTGAGGCCCAAGAATCTCAGTGGGATACATTGGTGCAGCATAATAAACCAATAATTTTATATCTAGGGTTGGAGAGATACTTTATGGTAAACAGAGCAGATATGAGTAAACAGTGGTGGTGACTGGGGTCAACAAGGATTGAGATGGCCAAAATTTTGCTTTGGAGACCATGGGGTTGAATCTGTAAATGGTGTTGAGGACCAAAGGTTCAACACTACAAATAATAGAATCTGGAAGAATAGTATGAATGGATTGCAGAAATCCATAGGTGCTGTAGTCCACCAGTACCTGAGGTCTCAAGGTTAAGACACAGAGCAAGAGTTAAAGCAGAAGTGGTTATGGACCATAGGACCATAGTTTCGGTCTATGAGAACATGATGCAGCCTCTCCTAAGTACGCCTCTGTGAGTCGAGCTACAAATTTTGCACTATAGAACCCATTGGATATAGGGTCATTAGGCTATAAGAAAAGTATTGGTATACCTGCAAAAGAGAGTTACATTTAACATGCAGGGATCCTGCAATAATGTGTATTCACCAAACTAATAGATCTTTCTGGAGACCCAAGGTTGTCTCTTGACATTAGAAGAATTGAGGTTTCATATGCAAAAACAAACGTTCTTGTGTGTGCTAAATGTAACAATGTTCTGTTATCCCGAAGCTTAAAAGTAAGGACTCCAGTGGCTCCTTGCAAAATCCAGCTGATGAGAATCAAAAGGAAAAACTGTACAGCAGTGTCACTAGGGGGACAAATGCACCAAGTGACCCAAAGCTTTCTCCATCCAATTCTCTTGAAGAAAGAGAGGACTTACTAACTAGGGATGTAGCGAACGTCGGAAAAAAAGTTCGCGAACATATTCGCGAACTTGCGCAAAAATGCGAGCGGTTCGCGAACGGTTCGCGAACCCCATAGACTTCAATGGGAAGGCGAACTTTAACATCTAAAAAAGACATTTCTGGCCAGAAAAATGATTTTAAAGTTGTTTAAAGGGTGCAACGACCTGGACAGTGGCATGCCAGAGGGGGATCAAGGGCAAAAATGTATCTGAAAAATCTGCCTGTGTGTGCTTGGAAGAGATAGTGTAGGGGGAGAGCTGTTAGTGATTTCAGGGACAGATGATAGTAAGTTTGCTGGCTAGTAATCTGCTTGATACTGCTCTGTATTGGAACAAAAAAATAAATAAAAGCAGTCCTTACAAGGACTACTGTTATTGCAGCAGTCAGCAGATGAGATCAGAAGCAGGACAGCTGCCCACTGCAGCTACATACAGAGCACTGCAGTAGAAGGTAGATTACTAGCCAGCAAAGCTACCTAAGCTTAAATGTCCCTCAAACCCCTGCAGACTTCTGTCCCTCCAATAACAGAGCAGTATCAAAACGATTACTAGCCAGCAAACTTTCAACTGTCCCTGAAATCACTAACAGGCAGCAGCTCTCTCCCTACACTATCTCTTCAGCACACACAGGCAGAGTGAAAAAACGCTGCAGGGCTTCGGTTTTTATAGGGAAGGGGAGTGGTCCAGGGGAGAGCTTCCTGATTGGCTGCCATGTACCTGCTGGTCTGGGGTGAGAGGGCAAAAAAAAGCGCCAACAATGGCGAACCCAAAATGGCGAACGTCGCGCGACGTTCGCGAACTTCCGGCGAGCGCGAACACCCGATGTTCGCGCGAACAGTTCGCGCCATCTCTATTACTAACCAAAATTAAAACCAAGGTAAAGCCCTATTCAATGTTAAATATAATATACATCTGGTCTGCCACATACTAACCTAATAAGGACAAAAAAGAAAGTTATTTGCCCCTCTGCATAATATTCAGGTGTGCTACAGCTTTCCAGCTTATTTTATCAAACTACAAAATTTCAGTTGTGGATGAGCAGGACATACATAAAAAGGCTGCAGGGTTTGTGGCCTACTCTGGATCTTATTGGGACATAAAATATCTATTTTAATAGCAGATGTGGGGGAAATGTTGTATTACAATACCGATAAACTAACAAATGAATGAATGTGAGTGAGTGAAGAAGACTAAGGGGCAAATTCACTATGCGCCGAAGTGCCTAACGCTAGCGTCAATTCGCTAGCGTTGGGCATTTTTGTTACTTTGCAAATTCACGGACGCGGGAGTAACTTCGCTAGTGTAACTTCGCACCCTTACGCCTGGAGAATTTGAGCAACGGATGTAACTACGCAAATTCACTAACGCGCGCATTGTTCTGAACGCTACTTTTACGCTAGACTTCCTTCGCCACCTCAGACCAGGCGAAGCGCAATAGAGTAGATAGAGATTGCTTCAAAAAAAGTTAAAATTTTTTCTAAGTCCCAAAAAAAGGCTGGCATTTTTTCTATATTATGGGTCATGGGCTGAAAAAGATCGAAAAATTTTTAGGGGCTCCCCTCCTTCCCCCCTACATTTCCTAACTCATGGCAACTTAACTATACAGTGGGCACATGTGTAGGGCAAAATAAAAATTTTATTTGATGTTTTGAAGGTTTCCCAGGCATTTGTAGTGCTGCTACATATACCTCCATTGAAATTTGAATTTGGCGCCGTATGCAAATTAACCATCGCTAGCGTAACTTCGCTTCGCTTAGCTAGTGCAACTTCGCAAGCTTATGCTACCCCTGAGCGTAACTTCGGATTTTAGTGAATTTGCGGAGCGCTGGCGAAACTTACGAATCTTAGTGAATGTCCCACCAAGTGAGATGTTGAGGAAGAGCTCAGTAGAAGAGTACGCTAAGTTGTTGGGTAAATGCTTGCAGGCAAGTTGAGAGATATAGCATGGGGCAGAGTTGTGATCTGCTTTACACATAAGGGTCAATAGTTTAATTTTTATACCAACAGAGGGGCATAAGTGAGGAGGAATGGGAATATGTGATGTACTGGAGTGGTGGCAGTCTTTGGAGTAGTAGGCCTATCAACAGAGAATTACAGTTGTCAATAGTTGACATGAGACAGAGTTAAGCCGGTAGGTGAATTTGACAGTCATTGGATATGAGGAGTGAAGGAGAGGGCGGAATCAATTGGAGTGGAGTAATTAACTGCAAAACAGATTTCTGGGACACTATTGATATAGGGGCAGGAAGAGATAAATATGAGAGATAAATCATCAGTGTAGAGGTTGTATTGGAAATGATGAATTGATTAGTCGGTCAACATAGGACATGAACAAACTTTTCTCAACATTACTGAGGTCTTCTTCTTGATATTACTGTATATTGAGAGGGCCTGCAAATAATTCTTATCTATGGCCTTAACCATGAGGAGTTGTTGACAGTTCAGTGTCACATTAAGATCACATGTTTTCCACAATGGATTTCTACAGTCAATGCTAATAATATATATTGTCCATTAGGTTAAACTTGCATCGCCTCCACCCAGACTAAAACAGCCCATTTCAAGAGAAGAATCCTTAAAATTCTCAGTGCATAATAATAAACCAATAATTTTATATCTAGGGTTGGAGAGATACTTTATGGTAAACAGAGCAGATATGAGTAAACAGTGGTGGTGACTGGGGTCAACAAGGATTGAGATGGCCAAAATTTTGCTTTGGAGACCATGGGGTTGAATCTGTAAATGGTGTTGAGGACCAAAGGTTCAACACTACAAATAATAGAATCTGGAAGAATAGTATGAATGGATTGCAGAAATCCATAGGTGCTGTAGTCCACCAGTACCTGAGGTCTCAAGGTTAAGACACAGAGCAAGAGTTAAAGCAGAAGTGGTTATGGACCATAGGACCATAGTTTCGGTCTATGAGAACATGATGCAGCCTCTCCTAAGTACGCCTCTGTGAGTCGAGCTACAAATTTTGCACTATAGAACCCATTGGATATAGGGTCATTAGGCTATAAGAAAAGTATTGGTATACCTGCAAAAGAGAGTTACATTTAACATGCAGGGATCCTGCAATAATGTGTATTCACCAAACTAATAGATCTTTCTGGAGACCCAAGGTTGTCTCTTGACATTAGAAGAATTGAGGTTTCATATGCAAAAACAAACGTTCTTGTGTGTGCTAAATGTAACAATGTTCTGTTATCCCGAAGCTTAAAAGTAAGGACTCCAGTGGCTCCTTGCAAAATCCAGCTGATGAGAATCAAAAGGAAAAACTGTACAGCAGTGTCACTAGGGGGACAAATGCACCAAGTGACCCAAAGCTTTCTCCATCCAATTCTCTTGAAGAAAGAGAGGACTTACTAACTAGGGATGTAGCGAACGTCGGAAAAAAAGTTCGCGAACATATTCGCGAACTTGCGCAAAAATGCGAGCGGTTCGCGAACGGTTCGCGAACCCCATAGACTTCAATGGGAAGGCGAACTTTAACATCTAAAAAAGACATTTCTGGCCAGAAAAATGATTTTAAAGTTGTTTAAAGGGTGCAACGACCTGGACAGTGGCATGCCAGAGGGGGATCAAGGGCAAAAATGTATCTGAAAAATCTGCCTGTGTGTGCTTGGAAGAGATAGTGTAGGGGGAGAGCTGTTAGTGATTTCAGGGACAGATGATAGTAAGTTTGCTGGCTAGTAATCTGCTTGATACTGCTCTGTATTGGAACAAAAAAATAAATAAAAGCAGTCCTTACAAGGACTACTGTTATTGCAGCAGTCAGCAGATGAGATCAGAAGCAGGACAGCTGCCCACTGCAGCTACATACAGAGCACTGCAGTAGAAGGTAGATTACTAGCCAGCAAAGCTACCTAAGCTTAAATGTCCCTCAAACCCCTGCAGACTTCTGTCCCTCCAATAACAGAGCAGTATCAAAACGATTACTAGCCAGCAAACTTTCAACTGTCCCTGAAATCACTAACAGGCAGCAGCTCTCTCCCTACACTATCTCTTCAGCACACACAGGCAGAGTGAAAAAACGCTGCAGGGCTTCGGTTTTTATAGGGAAGGGGAGTGGTCCAGGGGAGAGCTTCCTGATTGGCTGCCATGTACCTGCTGGTCTGGGGTGAGAGGGCAAAAAAAAGCGCCAACAATGGCGAACCCAAAATGGCGAACGTCGCGCGACGTTCGCGAACTTCCGGCGAGCGCGAACACCCGATGTTCGCGCGAACAGTTCGCGCCATCTCTATTACTAACCAAAATTAAAACCAAGGTAAAGCCCTATTCAATGTTAAATATAATATACATCTGGTCTGCCACATACTAACCTAATAAGGACAAAAAAGAAAGTTATTTGCCCCTCTGCATAATATTCAGGTGTGCTACAGCTTTCCAGCTTATTTTATCAAACTACAAAATTTCAGTTGTGGATGAGCAGGACATACATAAAAAGGCTGCAGGGTTTGTGGCCTACTCTGGATCTTATTGGGACATAAAATATCTATTTTAATAGCAGATGTGGGGGAAATGTTGTATTACAATACCGATAAACTAACAAATGAATGAATGTGAGTGAGTGAAGAAGACTAAGGGGCAAATTCACTATGCGCCGAAGTGCCTAACGCTAGCGTCAATTCGCTAGCGTTGGGCATTTTTGTTACTTTGCAAATTCACGGACGCGGGAGTAACTTCGCTAGTGTAACTTCGCACCCTTACGCCTGGAGAATTTGAGCAACGGATGTAACTACGCAAATTCACTAACGCGCGCATTGTTCTGAACGCTACTTTTACGCTAGACTTCCTTCGCCACCTCAGACCAGGCGAAGCGCAATAGAGTAGATAGAGATTGCTTCAAAAAAAGTTAAAATTTTTTCTAAGTCCCAAAAAAAGGCTGGCATTTTTTCTATATTATGGGTCATGGGCTGAAAAAGATCGAAAAATTTTTAGGGGCTCCCCTCCTTCCCCCCTACATTTCCTAACTCATGGCAACTTAACTATACAGTGGGCACATGTGTAGGGCAAAATAAAAATTTTATTTGATGTTTTGAAGGTTTCCCAGGCATTTGTAGTGCTGCTACATATACCTCCATTGAAATTTGAATTTGGCGCCGTATGCAAATTAACCATCGCTAGCGTAACTTCGCTTCGCTTAGCTAGTGCAACTTCGCAAGCTTATGCTACCCCTGAGCGTAACTTCGGATTTTAGTGAATTTGCGGAGCGCTGGCGAAACTTACGAATCTTAGTGAATGTCCCACCAAGTGAGATGTTGAGGAAGAGCTCAGTAGAAGAGTACGCTAAGTTGTTGGGTAAATGCTTGCAGGCAAGTTGAGAGATATAGCATGGGGCAGAGTTGTGATCTGCTTTACACATAAGGGTCAATAGTTTAATTTTTATACCAACAGAGGGGCATAAGTGAGGAGGAATGGGAATATGTGATGTACTGGAGTGGTGGCAGTCTTTGGAGTAGTAGGCCTATCAACAGAGAATTACAGTTGTCAATAGTTGACATGAGACAGAGTTAAGCCGGTAGGTGAATTTGACAGTCATTGGATATGAGGAGTGAAGGAGAGGGCGGAATCAATTGGAGTGGAGTAATTAACTGCAAAACAGATTTCTGGGACACTATTGATATAGGGGCAGGAAGAGATAAATATGAGAGATAAATCATCAGTGTAGAGGTTGTATTGGAAATGATGAATTGATTAGTCGGTCAACATAGGACATGAACAAACTTTTCTCAACATTACTGAGGTCTTCTTCTTGATATTACTGTATATTGAGAGGGCCTGCAAATAATTCTTATCTATGGCCTTAACCATGAGGAGTTGTTGACAGTTCAGTGTCACATTAAGATCACATGTTTTCCACAATGGATTTCTACAGTCAATGCTAATAATATATATTGTCCATTAGGTTAAACTTGCATCGCCTCCACCCAGACTAAAACAGCCCATTTCAAGAGAAGAATCCTTAAAATTCTCAGTGCAGGAGACTGAAGCAGTTGCATATGCACATGTTAAGAAGATGCCAGCAGTCACGGTTCAAAACAAATCTAGGACACCTCCTCCAGAAGAGCCTTATTCTACCTTAGAGGAGCTCCATACGTACTCGGATCCTCCTGGATTGGTGGCAACGGACCCTAAACTTTTAAATGACATGGAAGAACCCATAGCTTTTTATGCCATGGGACGCGGGTCTTGCAAGAACAATCAGGAGAATGTTTATTCTGAGGTGGACCTCAATGCTGTGGTATCTCATGGATTCCAAAAAGAGTCAAAATGTGGAGCCACCATGACTACTCTTGCAAAGACCATGAACAAACCTTTGAGGAATAAAGCCACACCTTTCCACTCTTCCTTCCGTCAGAAGAAACAGTCACCTGTGCAGCTGGAAGACTGCAGCAAGACATGGGGAAGTTCATTAAAGCCTGTTTCTGAATCCAAGGTAAATTTCTTTATTACAACAGGGGCCAATATGTTACTAACATTAGTTTTCCTTCTTAATTTAGTATCTTTTTTCTTTCTACTGCTGGATTAGACTGCTACAGTTCTGTAGCTCTCAGGTATCACCTAGCTGTGAATTTACTGCCCTGCACACATTCAAAGCAACAGGGCAGGAATAAGTGCCTCCATCAGGCTCTTCATATTGAAACATGCCAAAGGGACAAAGGGTTTATTAAAAGCCAGGCGGAGAGATCACCAGGTGAGTGTTGAAATAGCACTTTCTCAGCCACCCTACCCAACCCTTTTTGATAAGAACAGACTTGCATGACCACCCTCTATGGTGGCATCCGAGATGATGTAAAAGGGGGACAGGCTCCACATCCTACTATCCAACCAACAAACATGCACAGTTTAAAATTACTTTGTGGTGTAGCTGTCAAGGGGAAGTACTGGAAGTCTAGAATAGAATAAGGCTAGAAATGCTGTATTACTAAACATAAACATGAACTTACTGCACCACAAGCCTAATCAAACAAATGATTTATGCTTTCAAAGTTGGCAACAGGGGGTCACCATCTTGTAGCTTTGTTAAATTTCTTTGCAAGACTAAGACTGTGCACATGCTCAGTGTGGTCTGGGCTGCTTAGGGATCGTCATAAATTATCAAAACAGCACAAGTAAATAACATCTGCCAGAAGCCAATACAGCAAGACTGATTAATAATCAGAATATACAGACTGCACTGGGGCTGTGTTGTCATGTAATCTAATGGGGATTTTATAGTTTTTGTATTGTTTATTACAAACTTTCTCAAAATCTGGCTCCATGATCTTTGTCATTGCAGCTGGAGTTATAAACAGTAAAGGGGATGTAAAGGCAAAAATAAAATCCAATACAAATCTCTACACAGTCGCCAACTGCTCTACAGGGAAACAAACAAAGCTGCTTGAGTTCTGCATGGTTGGGAAGTAAGGCGGGTTGTTCATAAGTATGATTGTTTCCCTGCAGAGCAGTTAGGGACCGTCTGACAATTCCTATCCACAGCAGTAAATGAAGGAAGAATTTCACTTCATACAGTCAGGTTTCTTATAAAAACGGTACAAAATTTCAATTAAAGTATATTGGAGATAGGTTTCTTTTTCATTAAAGAAAGTAAAAATTGGATTTTATTTTTTTGCCTTTACATGCCCTTTAAGAAGCAACCCATGTCCAAGTCAAACCCAATCTGGATGTGCAAGCTACAAAGCAACCTCATCCAACCTCTGAGTATAAAGGTGGCCATACATGAGCAGATTTAAGCTCTGGTCCTTTAGACCAATTTGGCGTCTGATCGAGGCTAGTTGATGTGGTCCTCAACACATCAGTGTCTATTCCCATATTAATGTAATCTGATCATTCAGCCCCAAGGCTAAATCATTGGATAAGCCCAATATCACGTGCCTTTGGTGGGCATATCAGGGAAAGATCCACTGGTTTGGCGACTTTGCCAAATGAGCAAATCTTATAGTGTATGGCCACCTTTAGGCCAACCTGTGTCTCTCTAGACTGCAGTGCTATTAGTGCAAAGTCCAGTTGTATTTATGACAGAAAGACACTGAGGCAAGAACTCTGAACTCAGAACAAATGAGTCCTCTCAAAAGCTCAACAGGGTGTAGGTCAAGCAATCCAGGTCTTTAGCCTTCAAGCAGATGTTTGCTTTAAAACAATAAGCTTCTGTGCAGTGGTATAACTGGGCCCTGCAGCAAATTCAATGTTGAGCCCCAAAACATTGGTAAATTGATCTATTCTACTATGATATATTGAAATTGCTTATTACTTATGGTAACTGCAGGGTCTGCTTCCTCTCTAATAGACACAAAGTGTTACCCATTATTACATTCCCTCCTAAAACTATAACCTTTAATGGGAAGGTCAGTTATAGAATTTACACCCCAAAGAGGAACCAAAATCGAATAAACACCAATTGTGGCCGTCATAAATGAATCCCATAACACAAATACTTTGTTTTCATGATGTGTGAATAAGAACTGGGTGATTAAATGCTAACCTGTTCTATTCTTTTTCCTACAGGTATCGAAAACACGGAAGAACAATGATCCAACTTGTGCAAAACCTACACAACATGAAGTTGCCCCATACCTTTCCCCCAACCAAGAGGATGATCAGGAGGACATATATGAAAAGATCAGAGATGACTGCATCCAAATGTTTAAAAGTAATCAATCAGCTAATCATAAGTCAAGCTGATAGACAGGGGAAGAACTTGCAATGACTTTCTCTAATGCTCAGAGGTCTGGACCTGCACTTTACAAGGATTTTGAATCCAAGGTCTGCAGAAGATTAATGATGTGATTTGGTGCTTCTATCTAAAAGAAAATTATATTATAAGCAGAGTTTCTATTTTTTTGAATGTTTTAGAAAAGATCAAAGCTCAGCAGCTTCTAAAGTATGGGGATGGTCCCTTTTGGGGTCTTGAAAGTTGGAACAGTGGTGGGGGTTCCACTAGGATAACATTTTGGGAGAATGGCTTTTCTAGATACATCGGAAACACCCAGCTTGAAGGTCAAGGTGGGGAGATTTGAAGTAAAAGCGTATATGCTGCCTTAAATATTCTTGGATCTATGGCTAAATGACTGATACAACAATATATCCTATATCTGTAAGTTGTTTGTGAACTAATGAAGGCGCTGACCAAAGGTTGGACTTCGAAAGGGGTCTTGAATGGAGTCTGACCACCATTGTCATGATTTAATCTGCACAGACTTAATTATCTGCATATTGGTCTTAATTTATACATTCTTGAAACCTGACTCAATAGCCCTAACAGTGACCTCTGCTGGTCAAAATATTAGATTACCTTCAAATATCCCTCTTTTTTTTATTCAGAAAAGGCTTTCAGAACATGGATGGTTATGTAGATCTATAAGTAGCTAATTTAGCCCTTAAATTATGCCCAAATTGAGAGTAAATTATAAAAGTAATTTGTGTTCATCTCTGCATATAGAAATCTTTACATATGAGCAGAAGCTGCCTTGCTACTTAGCTGAAGCAAAATCTACTGGCAAGCTACAGACCAGTGTCTTTATGGTCATTCAAGGCATGCCCATCATGTATACAGCCAGAAATTGCTTCAAATAAAACCTACCTAGAGATGGATCAAACTTTGGTATGATATAAGGCAGCCATGGCCAACATTTGGAGTATTCACCCTCAACCTGTGAACAAAGAACAGTGCCAGACTAGCAATCACCGTTCCATATCAACAGGAGGAACCACTCTCTTTGTTCAGATCTTATCAAAGAAGCATTGGGCTGCCATTGTTCTACATCATATACTAAGGGTGATCCTGGTCACAGCATTAATTTCAAATGAATTAGACCACAACCCATGGCCGTTTTTGGAAAATTCCACGCGTCCATCTTCTGGCTCCTCGGTAAGCTGACTGAGAGATCGGTATTTCAGCGCATGCGCAGTTGGAGCAGATTGCCGGTTCGCGACAACTGTGCATGTGCGGAATTACACGGATATTGCTGATCTCTCAGTCAGTTTACTGAGAAGCCGAAATATGGACGCTTGGAACTTTGCTGGAAGAATCTACGGCGCGGGGTACGTATGGAGTATGGTATCTCCCTGGGAGGGTAGTTAGCCTGTGGGGAGGAGGAAGGGCTACCTGGGGTTGGGGGTAGGAGTTTTTTCCCCACAGGTTGATTTCTCCTTTAAGGTGCACAGTAATGCTGGTGTAGTTCAGTGTAGGCTAAACTCCCTGGTCTCAATGCTCTGCATCACAGGTCAGCAGTAAAAATTGCATTGTTCAAGTATCTCCTGCAACAGCGCTTGTCAGAATATCCATGGCATTCAAAATCCACACAAGACAACGTGCAAAGCTGAGAGATTCCCCGTAAAAATACTTTCAAATCGACACCAAAAAGATGTAATTGGAATAGGACTGCTCTTAAACCTCCCAAGGCCGTATAGGACTGAACCTTCCTTATACTCTTGGGTTCCTGTGCCTTTACCGTTCTTTTCCATGCCCTGGTGCAAGAACAATGAGTTGCCTCATGGATAAAGGAGCAGTTCACATTTGAGGTAACTTTTAGTATGTTAGAGCAGGGGTCCCCAACCACCGGGCGCGGGCCCAAAACTAGCAGCAGACACTCTAGGTCTGCACCGCAGAGCCCAGCGCATAAAAACAAGGCGCGCCGAATTGGATGACGGTCATTCCAAATTGGATAAGGTGTGTCTGAACTTCCTGCCGACCCCATCCCCGGTCCTTGCAAAAAGAAAAATACATTTTGCACCGGCCCCCGGTCCAAAAAAACAGTTGGGGACCGCTGTGTTAGAGAATGTCATATTCTTAGCAACCTTTCTACTAGTCTTGATTTTTTTTTTTTTTAGCGTTTTTGAATTGTTTACCTTCCTCTTCTGCCTCTTTCTAGCTTTCAAATGGAAGTCACTCATCCTAGCAGGCAAAAACCTATTGCATTGTGAGGCTACAACGACATGTATGGGTTCAGTTATCTGGAAACCGGATATCCAGAAAGTTCAGAATTATGCAAAAAGGCTGTCTCTCATATCTCTCTATTATCAAATAATCCAAATTTTTAAAAATGATTTCCTTTTTCTGTGTAATAATAAAACAGTAGCTTGTACTTGATCACAACTAAGAAATAATTAATCCTTATTGGAAGCAAAACCAGCCTATTGGGTTTATTTAATGCTTAAATTATATTCTAATAGACAAGGTTAGTAACGGAAAACTAGACTGTTATTTCGGAAAACCCCAGATCCCAAGCATTCTGGATAGCAGGTCCCATATCTGTATATTATTACTTTTTATTACTTCTCTTTCTATTCAGCAACTCTCCTATTTGTCATCCAGTCTCTCATGCACACTGGCTGGTTGTCTGAATAAATTGGACTCTAGCAACCAGATTGCTGGTGAAAATCCACTCTGGAGAGTAGCGGCACTAGCAACACTAAAATAAAATATTCATAATCAGTATTAACCTGCTTGTTTTGTGCCCCTTCCTACCAAACTTACGTATTTACTCTGGAGACCATATATAACCCTAAGGTAGAGGCAAGGTATGGGGATTTAGCACAAAAGTTAATGGAATTGCAGGACCACTGAAGTGTTTACAGCTTTAAAGGAGAAGGAAAGCTACCAAAGCAGTTTATTGCCAATAGATTAGCCACAACACTATATTTATTTAGTAGAATGCTTTACGATATCTGAGTAAACAGCTCTAGAAGCTCTGTTTATTTAGGATAGCAGCTGCCATATTAGCTTGGCGTGACCACTTCCTGTCTGAGTCTCTCCCTGCTCACTCATAGATCTAGGCTCAGATTACAACAGGTATGAGGGAAAGGGAGGGGAAGAGGAACAAACTGAGCATGCTCAAGCCCTAGCTCTGGAGGTTTATGCTGAAAACCGGAAGTCTGATACAAAAGCCCATGTGTACAAAATAGTATAGGAAATAAATGTGGTGTTTCTTTTGACAGAGGACTCAGAGCAGCATTACTTTAAGGGTCTACTTGTGTATTTATATAGACCTTTCTAATAATGCTTACTTAGTTTTAGCCTTTCCTTCTCCTTTAAAGGACAAGGAAAGTTAAACTAAAAAGTCAGCTAGAAATGTTGTATATTATGTTTTGTGCTTCTGTACCAGCCCAAGGCAACCACGGCATTTTAGCAGTAAAGATCTGTGTCTCCAAAGATGCCCCAGTAGCTCCCCATCTTCTTTTCTGCTGATTTACTGCACATGCTCTGTGCTGTTGTCCCTTACTGAGCTTAGGGACCCACTCACAATATACAGTACACATAGAATAGAAATGTCACAATTTAAGGCTGATTAGTAATTAATACACATAATTACTACATGGCAGCACAGAAACCAGTGCAATTAGCATCAGAATTTAATAATCAGCAAACCTATAGCATCAGCTTATATTACAGGGAAGCTCATTTTCTGCTGGATAATTAGTGACGAGCCCTAAGCTTAGCTTCTCAACAGCCAATCAGAGCCCACTGAGCATGTGAGTGTCACAGACACTTTCCAAGATGGTGACCCCCTGTGACAAGTTTGAAGTAATGGATCATTGCTGCTATTGACAAGCTGAAACTTTAGGCTGGTATATAGAAGTTCAATATATAAAATATGGCATTTTTGGTCCTATTAATTTTTAGGGTTTAGCTTTCCTTTAAGAATACCTTGAAGCTGCTCTAATACTATTCAAAAATATGTAACAATAATTAAATGTAAATGCAAAGACAAATGAAAAATGGGAATATGTGAATTGGAATTTCACATATTTTATACCATTCCAAATAATACAAAATAATCAAAAAATACAATAAACAGTTTCCTTTACTAGGTTACCAAGTGTACAAAATGTTACTTTCTCCGGTGGCAGAAACACCAATAAGAAATATCAGCGAGGAACAGTGTTGAATAAAGTAAAGTTGTAAGGGCTGATTTGGAAGCATTATGTTGCACTAGACAGGCAGATGCAGAGAATAGCGCCTTTGGCAATGGACCTCCTGATAAACACACACACACCCGACTCTGCTTTTAGAAGACTGATGAGCACTGGAGCAAAACAAATTCTATAAATATTTTGCAAGAGGGAACACAATTGGGAATAGGGCTCAGCTGCACTCCCCTTAGTGCTCAACTGCAAATATTATAGTTAAATCAAACAGCCTCTTTTTTTTTCTTTTGAGCCACTGGATTAAACAAAATCTACAGGAGAAACTCAAAAATATATATATATATATGTACAGTTTACCCTATTTACAAAGATAACCCCACAAAATACAGAATAATGTGTGAATTTCACTAGCTTGGTTAAAATACTGGGAGAATGAATTTATGTTCAGTTTTGTATCCGCCTATTGTGAGCAATCTAGTAAGAAGCAGGCCTCTATCGTGGGAGATAAATTTAGTTGCACAGACGGATGTGTAAAGAGAATCAGTCTCGAGAGACACTAACAACCCATCACAGTAGTAGCTTAAAGGAACAGTAACATAGAAAAATTAAAGTGTTTTAAAGTAATAAAAATATAATGTAGTGTTGCCCTGCACTGGTAAAACTGCTGTGTTTGCTTCAGAAACACTACTATTGTTTATATAAATAAGCTGCTGTGTAGCAATGGGGGCAGCCATTCAAAGGAGAAAAGGCTCAGGTTACACAGCAGATAAGCTCTGTAGAACATAATGGTGTTATCTGTTAGCCACTATTTACCCTGTGCCATATAGACTTTTTTCAATTTCCGCCATGGCTACACAGCTTGTTTATATGAACTATACCAGTTTTACCAGTGCAGGGCAACACTACTTGATATTTTCATTACTTTAAAACATTCATTTTTCGGTGTTACTGTTCATTTAAATACAAATCAAGGGCAGCATCCCATTACACCTTGGAGTCTGTTTCATACCCTCCGATTTAATGTCTCCCTTACCCGCTAAAAATACAGATGCTACATGTCACAGATTCTGGCAGAGCAGGAGTTTAACTGAACAAAACAATCCCAGCGATAGAAGTAATCCTCAAATAAACCCTTTCCCTATTCCAGTCGGAACCGAGAAACCTCTAATGGTTTGGACAGGACAAGCTAGCAGAGTGAGGTGTCATGAAAGTGTCAGCACTAGCTCACAGCAGTAAAGTCTTGCTTTCCGACTTCTCACATGCGGCCATTTTGCAAAGTTCAAAGAGGACAAATCAAAAACCATATTTTGCTTGTGTCTGCCGTCGGCTCATCTTGTTCTCTGACCAGCTGTTTTTCAGTTCTAGCTCCCTCTCTTTAGCCTGTAAACGTTAAGAGAAACATTTTAATGTAGTAAAAAGTTTAAATTGAAAGAAAAAAAAGTTGAGAAAAAAAATGCATGAACCTAGCACTTACCTGATGGATGAGGTATGTGATCTGGTGCTTTCTTCTTTGCTGCCCTGTTGGCTGCTCTCCTTTCCGCTGTATGTACAAAAAGAAAAACCCAAATGAGAGAATGGTTCAGAAACTACTGGGCAAAATACTCATCGCAAGGACTAGGAGACCTTAAGCAAGACACTGTGTCAGGCACGCTGCCAGATTCTAAGTTTTTCTATTTTACTCCTTATACAACTGTGGGGTAGATCTCCTAGGGGTGCCCTGAGCATTGGCTGGGATGGACCAGGCAGGGTGAAATTTAGTAGGAATGTCAGTGGCTTGGCTTTGTCTGCAACACCTGTTTTTTTTTCTTTTAATTATACACTGAAGCAAAATACTGTTACTCCATTTCATTGAAAATGAAGCCCTATCTAACAGTGATGAACTTTATTATTTTATATTTATTTTATTAACAAATAAAACTTTGCCACTAGGCGGCAGGACACTATCATGGCAGGATCAATAGAAGCCTCTTCTTTGCCCATCACCCCTGTAGTATATTAAAGGAATTGTTCAGTGTAAAAATAAAAACTGGGTAAATAGACAGGCTGTGCAAAATAAAAAAAAATGTTTCTAATATAGTTAGTTTATTAGTAGTTATCAAAAATTGTAATGTATAAAGGCTGGAGTGTTTGGATGTGTAATAGCCAGAACACTACTTCCTGCTTTGCAGCTCTCTAGGTTTCTATGGATTGGTTACCAGGCAGTAACCAATCAGTGACTTGAGGTGGGAGGCACATGGGTCATAACTGTTGCTTTTGAATCTGAGCTAAATGCTGAGGATCAATTGCAAACTCATTGAACAGTTATGTCTCATGTGGGCCCCCTTATATCACTGACTAACAGAGTTAGAGAGCTGAAAATCAGGAAGTAGTGTTTTGGCTGTTATGTTAAAGTGGACCTGTTAGCTACACATAAAAAGCTGTATAACAAAAGTAGTTAGCAAATTAAACATGGAACCCAAATAGTTTTATCATTAAAGCATCCATACCTGTTATAAAGGCGTTTAAATATCTGAGCTGCCAATCAAATATTACCTGCCCCGCCTCTATGCCTGAGGCATAGAGGTGGGGCAGTCAACTACTTTCACTTTCCGTTCAGCACTTCCTGGATGTCATTGCTCTCCCCACATTCTCCTTCCCTCTTCACACTCTATAATTGTGTAGAACACTGTGTATGGGCATTAGGTCTCCTATTCGGGCGCATAAAAAAGATTTTGGGGTGATACACAACTTGTCTTAATAACAGTGTCCACAGTGTCCTGCCTGTGTGCTGTGATTGTGTAATTCCAAGACTGAAGGAAACAAACTGTAAATAATAAATGTAGTGTAAGTAAGCTTTATTTTGCTCAACTAACATGATAAAAAATAATTTGCAATTATTTCTTAGGGTGACAGGTCCCCTTTAAGACATCCATTCACTCCAGCCTTCATACATTATATTAGAAACATTTTTTCCATTATATTGGAAACATTTTTTTTTTTTTGCACAGCCTTTTTACCCAGTTTTTATTTTTAAGCCCCTAGGCTACATTTGTATGTGAGACATTGCTTTTAGTATGTGACAGAAAGAAAAAAAAAAAACGTAAGACACCATATACCTGTAGGGGACTTACCTTACTGAAAGACTTCATAGTCTTCTCTTCTGTCAATGATTTTGTCATCCACTGCTGGTTCCCACTTAGCTGATCGTCCCCCTTAATCTCGACAAAATTAATTTCCTCTCTGCCTCGGTTCCGCTTCCCTTGCAGACGTTTAAACTTTTAGAAATAAGTGGTCAGAGGTTAAACTTGGGAGGAAAAAACAGATGTTTCTAGAATCAAGAGTTAATTTCCCACCAACCTGGTCATCACAGTATGGATTCTATGCACACAGCCCCTTACAGAATTCTGCCCATAACTTTAAAAGGACAAGGAAAAATAAATATAATTGCTAACATGGAGCCTAACCTTTGACCCTGGGCTGCAGGTCCTCTTCACTGATAAAGAAACTTGCAAAATTCAGTTCAATGGACAAGGAAACTCATATATCCTTCATATGTCCTCTGCAGTAGCCCCTTGCAACTCCACCACCTGCACTGCCCAAAACTGCCCACTTACCTATTCCTTTTAATAAAGGGCAGAATAGTAGTAGAAGGGGTTGGTGGCCAGCTCAGGTGGTTGCTGGCAAGGAGCATGTACAATTGAAGGAATGACCAGATCAGCTTCAACTGTGCATGTTCCTAGCCTTAAAGGGGTTATGCACCTTCAAATTAACTTTTAGTAAGTTGTAGAGAGGGATATTCTGAGACAATTTGCAATTGGATTTAATTTCTTATTATTTCTGGTTTTTGAGTTATTTTGCTTTTTATTCAGCAGCTCTGCAGTTTGCACTGTTTGGCAGTCAGGTTGCTAAGGTCCAAATTACCCTAGTAACCATGCATCGAGTTGAATGAGATACTGGGATATGAATAGGAGAGGGCTAAATAGAAAGATGAGTAATAAAAAGTAGCAATAACAATAAATGTGTAGCATTATAGAGCATTTGTTTTTAGATTGGGTCGGTGACACCCCCCCCTCCCAATTTGAAATCTAGAAAGACTCAGAAGAAGGCAAATAATTAGAAAACTATAAAAATAAACAATGAAGACCAGTTGAGAAGTTGCTTAGTATTGGCATTTCTACAACATATTAAAAGTTAACTTAAAAGTGACTTGTATTGTCTATTTGACAATATCAATGGGTCACTACTATTTGTCGGATGCAATGTTCTTAGGATTGCTGCCTGTCAATTAACTGCCAGAACATCGTCTGATGTTATTTTTCCTACTTATTTCAATCTGAATGGTTAACAGTAGATCGTTAAGACTTGTTCGTTCGTCGCACAAAGAAAAAAATGTGCATCTATGGCCAGCATTACACAAGCACTTGAGTAAAGCATAAGAATATATAATATACTTTTACTATACCATGAAATAAAGCTGCGTCACACCACCATGCCCACTCTACATAATACAAACTGGCAGAGAGTAAAGAGATGAATACAGAAATAAATGCTGTATTAAATATGGGAAGCTATTAATAAAGTCTAGCATTATTATTTTCCCCCTTAGTAAAACTACTTTTACTATTTAACATAAAATAATGTCATTTCCGCTTTTTCACCCATTACACAATGACAAAGGTTCACTTGAATCTTACTGCTTCATCATCCATGAAGGAATCTGGGGCGGCAGTCTCTTTAAGAGCTGTAGAAGATGGATCAGATTCTTGATAGTAGCCACTGTTGTAAAAATCCTGAGATAAACCAAAAGGAGAATAAATGTTGGATCTGAATGGATTAGACTTCGAACAGAGTCAATGTAAAATGTGGCCGGCAGCGATGGTATTGAAAATAAAGTGAAAAAAAAATGTTAGATCTTCAATACGTTTGTTCTTAGGTTTCATATGATCAAAAAAGAACTGCTTAGCCTAACCGTCCGATACGTAAATCTTTCACACAGAGGAAGCTAGAACATTAGTCATAAGACTGAGATAATAGTAGCCAGCCTGGAGTTACATGACCTGTACACTATTTTGGATTCGGCCGAACCGAATCTGTACCGAACCGAATCTGTATATAAGAATTTGGAGCGGGAAGGGGAAAAAAATTTTTTACTTCCTTATTTTGTGACAAAAAGTCATGCGATTTCCCACCCTGCCCTAATTTGCATATGCAAATTAGGATTCAGATTCAGTTCAGCTGGGCAGAAGGATTCGGCCTGAATCTGAATCCTGCGGAAAAAGGTCAAATCCCAAACCGAATCCTTGCATTGGTGCATCACTACTGTATAATAACACTTGGTCCATGGCCTCTCGCTTTTGTATGATCAAGTAACAACTTGGTGGGGTTCATTTAGCAACACTGAACAAATCTGCACCGAAGCAGTAACCAATAGCAACCAATGAGGAACTATAGCGTAAATGAAAATTAAATATAAGCTTTAGCATACTAAGAAACTTTCTATATACAGTCAATTTAAAATTCTGCATTGTATCTGAAATAATCAAGTTCATCTTCACTATTCCCTTCTCAGCATCTGTTTCTCTTTATTCTGTCTTCATGCAGCAGTTGGGTGTCAGATAATCATTGACAGTTAGATCCAATATATCTTGTAGGGGGGGCTCCTTTTGCCTAGAAGATGTATTACATCTCACTCTATTAAAATCACCAGAAATCCCGTCTCTCTATATGCAGAATTTGTACAAAAGACAGTTCTTTTTTAGATTTTGTTTGTACTGGAATCTGTTATTTGAGTGAGCTCTAACTCATCTACTAGGAATGGGAAGCCCCCTATAAGATATATTGGATCTAACTGTCAATGAATATCTGACACCCAACTGCTGCATGAAGACAGAATGAAGAGAAACAGATGCTGAGAGAGGGATAGAGAACATGAACTTGATTATTTCCGAAACGATGCAGAATATTTAATTGCTAGGATTTACAAAGTTTTGTATTTTAGTATGATGAAGCTTATATTGGATTTTCAATTTCGCAATAGTTCCCCCTTTAAAAGAAACACACATAAGCTGCTGTTGTGTTACCTGGTAATAACCTGATGCAGAGGTATCGGCATACTCAGGATACTGACTGTACGTCTGGCTAGTGTAAGCTTCTGCATTGGGGACGGCCCATTGGTTGTTGTCACTTGATCCTTCTGCTGTCTTAAAATCCAGGGGTGCATTAGCCGCATCATTCTGCAACTCTACAGGCTCAACCCCGGGGGGTGCAGCATCATCAACTGCAGGGACAGGGTATGGATAACTTTCGCTCATAGTAGCAGGGGTCTCCTTTGTATCTGACAGAGAGAAGAAATTGCCCTGCTGGAGATCCTCGTCACTCTCCTCGTCTTCTTCTTGTGTGATCTGCTTGGTGACCTGCAGGGCGGCATTCTTCGCTGCTGCTTTGATGGCCGATGGAGACGGTGTGTTCGACACTTCAGGTTTTGAAGACCGTTTCGGTTTGGTTACAGAAGTGGATCTGGGGTGCTTTGGATCACTGGCTGAATTGGAGGCTTTCTTTGTAAAGCTGTATGGAAGAAGCTGTCGTTTTGAATCTGCATTTTTCGGCTGAGGCAGCAAAGCAGATAAGCCGTAGCCTTCTCTCGATCCCTGATATCAGCATTCACAGAAAATGGAAGGGAATTATTAGCATTTATTAAAGTGTGCATTAAAACAAGTTTTTCTTTTCAGCAGCATCATAAAATAGAGAGATTATTTGCATGCAATCAGGAAGAGACCCTTATAGGGGTTGTTCATCTTCACTTTTTTCAATTCAGTTGGTTTCGGATTGTTCACCAGAAATAAAGACTTTTTTCAATTACTTTCTATTTTTTACAGTTTTTCCAAAATCTAAGTTTAAAGTTACTTTTAAACTTAAACAGGGACTTTTCCCTGTCTCTGGTGTTTGAGTCTGGCAGCTCAGTAATTCAGGGGCAGATTCTAAACGGTTACAATTTTGCAACATATTGTTGATACATTTCTCAGCAGCATCTCTGAAGTATTAGTAACTATTGTATCAATTCTAACAGCTGCCTGTAATGAAACCCAGAGATTCTGCTCAGCAGGGACAAAGATAAGAAATATATCAACTAAATTTATCAACTTGGAACAGTTTACAGGGTCGGCGACCCAGTCCGCCCAGCGCTGCTTCAGAAGGTGAAAAATTACACTTTTCACTTCAATATTAGAAAAACGGTGACACAGAAAATAGAAAGCAATTGGAAAAAGTCTTTATTCTGGTGATCTATCTGAAACCAACTGAAAGAAAATGTTGGTGAACAATTTATCCAAATTTTTCAAAATGATTTCCTTTTTCTCTCTAATAATAAAATAGTCGCTTGTACTTGATCCCAACTAAGATATAATTAATCCTTATTGTAAGCAAAACCAGCCTATTGGGTTTATCTAATGTTTACATGACTTTCTAGCAGACTTAAATTAGGATTATCCAAATTATGGAAAGATCTGTTATCCGGAAAGCCCCAGGTCCCGAGCATTCTGGATAACAGGTCCCATACCTGTTTAAGCCTTCAAACCTGAGACATGGGCTAATGTGTGGACGGGCTTGTTTATACAAAGCTCATTCTCGTTTTCCTGATTACAAGGGGAAAGAAAGGTAGTTATAAACAACAGGTTGTTAGTGCTTAATATAAGCACTAAGAAATGGCAGCCACCAACCCCACTCCAAAAAGAATGTTAAATATACACTGGAGTACATGATGCACCCGTGTGTAGGCCATACACATATCAATAACATCGTTCTGTACAACTATTGATTCTTGTTGCACGGATACATGAGTAAGGGAAAAGGGGGAGCCATATTAAATGCTCATAGGGCAGAGAATGTGAGCACATGTATGGCTGCAGTAAAACAATTCAGTCCCACTGCCAATGAAGCTGATGTTAACCAAATATCTTCCAGGTAAAACAAAGAATATTGGGAAGTCTGTAACCATTATGTATATTGACATTCTTGGAATTTGGTTTCCACATGCAATCAAAATACCAAGCATTTAAATTCCCCCACCAGCACAGGCTAAGTCAAACAAGGACTTCATACCTGGATCACTGCTTTCTTCACAGTCGGTTCATCTTCCTCCGAATCGGACTAAGAAAAAAAAAAAGAAATCTACTCACTGGACAGGAAACATTCATTTGTTTTGCCGAGCTGTAGATAGTATAGGACACCTATGGTAGGAAGCGGCTCTTGCTCCCAGATCAAGGTTCATTCAGATACTAGGGAGCAGATTTATCAAGGATTGAATTGAAAATTTGAATTTTCTTATGGTCGAACTGGCAAATTCAACCAGGGAGTTATTCGAATTCGATTCGAGTTTTCAAAAAAATCGAATTAAATTACGAGCTTTATCATACTCTGACCCTTTAAGAACTCGAATTCGACTATTCGGCACCTAAAACCTGCTGAATTGCTGATTTAGTCAATGGGAAATGACGGATCAATTTGGAGTTGTTTGCAGCCTTCCTGACATTCTAGTTTTTTTTCGGAGAAAAAACAAATCTAGTTTTTAAAACTCAAAAAGAATTTGAGTTTTCAGGTCGATCTTATTCGCCCAAGTTTTAAAAATGTGATACTTCTAATACATTTCGATTGGTTGAATTTCAAGTTCATCTGAGTTTTAAAAAAAAAAAAAAACTCCCATTGATTCGAAATTAGACCTTTGATAAATGGGCCTCTAAGGGGGTGGCACACAGGGAGATTTAGTCGTCTGCGATAAAGCTTTGCTACTGCGTACGACTAGTCTCCCCCAAATGCCTTCCCGCTGTCAAGATTGTGACTCGCCAGCAGGAGGGCATATTTGTCGCTTCGGTTTTCCGAAGTCGCCCGAACTTTCCTTGTTCGACAACTTCTGGAAAACAAAATCAACGATTTTGCCATCCAGCTGGTCATTCACTTTCTTTCCGGTGGGAACCCATTACGGAGTGATCGCCCGAAGTTGTGAAGATTTATCGTAGACAACACTCTCCCTGTGTGCCACCACCCTAATTGGACCGTGTAGCCAAAGATTTACCTATGTGGCACATAGCATTATCTGGGGAGCTCATTCTGACACTTAGAGGCCCATTTATTAAAGTCCAAATTTTTCCATCCGAAAACTTTTTTCCTGAGTTTTGCCCAAAACCCACTAAATCTTCGGATTATTGCACGAAATGGGGATGGCACAAGCACTACTGATCATAAAGATGAGTTGCATATATTGGCTTATGCAATTTGGCCCTCGATATACCTAGTGAGCATGTTATACACACGTTTCTTGATACTCACACCTGCTGCGTGCAGTTCAGGGACAGTGATTTTGACTGGCTCGGCTCTTTTCTTTGGTTTGGTATTAGCTACGTTTTCAATAGATGGCGGAGGCAGGTTTACATTGTAGCCAGGTGGAGGAAGGGGCATCCGATGGTCCATTCCACTTGCAGAAGTAGGACTTAGTTGTGGAGGAGGCATATTTAACCCCTGGCCACCCTGAGGAGGAGGCATATTAAGTCCAGAGCTAACGTGAGACGGAGGGAGGTTCATACCATGATTTGGTGGTGGATAACTGAGCCCAGAGCCACCCTGTGGGGGAGGTAAACTCATTCCAGATGTGCCTGGGGGAGGAGGCTGGCTCATTCTTTCAGTACTTGGTGGTGACGGTCGATTCATTCCAGTACCACTTTGAGGACGCCCTCCCTGTGGTGGCGGCGGCAAACTCATTCCTGGACTGCTCTGAGGTGGAGGCAGATTCATACCTGCGCCCATTTGGGGGCGTGGCATATTTAATCCAGTGCCACCTTGAGGGGGAAGCATATTTATGCCTGAACCACTTTGTGGCGGTGGCAGATTCATACCTGAGCCACCTTGTGGGGGAGGCAGATTCATGGCCAAGCCTCCATGGGGGGGAGGCAAACTCATGCCTGAGCCACTGTGTGGCATCTGCAGATTCATGCCGGTGCTACCTTGTTGGGGCGGTAGATTCATACCTGTGCCACCTTGTGTCAGTGGTAGATTCATGCCTGTGCCACTCTGTGGGGGCGGTAGATTCATGCCTGTGCCACTCTGTGGGGGCGGTAGATTCATGCCTGTGCCACTCTGTGGGGGCGGTAGATTCATGCCTGTGCCACTCTGTGGGGGCGGTAGATTCATGCCTGTGCCACTCTGTGGGGGTGGTAATTTCATCCCATGTCCTCCTTGAGGAATTGGCAAATTCAGTCCCCGATTTCCCTGTGGGGGAGGCAAATTAAGTCCTTGCCCACCCTGAGGTGGAGGCAAGTTTAGACCATGGGCTCCTTGATTAGGAAGAGGCATGTTCATTGCAGGGCCCCCCTGGTGAGGGGGAAGGTGATGGTGCACATGCTGTGGGGGAGGCATGTTATGGCCAGGGGGTGGGAAGTTGGCATGGCTCGGGCCCTGGGGCCCATAACCCATATGGGGATAAGCAGAGGGGCCCTGGCTGTTATTAAAGCTGCCATACCCCTGAGCAGGGGGGTAACTTGGAGGCCCCGCACCATAGCCCCCATGCCCGTAGTAGCCAGGCGGCTGGTAGCCGAGCCCCGGAGGAGGCCCAAAGTATCCAGGGCTGGCTTGTTGCTGTTCTCCCTTAGACTGAGTCTGCGACGGATAGGCCCCAGGATAAGCCTCGGCCTCTTGGTGATGCCCCTCTACGTTCGCCTCGGGCTCCTGAGCCGCCTCGCTGTCCGAACTGCTCTCTTCACTGCTAGCATAGGCCACTAGAGACATGGCCGCACCTGAGTTCCAATACCGGGCCGCCCTCTCTGCTCCAGTAGCCACGTTCACTTCAGCCGCCAAAGCCGCTGCCGTCTACTCCTCACGGGCCTCAAGCGTAATGGCGCCCCACACAAACTACAACTCCCGAGGGGGCACCGCGAGAGCCAGTCAACAGTCGCGTACGGAATGCTCGACCGCGAGGCATTGTGGGGATTGTAGTTTTTTTCTCGAAACAGCGTCTTACCTGACGTTCGTTTCACTGTAACCCTTTCATGTCTGTCATGGCTGCTCGATATCTAAAAAAAATGACGTGATTTATCGGATCATTTTCCCATTAAATGATTAAGAATGCCAAGAGCAGAAACAGTTCAGAGGGAAAAAAACATGTTTTCATAGCTTTTCTTGCGTGACACGAATGTGCGAATATAATGGCGTGTGTCACTTTACAGAGAAGGCCACTGTGGGAAGATTTTTATGAGGGAAATTTGAAAAATCACAACAAAAACACGTTTGAAAAGAATCACTACACGTAAAAGCTAAAATATTTTAGGCTAAACTTTATGCGCTTTGAGAAAAATGCCACTTTTATCTGAATTTAAACAAGGAAATACATAAACCTTTATTTGCCAACAGTTACACATAGGGGGAACTTTACTAAAGGGCAAAGTGGCTGATGGTAGCAAAAATTCGCCAGCGTGACGTCATTTTGGCACTTTGCCGATTTACTCTGGTGTAAATTCACTAGCGAAGTGGACATACTCTAGCGCTACTTCGCACCCTAACGCAGGGCCTGAACTAGGGGTAGGCAGAGTAGACACGTGCCTAGGGTGCAAAGCTGGGGGGCGCGCAAAGCACGTACCTGCTCTGTTGCCTACCCCATTGTCCGGTGCTGTCTCTCCCCGACTGGCGCTGATATATTGTGCTTCTGCGCATGTGCACTCAAGCGTAATTTCGCACATGTGCACCTGAGTGTAATTTCGTGAATGAGCACTCCAGCATGCACTCAGCCAGCACCGTGGCTGCCCAGGTTGGCCCGGCTCTACCCTAACGCCAGGCAAAGTTGCGCTCTGGCGAGGGGCGTAACTACGCTAATTCGCTAACTTGCGGATTTTACTAAACATGACCTCTTGCACCAGACTTGACTTCGCCAGCTCAGACCAGGCGAAGTGCAATAGATAGGAGGATCTTCAAAAATAGTTGAAATCGCAAAAAAATGCTGGCGTCTTTTACATTTTTCAGGGTGATAGGCTGAAAAAGATCGGAAATTAATTTTGGGGTACCTCCTTCCCCCCTAAATTTCCTAACATATGGCACCTAAACTATACAGTGGGCACATGTGTAGAGCAATATAAGACCTCTATTTTATTTAATGAATGTTTCCCAGGCTTGTGTAGTGTAATGTAGTTTATGTTGCATATACGTCCATTGTACTTTAACTTGGCGCGTATGCAAATTAGGAGCATAACTTCGCTTTGCTTGACGAATTAACGCTAGTGCAACTTCGCTACCTTTCGCCTTCTTGGGCGCAACTTCGGATTTTAATGAATTTGAGCAGCCCTGGCGAAACTACACTTGGCGAAATGCTGCTAAGCAGTCTATAGAGCATTTTCAACACTTAGGGGCAGATTTAGATAGGGTCGAATATCGAGGGTTAATTAACCCTTGATATTCAACTGCCGAATGTAAATCCGAAGGATTTACCACAAATAGTTTGATCGAACGAT
Organism: Xenopus petersii; assembly: GCA_038501925.1. Classification (NCBI taxonomy): domain Eukaryota; kingdom Metazoa; phylum Chordata; class Amphibia; order Anura; family Pipidae; genus Xenopus; species Xenopus petersii. Next base: position 13,169,389 of record CM076686.1, read on the forward strand.
CAAACGATTTTTCTTCGACCAAAAAAACATTAGAAAGCCTATGGGGACCTTCCCCATAGGCTAACATTGCACTTCGGTAGATTTTAGGTGGCGAAGTAGGGTTTTTTTTAAAAGAGACAGTACTTCAACTATCGAATAGTCGAACGATTTTTAGTTAGAATCGTTCGATTCGAAGTCGAAGTAGCCAATTCGATGAGTAGCCAAAAAAGACATTCGAAATTCGAAGTTTTTTTATTCTATTCCTTCACTCGAGTAAATGGACCCCTGGGTGAATTTTGAATAGTGAATAGTGTTGCCACCTTTTCTGGAAAAAAATAACGGCCTTCCTATATATTTATCTTTTTTTCCTATTAATAACATTGGGATCAATCATCATTTTTACCGGCCAAGTGGCAACCCTAGTTACATGTGAAAGCAATAATTCCAAGGACTTTTTCTCAGCCTCTCTGAGGATATTAGTACAATAAACAGAGTTTCCACATGACCAGTATTACACCAATCTATCTAAGTTCTGGACTGTCAGCCCCCAATGGTTATGCCCCTGGGCCTAGCCAGTTACATACCCAATCCAAATGATACCCTGCTTATCACTCAGTCAACCGCGCCTGGTCCACTGTTCAGAGCCAGATTTCCTAAATGAAGAACATGAATCAAACATTGTTGCTCCAAAGCCACTGGTTAGGGATCACTGTGTTAGAGGGTTCCTCTAACACCAAGGTGCACATTTACTTAGCTCGAGTGAAGGATTAGAAGGAGAAATACTTCGGATTTCAAAGTATTTTTTTGGCTACTTCGACTACGACTTAGAATCGAATGATTCGAACTAAAAATCGTTCGACTATTCGACCATTCGATAGTCGAAGTACTGTCTCTTTAAAAAAAAAATTCGACCACCTACTTCGCCACCTAAAACCTACTGAGCACCAATGTTAGCCTATGGGGAAGGTCCCCATAGGCTTTCTAAATAATTTCTGATCAAAGGAAAATCGTTCGATCGATGGATTAAAATCCTTCGAATCGTTCGATTTTTCGTTCGATCGAACGATTTTTCCTTTGATCGTCCGATCGAACGAATTGCGGTAAATCCTTCGACTTCGATGGTCGAATATCGAGGGTTAATTAACCCTCGATATTCGACCCATAGTAATTGTGCCCCCAACTGTCGTAAAATATGTAGTGCAATGTGTGCAGGGCCGTCATCAGGGGGACACAGAGGTTACTGTTGTACTAGGCTCGAGCCTAAAGGGAGGCTCCACTTTTCAAAATAGCTTGGCCCCCCTTGACAGCACCAAAGTCATGCCAAACCACTGAAGTCCAGAATAGCTGAAGTCCCAAAGAGCCAAAGTCCCGAAGCCGCGAATGGACCCGAAGTTGCGAAAAGATCCAAAGTTGAAGTCCTGAAGCCACGAAAAGACCCGAAGCCACAAAAGGAGCCGAAGTTGAAGTCCTGAAGTTGTGAAAAGACCCGAAGCCACAAAAGGAGCCAAATTTGAAGTCCTGAAGCCGTGAAAAGACCTGAAGCTAAAGACCCAAATCCACAAGTTCAGTTCTACTGAACACCAAAGAATTTTTTTTTTTATTTTATTAAACCCCTGGCCACCAATGTATTATTTTAATACTCTATAGGCCACCAATATTTTTTTAAAATATTCTCTGGGGCCCCAATGTTTCTTTTTAACTTGTAAGGAAGGGGGCTATGACCCCAATGTTTTTTAAAACACGTTTATGGGGCACCCTGGTGCAAATGTTTTTTTATTTTACTGATAAGGGGGGTCCTGGCCATCAATGGCTTTTTATAATTTGTGTGTGGGGGGTTTACCATTTTTAGTGCCGATGTCTGTGTGGCCTTTTTATTGTGGTGTGGGGGTGGGTAGGATCTAGGTAGGGTTGCCACCTTTTCTTGAAAAAAATACCGGCTTTCCTATATTTTTATGCATTTTGCCTAATAATTACATTGGGATCAAGCTTAAGTTTTTACTGGCCAGGTCGTTAAAATACCGGACAGATGGCAACCCTAGATCTAGGGTGGGGCTTGGGGACCTGGGCATGGCCCATAAAATGTTGTTGTATGTGGCCCCGTGATTTCTAATGGGAGCCCTGAATGTGTAAGTCTACAATGCAACATGAGATATAAAACAATTCCCAATACCAAATATAATAATAATGTATAATAGCAAGGCCAAGTAGTATTGACATCCAAGGCAATACTACTTGACTCAGGGAAACCCTGAAGTGTAGCTGCATTGAAAGGAAGGCTAGCACACATATTAACTCACACAATACTGGGTCAACAACACATGCGGGGTCATTTATAAAGTTCGCGCAGCGCATATTTTTAGCAAATGGTTGTATTACGCATGTTTTTTCCTGGACGCTAATATATTGCACTGCTCTGCCCGTCTTTCTGGTTTTTGCGAATTCGCAGTGTGAATACCTTTTCACAAATGGCGCGAAAATGAGACTGGAGTTTGCGCGAGTGCAGCCAATGTGCGAGGTTGTTGTGCGCGAAAATAGCATTGACAGTAACTTAAATTCGCAGTTTGCAAAACTGTTTTGCCCCCTGTATAGAGGAAGCAGATCCGGGCCCCAGCAACAGACTAATTTCCTCTTTAGATTTATCATTGTAACTGCACCTTCTTTATACACAGTTTGGGATTACCATGAAAAGAGAGATATTACTCATGTGCATTTGTTTTCAGAAGTCTCCTGAATGTTAACATGGGTATTTGGGGTGGATCAAGGCATACTGGGAGTCTAACTGCATATGGCCAATATGTGCGGGTGGCCAAAACAATTCTGAAATGACGTGTAAGGGACTTGGCTTGGCGCATGGCATCATGGGGGTCATTTATAAACTTCGCGCAGGGCAGATTGGTTCGCAAAGTGAATATATTTGCCCTGTGCATGGTTATATTTATAAAGTTGAATAAGAGGGTGCAAACAGAATTGCAAAAATGTTTTTCACAATGCGAATGTCTAAAGCAGCTTTTTAAATACATAGGTCACAATTCGCAAATTGTGAATATTTATGTGCACACTCTGTGACCCAATTACGCCACAGATAAAATATTCGCAAAACAGTTTTGCAAACTGCGAATTTAAGTTACTGTCAATGCTATTTTCGCGCACAACAACCTCGCACATTGGCTGCACTCGCGCAAACTCCAGTCTCATTTTCGCGCCATTTGTGAAAAGGTATTCACACTGCGAATTCGCAAAAACCAGAAAGACGGGCAGAGCAGTGCAATATATTAGCGTCCAGGAAAAAACATGCGTAATACAACCATTTGCTAAAAATATGCGCTGCGCGAACTTTATAAATGACCCCGCATGTTTTGTTGACCCAGTATTGTGTGAGTTAATATGTGTGCTAGCCTTCCTTTCAATGCAGCTACACTTCAGGGTTTCCCTGAGTCAAGTAGTATTGCCTTGGATGTCAATACTACTTGGCCTTGCTATTATACATTATTATTATATTTGGTATTGGGAATTGTTTTATATCTCATGTTGCATTGTAGACTTACACATTCAGGGCTCCCATTAGAAATCACGGGGCCACATACAACAACATTTTATGGGCCATGCCCAGGTCCCCAAGCCCCACCCTAGATCTAGGGTTGCCATCTGTCCGGTATTTTAACGACCTGGCCAGTAAAAACTTAAGCTTGATCCCAATGTAATTATTAGGCAAAATGCATAAAAATATAGGAAAGCCGGTATTTTTTTCAAGAAAAGGTGGCAACCCTACCTAGATCCTACCCACCCCCACACCACAATAAAAAGGCCACACAGACATCGGCACTAAAAATGGTAAACCCCCCACACACAAATTATAAAAAGCCATTGATGGCCAGGACCCCCCTTATCAGTAAAATAAAAAAACATTTGCACCAGGGTGCCCCATAAACGTGTTTTAAAAAACATTGGGGTCATAGCCCCCTTCCTTACAAGTTAAAAAGAAACATTGGGGCCCCAGAGAATATTTTAAAAAAATATTGGTGGCCTATAGAGTATTAAAATAATACATTGGTGGCCAGGGGTTTAATAAAATAAAAAAAAAAATTCTTTGGTGTTCAGTAGAACTGAACTTGTGGATTTGGGTCTTTAGCTTCAGGTCTTTTCACGGCTTCAGGACTTCAAATTTGGCTCCTTTTGTGGCTTCGGGTCTTTTCACAACTTCAGGACTTCAACTTCGGCTCCTTTTGTGGCTTCGGGTCTTTTCGTGGCTTCAGGACTTCAACTTTGGATCTTTTCGCAACTTCGGGTCCATTCGCGGCTTCGGGACTTTGGCTCTTTGGGACTTCAGCTATTCTGGACTTCAGTGGTTTGGCATGACTTTGGTGCTGTCAAGGGGGGCCAAGCTATTTTGAAAAGTGGAGCCTCCCTTTAGGCTCGAGCCTAGTACAACAGTAACCTCTGTGTCCCCCTGATGACGGCCCTGCACACATTGCACTACATATTTTACGACAGTTGGGGGCACAATTACTATGGGTCGAATATCGAGGGTTAATTAACCCTCGATATTCGACCATCGAAGTCGAAGGATTTACCGCAATTCGTTCGATCGGACGATCAAAGGAAAAATCGTTCGATCGAACGAAAAATCGAACGATTCGAAGGATTTTAATCCATCGATCGAACGATTTTCCTTTGATCAGAAATTATTTAGAAAGCCTATGGGGACCTTCCCCATAGGCTAACATTGGTGCTCAGTAGGTTTTAGGTGGCGAAGTAGGTGGTCGAATTTTTTTTTTAAAGAGACAGTACTTCGACTATCGAATGGTCGAATAGTCGAACGATTTTTAGTTCGAATCATTCGATTCTAAGTCGTAGTCGAAGTAGCCAAAAAAATACTTTGAAATCCGAAGTATTTCTCCTTCTAATCCTTCACTCGAGCTAAGTAAATGTGCACCTTGGTGTTAGAGGAACCCTCTAACACAGTGATCCCTAACCAGTGGCTTTGGAGCAACAATGTTTGATTCATGTTCTTCATTTAGGAAATCTGGCTCTGAACAGTGGACCAGGCGCGGTTGACTGAGTGATAAGCAGGGTATCATTTGGATTGGGTATGTAACTGGCTAGGCCCAGGGGCATAACCATTGGGGGCTGACAGTCCAGAACTTAGATAGATTGGTGTAATACTGGTCATGTGGAAACTCTGTTTATTGTACTAATATCCTCAGAGAGGCTGAGAAAAAGTCCTTGGAATTATTGCTTTCACATGTAACTAGGGTTGCCACTTGGCCGGTAAAAATGATGATTGATCCCAATGTTATTAATAGGAAAAAAAGATAAATATATAGGAAGGCCGTTATTTTTTTCCAGAAAAGGTGGCAACACTATTCACTATTCAAAATTCACCCAGGGGTCCATTTACTCGAGTGAAGGAATAGAATAAAAAAACTTCGAATTTCGAATGTCTTTTTTGGCTACTCATCGAATTGGCTACTTCGACTTCGAATCGAACGATTCTAACTAAAAATCGTTCGACTATTCGATAGTTGAAGTACTGTCTCTTTTAAAAAAAACCCTACTTCGCCACCTAAAATCTACCGAAGTGCAATGTTAGCCTATGGGGAAGGTCCCCATAGGCTTTCTAATGTTTTTTTGGTCGAAGAAAAATCGTTTGATCGTTCGATCAAACTATTTGTGGTAAATCCTTCGGATTTACATTCGGCAGTTGAATATCAAGGGTTAATTAACCCTCGATATTCGACCCTATCTAAATCTGCCCCTAAGTGTTGAAAATGCTCTATAGACTGCTTAGCAGCATTTCGCCAAGTGTAGTTTCGCCAGGGCTGCTCAAATTCATTAAAATCCGAAGTTGCGCCCAAGAAGGCGAAAGGTAGCGAAGTTGCACTAGCGTTAATTCGTCAAGCAAAGCGAAGTTATGCTCCTAATTTGCATACGCGCCAAGTTAAAGTACAATGGACGTATATGCAACATAAACTACATTACACTACACAAGCCTGGGAAACATTCATTAAATAAAATAGAGGTCTTATATTGCTCTACACATGTGCCCACTGTATAGTTTAGGTGCCATATGTTAGGAAATTTAGGGGGGAAGGAGGTACCCCAAAATTAATTTCCGATCTTTTTCAGCCTATCACCCTGAAAAATGTAAAAGACGCCAGCATTTTTTTGCGATTTCAACTATTTTTGAAGATCCTCCTATCTATTGCACTTCGCCTGGTCTGAGCTGGCGAAGTCAAGTCTGGTGCAAGAGGTCATGTTTAGTAAAATCCGCAAGTTAGCGAATTAGCGTAGTTACGCCCCTCGCCAGAGCGCAACTTTCTCTTTTCATGGTAATCCCAAACTGTGTATAAAGAAGGTGCAGTTACAATGATAAATCTAAAGAGGAAATTAGTCTGTTGCTGGGGCCCGGATCTGCTTCCTCTATACAGGGGGCCTGCAATAAATGACCTGGGACACGTGGAAAATTACTGGTGACCCACAACTCCGTACATGCCTTGGCATGTGCAAGTGGAGGAACAGGAAGCCTGCTTTTTACACTTCAGTGTCCAGTCCAGTGTTTTTTGGACTTTCGGGGTTCAATTTACTCTTTTAAATTTGGTCAGGGCTACCTTAGCTCATACAGAGCCTGCAGAGATATACAAACATATTTTATAAGCTATTCAGCCATAATTTCAAGGCTATCTATGACATTACATAAGTGCGCACCCCAAACTTCCTCCCAATGAAGCTTCAGGCTAGTGGTTCCAAGAGAATCTAGACTAGACGAGAGAAAATAGGCATTCTCCCCAAATGTCACCCTAAGGGGCATATTTATCAAGGGTCGAACTTGTTTTTTCCCTTGTTGTATTTGATCGAATAGGTCAGTTTTTGGCTGAATTTGAATTGTGTGAATCGAAGGAATATCACATTCGATCAAATTCGATTTTCAAATTTCAAATTCAAATTTTCAACAAAAAAAAAAACTTTGATTTTTCAAAGTCCACCAATTGACGCCGAATAGCTTCTAGGAGGTCCCCATAAGCTAAAACAGCAATTTGGCAGGTTTTTTAAGAAAGAGTACATGAAAATTTCGATTTAAATTTTTTTTTTAAATAATCTGAATTGAATTTGGACTATTCCCTAGTCGAAGTACACAAAAAATAGCTAGAATTTCAAATTTTTTTTATGCGATATTCACCTCGACCTTTGATAAATCTGCCCCTAAGTGCCAGTGATCATTATGCAGACATGATAAAGCTGGCCATACATGCACAGATATAATCACACAAAAGGATGTTTTGTACAATCACTATCCGAATGTTCACCATATGAGAAATAAAATGTGAACATGTATGGCCAGCTTAAATGTAACTGTTGTAGACACCATGTCCCTCCTTGAGTGTGTCTGTAGAACGTTCCTGGGTGTGGCCATTTACATTTTGCTAACATTGTTCTGCTCAAAGATGCTGAATTTAAATTTATTTTTAATTTGAAAAGGTAAATAAACCCAACAAAGCACTTGATATACAACTGTGAAAGACAGCTCAACCCCTCTGCATGAATATTTGCACATGAACTGTTGCCTTCACCAGCATAAATGAATTTCACCAAATTGTTTTCACTCTCAACAAAAGCAGCAAAGAGCTTGCTGGGAGAAGTAAGCTACCCTTCTTGCATAAAAGGCTTATGGAAAGAGTTCCCAAATAAAAACATTACACATGTAATCAAGTAAATGCCAAAAAGTCTGTAGTCTAGACTGATAATGCTGTAGTACAAATACAATATATTTATTACAATGTCTGAACACGTTCAATGCAATTCTTAAAGGGGTTTTTCACCTTTGAGTTAACTATTAGTATGATGTAGAGAGTGATATTTATTTGCATTTGTTTTTCATTTTTTATTATTTGTGGTATTTGAGTTATTTAGCTTTGTATTCAGCAGCTCTCCAGTTGATAATTTCAGCAATTTGGTTGCTAACAACCATGCATTGATTTGAGTAAGAGGCTGGAATATGGCCTGAATAGAAAGATGAGTAGTAAAAAGTGGCAACAATAACACATTTGTAGCCTTACAGAGCAATTACGCTTTACATAGGATCACTGACCCCCATTTGAAAAATGGAAAGAGTCAGAAGAAGGCAAATGATAAAAAAAAACTTTGAAAGAAATAGTGAAGACCAATTGAAAAGTTGCTGAGAATTGGCCATTCTATAACATACTAAAAGTTAACCCAAAGGTGAACCACTCCTTTAACATTACAGGCCCTTTAGACCACAATATCTTCATCAGAATAAGATATCCTATAGACCTATATCAGATAAATATAAGGATTAATGTACAACCTAATTTAAATTTTAAGAACATCAGGGGGCAGATTTATCAAAGGTCGAGGTGAATTTTTGAATTAAGAAAATTTGCATTTTGAGCTATTTGTGTGTACCTCGACTAGGGAATAGTCCAAATTCGATTAGAATTTGAAAAAAATTAGAATATCGAAATTTATTATGTACTGTTCGTCCATTCACCTTCTAAAACCTGCCAAATTGCTGTTTTAGCCTATGGGGGACCTCCTAGAACACATTTGGAGTCAAATGGTGGACTTTGATAAATCTAAGTTTTTTTTTTTTTTTGAAAAACTTCAATTCGAATTTGATCGAATGCGCTATTACTTCGATTTGTACAAAAGAACAAAAGAAACTTTGACTTAATTACGGTTAGTCTTGTTGATTTTGGATTTAGAAGTTTTTCAAATTCGAAATTCGACCCTTGATAAATATACCCTTATAAGTCACTATTGAGTCCCATGACTATAAAAAACACATTAAAGGAGGAGTATATTAATTTTTAGAATACATGGTTATAAAGGATATTTTACAAGAGAATAATACTGTAGGAATCTGTACGTTATGTTCTGTTTTATGGCTATTATAGCTGTCACAGGATGTCCAGTCCTGTCCATTTATCAATCATGCACATTTGAATTGTATTGGCACAGGTTTTTTTTAACAGAATTGCAGCCAGATAGCAGATAGGCCTATTGGTGGACCACATACAAAGATAAGCTTCTCATGCTGTCTAAAGGGGCCTCACTTTATGATTCAATTGCTGGACCTTATTTGGCCCAGTATGTAGATGGCTAAATCAGGCCCATGTCTGCTCAGTTGGTGACCTCACCAAACAAGTAGATCTGACCGTGTATGACCAATGTCTTTATTATAAAGCATTCAGACTGCAGTAGTGCTGGATCCAATTTGAAACCCATCGTAATCAGCAGTTCTTTACTGCTTTGTGGTTGAGAATATAACTTCTGTCTTCATAATGAAGCATTTCTGCCACTTCTGCCCATTTTGCCACCCTTCCTCTTTACTTGTACTGCTTCTCAGACCTGGGGTAGTCTCTGGTGTGCTGTAGATAATGCTACTAAGCTTTCCTACACAGAGCTTTCAGTAAAAAGCCAGTGGAAGTTTGGCTCTTAGGGTGGTGGCATACATAGCATTCTGGGGAGATTAGTTGTCCAGCAACAAATCTGCTCTTCTTTGGGCGACTTATCTCCCTAAATTGCCTTCTTGCCAACTAGAATGTGATTCACTGGTGGGATGGCACTCGGATCACATCGTTTTCCGAAGTCGCCCAAGGTTGCCTCACAAGGAACGCTACATGTGCCACCACTATTTGCTGTCAGTTTTTGCCTCCCTTCGTAAAATTCCACCAGAGAATACATAAGAAACATTAGTGATGCTGACCACTGTGGTATCTGAAACTGACTGTTTACATCAGAGCAAGAGTCGGAGTGCTTAAAGTAATTCGATCGCTGGAAAAGTCAGGGACGTGTCTAGAAAATTCAGTTAGAATGCTTGCATTGATTGCAGTTTAATTTAAATACATTCAGTGCAGTCTTGCAAGATACATCTTTTAAAAGTGTCCCCGAATTTTCAAGTGATCTGGTAACTTTACCTTAAAGGCTATACACCCAAAGTTTTTATGCATCATAAAAGAAAATGTAACACTAAGCCACTTTCTAACAGACTTTACCGAAATTTGATTTGAATTAGAAAAAAATTAAAAAATTTGACCATCTAAAAGCTGCCGAATTGTTGTTTTAGCCTATGGGGGACCTCATAGAACCTATTTGGAGTCAATTGGTGGAAACATTTAGTTTTTTTGGGGAAAAACTTCAAATCAAATTCGATCAAATGCGCTATTAATTAGATTCGAACGATTTTAATTTGGATGAATACAAACCTTTTCAATCAAAAACAGACCTATTCGACCAAAAAAAACCTTCAACTTAATTTCGGTTGAGCTTTTTGAATTTGAGTTTCAAAGTTTTTTCTTTTCAAAATTCGACCCTTGATAACTATGCCCCTTAAAATCATGTATGTATGTAAAATCAGCTGGCTTCTGTTACATTGTTTCAAAAGTCAGAACCAGCAGCACAGAGAAAAAAGTACAGGCAAATACTGTTTTTAATAGTAATTCTATTCACAAAAACCTTAAAGGAGTTGTTCACCTTCCTCACACTTTTTTCAGTTCAATTGTTTTCAGATTTTTCGCCAGAAATAGACTTTTTTTAATTACTTTACTTTTTTTTTTTTTTTTTTTACCATTTTTCCAAAATCTTAGTTTATAGTTAAATGACCCTGTCTCTGGTGTTTCAGTCTGGCAGCTCAGTAATTCAGGCGCAGACTTTAAACTGTTACAATTTTGCAACATTTTATTGATACATTTCTCAACAGCATGGAGTATTAGCAACTATACTGTAATTAGCAACTGTATTAGCAACTGCCTGTAATGAAACTCAAGGATTCTGCTCAGCAGGGAAAAAGATAACAAATGTATCAAATAATTATTAAATTTAGAGCTGCTTTAGAAGGTGAAAAATGACACTTTATACTTAGGGGCAGATTTACTTAGCTCGAGTGAAGAATTTGAATGAAAAAAAAAATCGAATTTCAAAGTATTTTTTTGGGTACTTCGACCATCGAATTAATTAAATTCAATCGAATCGAATGATTCGAACGAAGTAAAAATCGCTCGACTATTCGACTATTTGATAATCGAAGTACTGTCTTTTTAAAAAATACTTTGACTTCATACTTCGCCACTTTAAACATATCGAGCTGCAATGTTAACCTATGGGGACCTTCCCCAGCACTTTTCTAAGCATTTTTTCATCTAATAAAAATCCGTCGATCAATCGCTTAAAATCGTTCGAATCATTCAATTCGAACGATTTTTATTCATTCGAATTCGAAGGATTTTACTTCGACCCTTGATAAATCTGCCCCTTAAAGTCACACAGAAAATAGGAAGTAATTGGAAAAAGTCTTTATTTCTGGTGAATTATCTGAAACCAACTGAACTGGAAAAAAAAAGTGTTGGAAAAACTATTTAAAATGTTTAATAAATGAATATTGGACAGTTGTCCAGATTTGGAGTGGACATCCCATTTAACAGAGTTCAGGCTATGCCATACAAGTATGGTATGGGAGTTATCATTCTGTCCCCTCCCCTGATCTTCTGTAGTATCAAGAATAATTTTTATGGGTTAGGCCGGTAAAATACAGGTCAGGTGGAAACCTTAAACGCAAAGTATTTTGATCACTGGCATATGTTTATTGCAATATCAATGGGAAACTCCATGGTTCACACTTAAGCTTCTATGATCAAGCGGAAACATAGGTGGTCTGCCTTTAAAGGAGAACTAAACCCACAGTTATGTTAAGTCCCACTGATGCCCTCTGTTGGCTAACCTCCCTGCCTCCCCCCTGCATAGTCTCTTACCCCAGAATTCTGTCCCCTCTACAAATAGCAACCGCACATGCAGAGTGAGCGCATCGAAGCTCATCATCATCATCATTTATTTATATAGCGCTGTCAAGATACACAGTGCTTTACTGCAGTTATAGCAAACAGGGAATACATGGTGGACAAGGATTACGGAGTACAATAGCGTTTACAAACTAAAAGGTTAGGGTACAATAGAGACATTAGGATAGTACAGTATAAACACTTTGTCATTTTTGATACAGCAATGATTAATTAAGGTACATCGAATAGGCCTCTTTAAACAGATGGGTCTTTAAGGAGCACTTGAAAGTTTGGAAGGAAGGAGAAAGTCTGACAGCTTGTGGCAGAGAGTTCCAGAGAAAAGCAGAAGCCCGAGAGAAGTCTTGTAGACGAGAATGGGCAGAAGTGACCAGAGGAGAAGTGAGGCGAAGATCAGAAGCAGAGCGTAGGTTTCGTGAAGGAGTGTATTTGGAGATTAGAGATGAAATATAGGGTGGGGTTTCATTATTAAGGGCCTTGAATGTGAGTGTAAGTAATTTGAATTTGATTCTAGAAGAGATTGGGAGCCAGTGAAGGGACATACATATGGGAGCAGCTGATGTTGAGCGGCGAGCTAGATGAATGAGTCTAGCGGCCGCGTTTAGAATAGATTGGAGTTGTGAAAGGTGACTTGTTGGAATACCTGTGCGGAGTAAGTTGCAGTAATCAAGGCGGGAGATGATGAGAGACTGAATCAGTGTTTTAGTTGATTCTGAACTGAGATAGGGTCGTATTCGAGCAATGTTGCACAGTTGAATACGGCAAGATTTTGCAAGTGTTTGAATGTGTGGTGAAAAAGACAGATGAGAGTCTAAGATGACTCCTAGGCAGCGTGCCTGTGTGGTGGAATGAAAGGTGGTGTTGTTTACGGTGAGTGATATCTGAGGGACAGGGGAAGATCTTGGAGGAAATATAATGAGTTCTGTTTTAGAAAGGTTCAGTTTCAGGTGGCGCTGTGACATCCAGGAGGAGACAGCAGAGAGACAGTCTGTGACTTGGGAAAGGACAGAATTAGAAAGATCAGGAGTAGACAAGTAGAGTTGGGTGTCATCAGCATAAAGGTGATACTGAAGTCCAAATGACTGAATGAGTTTTCCTAGTGAAGTTGTATAGAGCGAGAACAGCAGGGGGCCAAGAACAGAGCCTTGAGAACCTCCAACAGAGAGTGGGAAAGTAGTAGAAGTAGAGTTAGAGAAGGAAACTTTAAAGGAACGGTCAGACAGATAAGATGTGAACCATGAAAGAGCAGTGTCCCGAATGCCAGATGAGTGTAGAATGTCAAGGAGGAGTGTGTGGTCAACTGTGTCAAAGGCTGCAGAGAGATCTAGGATTAGAATGGAATAATGACCTTTAGATCATGGGCACCATCTCCTTAATCTTCATGAAGTGAGCGGCATAATGGCGCAGAAAGAGACGGAGATTTCCGAAGGGGAGGAAGAAGACACAAAGATTACCAATGAGAAGAAGATGGCGCCCGTGAGCTCCGCTGCACTCACTCTGCACTTGCAGAGAATTCAGCCCTTAACTAAAAAAGCCCTACCCCCCTACTCTACGTAGACCCTTCTTCCTCCCCAGCCCAGCTGCTACACCGCGGAAATGCCCCTTTTTACTTACCCCTCAGTCCAGATTCAGGGATCGCAGTTCACAGCAGCCATATTCGGACATACGCCTCTTTGTCAGTCTCAGACTACAGAAGACCCGGAAGGTGGCTGCCGTGAACTGCTATCCCTGAAACTGCACCGAAGGGTAAATAAAAAATTAGGGGCCTTTCCCAGGTTAGCAGCTAGGCTGGGGGGAGGAGGAAGGGGTCTATGCAGGGTAGGGGGGTAGGGTATTTCTAGTTAAGGGTTGAATTCTAAGTTAACATCGTGGGGGGTTTAGTTCTCCTTTAAGTTAACTTTTAGTATGTTATAGAATGTATAGTTTTTGAATTATTTGCCTTCCTCTTCTACCACTTTCTACTACTTTCCAGCTTCCAAATGGGGGTCACTGACCCCCAGCAGGCAACAAATCTATTGCTTTGTGAGGCTACAATTTCATTGTTTTTGTTACTTTTTTATCACTTATGAACCTAATCGGCCACCATCCTATATTTATTACAATCTATTATTCAAACCACTGCCTGGTTGCCAGGAAATACCAAACTGGAGAGATGCTGAACAAAAAGCTAAATAATGAAAAAAAAACAACAAAAATGAAGGGCAATTGCAAACTGTCTCATGATGTCACTGTCTACATCATAGTAGTAAAAATTAATTTCCAATATATTGGCATTTGGGGTGGGGGTTAAATGATGTTGCTATGGAGACCAGTGTCATGCAGTTGGCTGGGCCCCTCAGGTGTTTTAACCTGTTCTCTGACTCCCTGGCATTGTTACCTCATAAAATGTGTTTGTTACAGTTGTCTCAAATGCATTTAGTTTTTAGCTTGTATACAAATTATTTGGGGCAATTATAGCAGAAATTGCTAATTTTCCCAGTACAGTACCAACAGCAACCAATCACGTTTTGCTTTTCATATCTCGAGGTAGTGTGAGTAGAATTAATTGCTGAATGGTTGTTACAGCTAATACACAATTCTAGAATTTGTAAATCTACAACTTTATTCATGAGAAACACGCAGCACAGACGCTGATCTATAATAGCAACAGCTAATGAACGGTTACTTCCGGTCAGCCCTATAGCACGTGCGCAGCCGTTTCTGGGACAACAATCCATCTCGCTGCGTTCGGCTAAGCGGGCTGGTGACGTCACGCAGAGGCGGGAAATTCTTCGGGCGCACTTTGAAGACCTGTCAGACGTTAGCAATCGATCGTGTTGGCCTGTAGGAGGAGAGAGGAAAGGGGGTTGGGAAGCGGAGGAGGGAGCAAATCAACGCGAGAGAGGAGAGATTCAAACACAAACAAGTGGATGGGCACCAACCCACCGCCTGACACCCATATTCCCGCCTTCTCTGGGCAGCAGTCAGTACAGGCCTCAAGCCGTGTCCTGTAGTAGTAACAGCAGCAGCCACCGTCGCTCCGGGTGTATTTTAGCTCCAGTCTGATCTTCCCGTGTGAGGAGTGAACCAGCTCCAGTCCCTGCCTCTTTCTCGGCGCCTTTCCCGCTCTTTCCCTGCACCCGCCCGCGGCCTGAGGAGGAGGAGATAAAGCTGCTGCTGTACCCGAGTAATCTCCGCCATGTCCCGCTCCAACAGGCAGAAGGAGTACAAATGTGGGGACCTGGTGTTCGCCAAAATGAAGGGCTACCCCCACTGGCCTGCTAGGGTGAGTCTGGGACGGGGAACGATTGTTTACATTTACAGCACTGGCTGCTATCATGGCTGCCTGTGGCCTTATCGTAACTTATTCCTGCAGCCTATCTTTATACAACAAAAGTATATATATATATATATATATATATATATATATATATATATATGTGTGTGTGTGTGTGTGTACTGAGCTGCTTATAATTCATGTCTGAGGCCTGTGCTGCTAATAAGCCATGACAACTGTTTGCTTTCCTGTCTGTGTATAGTCGTCTCTGTGTAACCACGTGGTGGGCTGATGTAGGTTAAAAGGGGGGGGGGGGGGGGTGTTCACTTTTAAGTTAACTTTTAGAGCATGTTACACAACAGGCAATTTCAATTGGTCTTTTTTATTTATTGCCTATAGTTTTTTTAATAATACGCCGCCTTCTCACATTTATTGTTCTCGCTGCTGTTTTATTGCAACTCTTTCTATGCAGGCTCTCTCCTATTCATATCCCAGTCTCTTATTCAACTCAATGTACGGTTGCTAGGGGAATTTGGACCATAGCAGCTGGATTGCTGAAAATGTAAAAAAAAACAATTATAATACATAACCCATTGCAATTGTCTCAGAATATCACTCCCATTATCATTCTATAAGTTGACTTAAAGATGAACAACCCCTGTATAGTAGAAACAAACCCTAAAGTTAAAAAACCTCTCCTCCCCCACAGCCAAGCCCATGCAAATGCCCCCCAAGTCTTTACTTACCCCCCCAGTGCAGATTCTGTCCAGCGAATTTCACGGGCGCCATCTTCAGCCACTTAGGGTCTTCTCCCGGCTCTTCAGTGTCGTGAAACAGAAAACTGTGCATGCGCGGATACGGCACTTCCCGAAGATTACCGAAGAGAAGAAGATGGCGCCTCTGAACTCCGCTGGACAGAATCTGCACCGAGGGGTAAGTAAAGAGTTAGGGACATTTGCCCGGGGTAGCAGCTAGGCTGGAGTGAGGCAGGTCTATGTAGGGTAGGGGGTAGGATTTTATTAACTTTAGGGTTTAGTTCTCCTTTAGCAGTCCGTGGCTTTCTTTGTATGAGTGGCCTGGGCTGTTAATAATCTAATGGTAATAATGTTTATAGTCTCATCTATGGCAGCTGTATTCTAACAAACCATTGCTACCTGTGTGCATAGGTCTCACTGCCTCTGTGTGTATGGTCACTTGTATATTCTTTCTCCAGGCCCGTGTGGGCTACTAATAGGCTATGGCTACTGTCTAACTTTATTTGTACATGCGTGTGGCTGCCATCAGATGCTAACAATCCAATGCTGCCTAGGGGTGTATGTATGTATGTGTGTGTATGTATATATATATATATATATATATATATATATATATATATATATATATATATATATATATATATATATATATATATATATATACACACACTGTTCAAATGACCAGCAACTCCAGGGATTTCAGTGAAATTTGTATTTCGATAAGTGCAGTTACAGCCTTGAGAAAGGTCCCTGAGTGGACCGAAACGTCACGTTGGCTGTAACTGCACTTATCTAAATACAAAACTTTTTTCACTGAAATCCCTGGAGTTGCTGGTCATTTGAACAGTGTATGAATTTTTTACCGTGCACCCGGGTAATCGATGTGATACAGTGTGCCACCCAGACGAATATGGACGTGTGTATATATATATCTATCTATCTATCTTTATTTGTAAAGCGCTGTTAAGGAGCCACATCGCTGTACAGTGCATAAAAGTACTATATATATATATATATATATATATATATATATATATATATATATATATATATATATATATATATATTACACATTACACAAGGGAAAGACAAATCACATTATAAACCGAATATGTATATATCTATCTATATCTATATATCTAACACACACACACACACACACACTACAGGTATGGTATCTGTAATATGGGAAGGCTTTCCTCCCATAGACTACATTTTTATAACATTTCTTTTTCTCAGTAATAATAAAACAGTACCTTGTACTTCCTGCAAACTAAGATATAAATAATCCTTATTGGAAGCAAAACCAGCCTATTGGGTTTATTTCATTTTTAATTCCAGAAAGATCAGTTGTCCGGAAAACTCCAGCCCCAAGCATTCTCGATAACATGTCCCATACCTGTACAGGTATGGGACCGGTTATCCAGAATGCTCAAGAGAGAGAGATTCTCTGACCTTTATTCTTGTATCTACTTCCCTTGCCTGTTTTTCAGTATACACATAATTGCAAGTGTCTCTGTTTGTGTCCATGTGTAAAGTTTTTATATACATCTGTGTTTAGTATTAGGAGCAGCTGCACAAAGACAGGACATTGATTAAAAAAAAAGCCTGAAATATTTTTTTTGTATCGGCTTTATGTAACCCCAGGCACATTAAAGGAACAGTAATGTGCCTTTACCCTCTACTGTACATCTGGAATTAACTTGCCAAACGGAATGTTAAATCTACACAGCACTCTGCAGAAGGCAAACATTGCTGAAGTATGCACATTGATTATGTTTATGGCGTGTGCTAATAAGTTATAAAATGGCACTATTGTGTAACCTTGCTTGAATGGTTTTCATTTTTATTATTTGTTTTATTATTTGGTTTTGAGTTGAGCTTTTTATTCGGCAGCTTTTCAGTTAACAATTTCAGCAGTTTGGTTGCTAGTGTCCAAATTACCCTAGCAACCATGTGTTGAATTTAATGAGAAACTATATGAATAGGAGAGGGCCTAAATAAAATGAGTAATAGCATGTAGCAATAACTCTACATTTGTAGCCTTACACAGCATTTGTTTTATACATATAACCCCCATTGGGACCTGCATAACTTTTTTTTTTTTTTCCCCTAGATTTTTTAAGGAAAAAAAGTCCAGCCAAACTAGAATCCACATCCACCTTATTTATCATTGAAAAAACTCTATGTAATCGGTTAAATAAAAATTAGTTTTTGCAAACCCCTGATTTTTTTAGATTTGTGGCTTAAAACTCAGCACAGACCATGATATCTTCAAATTTGATAAATCACAAAAAATTAGTTTGATTTGAATTTTAAAAAAAAAATTTTTTTTTTTTGGCTTTCAGACTTTAGCAAAGAAACCCCATACTGTGTTTCATATGGTTTTTGGTACATGTATACTGGCAGCTCAAATAACAGGACAAAAGAAAGGCGGCCATACAAAATCTGCTTGTTTGATGGTCAGTCTATAGCCACCTTTAATTTTCTGTAGATCTGTGAATAATGTGATATATAAGAAGTCGTTTATTTGCCTCTACTGGGAAACATTTGATTGATACTTGAAATTTAAGCTAAGTTGATCGATGTATTAAATGGTTCTGCATATCGAGGCCCCAAATCTTTACTTTTACTGTAAGGGGCTGTAGTGATTTGCGTGCTTGGCGAATACCCGTGGTGCCTGCAGGTTTACCCGCGCATGAGTCATGTTTGGGCCAATCTCGCACCCCCTTTGTTAACTTACACTGGCAGCTTCCGACTTCCTCTCTTATAGCCGCTCGCCCTGCCCCTTTTGTGACATAATCGCCGGGGGTCTATAAAAGGAACCCAGAATTTGGTAGATGGAGGGCAGGGGTCGGGTTTTACCCGACCCGCTCATCACTAAGGGGCATCCCTAGACAGAAAGGCATTGGATATGTTACTTAATTATTGCAAAATGTTGCAGGGCTTCACTGGGATTCCTGTGTGCAAGACTTTCTAATTGTTGCAATTGAAAGATGGCTTGCAATTTGAAACTTGATTTAAAGGAGATGTAAAGTTGCATTTAATTGTAACATTAGCATGACAAGTGTGTGTATAAAGCCGGAAGCTGTTAGTTGAAAGCGCCGGGGGGGGGGGAGCAGGAGAAAGAGCACGGCCCAGACCCCCCCGCAAAGGGGGGGGGGTCGGCCCGAACCCAACCGACTCTCAAATCACTTATTTATTGATTGGGGGGAGGGGGGCTAGTGATATGCCTTGGAATCTGTGCCCTTAAATGAATAATAAAACCAAAAAATTAAAGTCTTAAAGTAATGAAAATATAATGTACTGTCGTGCTATACTGGTTGTGTTTGCTTCAGAAACTCTACTATAGTTTATATAAACAAGCCAATGTGTGCTCATGGGGGCAGCCATTCAATGCTGAAAAAGGAGAAAAGGCACAGGATACACAGCAGATAACAGATAAGGTCTGTATTCTACAGTGGGGGTCCTTCAGAACTTCTGTGTATCCTGTGCTTGAATGGCTGCCCCCATGGCTACACAGCGGCTTGTTTATATAAACTATAGTAGTACTTATCTGTTATCTACTGTGTATCCTGTGCTTGAATGGCTGCCCCCATGGCTACACAGCAGCTTGTTTATGTAAACACACCAGTTGTACTTATATTTTTTGTTGTTACTATCCCTTTAATTAGCACTATAATGCACTAGAGACATTCCTGAAACTTTGGCCCAACTCTTCTGCTTTGTAGATTTCATGTCTTGAGTTGCACAGGGTTATACATATGGTCGTGCCAACGTTTAAGAAATCACGGCTCTTGTATAAACATGCAGAATGCTGCTAAACTTGATTTCTATCTGTATACCTTCATTATAATTAAGAAGAAATTGGATTAACATACAAATGCAAATGTGCTTTTTGCCTTTAAACATGGGTTGCAGTCTTCTGAGACCGATCAAAAAATAAACCCACCAAATTATCTTGCATGAATCTTAGAAGGAGAAGCAGTACTCTATGATTGTAAATATTAATTTAGCCCGTGGGAACCACAAATATTGGCTTATTTGTTTTAATATGCATAGTGCTTTCTATGATTTCACCCTGTCTGAGCAGTAGGGTCCTACAGCCTTCATAGACAAATCACTCTCTGCTTGGGACCTGTGTTGGTTTGGGCCATGGGAGATGGCCATTCCGTAATTTTTTTTTTCTAGATAATGGGTTTTCGGATAACAGATCCCATACCTTTGTGTAGAGACACACACCCACCCACACACCAGTTAATTGCAGCAGGGCTGGCCTATATGGAAGTCTCTTGGGAGGCTTCAAGGCATCTGCCAGTCACTGCTCTTTCTCTGACCTCTGTGGCTTGTGTAATGAGCACTGTAGTGTGTGTGTGTGTGTGTGTGTGTGTGTGTGTGTGTGTGTGCCCACAGCATGTGAGAATAACTGGCATTGAGCCGACCCTGGATTATGTGCTGTGCAAGTTCTCCCAGCGCTTATCTCTTTGCAAGTCTCATTGGTAACTGTGCTCTGCAGAGCTGTTGGATACATGGAATAAATGATTCAACTTATTTTGTTGCCCTCTGTTATGGATCATTTCTATATTGATGTGATAACCTTCCTAGCGACCAGATTGCTGAAACTGCAAACATGGCTACACAGGCGCTTGTTTATATGAACTATAGTAGTGTTTCTTAAAGGAACAGGAATGTCTAAAAATAAAAATGTTTGAAAGTAATGAAAATATAATACAGTGTTGCCCTCCACTGGTAAAACTGATCTGTTTGCTTAAGAAACACTACTATAGTTTATATAAATAAGCTGCTGTGTAGCAATGGGGGCAGCCATTTAAAGGTGAAAAAGCTCAAGTTACACAGCAGATAGCAAATAAACGCTGTCTGTCTAATGGTGTTATCTGTTATCAATTAGTTAACCTGTGCCATATAGCTGTTTTTCAATCTCCGCCATTGCTCCACAGCAGCTTGTTTATATGATCTATAGTAGTGTTTCTGAAGCAAACACATCAGTTTTACTAGTGCAGGGCAACACTACATTATATTGTCATTAGGGATGCACCGAATCCACTATTTTGGATTCGGCCGAATCCTTAGCGAAAGATTCAGCCAAATCCTAATTTGCATATGCAAATTAGGGATGGGAAGGGGAAAACATATTTCACTTCCTTGTTTTGTGGCAAAAAGTCAAGCTATTTCGCTTCCCACCCATAAGTTGCATATGCAATTTAGGATTTGGATTCGGTTTGGCCGTGGAAAAGGAATCCTGCAGAAAAAGGCAGAATCCCAAACCGAATCCTGGATATTGTCATTCCTTTAAAACGCTTAAATTTTTTGGTTTTAAGCTCCCCATAGACACGACAATTCTTCTTGCCAAACGACTGAATTTAGGGAAGCCCGACCAATCCTTCGAAATTATCGTGCGGTTAGTGGTATTCGAACGATCGTACATCTTACGATTTTTCGTCCGACATCCTTCGGGAAATTGATCGGCCAGGTCAAATCTTTGTCAGCCCCTGTGCAATGTATCTATGTTTGCAGGGCCAAGCAGGCAGCTCCCCTTTGTTTTCCTGCCAAATTGGTCTTTTTAGTTGATGGTCAATTCGTACGATCGTTCTGAGAAGATCGTGGTCTCACGATCAGGATCTGATCTTTGAAAAATCTCCATCTTTGGCCAGCTTTACGGTTCCTTTAAATGTATAAATGTGGTTGGTCTGTGCAAATTTTAAAGCTGTTCATGCATTGGAAGATTTAAGCTGCCAATAGAGACAAGGTCCTTATCCGGTGTCTTCATGTTGATGTGCTCCTCTCCTCTGGCCTGCACAGGTCTCTGTTGTGTTCCAGGACAGGGGGATCAGGCCGATTTTGCCCAGTATATAAGTGGCCAAATTGGTGAAAGCTCTGGGGCAAATTCACTAAGATGTTAAGTTGCGACAGGCGCAACTTCGCCAGGCATATTTTTGCCAGCGCTCCGCAAATTCACTAAAATCCGAAGTTGCGCACAGGGGTAGCGTTAGTTTGCGAAGTTGCACTAGCGTTAACTCGCCAAGCAAAGCGAAGTTTCGCTAGTGATGGTTAATTTGCATACGGCGCGAAATTCAAATTTCAATGGAGGAATACGTATCTGCACTACAAATGCCTAGAAAACCTTCAAATCAGCAAATAAAAATGTTATTTTGCCCTACACATGTGCCCACTGTCTAGGTAAGTTGCCATGAGCCAGGAAATGTAGGGGGGAAGGAGGGGAGCCCCAAAAATATTTTTTCGATCTTTTTCAGCCTATCACCCATCATGTAGAAAACACGCTAGCGTTTTTTGGGACTTAGAAAAAACTTTTGACTTTTTTGGAAACAATCCCTATCTACTCTATTGCGCTTCGCCAGGTCTGAGGTGGCGAAGGAAGTCTAGCGTAAAAGGTAGCGTTCAGTACACTGCGCAAGTTAGTGAATTTGCGTAGTTACATCGCTAGCGAAAATTCGCCTGGCGTAAGTGTGCGAAGTAACACTAGCGAATTTACGCCAGCGTTCGTTAGTGAATTTGCGAAGTACCGAAAATGCCAAACGCTAGCGAATTGACGCTAGCGGTCGGCGCTTAGTGAATTTGCGCCTCTGTGTGAGTGCTAGCTACTTTGCTGTTATGGCTTTCTGTACAGACAAATGGAATGATGAGGCGGATCCCTTGATAGCTTAGAATTACCTTGCTGGGGAGATTGCATGACCCACAGTGCAGTGTCCAATTTTATTTATTTTAAGGGTTTTAGCTCATATTCTATCTTTTATGATGGCCACCAGCCTGTTACTATCCCTATAGTTAGAGAATGTATGTGCTTATGCCAACTGAGCAGCTGCCGTATATTCTTAGCTGTCTGGCAGCGCTCGTCTGTGAGCTCCGTATGCACCGCCAGTGTGATGTGGCAGTTAAGCTGCGTATTCACATCGTAGTGGAATGCTAATGAATGTTTGTGAACTTGTGGCCAAACTGGCACAAACATTGGTATAATGTAGCCGTCGGTTTCTGTAACCCAGGAGTGCCCATACTTTACTAATGTGAGGTCTAGTTTTAGGAATGTTGTCCCATTATGATGGACATCTATAACAGCATTGTTAGCATTCTGTTCCATAGAATTACTTAAATATTGATTTATGAGAGAATTTATATTGCTGTATTTAACAAACCACTATTTCTTATGTAACTGAACAAATATGTGAATGAAAAGCATGAAACAGGAGGGTGATTTAGTCAAGCTATTTGTTGACAGTGTCTTGAGATCTACTGATCACCAGCTTAAGGTCTACTGGTAGATTGGACACCCCTGCTGGAACCTTTTCACCAGTGGCTGAAGCTATAAAAGCAGAATATATTAAAGGAAAACTATACCCCCCAAACAATGGGGGTCTCTATTAAAAGATACTGAGTAAAACCGCTCATGTGTAAAACCCTGCTTCATGTAAATGAACCATTATTATAATAATATACTTTTTTAGTAGTATGTGCCATTGGGTAATCATAAATAGAAAATTGCCATTTTATAAAATAAGGGCCGCCCCCTGAGATCGTAGGATTCACTGTACTCACAAACAAACCACATGTAAGGTCACATGAGCCAATTAACAGACAGAGTTCTGCCTTTTGCTTCCTCACTTCTTCCTGTTACAGTTAGAGCTGTAGTATTTCTGGTCAGGTGATCTCTGAGGCAGCACAGAAATGGTGGTTCAAGGCAAGAGATGTAAAAGGGCAATATTTATGTAAATATATATTCCAGTTTGGTAAGATTCTTTAATATGTCATTCAATTTGATATAAACTATCTGTTGCTTAAGTATTCATTTTGGGGGTATAGTTTTCCTTTAAAGCGGTATATTAAAGGGATTGTTCACCTTTAAATTAACTTTTAGTATAATGTGGAGAGTGATATTCTGATACAATTTGCTATTGGTTTTCATATTTTATTATTTGTGTTACTTAACATTTTATTCAGCAGCTCACCTAATTGTTATTTAAAGGAGAATTCAACTCTAACATTAAAAACCCCTACCCCACATAGACCCCCCCCCCAGCCTAAGTGTTACCCCGGGCAAATTCCCGTAACGTTTTACTTACCCCTTGGTGCAGATTCAGACATCAGAGTTCACGGGCGCCATCTTCTTCTCTTCGTAAATTTTCTGTTTTGCGACAACTGCGCATGCTCTGAAACTCACGAAAATCGACGAAGCGCCGGTCTCTTTCCGAAGAGGCTGAAGATGGCACCTGTGAACTCCGATGCTTGAATCTGCATTGAGGGTTAAGTAAAACATAAGGGGCGTTTGCCGGGGGTAACACTTAGGCAGGAAGGAGGGAAAGGGTCTATGTAGGGTAGGGTTTTTTTAGCTAAGGCTTGAATTCTCCTTTAAAGGACCAGTAACAAAAAAAAATTTTTCTACATAATGAAAAAGACACACGAAGACACTAAACTTTAAATTCAGAAAGTCTTTATTAAGAAATAACTTACAGATTCTCCTCTTCAGAAACGACGACAGGGCGACGATCCATCGTGTGGCACTCGATTTCTTCTATCTCCCTTCGATCTCCCTGCCTTCTATAGGAGATAACCAGGAAAGAGAAATCGAGCGCCACACGATGGCGAGAATCGTTAAGTTATTTCTTAATAAAGACTGTGAATTTAAAGTTAAATGTCTGTTTTTTTTTTTTTTCCGTTAAGTACAAAATTTTTTTTTAAAAATATTTTGTTACTGGTCCTTTAAGCAGTCTGGTTGCTAAGGTCCAAATTACCCTAGCAACCATGCACTAGTTTGAGTAAGAGACTGGGATATTAATAGAAAAGGGCCTGAATAGAAATGAGTGATGAAAAGTAGCAATAACAATAAATGTGTAACCTTACAGAGCATCTGTTTTTAGACTGGGTCAGTGACCCCTATTTGAAAGATGGAAAGAGTACGAAGAAAAAAGACAAATAATTAGAAAACTATAAAAAAAAAATGAAGACCAATTGAAATGTTGCTTCAAGTTGGCCATTCTATGACATATTAAAAGTTAACTGAAAGATGAACCACCCCTTTACATATACCCAGCATAGGGCAAGCAGCAAGGTGTGTACTTGATGTCTGTACTCGGCAACAACAGAGTCATCATCGGCAACTTGTGCACAAGCCAGGGAGGCTCGGCATTCTGTCTGTGCCACTAGCCACTTGTATTGTCCACTGTTTAACCAGTTGGGATTTGTTTTTAGCACAGACAAAAGGAGGAAGCTTATCAGCAATCCCCACAGCCATAACCAGTCAGATGTTTATGTAGAGGAGAATCAAAGACTGAGCATTGAGAACTCACGAATAACTCACCCTCCCAAATGAATTGCTTCTGTCGTTTTTATTCTTTTTCATATTGTAGCTAAATGCTTCTAGTGGCCGGCACCTTCCATCCCATTGCCCTCATTTCCATCCCATTGCCCTCATTTCCCCAGAGCTTGACATAACATGAGCCCTGACCTCGCTGTTGGTGGAAAAATGAAAAGAAGTCATCAGCTCTGCTGTCAGTCTCGCTTTATTCTTCACTGCTCATACACATGAATGGCAAAATTACTTCCCACATTGTTTGCTGCTTTTTATCATACCAATGTTCATTCTGCTCATAGCCTCGCAAGCAGAGTATTAAAGGGGTTGTTCACCTTTAAATTTACCTTTTAGTCTGATGTAGAGAGTGATATTCTGAGACAATTTGTTTTAATGTTCTATTATTTGTTGTTTTTGGTATTTAGCTTTATATTCAGCAGCTCACCAGTTTACAATTTCAGCACTCCGGTCGCTAGAGTCCTAATTCCCCTAGCAACCATGCATGGATTCACATAAGAGACCGGAATATGAATAGGAGAGGCCTGAATAGAAAGACGAGTAATAAAAAGTAGCAATGCCAATAAATGTATAACTTTACAGAGCATTTGTTTTTGATGGGGTCATTTAAAAGTTGGAAAGGGTGAGAAAAAGACATCATTCAAAAACTATAAAATAACTAATGAAGACCAATTGAAAATTTGCTTAGTCAATGACTTGAATTGAAAAAAGGCTATATGGCACAGTTTAGTGGATAACAGATAACACCATGTCCTACAGATAGGGTTGCCACCTTTTCTGGAAAAAGATACCAGCCTTCCTATATATTTATCTTTTTTCCCTATTAATAACATTGGGACCAACCATCATTTTTACCGGTCAGGCCTGTAAAATACCGGCCAGGTGGCAACCCTACCTACAGATAGGGTTGCCACCTTTGTGTGGCTCACAATCCCAGGAGGGGGTGGGGCGGTGACATCACAGGGATGGGGCGGTGCCACTATGGGGCGGGGTGAGATACATCCCGGGAGAGGCTGATTGCCATGTCAATCAAGGATGATTCTTCCCAGTTTTGCTAATTTGGAAAACCGGGCAAACTTTCTTGACCCAGGCAGCCCTTCTGAAAACTGGGCTGTCAACCCTACCTACAGAGCTTATCTGCTGTGTAACCTGAGCCTTTTCTCCTTTGAATGGCTGCCCCCATTGCTACACAGCAGCTTGTTTATATGAACTATAGTAGTGTTTCTGAAGCAAACCCTGCACTTTAACCAGTGCAGGGCAACACTGCATTATATTTTTATTACTTTAATTTTTTGATGTTACTGTTCCTTTAAAAACCCTTCTTCTAAAGGGTTTATTTAGTCCCTGGCCTAGGGGCTGATTCTCTGCCTGCGTTTATCAGCACATGACATTCTAATCTAAATGACATTAACCTGTAACTCAGACAGAACCCTGACTCCTGAAGGGTGTGTGCAAAGTGTCGACTGCTAAATGCCAATTAATCTGTTGCCACTATTTTATTTGTTCTCTCAGGTTGACGAAGTCCCAGAACCCAACGCAAAGTCTTCTGCTAATAAATATCAAGTGTTCTTTTTTGGCACGCATGAAACGTAAGTAGGAGAAACGGTGTGTTTAAAATGAATACATGTATGGGATCTGTTATTCAGAATGCTTCAGAATTCAGAATGCTTGTGACCTGGCCTGACCTTATTTTCCAGATAACAGATCTTTCCGTAATTTGGATCTTCGTACCTCAAGCGCAGCGGCACACAGACAGATTCTAGGAGATTTAGTCGCCTGGCGACTAATCACCTCTTCTTCGGGCCGTCAATCTCCTCGAATTGCCTTCTGCCTGCTAAAATGAAAAATCCCCTCCGCCAATGCACTCGCGGCGCTTCGATTTCCGAAGTTTCCTCGTGAGGTAACTTCAGGTGACTTCGGAAATTGAAACGCTGCGAGTGCCATTGCGCTGGCGTTTTCTCATTATAGCGGACGCAAGGCATAGTAAAGGCAGTTCGAGGAGATTGTAGCCCCGAATCTGCCCGTGTGCACCATGCCTTAAGTCTACTAGAAAATCATATAAACATGAAATAAACCCAATAGGCTGGTTTTGCTTCCAATAAGAATTAATTATATCTTAGTTGGGATCAAGTACAAGCTACTGTTTTATTATTACGCAGACAAAGGAATAATTTTTAAAGATTTGATTATTTGGATAAAATGGAGTCTATGGGAGACAGCCATTCCGTAAGTCAGAGCTTTTCAAATAACGGGATCCCGGATAAAGGATCCCATACCTATATAACTATATATTATATTTTAATGATACAAGGAAAGTAAGTGTAAAAAAAAAAAAGTGATTTGTAAACTTTTAACTAGTAGTTGGGAATTCTGGTACAGGTATGGGATCTGTTATCCAGAAGCCTTTTAACCAGAAAGCACTGAATTATTGGAAGGGCACCTCCTGTAGACTCTATTTTAATCAAATAATTCAGATTTTTAAATATATATAGATCTATATTTAGATATATAATAAAACAGTACAGGCATGGAATCCGTTATCCAGAAAGCTCCAATTTACAGAATGCTATCTCCCATAGACTTCATTTTATCCAAATAATCCCTTTTTAAAAAAAAAAAAAAATTCCCTTTTCTCTTTAATAATTTAAACTTTAGCTTCTACTTGATCCCAACTAAGATATAATTAATTCTTATTGGAAGCAAAACCAGCCTATTGGGTTCATTTAATGTTTATATGATTTTCTAGTAGTCGTAAGTACTGAAGATCCAAATTACAGATCTGTTATCCGGAAAACCCCAGGTCCCGATCATTCTGGATAACCGGTCCCATACCCGTTGCTTGTACTTGGTTCCAACTAAGATATAATTCATCCTTATTGCAGGTAAAACCAGTCTATTGGGTTTATTTAATGTTATTTTATTGAGCTCTAAATAATAGAAAGACCCCTTATCCAGAAAACCCCAGTTCCTGAGCATTCTGGGTAACGCCTGTAGTGTCTTTACCTGCCAATATAGACTTCATTATTCCAGGACATTCCCTGTTTGTTTTGTTATAATAAGCAGAGTCACATCTGCAGAGATCCCCATCCTCTTCATATTAATGTCTATTTATTTATTTATTTGCTTTTAGGTCCAATCTGCAGAATATCCTGACCCTTGTTACAAATACTTGTTGCTTTAAACCTTATCTTACAAAAAAAAGCACCGCCTATTTAATAGTGAGCGGCTGGTGTATTTCTCTCTGTTTAACTTGTGGGTGTTTTTGTTCCTTTAGACTTTAGACTTTTGATAGGATGCCTTGCTTTTTCCAGAGCATAGTAATGTTTAGCTTGGCATTGCTTCTTTCTTACTGAATCAGAAAACTGAAGTAACTTACTACGGTGTTGTTGTGTGGCTTGCAGGGCGTACCTCGGCTCTAAAGATATCTTCCCGTATGAGGAAACCAAAGAGAAGTTTGGCAAGACAAACAAGAGGAAAGGATTCAGCGAAGGCCTCTGGGAAATTGAAAATAACCCCACAGTGAAAGATTCTGGACACCAGGTAACTGTTTATTTTCTGTGGTTATTGCAGCATCTTACAGCTGCAAATCACATTCTAAATAGGTGCATACGTAAGGGGATATTGTCATGCTTGTAGTGGATAATAAATATCTTTAAAGGAACAGTAACACCAAAAAATTACAGCATTTTATAGGAATGACAATATATTATACTGTTGCCCTGCAATGGTAAAACTGGTGTGTTTGCTTCAGAAACTCTACTATAGTTTATATAAATAAGCTCCTACATGGTCATGGGGGCAGCCATTTAAGCACAGGATACGTAGTAAATTACAGACATGCTCTGAAGAATCCCATTGTATACTACAGAGCTTATCTGTTATCTGCTGAGTATCCTGTGCCTTTTCTCCTTTTTCAGCTTTGAATGGCTGCCCCCATGACCACACAGCAGTTTGTTTATATAAACTACTGTTGAGGGTTTCTGAAGCAAACACACCCGCTTTACCAGTGCAGTGCAACTATACATTTTATGTTCATTACTTTAAATTACATTTTTTGGTGTTACTGTGCCTTTAAAATAGATTATAACGGAGAAGGACTCATTTAATGGGGTTTTACTTTTAGTATGCTGTAGAGAGAGATATTCTTAGACAATAAGCAATTGGTTTTCATTTTTTATTTGTGGTTTTTAGCTTTTCTTATTCAGCAGCTCTCCAGTTTGCAGTTTCAGCAATCTGGTCGCTAGGGTCCAAATTACCCTAGCAACCATACACTGATTTGAATAAGAGACTAGAATATGAATAGGACTGAATAGAAAGATGAGTTTTATAAAAACAATAACAATAAATGTGTAGCCTAAAGGTGGCCATACACGGGCAGATTAAAGCTGCCGATTCAGCAGTTTAACTGCCCATGTGTGGGGGCTCCCGATGGGTCCTCCCGATTGATTTAAGGCCAATAATATCGATATTGATCGATCAAGTTTGATTTTTTTTTCCTACGATCCTGGACTGTATCAGCTAGGCCCTGCGACCCATCGGCGCCCATTTGCATCTTTGTAGTCCGATAGTTCGGCCCCAGGGCCTAATGTTCGGAATCACCCACTACCGCCCAACCGTTAGTGGGCATATCCGGTTAAGATCCGTCACCTTGCTAAACGAGCAGATCTTATAGTGGTGTATGGCCGCCTTTACAGAGCACTTGTTTTATAGATGAGGTCAGTGACCCCCATTTGAAAACTGTAAAGAGTCAGAGGTAGAAGGCACATAATTAAAAAAAAAAAACAATGACGACCTATTGAAAAGTTGCTATAACATAATAAAAGTTTACTTAAAGGTGAACCACCCCTTTAACAACACTGCAAAATTTGACTTCATGCAGTATGTAGGGGCAACCAATTTTTGCTTTCATTGTTCTACCGGCAGGTGTCTGGGGGGGGAAACCTAATCTGTGATTTAAGGGTTACTGCCCAGCTTTATATTTGCCCTTTGTTGATAAATGAGCCCTACTAGTGAGGTTATATATTTATTGGTGCATGGTATATCAACGTGTTTCGGCTCACAGTCTGGCAGGGGGGGGGACTCCAACCTCCCATAACTGTTCTAAATTGATACATTTAGTTGATAAATTTCTTATCTTTGTCCCTGCTGAGCAGAATCTCTGGGTTTATTTACAGGCAGCTGTTATTGAAACAATATTTACTAATACCCCAGAGATGCTGCTGAGAAATGGATCAACTCAATGTTGCAAAATTGTAACAGTTTGGAGTCTGCACCTGAATTACTGAGCTGCCAGACTCAAACACCAGAGACAGGGGGGCTCATTTATCAACACTGGGCAAATTTGCCCATGGGCAGTTAACCGATAGTAACCAATCCGTGATTTGCTTTTTAAAGCCAGCTGCAAATAGAACAATCAATGCAGCAATCTGGTTGCCATGGGTTACTGCCCATGGGCAAATTTGCCCAGTGTTGATAAATGACCCCCAGGGACATTAAACTTTAAACTAAGATTTTGGAAAAACCGTAAAATAAATAATGGAAAGTAATTGAAAAAAAGTCTTATTTCTGGGGAACAATCTGAAAACAACTCAACTGAAAAAAGTGTTTGGAAGATGAACAACCTGTCACCTACTCCTAAAAAAGCTGTGTGATAAAAAACGTTTGCAAATTAAGCATGGAACCCAAATTATTTTTCTCTAGGTCTGCTTGGGGGACACAGGGACAGTGGGGTATAGCTGGAACCACTAGGAGGCAGGACACAATAAAAAAAATAGAAACTTGACCCCTCCTCCTCCTGCTATACCCCTCCTCTGTAGGCAGAGACACCCAGTTTCGTTGTGTCCTCAGGAGGTTAGGACTGTCTCCTGCATTCAGGAGTATTTTATTATTTATTTTGCTCTTTTATTTTTATTTCATTACAATTCCTTCACATGATATGGAGCTGGACAGCTACACTGAGTAGTCTGATCCATTACTTGAGGATGTCACCGGGGTCTCCTGTGCTCTGCACTGACCATCCAGCATTGATTCCCTCCCTCTGACATACAGAGAGCGGATGCGCTGGCCGGGACACAGGGCTGAGGTATAGCCAGGTTCATCCTGTTGCTCAATCCTCCTTATATGCCCCAAGGATCCCTACACTACAGTCTGGGAACTCCTGCCGTGGCTCATTTAAGGTAAGCATATATCCTTAATAGCAGCCTATTCACTCTCTGAGCCCCCCTCCCCCTCTGCACAATCCATCTGCCTTGCACAGCAGTATAGGAGACTTTGTTGCAACCTGCAGGTCACTAGTTCAGACCCAGGCAGTATGTTAATCAGCCTCCAGCAAACACACAGGCACTTGATAAAGGGCTTCTGGCCTGAAACATGTTGTGTGCAATAAAGAGCACCTAGCAGCAAGTTCTACCTTTTCACTTGCTTTCTCTCAGTTCTCTAACTAATTGGTTAATTCCTACACCTGGAGCGGGTGTGGCTTACTGAGATTGAGAGCACAGCTGCCAAATCATCTCTACAAATTGTCCAGAATGGGAATGGCACTTATGTTTCCTACTGTCCTCTCTGTCAGCAGCACAAGAGAGTTATTGTGGGCTTAACACCAGTTGCGCCTCACTATTTTACAAGAGACTTCACCAAGGCTGTCTTTCACTCTACCTGGGGAGGCAACGGCTGTGGCAGATTTTTCACTTACTGTACGTGCACCCTGTGTGCAACCCAAAAAGTGCGCGCCAGTGCCTTATGCACCATTTTTCTAAGGTGTGCGTCTGCACCATATGTCACCGCTAGGGGAGGGGCCATTCTTCGCACTCTCCATTGTGCGCCCAGGCAGCTACTTCCCATTGATTCTGGAGGAGGTTCCATTACTAGCAGACTCACCACACTGGGCAGAACTCTTTCCCAGCTTCTCTGCAGCGCAGCCCCCCCCCCTGTTTATACTAAGAACACAACAGGGCAGTACTGCTGACACAGTGGGGTTTTTTAGCTAATGCCACAGGGCAGCAGGCTTTGTAATTACTGCCTTATCAGCCTTTACTCCCCTCCAAGGCTTTACTCCCAGCAGTACCCTGGGGAGGCATTTTCAGTTATATATATATCCTACATTATATATATTGTTAACTTAATTCCTCTCTTACAGGAACAGCTTGTGTACACCATGTCTGAAGGTACAGGTGATAACCTTTTTTCCAGGCCAGCAACTACTTCATCGGTTAAGTATTTAGCTTGTGCCAAATGCCTCATCTGGTCACAAGGACCCTCTGTGTTCCACGTGCAAGCCACCTGAGGCAGTTTCGGAAACTTCAGAACTCCGTCCTCAGGTAAGCCAATCCTCCCATGGGGACCCATCAGGCCAGCCCTGGGACTCCACCCCCCTGGACCCCCAGCCTCCCCCAGAATGGGCATCTAAGCTTGCCGCCGGCATTCCTAAATTGGTGGAGTCCCGTGGCTAGATAAGCCTCCAAAATGTAGAGCCCCCTCTCCTTCCGAGGATGAGTGTGAGGCGGAGTCCATCACTACTTCATCCCAGCTGCCTGACTCCGAGGAGGATCCGGCTCTGTCTGATGGTGAACTATCTCACAGTTCCGACCCAGAGTAAGGGGAATCCCCCCAAACTCTCCTCCGAGGCCATTGATTCCCTCATTTCAGTATTAGAGACCCTTCACTTAAAGGAGCCTGAACCTAGTTGCAGTACCTCCTTGTTTAAGCGCCGCAGCAGGTCAGCAGGTCCTCACCTTCCTTTCCTCTAAACCAGAGGGATGTTTCCAGGCTAACCGCAGTTTTTCTCAAACTATATCCTTTTCCACAGGAACTAACGGAAAAGTGGACCTCCCCACCCTAGTCTCTCGACTATCTAAGGGCACTGCTTTACCAGTTCCTGATGCAGCCTCCTTCAAGTACTCCATGGACAAGAAGCTTGAGGGCATTCTAAGTTCCCTCTTCTCTGCTTCAGGTACCTCCCTTCGGCCTGTTCTAGACTCGGCTTGGGTAAGTAGAGCCGTCCAAACTTGGTCGGACGCCTTATGCCGAGCGATTGCCACAAGGGTCCCCCGTGAAGAACTCGCTCATTTGGCCTCGCAAATCAAGGAGGCTGGCTACCTATGTGAAGCCTCCCTCGATGCGCTACAGGTGATTAGCAGAAATTCAGCCGACTTGACTTGTCGGTATCGATTCGCAGATCTCTCTGGATGAAACTGCGGCCTTGTCTCCAAAAAGTCTCTCAACACACTCCACCACCTGCAGAGGACGCTTCAGTGGAAGGTCCAGGCCATCCTGGCAGTCCCGAAAGTCCACGTCTGCATTACTCACCCCTTCTTCCCTTCAGCGACTCAGCCGTAGGGGGGGGAGACTTTGCAGGTTTGCCGACTCCTGGAAGAATCTGTCTCAAGACGCCTGGGTACACAAGGTCGTGAGTCAGGGCTACCACCTAGAATTCGCTTCTCTCCCACCCCGCCTGTTCTTCATGTCCAGATATCCTCAGGGGCATCAAAAGGCTCAGGCGCTACACGACGCAATTGGCAAGCTTATCCGTTCAGAGGTCATCATCCCTTTTCCAACTGAGGAGAGATTCCGAGGCTATTACTCAAACTTGTTTGTAGTTCCCAAGAAGGATGGATCTGTTCGGCCAATCCTGGACCTCAAGGAACTCCATACTTTCATTCGACCGCGAAGGTTCAAGTTGGAATCCCTCAGGTCTGTCATCGCGGCCCCAATTTTCTGTCCCCATCAGAGATTCTTGCGATTTGCCTTCCAAAATCGCCACTTCCAACTCACAGACCTTCCCCTTGGCCTGAACTCGGCCCCTCGTATCTTTACCAAGATCATGTCGGTGGCCACTGCTCTAATCCGCACCAGGGGGATCTCCATAACTCCTTATCTGGACGATCTCCTGATCAAGGTACCTTAATTTGCAGTGGCCCAGCAGGCGTTGCACTTCACCATGGTTCGATTACAGGAGTTTGGTTGGTTCTTCAACCTGGACAAGTCCTCTTTAACCCCAAGCCAATCCATGGTCTTCCTCTGGATGCAGTTCAACACCCAGACACAAACTCTCCCAGTGACAAGGTCCAGCATTTGCGGACCCTCGTGCGGTCTCTCCTCTCGAAGTCCCACACCGCGAGATTCTACATGAAGGTGTTGGGAGTCATGGTTTCGATGATAGAATCAGTTCCCTTCACCCAACGTCACCTCAGGGAGCTTCAGTGGAATATTCTTGCGGCCTGGAGGCACAAATCCCTTCTCCTGGAATTTCGTTTATCCCGCAGGACTCGAGTCGCTCTTCTCTGGTTGATGCAAACCCGTCACCTGACCAGGGGCAGACCCCTAGGGGATCCACAATGGTGACTGCTCACCACAGATGCAAGCCTCTCCGGTTGGGGAGCAGTGCAGAGGGTCGGTCAGCGCAGGGTCGCTGGTCTCTATCGGAACAATGTCTTCACATCAACCTTCTTGAGATACAGGCAATCCGACTCGCCTGTCAGCCATCTTCATTCCAGGTCTCTTAAACTGGGAAGCAGATTATCTCAGCAGACATCCCTAGATCCCTGCGAGTGGCCTGTAAAGGACAACATCTTCCACAAGATCACTCAAAGATGGGGGACGCCAGAGGTCGATCACAATCGTAAAGTTCCTCTCTTCTTTGCAAGGTCCAGGGACCCTCTGGCGGCAGACGCCCTCACCTCTCCCTGGGACTTCCATCTTGCGTTCATTCCGAGAAAGATCAAGAAACTTCAGAGAGA
The DNA here is from genome assembly GCA_038501925.1 of Xenopus petersii. Classification (NCBI taxonomy): domain Eukaryota; kingdom Metazoa; phylum Chordata; class Amphibia; order Anura; family Pipidae; genus Xenopus; species Xenopus petersii. The sequence goes on from CM076686.1 coordinate 13,204,260, forward strand.
ACTCATACTCTCATCCTCATAGCTCCAACATGGCCCCGTAGCTCCTGGGTCTAGGATCTAGTACATCTCTCAGTAGAGGAACCTTGGCCTCTCATCCTGGACCTTCTCTCTCAGGGTCCAATCCTTCACCACTGTCCTGCCACCCTCAATTTGATGGCGTGGCTACTGAAACTGTGATCCTAAGACGGAAGGGGTTCTCTGACACTGTCATTCTACCATGCGTGCAGCCCACAAACCGGTCTCCGCCAAGACGTACCATTGGGTCTGGTTCACTTTCCATTGGTGGTGCCAATGTAATGGTTTCAATTCACTGAAGTTTTCCACTCCACTCCTTCTGGCCTTATACAGGAGGGACTGTCCATGCACATGTCCCTCGGATCACTGAAATCTCAGTTTTCGGCACTTCCATCCTGTTCCAAAGACCTCTCGCCTTGTTCCCAGATGTTAGGATTTTTCTTCAGGTAATGGCCCACATAAAGCGCCCGGTACTTTCACCGGTGCCAAATTGGGACTTAACCCTAGTCCTACGTGCCCTGCAACACGCTCCCTTTAAACCCATGGATTCTATTCCACTTCAGTGGCTCACATGGAAAACAGTTTTTTCTGCTGGCTATTGCCTCAGCACGGAGAGTATCTGAGATCTCTGCCCAATCCTGTAGGTCTCCTCTGTTGACCTTCCACAACGACAGGGCAGTACTTCATACTTCTCCCTCTTTTCTTCCCAAGGTGGTTCCCACTTTCCACCTCAACCAGGAAATTACGATTCCTACCTTCTGCCCATCCCTTTCCAATGCGAAGGAAGCAGCACTGCACACCCTCGACCCCGTTAGGACCCTCAAGTTTTACCTGCACCGGTGTCGAGGACATCCGTCTATCGGACTCCTTGTCCTTAGACCACCATATCCTGATGGATGAAGCAGGCCATCCAGAGATCCTATTCATCACAGGGTCAGGTTCCCCCAGATCAATCAGGGCACATTCCGCCAGAGGGCTTTTCGAAAATAAGCCTCAGCGGAACAAGGCTGCAACGTGGACTTCAATCCATACTTTTGCCAAATTTTACCAGTTTGGCACCTTGTGGCATCTGACACCCACTATGGCAGGAAGGTACTTCAGGCTGCAGTGGCTGGTTCCACGTAGGCCTCTACTTCCCGCCCTAGATTCAGGGGACAGCTTTGGTACGTCCCCACTGTCCCTGTGTCCCCCAAGCAGACCTAGAGAAAAGGAGATTTTGTGTACTCACCGTTAAATCTCTTTCTCTTCAGTCGCTTGGGGGACACAGGGCTTCCCTCCCTGAATAGAGGCCTTCTCTTGGCTTCAGACTGTTCTTGTAATTAGTTGTCAGATTTTCTTTTGATTATTGATAACCTCCTGTTTCTCCTTTGGTACGAACTGAGTGTCTCTGCCTACAGAGGAGGGGTATAGCAGGAGGAGGAGGGGTCAAGTTTCTATTTTTTTTATTGTGTCCTGCCTCCTAGTGGTTCCAGCTATACCCCACTGTCCCTGTGTCCCCCAAGCGACTGAAGAGAAAGAGATTTAACGGTGAGTACACAAAATCTCCTTTTTTCATTAAAGCATCCATACCTGTTATAAAGGTGTTTAAATATCTGAACTGTCAATCAAATCTTACCTGCCCTGCCTCTCTATGCCTGAGGCATAGAGGCGGGGCAGTCAATTACTTTCACTTTCCATTCAGCACTTCCTGGATGTCACTGCTTCTCCCCACATTCCCCCTCCCTCCTAACACTTTTTGATTGTTTAGGGCACTGTGTATGGGTATTAGGTCCCCCATTCTGGTGTATACACAACTTGTCTTAACAGTATACACAAAATGGCTCCAGCCTGCGTACTGTGATTGTGTAATTCCCAGGCTGAAGGAAACAAAATGTAAATAATAAATAGAAACCTGATAGAAACTTATTTGGAATTATTTCTTAGCGTGACAGGTCCCCTTTAATGGCTCTTGTCGATAAGGATATACCTGATGGTATCTTCCATTGTGTAATGAGCACAAAGTAGGGGACCTCTCCTGGCTCCCATTGACTTAAATGCTAAGTGCACGTTAGGACATGTGTTTGTGCTTTTTATTGTGCATTTAACATTGAAGTCAATGGCTGCAGTGGGAGGTGCTCACTTGAATAATGTACCATTGTCCTTGTTCTTGGCTTAAGTTTTACAACTTCTAATTGCAGCCATCACGAAAAAGAAGCTCTACCACAAAAGCTGAGCGTGGAGGTGCAGCCAAAAATAGCGGAAAGGTAAGCCGATCTGATTCTTGTCTAATTCTCGTTAGATGTCCAGATGATAAATACAGGTATCGCAATTCAACAGCACCTTGAAAAGTTGAGTCGGTATCTGCGCAGGTAGTTATCATTGGTGTCCAACTGAAGAATGTTCTCTTCTTGGGGGATTTGCAGGCAGCCAAAAAGAAAAACCTTGAAGAAGACGAAGATGTGGAGGCTGATGAGAAAGAGCAAGCCGACAACGAGAAGAAAGGAAATGCAGAAGGCAGCAGCGATGAAGAGGGAAAGCTTGTGATAGATGAACAATCCAAGGAGAAGAGTGACAAGGCAGCAAATAAACGGAAAGCAGAGGATACTGCAGAGGTGAGGATGTAACGGTTCAGCTAGTTATAGAAACTATCATTTATTGGAACACTAAGGGCTTTAGCACACGGGCAGATTCCGGGAGATTTAGTCGCCTGTCACCTCTTCTTCGGGTTGACAATCTCCCCGAACTGCCTTACCGTGCCTTCCGCCTGCTAAAATGAAAAAAAACCGGCTGCGGCAATGCACTCGCGGCCCTTTAATTTCCGAAGTCGCCCAATGTTTAATTGTGAAGCAACTTTGGGCGACTTCGGACATCGAAGTGCCTCGAGTGCCTTGCGATTTTTCATTGTAGCAGGCACTTTGGGGAGATTGAAGATAAGGCGATTAGTCGCCAGGCGACCGAATCTGCCCATGTACTAAAGCCCTAAACCTTCTTACTGACAACAGGTTTGAGGACGAAACCTCGTTACACAACCTTGGTCTCCTGCAGAGACCTCCCTAAACTGCACCACCCACTACCCTGATTCAGCCCCACCTCATAACAGATAAATTTATGTAGCAGGATTGGCTTCGGCCTGACTTCCTCTCCTGAGGTTTTATTGCAGACCAGGAGCATGTGCAGGAGTTAGAGTAGCCCCCCGGCCGGTATTTTACCGGCCTAGCCGGTAAAATTGTGAAATATCGCCTGGGTACAATCCTCAAAGGTCAGTAATCATAGAATGTATAAAAGGTTCACTCACAGGTCTTAGCAGAAAATCAAAAAAAATATTTATTGTAGGCACAAAAAACTAACGTTTCGGCTGTGGCACCAGCCTTTCTCTATAATATATATATTTTATTCTTGCCACTCCAGATTTAACAACATTTTTGCAAAATAGGTGTAACATCTGTGTTTTGGTCCATAGAGCTCCCCAAAAAAAGCAAAAGTAGAGGATGATCAAGAGCCAGAGAAAAATGAAAAAGATGAACCCCAGCCGGAAGAGAGCGTGCAAACGCCGGAGGCAGATAAAGAGAAGAACAGCGAACCCCCCAAACCAGCAGAGGAGTCTGATAAAGAAGAAAAGGTTGAGGAGAAGCCAGCTGCAGAGGGCGAGACAAAAGAGCAGCAGGAGAGGTAGGTCTTTAATAAGTATCATCATTTGCCTGTTTTGGAAGCCTTCGTCTGAAAGTTACATGCTTAGAATCAGATGCATCTGTTTAAATTGGGTTTCTTTTAGGTGCTCCATTCAGGGCTGCCTTGCTGCTGTCATATACTAAAGTCCATGAGCAGCTATCTGTCAGTTTTTATGTGTGTGTGGCAACAAAAGAATTCAATTCACTCATAAATATTGTCTAATTATTACCCCACATCAGGTTACTTTCCTTCCTAGGCATTGCCATTGTACAGATCTCTAGTTTCATCCTCCACTTAAAGGGGTCGTTCACCTTCCAAACACCTTTTCCTGTTCAGTTGTTTTAAGATTGTTCACCAGAAAGACTTTTTTTTTTCTTTTCAATTACTTTCCATTTTTTATGTTTACCGTTTTTCCAAAGTTTAGAGGAACATTTTATCCTAGGTCGAATTTTGAATTCATGCAAGTTTTTAAAAACACCCCTAAACTCCCATAAATTCGACCAATTGAAATTTATTTAAAAAAAAAATAGAAATGTTAAAACTGATAAATTAAATCGACCCAATTTGAATTTAAAAAACTCGATACGAGTTTTTTTTCTCCGAAAAAAAGCCTTGGATGTTAGGAAGGCTGCAAACAACTCCAAATTGATCCCTGGACCTCTCCTATTGACTCAAACAGCAATTTGGCAGGTGTTAGGTGTCGAATAGTCTAATTCGGATTCTTAAAGGGCCTTAGATTAAATGTCTAAAATCTAATTTGAATTTTTTAAACTAATCAAATTTGATTAATTTCCTAGTTTTGACCATAAAAATTTGATTAAATTAGAATTTTAAAGTGGACCCTTGATAAATCTGCCCCATAAAATTTAATGTTCTTGTCTGGTGTTTGAGTCTGGCAGCTCCCGATTAGTTTTCCGAAGTTTCCTCGTGAGGCGACTTCGGGAAAGCTAATTGCGCAGAGTGCCATTCGCACTTTACATTTTAGCCGGCGGGAAGGCAGGGGAGACAGTTTGGGCAGATTAGTCGCCCGAAGAAGAGATTTGTCGCGGGGCGACTAATCTCCCCGAATCTGACCGTGTGCCCTGACCCTTACAATTTTGCAACATTTAGTTGATCCATTTCTCAGGAGATTCTCTGAAGTATTAGCAACTATTGTATCAATTCTAACAGCTGCCTGTAATGAAAATCCAGGGATTCTGCTCAGCAGGGACAAACATAAGAAAGGTATCAACTAAATGTATCAATTTAGAACAGATACAGAGTCGGCGACCCACCTCCCTTCCAGAGCTGCTTTAGAAAGATGAAAAATTAAACTTTACACTTCAACACTAGAAAAAACGTCTCACGTAGAAAATAAAAAGTTATTGGGAAAAAGCCTTTAATTCTGGTGAACTGTCTGAAACCAACTGAACTGAAAATAATGGGTTGGAAGGTGAACAACCCCTTTAATGTGTTTCTGGCCTGTGTTGTGTTGCCTATTAAACTGCACCAACTCAACAATAGGAATAAAATCACTTCCATCAAATCCCCTGCACTATGGCAGCAGCATTGGGGTCTGATGCAGATTGGGATCTTAATCCATACGATATGGGTCACAATGTATTCTTGTTACTGGTAACTAAATGATTTTCATGACATTTTTACAGTTTTGCAATTACTGCATTTCATCTTGCGTTTATTTTTTCACTTTTATCCCTTTCAGCCTGTAGCCGTCATCGTCCTCCTCAACGCTTTCCCCCCTCCTGGCTGGGCAGAATTCATTCATTGTTTTTATTATACTCTCTGGAGCTTAAAAGAAGAAAATAGGGATTAAACACTCATCTATCCACACCTACAACCTATTCAAGTCAAATCTCATCATGGAGACCTTTCAAACAGCATCTTGGACTCTTATTTAAAAATAAAAGGCTTCTTATGGCATCTTGGGACTCTGATGCAACGTTTTGCCTTTTCATTTTCCCCCCCTCATCGTTTCAATGTGTTGCTGTTCTCTGTGCCAGTACAAACTTGCAAAATTGTTCAATTCTAGTGCTCTCTGTCTCTGCTTTGTGCTCAGTGACTTCAGCTCATTCTAGATTGGTCCATGGTAATTCATTTATATTCATTTGTTTTTAGCAAAGTCCTTTAAGGGCCCATTCTTAAACCAGTTTGTTTCCTCTTAAGCTGCAGGTGTGCAATGGGCAAATTAGGTGGTTACAGGGTTTGTTGGAAACGTTTAACAGAACTTGCATCTTACAAGGTCTAATTTGCTGCCATTTAAGCAGCTATTCCAGCAGTGAAACTGGGCAGATATTGCATTTACTTCAGAGGTTGCAGCAGCTTAACTGTTCCCATGGTGCATCAGGGCAAATAGAGGAAGCCTGTTGTCGGGTGGTAACTAGGTTATCAGTATGAAAATTGTATTTCTGTGGGCAGCACCACTATTTTATAGTGTTTTTTTTGTTGTTGTTTTTTTTTGTATCAAAGTCTACGTTTTATCCTGCTTCGATATTTTATTTTCATTAGGGTTAGTCACAACTTTCCAGATATTCTCCTCTATAAAGCTTAAAAGCAAGTCCTCCATTATGTATGCGTAGAGTTTTTACCGTTAGAACTGGACATATTAATGTAGACTCTGTCTTTATTGTATGAATCGTGCCCTCTCCAATGGCTTTACATCTTTCTACACTGCTTTTTTTTTGTATCTTAATGCAAAGTAAATGTCTATTTAGAACGTCTCACATGGCAGTTGCCACTTGCTTGGGCAGACTCCTGGAATTGCGGTCTTGTGTGATTTTTTTTTTTTTTGTGTATTTCATCTGTGCATGTGTATTCACAACAGTCTATTCTATACTCAAGAATTGGGTCTTAGTACTTTGCTGGAAATAGTATCTTTCTCTCTTAGATTAAAGCTCACAGTAAGGATTAATAGTTCTCTTCGTTTATCCGTTGGTAGTAAAATGTCATGGTCTGGTTTTTTTCCCCCTTCTAGTATTTGCATTTAAAGGAGAACTCAACCCCCGAATTATGAAAAGCACCTACCTAGCAACATATTCCCCTTCGCATAGTTCAATAGGTCTGAAATTTTCTCAAAGATGTTTCTCACCTAACCGTGCAGAGTAATCGCAGTGGAGCTTGTGGGCGTCGTCTTCCGGGTCTCGAGTCCATCTGAAATAGAGCGCCGTACTGGTGCATGCACAGTTGGAGCAGTCTTCCCGAGGCGTACCAACTTTGCATGTGCCAAAGGTGCTGGAAATTGCCGCAGAGGCCCCCGAAGAGAATCCGAGGCGGGCCCCCGAAGAGAATCCGAGGCGGGCCCCCGAAGAGAATCCGAGGCGGGCCCCCGAAGAGAATCCGAGGCGGGCCCCCGAAGAGAATCCGAGGCGGGCCCCCGAAGAGAATCCGAGGCGGTAAGTGGGACTATCTTGTTTAGTAGGTAGGGGCTTTTCTTAATTCTTGGGTTGAGTTCACCTTTAAAGGAAAAGTAAAGGGGTTCCTTGTTTGTTAGGCACCCTTCAGTGATTCCATTCTCTAACCTACTGCATGCTAGAGCTACTCTGTGTAGTATGTGTATGTTCTCAGGGCCATGACACCATCTTTTATGTTCTCGGACATTACCCTTGTCTATTGAAGTGCAACGCATGTGCAATACAGAAATCTCTGTGTGTGCTTGCCCAGGGGGAATGTCTGGAAAATTGGAAGGGGAGGGCATGGCGATGCTCAGAAGTAAGTATACCGAAGCAGTGCAGGCCCAGGTAGCAGAGGTTGCCTAATAAATCGGCACCTTCCAGTCATTTTACCTTGCTTCGTTTACAATAAACTCTTGTGTACTGAAACAATCAACATTCAAATGCCCCTCGTTAATAGGGTGAGAATCCTTTTAAAGGAAAACAAAACAAAAAATGGAAAAGTAACTCAAAGTGCATCACACAATCACATAGTTGGCTTTTTTTTTTTTTTAAGGGAGAGGCTTTGGCAGGACTATTCTATCAAGTTAATTTGACTTTTTTGCTCTGTGATGCAATTTGCTTCCAGCATGTCGATCCAAGGTAGATTCTGAATCCGTGTGCCCTGATTAGTGCCAGGCAGAAGCAGCAAGCAAACTAGTTTGGCCACATTCCCATCCTTCACTTCTGGCTTGTGTATGACATGGGCCACAATGTAAATATTTCCTTTATTAATCTTTACCTGCAGAAATCCATGTGGATCTTCAGATTCTTGTATCCCTACCCAGAGCACAAATCTATCATTGCACCTATGAACGTTCCTGTTAATGCGGGTGTCAAAGCCCCTAGCAGTTCTCATGGCCGATCTTGGATCGACCAATCGACATCTACCTACTCCCACTCACTGTCATGTGCTTTGTTTCTTTCTTGTTGTGGATTTCATTATAAAATTAATTTCTGATCTGCTTCATAAACTATATATGGGTCATAATGATTGAAAAAAAAAAAAAAAAGATTTTGTAGTTAACATTTTTAATAAAATAAAAAGTGGCAAAAAAACCCCAGATTTACAAAAGCTACGACCTCGCCAGCTGAAATTTTTAGTTGTCATTTTTAACATTTATTCTTTTAACTTGTTTTGTTTTTTTGCCCCCAATTCTCCAACTTTGTCTTTTTATGGCTTATGTGATGTAATCGTACTGTTTGTAACAGATGGGAAAATTTACAACAGCCCCCCCCCTTTTTTTTTTTTTTTTGGAATTTTTTTGATTTTTGTTTTGATTTTTGGCAGCTGTGATGAAGGCAATTGTTAAAACAAATTAGCTTTTGGAATAGTTCTGAAAACTGTAGATTTCAGTTATTTAGGACAAATAAACAGATTATTATAAAATGGTTGCGCTGCCTCTGTGTGATTCTTTTATGAATGTCGTTTTACAATAAGGCAGGACTGTTCTGCTGGAGGCCCACGGATCTGCTGTGGCCCTCGCCATGGTTGCTCTGCTTAAAAGTTTTAACCACATTTCTACACATGATTTTCATATGATTGGGCCTATGAAAAATGGCCCAATCCCAGTTGCTCGCTCTACCTAACCCAGGATGCTGCTTGAATTGCCCTGCTCTCGCGCTATGCTGAAAATGCACGTTGGAGGCTCCTATGACTGGCCATAGATGTGAAGATATCCTTCTGTCCGACAAACACTTGTTCGTTGCCCTAGGGCCGAAAGATCGTATCAGAATAGAGGCAATACCGGTGGTCTGATCACGGGACCGCATTAATGAACAGATGAGCCCGTGATCCGTCAGGATTTTTTTTCCGTGCTCTATCGACATCTGCCCAACTGTCGGGCAGATGTTGATTGGCGACGCCTGTCGGATGGCCCCACACACGGGCCAATAAGCTGTCGGCAGCTTTTATCAGCCTGTGTATGGGGGCCTTAAAGGACCGGTTGCCATGGCACAAAAAATGTCGGCATGCTCCGAAAATCATACAAAACAAAGTTTCGCGTCTGTGGTCAGATTTACAGTCCTCTGCTAATTGCCAGTGAATCCAAGGGGCAAATTTACTTACCTCCGAAATTTACCTCTGCAATTCGCCAGGGCTGCGCCAACTCAAGAAGATCCGAAGTTGCGCACAAGTTACAGATCAATTGTGAAGTTGCGCTAGCGATGTTACGATCAGCGGTTTGAAGTTACGCTAGCGATCGGAAATTTGCATACGGCGTGCAGTTAAAGAACAATGGCCGTATATGCAGCAGAAAACACATTACACTACACAAGGCCAGGGAATTTTAATAAATGTATTGCAATGCCCTATACATGTGTCCACAGTATAGTTTATTTGCCATATGTTATCAAATGTAGGAGGGTACCCTAAAAAAATGTCGTTCCTTTTCAGCCTATCACTCTTAAAAAAGTAAAAGACGCCAGCGTTTTTTTTTTTTTTTTTTGGACCAATCCCTATCTACTCTATTGCACTTCGCCTGGTCTGAGGTGGCGAAGTAAAGTCTGGCGCAAGAGGTAATGTTCACGAAAATCCGCAACTTAGTCAATTAGCTTAGTTATGTCCCTTTGCCAGAGCGCAACTAAGCGTGCGAAGTAGCGCTAGATTAGGTCCACTTAGCTAGCGAATTTACGCTTGCGCCCGTTAGTAAATTGGTGAAGTAACTGAATGACGTCACGCTGGCGAATTTTCGCTAGCGTTAGCCACTTTGCCCTTTAGTAAATTTGCCCCCAAGAATCTGGCCTCATTGAACTCTATAAAATGGGAACATTTTGCCAATTTTTACCAGTAGCAAAGGTTTGGATTCCGTTTGGGATTTCCAGATTTGGTAAGAAGGATTCTGGATTTGGCAACAGCCAGAATCACAGACTTCGGTTCCTTAGTGTTAGTATTAGGATAAGGCGGGTGTCCTTATGGTTATGGTTGAGTAGGGCGGCCAATGCCCTGGTTAATGTTTGCCTTTTAAAGAACCAATATCTCAAAAACTAATATCTAAAGCTGGCCATACACCAAACAAGCCATTCGTTTGACAAGGTTGCCTAACAAGCGGATCTATGCCTGACATTAGCACCTAGGTGTTTGCACATATCTGGCTGATCCAATCGTTGGTATCATAATGGCAATGTAGGACCCCATCAACGTACCCATGTAGCCTTCTACCTGACGGGCCCCTGTGGCATGCTTAATATTAGAATTAAAATATTTATTGCAAGTAGAAAGGTGTCCAACAGATTTCCCTGCTTTCTTCTCTGCAGTGTTCAGTCTTCCTTCATTTGTAATCTAAACACCCTCCACCCTTTCTGTGTGCAATGGAGCCTTGGATAATGTCTATTGGTGAACTGCCAAAAGCCTTAAATCCGTATTAAAAAAAAAAGTGCTCTTTAGTTATTAGGCTAATAATCAGCCTCATACATAGGACTTAGAAACCACAAATCGTATGAATTTGTTGGTGATTTGCCTACAATCCTTCCCCTGTTTTGTTTGCACCAAGCTCCTCCTCCAGGAATAAACTCCATATAGTAGAACACTACTTAGTATTACGGTTTCCCCAGGACCTAAATGAACCAAGTCAATTCAGGGAAACTGTAACATGCAGAAAAGAAGGAACAGTGCTTACCTGCATTGAACCACAAAGAGACATTTCTGGGTATATAAAATCAGGTTTATACTGTATACTGGTTGAAAGGCTAATGGGTATTTATAGGGTATAATTTCCAGCCAACTGTATAATATTAAAAGTCACAGAGAAGTGGCTAATATTAAGGCACAAGGCTACAGGCTGTTATACAGGGAACTCTGAGTATCACTCATGTATTATAATGAATAATGTACCCCCTACTGTAAATGATAAGGATATTATAAGTCACTGAGTGGTTGTTCTGTGACCATATAAAGGCACAAGGCTGCAGGCTGAGTTATAAAGGGAACTCTGAGTATCACTCATGTATTATAAGGGATAATGTACCCCCTACTGTAAATAAGGATATTAGAAGTCACTGAGGGGTTGTTCTGTGACCATATAAAGGCACACTCGTATTATCCTATATAATAAAGTTGAAGTGTCTCTGCGTCCAGTCCCTGTGTCCGTGGGATTGTACTACTGCGCATGTGCCCCACGGACCGTCTCTGGCGCTACTGCGCATGTGCCCCACGGACCGTCTCTGGCGAATTTTCTACATATGTTCTAGCGCCCGTTAATTTAACGGGCTTAATGTCTAGTAAATATTAATGTACCCTGTACTGTATATTAGAAGTGACCAAGGGTTCTTTCACCATATAAAGGCACAGGGTTGCAAAGTGGTTTATAAAGGCCATTAATCTTGAAGGTGAATTCGAATATTCTCACATTTTCAGCAGGTGGTACACTATCTTTCATAATACACGTGTTTCTGTGAGGAATGTGACACAAAATTACTCAGCTAAGTATTGTTTATAGCAATATATAATAGAGACTCGCTCAAACAGGATTACTTCAGCACACAGCCCAGTATTACATGCAGTGGTGCTTCTTTCCTCATAGACTTTACCGCAAGTCTTCGACGTATATCAAAGTAGAACAGTGAGGAGAGCAACACAGGGCAGAAAATCTGCTAATAAACCACATTGTTGCAGATTTTCTGCCCTGGGTTGCTCTCCTCACTGTTCTACTTTGATATAATAGAGACTATTCTAGGGTTGCCACTTGGCCGGTGTTGATCCCAATGTTATTAATAGGGAAAAAAGATAACTATAAGGCCGGTATTTTTTTCCAGAAAAGGTGGCAACCCTAAGCTGCCAGGCACAAAGATGTCCACTGTGCACTCTGCAGGAATGTACCACTGGCTTGGGAAAGAAAATTATAATAAATGGTGGGGACGGGGTTCAGTAAACCAGGCACACAAACATTATTTGTAGATATCGCAACATAAATTATTACTACAGGCCCGTCTGTACGTTTCAATAAAGTTTTTTGTTGTTGTTGACAAAAGAAAATGGCAGCCGCTATGAAAATAAACTACGACACCCAGAATGCCTTGCGCCCCGGACGTCGCCTATAACGAGTAGCCGGGTTCCGTGCAAGTAAGTCTCTTTCGCTGTTTATATAGAAATTCCACTTTCAGATCAGACAGGGTACGGCGAGGTTTTAGTCGGGTCTCGCTGGTTTGTGCGTGGGGTTGAGGCGGCGCAGTCAAGGTGACAGTGTAGAGGTCACAATTAGAGGCGGAAGAGACACGTGCTGCCTTAGGGGGGCGCTTCCTGCACATTACACTGACATCTGGTCTGTTTATTCTCAGGTGCAGGTGAGTTCTGCCTCGTTTATAGATTGGCTTCTTTTCAGGGCCCAGTTTTTAAAGTGGATTTGCCTTGGTCCCCAGCATTGAACTGACTGGAAGGTCTGAGCTCCATTACACACCCCTCCTTCACATTATTAGAACAGTCCACTCCTCATAAGGTCACAGCCTTGTTTTCACCCCTATTCAGTGCTGTTTATACCTCAGATTCCAGGCCTTACTGTAAAATTGGCCCTAACCCCCATGAACTGGGACTATGACATTTTGTTTTCTTGAAACCATTTTTAGTCAGTTCTCCTCATCGCCAGGCTTAAACACATACACAATGCTGGCGCTACTATAGGGAAGCTTTCAATTTTGTAAAACAAGCTACAATCCACACATCCTGGCGTTACAATTTCTCAATTATAGCTCTCGCTCACCATTCAAGAGATGTGGCCCCGGTGCCTCATGCCCCGGACCCCCCACTGGTAAATACTGGAGCGGTAATGGCTCGCCTCACTTCAAAATACAACGTTAAAGGTATGTCTTACCCAGGATGTGCTGTGACCCAGGTGCTGCAGCCCTGAGTCCGTCACTAAGGAAAAACGTGTCCACAGTTTGCAGGTAAGTCGTTCAGACCGCGCACTCTGGGATCCTTTTCAAAACAAATCGCTTGTTTCCACTTTAAAGTTTAAAACAAATTTTCTTTATTCAGTAAACATCTTGGTACACCTTTCACATAGCGCCATGAGGTCTGACGCGTTTCGTGTCACTGCACTTCATCAGAGACCTCTGAGGTCTCTGATGAAGTGCAGTGACACGAAACGCGTCAGAGGTCTCTGATGAAGTGCAGTGACACGAAACGCGTCAGACCTCATGGCGCTATGTGAAAGGTGTACCAAGATGTTTACTGAATAAAGAAAATTTGTTTTAAACTTTAAAGTGGAAACAAGCGATTTGTTTTGAAAAGGATCCCAGAGTGCGCGGTCTGAACGACTTACCTGCTCCTCATCGCCAGGTCTCCTATACTTCCTGGAACCCACAGTAGTTGCAGTGTCTCCATTCTTCTATGGTTATGGCCCTGGTTCCTCTTGTTTGGTACCTCATACCTTCTATAATAAAGCTCCAAGGCCTTGAAGGAAAGTGAAAGTCTGTGCACTAGGGACGGGTTATCCAGCAGGTTGGCTCTAAGGGATTTGTATAGACCAAACTAGAAAAAAAAAACCTTTATCCCCAGACATGCGTCTGACGCTACTTCTTGAGATGGCTGCCAAGCTCAAATTACCTCACGATTACCGCTTTGGAATGAGCCGCCCGTCGACGTTGGCAGCAAAAAGGAGGAACCCCCCGGGCAAGAGAAGATCCAAAGTGTTTGTAGAGCCCGTCAGTAAGGAGGAATGGCAGTATTTCCGTGGGGACACTGTAAGTCAGACTACAAGTCTTTAACCTCCCTCATTGGGGTTCAGCTCCTAAAAAGAAAACTTAGGTCTCTCGTTTCTTTCTCTAGGTCGAAGTTCTCGATGGGAAAGATGCCGGGAAGCAAGGGAAGGTGACCCAAGTGGTCAGAGCACGCAACTGGGTTGTGGTTGACGGTTTAAACACAGTAAGTCGATGGGAGACATTTATGAAAAGAACTCTGGTGTTATTTGAGCTCAGAATGGTCTTTTTTTGGGGGGTGGGGGGTTCTGAGCCTGGTCACAGCGTGCTGCTAGTTGTCAACAGAGATAAGATAATGAGGGGTAATTTTTGAAGACCCCAGACAGAAGTTTTTTTTCAACACACAGTTCATAGTGCTGCTCCTGCAGAATTCTGCACTGAAATTCGTTTCTCAAAAGAACAAATAGATTTTTTATATTTAATTTTGAAATCTGACATGGGGCTAGACATATTGTCAGTTTTCCAGCTGCCCCAGTCATGTGACTTGTGCTCTGATAAGCTTCAGTCACTCTTTACTGCTGTACTGCAAGTTGGAGTGATATCACCCCCCCCCCCCCAGCAGCCTAACAACAGAACAATGGGAAGGTAACCAGATAATAGCTCCCTAACACAAGATAACAGCTCCCTGGTAGCTATAGGAACAGCACTCAATAGTAAAATCCATGTCCCACTGCGACGCTTTCAGTTACATTGAGTAGGAGAAACAACAGCCTGTCAGAAAGCAGTTCCATCCTAAAGTGCTGGCGCTTTCTGACCAGGCAAAATTACATGAGATGCACCTGCACACCAGTATTGCAACTAAAATAAATACACTTGCTGGTTCAGGAATGACATTTTATATTGTAGAGTGAATTATTTGCAGTCTATACAGTGTAATTTAGAAATAAAAACAACGCTATAAAAATCATGACAGAATCCCTTGAATGGGGGAGAGCGGGATGCCTATGTACTTTCTCCTAGCCCCTCATTTATACAGCACTGCAGAACACTGGTTGAACTATATTCATGGGGAAGGGGGGAGCACAGGTCAGAGGCAATTCATGTAGGGACGAAGGCCATCCATGTTGTAAATGACCCCTGAATCTTGGACTTGGCTGATTTTAAAGGAACAGTAACATCAAAAAATGAAAGTGTTTTAAGTAATAAAAATATAATGCAGTGTTGCCTTGCACTGTTAAGTTTGCTTCAGAAACACTACTATTGTTTACATAAGCTGCTCTGTAGCAATGGGGGAAGCCATTCAAAGGAGAAAAGGCTCCGGTTACACAGAGGATAGCAGATAAGCTCTGTAGAACATAATGGTGTCATATATTATCCACTATTTAACCTTACCATATAGTCTTTGTTCAATTTCCACCATTGCTACACAGCAGCTTGTTTATATGAACTATAGTAGTGTTTGAAGTGTTTTGAAGCAAACACACCAGTTTTACCAGTGCAGGGCAACAGTACATGACATTTTCATTACTTTAAAAATACTTTAATTTAAGGGAATGTAAACTCACAATCACAATTAAAATTAAAGTAAGTATAATTTTCTGCAACTTTCCAATATTAAAACCTTATAGTAGTGATCAGAAATTACGCCCATAGACGCCAATGGGTGAAAAAATTTTGTTTCACATAAAATTTTTTTGTCACACCTAGACTTAAATACACTTTGCCAAATTTTTGCTGTTTCACGAATTTCTGGCAAAGTGAAATGGGTAAGAGTCGCCCATCGCTATTTATAGATTGTCAGTGGTTTTAAAGTTCTTTGTAATTGTACCTGCAACTGAAAGGTGAATATTTCTGTCCCTTCCTGCACTCTTGGTTGTGACTTTTGACACAATGTAGCAGAAATCGTCTGTGCTCCAGTCAAGATTTTATTTCTCACAACGCCATGCATCTCCACAGGTCTGTTATCATCAGTGCAGAAAGGGATAAACAGACGCTGCTTTCAATAGCAATTGCGTTTACAAATAATCCTTGGAACATTGATAACGTGTAATGAATTAAAGTTGCCGAGAAAGACATTTTCTTTCGTTGTGCCAAAATAATTTTTTAGCTGGTTTATGTATAGCAAGCAATGTGCTTGTGTAATTAATCAGTCTAGACACTTGGAGTAAAGCTGGGTAAACACAGGCAGAATTCTGCATGGGATAAAGCTACTGACACAGATTCTGATTGGACACCTTGTTAAATACAGTGTAGCATGCAAAGAAAATAGGGGAATAATTCACTGAGCACCTGTGTATTCCTGCAAAGTTTAACTGTACAATAATAAACCTTCATTAGACTAAGGACAAACGCCTGTGTATATGGCATTAATATTTGCTTTATTTGTCTGTAGCATTTCCGCTATGTTGGTCGGACAGATGAATACAGAGGAACATATGTTGCCAGTGAAGCGCCCCTTCTACTGAACCAGGTGTCTCTGATCGATCCCACAGACAGGTAGGAAGCTCTTATCTCTCTGTACAGACTATGAACAAACGTAGGGACTGTTCCTGCTGAATTGTGCTTAGTACAGGGGAATATCTGTACTACTATAGTTTGATGGGATCTCTCTGTACAGGCTATGAGCAAACTTAGGGGGCTGTTCCTGCTGAATTGTGCTTAGTACAGTGGAATGCTTGCTTGTATAGTAGAATCAGCTCCCAAACTTTCTCAAGTTATAGAGCCTGGTGCACGTACCCTGACTGGCCACCTTCCAATCCTTTTCAAAGTATTTGATTGACGTACAGCACCAAAACAAGAAGATTTTTGTAGATAAAAATGCCTTTATTAGAACATTTGGCAGGACCTGGATAAGCGACGTTTCAGGCACACGGAGCCTTTTTTAGTACAGTGGAATACCTATACTGGGTATACTGTTATGGTTCACTTGGTATAGACTACGAGCAATCTTTGGTTTGGATTAGTCTCTGTATAAGGGAATAACTGTTCTGAATATTTCTGGCATCTCGCTGTACAGGATAGGAGCATGGTCAGTGGATTGATATTTCCAGTGTTAGGCCTTGATTATTACACCACTGGCTTCCCCTGGCCATGCTTAATTTTTTAATGGGAGTACAGGTATGGGTTATGTTATCCAAGAAGCTGCAAATAATGACAAGGCCATCTCCCATAGACTTCATTCTAATGGACCAGTAAGCTTGACAATGGACCTGTAAGATTGACAATGGACCTGTAATCTTGACAATGGACCTGTAATCTTGACAATGGACCGGTAAACTTGACAATGGACCGGTAATCTTGACAATGGGCCGGTAAACTTGACAATGGGCCGGTAAACTTGACAATGGGCCGGTAAGCTTGACAATGGGCCGGTAAGCTTGACAATGGGCCGGTAAGCTTGACAATGGGCCGGTAAGCTTGACAATGGGCCGGTAAACTTGACAATGGGCCGGTAAACTTGACAATGGACCGGTAAGCTTGACAATGGACCGGTAAGCTTGACAATGGACCGGTAAGATTGACAATGGACCGGTAAGATTGACAATGGACCGGTAACTTTGACAATGGACCGGTAAGCTTGATAAAGTACCGGTTAGGTAAGAACCATTGCTGCTATGCCATATATGAAATAAAGGTGGTTTTAATGTCACCATTTGGGAGTGCTGCAATCATTATGGATTCAGGATGGAAAGTGAAGGTCAACACATTATGCTGAGTGCACCCTTTTAAAAGGTACTTCCTATAATAAAGGTGCTGGATAATTGACTGTTCAATTATTTAATTTTTTTTAAATAGCAAAAATAAAACTTTTTTTTAACTGCATCAAGCATTGGAGTGCGGTCCAGTTTGTGCCAGCCTACTACTACATATAACCAGAAAAAAATGGTGTAAAATCCAGGAAAATTAAAAATCATTGGTGGGACCACAAAAAAAAAGTTTTTAAAATGAGGGAAAACTTAAAAATCAGGGGATATAAAATTGAGGTTTCACTGTAGTTACATAATATGAGTGTATTTACTCTCACCCTGTAAGGAAGCCCACCGAGATAGAATGGCGATACACGGAGGAGGGTGAGCGCGTCAGGGTGTCTGCGAGATCTGGGCGCATCATTCCTAAACCTGTGCTGCAGAGAAGAGACGGAATCATCCCTGAGCAATGGAAAGGTGAGGGTGGTCATTGGTTGGATATGATTTTTTTACTAGTTAGACTAAGGGGCAAGTAGTATAACGTTAAATGGACCAGTGGGTTAGTGAGGAATCAGGGGGCAGGCGATCTGTAGAAGACCGAAAATCATTATAATGGAATGGGCATTAAAGCAGAAGGAAAGGCTAAAAGTGAGTAAGCTTTATCAGAAAGTTCTATATAAATACACCAGTAAACCCTGCTCTGAAAACACAGAACACTACTTCCTGCTTTTCAGCTCTCTTGGGTAACCAATCAGAGACTTGAGGGGGGCCACATGGGTCATATCTGTTGCTTTTGAATCTGAGCTGAATGCTGAGGGTCAATTACAAACTCACTGAACAGAAATGTACCATGTGGCCCCCCTTCAAGTCGCTGACTAACTCAGAGTTATAGAGCTGAAAAGCAGGAAGTTGGATACTGGCTGTTTTATTAGACATCTGTTCACTCCAGCCTTTTTTTTTTTTTTTTTTGTATTCGCATCATCATAGTGTAATTGAATAGGCACTCACATGCTTGGATAGCCGCCAGTCTACTTACATGCGCAATTTGTCTACTTTATAAATGACCACACTTACCCTTGCTTTCTTGTTAGACGGTCCCAAGGACACCTCTGTGGAAGATGCTCTAGAAAGGACCTATGTGCCATCCCTGAAGACATTCCAAGAAGAAATAATGGAGAAAATGGGCATCGCAGAAAACCGCAGGCACAGGAAATCCTACTGGTACTAACCCAGGCAGAGCTGTGCGGAGCAACCATAGTGATAGACCTGATTCCCACTGTTTATGTACATCACATGGGCTAGAGATTCAAATCCAGAACATAAGGAAACTTGCTTGCACGTATGGTCACTTCCAGACGCATCAGTACAGCCCACATCTCTCTATGGATGGTCTTTCCTTCAGAACTTGCTTGTGTGTATATGAGTATAATACTTTTTTTAAAAAATATAAAAAGCAATACAACCGCTGAAATAAATTCAGCAGCAGAAATATTAAAACAACAAGCTGCGATTAAAGCTTTTTTCTTTTTTTTTCCACCCTGCTATGGGATGTTTTGTTCTCTTCAACGAGGTGTTACAGACACAGGAGACATAATAAATACATAGGGAGACTACCAACTACCAATTCTCAGCTGCATTGATATCAAGGCAATTCATAGGGCACCGCTGGATGTTCAACTTTTTGTTTTTGAAACTCCAGTGTTAAGCTGGCCGTACACTGGCCAATAAAAGCTGCCGACAGAGTGTATGGGGCCCTCCGTCGGGCTTCCCTGATCGATATCTGCCTGAGAGTCGGCCAGTTGTCTATTGGGCAGGGGAAATAATCCAGTCGGATCACGAACCACATCTGTTCGTTGAATCTGTCCCGTGATCTGACCACCGATCGGATCAGCCCGATATCGCCCACCTTGAAGATGAGCATATCGGGAGAGATCCGCTCGTTTGGTGAAATCAACAAACGAGTGTATCTCTGTGTATGGCCACCTTTACTTTGGCATTGTGTTTGGGATCATTGTCCTGCAGAAAGATGCCTTTCTCCCAGTTTATTAGCAGCCCGTAACAGGTTCTTTTTCAGTATTGGCCACTATTTTTTTACCATTCTTATTTAAAGGAGAACTAAAGCTTAACTAAAAAAAGTAGCTAGAAATGTTGTACATTATGTTTTGTGCTTCTGTATCAACCCAAGGCAACCACAGTCCTTTACAGTAAAGATCTCTGTCTCCAAAGATGCCCCAGTAGCTCCCCGTCTTCTTTTCTGCTCTGTGCTGCTGTCACTTACTGAGCTTAGGGACCCACTTACAATATACAGTACACATAGAATTAATACAGATAATTACTACATGGCAGCACAGAAACCAGTGCAATTAGAATCAGAATTTAATAATCAGCCCTGTAGCATCAGCTTATATTACAGGGGAAGCTCATTTTCTGCTGGATAATTAGTGACGAGCCCTAAGCTTAACTTCTCAACAGCCAATCAGAGCCCACTGAGCATGAGAGTGTCACAGACACTTTCCAAGATGGTGACCCCCTGTGACAAGTTTGAAGTCCTGGATTGCTGCTGATTGCTGCTATTGACAAGCTAAAACTTGTGGCATTTTTAGCCATATTCATTTGCAGGGTTTAGTTCTCCTTTAAGGAGTTATTTTCTTAGTAATGTAAATGTAAAAATGGCCACAAGGTGGCAATACCAATATGCAGGCAGAGCAGTTATCGAAGCACCACAATTCTTTTATGCCAGGTAGTATACTGTTTACATGAATTTTTAGAATTATATAGTGACGAGTAACCAATACAAAAGGTGAAGAGGGACCTTCCCAAAAGAGCTTACAATCTAAAAGAAGGCTCCAATCTTTTCAACTTTAGAATCTAGATCTCCGTGGCTTGCCAAATAACAATCTAAAGCTGTCCTTTAATCATGCTATTTGGAGCCAGGAAGCTTGCACTGGGGGACAGGCATTCGGCAATTGCCAATGTTGTGGGATCACAAAGGGTGAACAGAATTATAGTTTAGGCACTTGCCATGGGAGCCAATGATCTGAGCCATAACCAGAAAGATAGACCATGATTGGCTATTGAGCCCAGGCCCCTACATTCTTGGTGGCTGTCATGTATAAGCAATGGCTGTAGGATATGTGGGTTATTAATGGGGTCTCACAATGAGCTTTATATGAGAACTGCTTGTGGCACATACTGTAATATGATGCCCATGTGCACCCCTCAGGTATCCCTCAATCTAAGGTAGCATCACAACCCAAGTCACATTCCACATTAACTGCCAATACAGTTCACTAAATGTTTTAGTTAGATCTTAACTTCACCGTCGAGGGCTTAAGATCTAACCAGATCTAAGCAACCTGTGAGCCACATTCAAATCTATAAAAGTTAGAGAGCAACAATAGCATGCAAAACGTTCCTGAAGGTGCCAAATAAGGGCTGTGATTGGGTGGTATTTGGTAGCCCCTAAGTGGACTGGCAGCCTACAGTAGTCTCTGTTTGGCAGTACGCATTGTTTTTATGCTACCAAAACTTGCCTCCAAACCTGGAATTCAAAATAAACAGTTCCAAGTAGGGAAGAAGCACACCTGCTCAGCCAGGCAATGCCTTCAACACATTTATTTGCAAAATTATTCAAAGCACAAGCTTTCGAGGACCAACCCCTTCCTCAGGTGTAACATGCATTTGAGGGGTTGGTCCCCAAAAGCTTGTGCTTCGAATACTTCTGCAAATAAATGTGTTTAAGGCATTGCCTGGCTGAGCAGGTGTGCTTCTTTCCTACCTGGAACCGGTTACTGTGTTGGGCTTGGAAGCAGCCTGTGATATGGACACACTCAGCACTAAGAAATAAGTGGTGTGCTGCAAATCAAAAGGTGTAGTTGAAATTTAAAAATAAGCACCTGCTTTGAGGCCACTGGTTGGGGATCACTGGTCCAGCCTATGGGGCATACCGTATATACTTAAAGGAAAACTATACCCCCCCCCCCAAACAATGTAGGTCTCTATAAAAAAATATTGCATAAAACAGCTCATATGTAAAATCCTGCTTCATGTAAACAAACCATGTTCATAATAATATACTTTTTTAGTAGTATGTGCCATTGGATAATCCTAAATAGAAAATTGCAGTTTTAAGAAACAAGGGCCGCCCCCTGAGATCATACGATTTACAATGCACACAAACATACCAAATAAACTATACATGTTAGGTCACATAAGCCAATTAACAGACAGAGTTGTGTCTTTTGCTTCCACACTTCTTCCTGTTACAGTTAGAGCTGCAGTATTTCTGGTCAGGTGATCTCTGAGGCAACACACAGACCATCACAAAATTGTGGCTCAAGGCAAGAGATGTAAAAGGACAATATTTACTTAAATATATATTCCTGTTTGGTATGCCACTTGATTTGATCTGTTGCTCAAGTATTCATTTTGGGGGTATAGTTTTCCTTTAAAAGGGAACTATAGAGAAAATGAAAATTTAGCATATACTTTATTTATTTATTTATTTATTTATTTATTTATTTAGTTGCCCCCTCTAAAGATCTGTCAATGAATATCTGACACCCAACTATTGCATGGAGACAGAATGAAGAGAAACAGATGCTGAGAGAGGGTAATTAATTGATTCTATTTAGAAAGTGCCATACGTCAGTGAAATGAAGCTTCTATTAAATTTTCATTTTCATGATAGTCAAATTGTGAAATTAGAAAAACTTTTAGCGAAAATAATAAATAATAATGAAAGTATTTTGCAAATTAAACCCTAATTATTTTTCTCATTAAAACATCCATAACTGTTATAAATGTATTTAAATATCTGTACTGTCAATCATATATTGATTGCCCCCCCCCACTATAGCACAGCAGGCACATGTTTGCCAGGTTGGTGGTTTTCCAGCCAAATTGGGCTACTAATTTAAAGTCCAGGCAGGTTTTGAAAGTACAAACTAGCCAAGGTACAGATTTGGGCAACTTTTTGGGCCTTTGGCTGGTTTATACTTTGGAAACCAGCCAAAGTTTTTTCTTGCCCTAATGTGCCAAGCCTGCGTCTCCCAATGCATGTTGGGTAATGTCGTTTTTGTTTAACAGTATTCCAACTGCCATGTTTAATGTAAGACTACAATACCCAGCATGCAATGGGAGTTGGGTAGAAGTTGGGAGTTACCAGATTTTCGAGTCTGTACCCCAGTCTACTTTCACTCTTCAGCATTCTCACATTTTAAGGTGACTTTCCTCAATTTCAGACAATTTTGGGGCAAAAATCTTCTGGCCACCAAAATGTCTAGAGGTTGAGTTGATTTACCAATATGCTTTAAAAGGGGTTAATGAGTTTTTGAGTAGAAGTCTTTTTATTTTGTAAGAGATACAATGGACAAGATAATTTTAGGCATGTTTTTCACCAATGTAAATGTCTGCTGAAGCAGGTAAGTCTGCATTGTTTTGCAGGCTTAGGAAAGCTGGAAAATGGGTCCCTGGAGTGAAGGTAGGATGGGTCTTCCATTCCATATTCTATTTATTGCCCATCTATAGGTCTGATTAGGCTGCAGATAAGCAGCAGATAAAATATACCTCAGTGCTCTCTGGAGGGAGTTGTGGTGCTGCCAGAAGGCAAGGCTGGCCTCTGACTTGTGAACTGATGAAGAGTCAGCAGGGCTTTGTGAAAGGCCAGAATGTCCAAGAGTATGGAAGCCACCCTGGATGGTGAGAACCCCAGAGAGGGGAAAGCTTGAATAAGTTTTTTTTTAAATGCTGTTGAACTGTTTTCTGTGACCTTTGTGTTAGGAAGAGTTTGCCCGAAATAAACCTGTGTTTTGTCCGAAGACGTGGTGTCCCTGTCTCTGTACTCCAGATGCTACTCTAGCCTGCCTACCATTGCTAATTCCCTGAAAACTTTGTCTACAGACAGCCAGCTTTTCACAACTTGTTGGATTTAAACCCTGATACTTGTTCATACCTGTAACGGTTGGCACCCTAAATCTAGAACCAATGCCAAGCACCCTGGTCTTCGCTCGTGCTTCTGCCTGTAGCAGCCACCTTTGGCCTCGGGAGGAGACCTCAGCTACTCAGATGCTGCCAGTACTTAAAATGAGAGGTGCAAGGCGAGGGGTTCTGGACAAGCAGAAGGGCACAACTATAAAGCAAAGTCTTTGGGCAGAAGGTCGAGGTACAAGGCATTGAGACAGAATCGTAGTCAGATCAGGCCGGGTCGGGGCAGGCAGAGTACAAACGTAGTCAGGCATGCAAGGGTCAAACCAGGAAGTCAATCAGAAGGATGAGGCAGAAGAGGTAGTATCCAATATGGCGGCCGAAGAGGAGCGGCATGGCGGGCGTCCCCGCCGCACCACTGGACCACCATGTTTTTTATTACAATACCTCTTTAGACCATTACTTGGTTAGACATACATAAAATGTTGTCTTTCCACGTAGTCTAACATAGTGGTTATCATTGCACTGATTTATTTTTCACTTTTTAGCAGCTTATTGGCCCTTGTGTGGGGCCATCCGACGGGCTTCCCCGATCGATATCTTGCCGAAAAGTCGGCCAGATCTCGATCAGGCACGTTAAAAAAATCCCGTCGCATCTATGCGTGTATGCGGTCCCGCGATCTGACCGCCTGTATCGGATCCATTAGTATCCAATCCTTGGGCCCTAGGGCCCATGATCGGATCAGCCCGATATCACCCACTTCAATGTGGGCATATTGGGGAGAGATCCGCTCGTTTGGCGACATCGCCAAACGAGCGGATCTCTATGCCCATGGCCACCTTAACTCTGCTTTCAGGCTGGGGAACTCATCAACTGCTTTGGGCCCCTTAAATGGAGCAGTAGCTCAGTCTGGTTATAACTCTAATACCGTTTTTAAGCAGGGTAGATGGAATAAAATAGCTCTTTTGTACCCATACCATAAAACCTCAATTTGAAGAATAAAGCCAAAATAATCAGTTGAGCTGCCTTGAAACTTTGGGCCTGATATGTTTTATTTGATGTTGTTATAAAAGCATACTGTATGTCCAGAATGGGCTAGCTGCAAAACTATGTTTTTTATTTGTGGTCTGGGGTGTGGGAAACACGATGTTGTGCTTCCGCTTCAGTGCTACATGCTATAATTCAGCACCATTTGATTGAAGACACCATGTTGATGCAAGGGCTCATGATCATCTTGTGTAAGTACAATCATATTCAGTGGGTTTTTCATACAGCATTATAGAAAGGGCACTTATAGCTTAAATTCCTAATGATAAAATGTATAACAAACTGTACATGTAATAAAAATGTAATTGAAACCTGTCCACTTTCCTTTTAGAACAAGTCTAGTGCATTTATACTATCGCTCTACCATGTATTACAAATCTTGGCCTTCAGATTCAGATTAATTATTACACATGACATTTAGGGGTTTATTTACTAAACTCTGGTCAGGCTTTTTTGGGCAAACCTTTTTTAAAAACTAAAAATTTTTGAGATTTATTAAAAGCCATATGCAACAAAAAGTCAGATTTCAAAGAACCGCCATCTCAGACCTGACGAGGTTGTGTATAAGTCAATGGCAGGGGTCCCTATCCTATTTTGAATTTTCTGTGGTCTGTGCTGGAATTAGCCTAAAAATCCAACCTTTCTGGGCAAGAAACTGAAAAATTCTGGCTTTTCAGTAAAAAGTTAGAAAAGAATCGAACTATTCGGAAATAAACTTGCACAAAAAAAATTGCACAATTTGGGTTTTCGATCATTTTTATCCAGTTTTTACATGAACTGATCAAATCAAGCTTTTTAAATAATAGATAAGGTCAAATTGTGGACTCTAGTTTGGTTACATTGTTAGAAAAAATTAGATTTTGATAAATAACCCTCTTACAGTAGGGAAGTTTCCATTGGAATAATGTTTTGGAAGCTTAGTAAATGCACAACATTTTCTTTTTGAATTTAAAGTGTCATCTTAGTGCTTGGACTGTTGTTTTAAAGCATGAACTATTGTAGAAATAAAAATTTAATGCACGTTCCATCATACTAAAATAAGACATTTTCTAAATATAATGAATTAAAAACTCTGACCTGGTTCTGAAATAATCTTATTGCTCTTCTTTCTCCTCCTCTCAGTATATGTTTCTCTTTATTTTTTTTTAGGAGTTGGGAGTCTGATTTTGAATTACAGTTTAATACAGCCTTTGGGGGTGTCATTTTGCCTAGAAGATGTCGTAGAGCTCAATCTTTTAAAATTACATGAAATACTTTATTTTGTTAGATTTTTGTTTGAGCTGGAGTCGGTTATTTGAGTGAGCTCTAATACATCTGCTAGGAAAGGGAGCCCCCCTATAAGATATATTGGATCTAACTGTCAATTAATATCTGACACCCAACTGCTGCATGAAGACAGAATGAAGAGAAACAGATAATCAAGAAGATAAACTTGATTATTTAAGAAATGGTACAGGATTGTTAATTGATTATAATTAGAAAGTTTCTTGTTTCAGTATGATGACACTAATATAAAAATGTTATTGTTGCGATAGTTCCCCTTTAAGTAACAGAGAGCACAAAAAAAATGAATCTGATAATAATGTTCATGCTAATTGATCAAGGTTTTTGGGTTCAGTGAGCCCAATCATTTACTGGTCACATAATGAAAAGAAAAACCCGATCACTTTATTCTAGATAATACCGGAGCAATGTTCTCTGTCATTCATTAACTTTCATTTTCATTTTCATATTAATACTTTCTAATTTGCCATTCAAATATGTAGTTCTCAGTTTACACAAAAAAATCCTTCAATAGTACTGTTGAAACATCTGCAAGGTCTGCTCCCGGAATATTATTCTGTAGCTATTTTCATAGATATGGGAAACAAAAAAATATTGGCGTCAAAAGCAGCAGCAAAGAAAACATCTCACACATCACAAACTTCATCGGAGTCCATAATTCCTACCTTATATTTAGGACACAAAGGGAGTTATTTTCTTAATTTCCAAATTTATCTCATTATTTAAATAAAAAAACCATGTCCAAATTCCCATACTCGATTTTACCTTATTTATTGTTATAAAGGCTTGATTTAATCGGTACAGGTAAAACCCCCAAAAAAAGAGCGAAACCCGAATCATATGATATTTTTGTTTTTTTTCCTGAATCAACCTAATTTTTTTTTGATTGTTGAACTTTTGGGCTAATTCCAGTGCAGACCACATAAACTTTCAAATAGTATAGGGACCTCTACCATTGACTTATATACAACCTCGGCAGATCTGTGAAGGCGGATTTTCGGATTCAGGCTTTTTTGCTGCATCAGGCTTGAATAAATCTCGAAAAATTTGAGTTTTCAAAAAAAAAAAAACTGAAAAATTTTGAAGTTTTGCCCCAAAAAGACTGACCAGATAAATTCAGAGTTAAGTAAATAACCCCATAGTATATAGGACTATTTGATACGGTAATAGTATTATATATATAAGTATTATAGTATTATATGTATAAGATATATATATATTTTGAACAAGTGACGGCACTCCAAGGAAGTTTGCATCAAGTCAAAAGGTAAAGCAAAGTGAAGGTTTATTTATCCTACGTTTCGGTTCCTAACAGGGTTCTCCCTGACGAACGGAAACGTAGGATAAATAAACCTTCACTTTGCTTTACCTTTTGACTTGATGCAAAATTCTTTGGAGTGCCGTCACTTGTTCAAAATAAAATATATATATATCTTATATTATTTCTATTATACTATTCTATTACCGTTTATTCTATTTATTTTACCTCAGACTGGCACCCAGGTTTCTTTTTGGACTTAGAGTTGTGCGTTCCATTCCTGGTGTGTGTGTGTATATATAAATATATATATATATATATATATATATATATATATATATTTATTTATATAATATATAGCAACCAATCAGAACAGCCTACTACAAGTTGGGATTGGTTGGTGGGTGTTGGCAACTGCAATTAAGATCATGAAAGAACAATAAAGGGCCGATTTACTAACATTCAAATTTCAGTTTTTTTTTCACAAATCATATTAATTCTAAAAATGCGAGATGTATTTAAGGGCAGCTTTATCAAGGGTCGAATTTCGAAGTAGAAAAAGCATTGAAATTCGACCATAGAATACTTCGAATATCGAATTGAATTTGGCCACTTGTGGTAAAATCGTTCGATCGAACGATGAAATCCCTCGAATCGAACGTTTTTTCTTTGACTTCAAAAAACTCAGAAAAATGCTCTAGAAAGTCCCCATAGGCAAACATAGCACTTCGGCAGGTTTAATGTGGCGAAGTATTGAAGTCGAAGTTTTTTAAAAAGACAGTACTTCGATTATCGAATTGTCAAATAATCGAAGTATTTTTACTTCGAATCTTATTCGAAGTCAAGTCGTAGTAGCCTATTCGATGGTTGAAGTATCCAAAAAATTACTTTGAATTTCGAATTTTTTTACTTCGAAAATTCCCTCTAATTCACTTCAACCCTTGATAAATCTGTCCCTAAGTGTAAGAACCATGAAAAACTCTAATACAAAAGTTAAAGCCAAGTTAAAGGAGTTGAGGTCCTATAGAAGTCAATGGGAGCTCTGCTGATCCTATCGGAATTTTATTTGTGGTCTCAAAAGCCTCTAAAACCACTAAAACGAGAATGTTGATAAATGGGACTCCCTAAGAACTTACTACTACTGAGCAGATTCACTAAGTTGTTGTAGAGTTTTAAAGGTGGCATTCACCCACTAACAAAAATAAATGTAAAAGTTGCTCAGGGTGTTTTTTCAAGCACCAAATTGGTTTTTCAAGAACAAAATTAAGAGCAATTTTACATTAAATTGTATGAATGGGTATTTATCCCATTTGACAAACGTTCTTTACCAATTTATTATGATTAAATCCCGTTGATAAAAATAAATGTGTAATATATACTGGTGAAAGCAAACACTGGGACATTTCACTTACTATAAACAGAATAAACATTTCCAAAAAAATATTCTTGTATATTGTTTTGCTTTGGAACAGTTGATATTTATCTTTGCACTTTGAATCTTTGCAGTAGCCTCACAGTTGCTGGTTTTTCGGCCATTTATCGTTGTCAGTGGAAAAATATCAAATATAGATTATATTGGGGAAAGATAGTCATCTAGAAAACCACATTAACCTACCACATGGTAACCAGAGCACAGTCACACTATTTGAGGCCCATTTATTAAAGGTCAAATTTTAGTGGTATTAGAGCTTTTTGAAAACACGATTAAACTCTATTTCTCTAAAACCACTAATGCCGTGGAAGTTATTAAAACATACGAATATAAAAAGTATGAACGGAAAAAAGCTAATTGATGTGCTAAAAAATATTATTATTTTTCGTACAATTACTAGAACCCCACGAAATGGCTTAAGATGCCCCCATTGACTTCTACAGGACCTTGACTGTTTTTACTTGGAGAAGTTTTGTTTTTGAGTCAAAGGTTGAATTTCAAAGTTTTTTTTATTGTAATAAATTCAAATGTACTAACAGCTTGAATGGGACGTTATTCATGAAAACACTAAGGGGCCGATTCACTAACTTCGAGTGAAGGATTCGAAGGTAAAAAAGTTTTTTTTGGGCTACTTCGACCATCGAATGGGCTACTTTGACCTTCGACTACGACTACGACTTCGAATTGAAGGATTCGTAGTAAAAATCGGTCGACTATTCGACCATTCGATAGTCGAAGTACTTTCTCTTTAAAAACAACTTCGACCCCCTAGTTCGCCATCTAAAAGCTACCGAAGTCAATGTTAGCCTATGGGGAAGGTCCCCATAGGCTTGGCTAAGTTTTTTTGATCGAAGGATATTCCTTCGATCGTTTGATTAAAATCCTTCGAAAGGATTTTATCGTTCGATCGAAGGAAATATCCTTCGATCGTTCGATTGAACTATCTGCGCTAAATCCTTCGACTTCGAGGGTTAATTAACCCTCGATATTCAACCCTTAGTGAATCAGCCCCTAAAACATCTAGGGGCAGATATATTAAGGTTTGAATGGTAAATTAAAATTTTAATTTTCATAAAAATGTTTGTGTCAAAACTCACAAATTCGAATTTAAAAGCAACTCAAATGAAAATTCAAATGTGAGAATGATCACACCTCAACCACAGAAACAGTTCTAATTTGTATATTCGCTACCTAAAACTTGTCACATTCATTTACAAGTCAATGAAAGAGGTCCGTTGACCAATTTGAAGACGTTTTTCAAAAAACTAGAAGTTTCATTTGAATTTGAATTCGATTTGAGTTTTTGGGTCAGTAACTTTAGTTCAAATTTTAGGGGGCCCATTTACTTAGCTCGAGTGAAGGATTAGAAGAAAAGCAAAAATCGTTCAACCATTCGATAGTCAAAGTACTGTCTCTTTAAAAAAAACTTCGACCCCCTAGTTCGCCACCTAAAATCTACCGCCAATGTTAGCCTATGGGGAATCCTTAGATCGATAGAATAAAATCCTTCGAATTGTTCAATTCGAAAGATTTAATCGTTCGATCGAAGGATTATTCCTTCGATCGTAGGAATAGCACTAAATCCTTCGACTTCGATATTCGAAGTCGAAGGATTTCTATTCGGCAGTCGAATATCGAAGGTTAATTAACCCTCGATATTCGACCCTATGTAAATCTGCCCCTTGATGTTTGAGTTTTTTTCTTAAATAAGATAACATTCGAGTTTTAAATATATTTAAATTTATTAGAGTAAAAAAAAATCATATAAATTAGAAATTCAACCTTTGCTAAATCTTCCCTGTGATATTTGATCATATATGAACCACCCGAAATATGAATCGAATTTGAATTGAGTTTTTCTCCAAATAAAGAAAAAAAATCGAATGTCAGGAAGGCAAATAACATCTTCAAATAGTTCAATGGACCTCTGCCATTGACTTGTAAATGAACTCAGCAGGTTTTAAGTGGCAAATATTTAACTCTTTCCAGGGTCGAGGTGTGATAAATCTCATATTCGAATTCAAATTCGATTTGGTGATTTAAAATTCAAATTTGTGAGTTTTGACCAAAAATTTTTTTTTAGAAAATTTGAATTTATCATTTGAAACCTTAATAAATCTGCCCCATAACAATTTTTAGGGAAATAATATGATTTGTGAAAAAAAGGGAAATCCGAATGTCAGTGACTCAGCCCCTTAGTGTGTTCATGAATGCACGTAAAAGCAATGGAGGCAGAATATTGTAACAACTGACATTATACAGGTATAGAATCTGTTATAGGGAAACCCGTTATCCAGAAAGCTACAAATTATGCATAGATTGTCTCCCATAGACTCCAATATAATCAAATAACTGCAATTTTTAAAAATTATTTCCTTTTTATATGTAATAATAAAACAGTACCTTGTACTTGATCCCAACTAAGATATAATTAATCCTTATTGGAGGCAAAACCTGTAGCCTATTAGGTGGGGTACCTGGCTACCAGTTCCCATTCCTGGCTGTAACAGTAAAAGAATATTAACTCAGGTGAATTTTTCTCTTTTGTTTTGCAGTGCTGGCTGCAGAAATCTCAGGTAAGCCTTGTCAATGTCTTATAAAGGTATAAATATGGCACAACGGCAAGTTGGTGTGATATTTAGTTGAAACTGAACCATTTTGTTTCCCCAATGACTAAAATGTGAATTTTGCCACAAAACTGTATGAGCTGAAAAATATTTGCTCATCCCTACTGACATCATTTGGCCCTATACCATGACATCATTGTGGGAAAAAATTTTGGGACAATTTTGATTGATATTGTGAGCATTATTGATTAATTACCTTGCCTGATTGTACATCAACCCAGCTAGGTCTTTTATATATTCAATCTTTTGGTTCTTTGACTCCTGTACAGTTCAGGGCACATTTACTAAGCTCGAGTGAAGGATTCGAAGTAAAAAAAACTTCAAGTTTTTTTTGGGTACTTCTGTCATCGAATAGGCTACTACGACCTTCGACTACGACTTTGATTCGAACGTTTCGAACTAAAAATCGTTCCACTATTCGACCATTCGATAGTCAAAGTACTGTCTCTTTAAAAAAAACTTCCACTACCTACTTCGCCACTTTAACCCTACCGAGCTACAATACATACATACAGGCTGATACATTAGATAGCTTTAAGAAGGGGTTGGATGGCTTTTTAGCAAGTAAGGGAATACAGGGTTATGGGAAATAGCTCATAGTCCAAGTTGATCCAGGGACTTGTCCCATTGCCATTTTGGAGTCAGGAAGGAATTTTTCCCCCTCTAAGGCAAATTGGAGAGGCTTCAGATGGGTTTTTTTGCCTTCCTCTGGATCAACTGGCAGATAGGTAGTTAATACAAAAAAAAAAGGTTGAACTTGATGGACATGTGTCTTTTTTCAACCTTACTTACTATGTTACTATGTTACTATGTTACTATGTTAGCCTATGGGGACCTTCCCCATCAGCTTTCTAAGGTTTTTTTGATCGAAGGAAAATCCTTTGATCGATCGATTAAAATACTTTGAATCGATCGAACGATTTTTCCTTTGATTGTTCGATCGTAGGATTTGCGGTAAATTGTAAGAATTTGATATTCGAATTCGTAGGATTTTACCTCGAGGGTTTATTAACCCTCGATATTCGACCCTTAGTAAATGTGCCCCTTCCTGTCTGTTTCTGTTCTTGTGTTTGTGAAGATTCTCATTTATCAAGGGTCGAATTTTGAATTCATAAACTCCTATGAACTCGAAATTCGACCAATCGAAATTTATTCTAAAAATCTAATTTTTTAAACTCAGATGACCCAAAATCTTGAATTGAATTCGAATCGAATTCTGTTCAAATTTTAAAAGCTTGATGCAAGTTTTTTCTCTGAAATGTCAGGAAGACTGCAAACAACTCCAAATTGATCCCTGGAATTCTCCCATTGACTTAAACAGAAATTTGGCAGATTTTATGTGGGGAATAGTCAAATTCGAGTTCTTAAAGGCCAAGAGTATGATACATTTTGAAAATTTCATTAGGTTAATTAACCCTCGATATTCGACTGGGAATTAAAATCCTTCGACTTAAAATATCGAAGTCGAAGGATTTTAGCGCAAATAGTTCGATCGTACGACCAAAGGATTATTCCTCCGATGGAATGATTAAATCCTTCGAATCGAACCTAAGTATCCTTAGGAAAAGCCTATGGGGACCTTCCCCATAGGCTAACATTGAGTTTGGTAGCTTTTAGATGGCGAACTAGGGGGTCGAAGTTTTTTCTTAAAGAGACAGTACTTCGACTATCGAATGGTCGAATAGTCGAATAATTTTATAGTTCGAATACTTCGATTTGAAGTCGAAGTTGTAGTCGAAGTAGCCCATTCGATGGTCGAAGTAGCCCAAAAAACACTTCGAAATTCGAAGTTTTTTTAATTCGAATCATTCACTCGAAGTTAGTGAATCGGCCCCTTAACGTCATGATATCCTTGCTGATTATGATAAACAGATTATGCTGATTGGAGCAACATTCCAAGGTACGTATTCTTGAAACATCTTATTTGCAGGTCATTCTGAATTGAGAAAACCAGTTGAATGTCTTCAAAAAACACAGCAGTTCCAGTTGATTTGACTTATTTCTAGCAATGTTCCTGTTCTTGTTCTTGCTGCCCAATATGCAGATGACTCTTCTTTGTACCTTGAAACTGGTATATCAAACAAATAGTATTAATGTTTTTACACCTTTATACAACTCGTTGCTCTTTAGGTTCTGCAGTCAGACCTGTTGTGTTATTCCTGCCAAACTGGGAGATCATATTCACAGGAGAATCTATAACTCTGAAATGTGACTTGGCTTTTACTGCACATAGAGGCCAGATATATTACTGGTATAAAGACAATATCTACCTACATAGAAACCAGCAGAGTTTAACTATTTCTTCTGCGACATTGATGGACAGAGGGGACTACCAGTGCCAGATTGGCACGAGCCAGAGAAGTGAATCAGTCCGACTCGACGTCAGCCACGGTGAGTTAAATGCACTTTAATGAACCGATGATAAAAAAATAAGATGATATGGGCCAAAAGATTAATATTACCGTATATACTCGCGTATAAGCCGTCCCGAGTATAAGCCGAGGTACCTAATTTTACCTCCAAAAACTGGGAAAGCTTATTGACTCGAGTATAAGCTGAGGGTGAGAAATGCAGCAGCTTCTGGTAAGTTTCAATCAAAAAATTGAGGGTTTCTGCTCCCATTGGAGGTGCCGGCGTTTTGTTTTTAGATGCCGGCGACCATTCTTGGACGCCGGCGAATATTCTTGGAGACTATTCTTGGACACCGGCGACTATTCTTGGACGCCAGTGACTATTCTTAGGTGCCAGCGACTATTCTTAGACGCCGGCGACAATTTTTGCGCTTGACCCGAGTATAAGCCGAGGTAGAGTTTTTCAGCATATTTTGGGGGCTGAAAAACTCGGCTTATACTCGAGTATATACGGTACATTTATTATGTGAACATCTTAAGAAGAATAAATAGGGCAGCTCGGATAACTGGCAAATGATTTATAAGATTGACTGGGGTTAAGCAACAACAGACTCTTGCTTTAGGTCTAGTAACCCATAGTAACCAATTGAATTCATACTTTCAAACAGCAGATAAGTAAACTCCACCTTCTGATTGTTGGGTACTATGGATTACCAGAAGTGGAGCAAATGTTATGCTTGTTATTAGATTCCCCCCCCCCACCCAAGATGAAAGAATCAATGACTTTTATATTACATTCCATATACAGGTATGGGATCCATTATCCAGAAACCTGTTATCCAGAAAGCTCTGAATTACAGGACAGCCATAGACTCCATTTTGATCAAATAATTAAAATTTTAGAATTTTTTCTCTGTAATAATAAAACAGTAGCTTGTACTTGATCCCAGATATAATTAATCCTAATTGGAGGCAAAACCAGCCTATTGGGTTAATTTAATATTTAAATATTTTTTTTAACATACTTAAGGTACTGAGCACCAAATTACGGAAAGACCCCTTATCCGGAAAGCTCCTGGTGCCAAGCATGTCGATAACAGGTCCAATATATGTACAGAATAAAATAAATCACAACTTGGCTTTAAGAATAAATTTCACATGAAAATAAAATAACATTTAATTTATTTTACTGCTGAATCGCTGGTTCTAGATCAATGCTACTTTGTAAGGCCAGAGATAATCATGTACTATATAAAAGCACTGCCATTTATACTGCACCCTTTCGATTCAAACAATGTGCAATAGTCACAAGCTACACAAGATGGCAGCAAGACTTCGGAAAATGAGCAAATAGGCCTCCACATTTTATGAGGAACTCTGGAATATAGAAAACCAACTTATGGAGCATCTTCTATTTCCGTACATAAATCTGATGGCAGGCACTCAAATAAAGGCGATCTTCCAACAAAATTGTAGAAATCAAGTAGAAAAGATTTATTGTGTCCTCTGCCTTACGCGTTTCGTGTTACAAAGACTTAATCATAGGCTGAGCAAGTGAGGCTCAAACAATCTTCTATTTCCCAAAATACTTTTAAACTTTTAAACACCAGATGGTTATTGAAGACCTTGACCTTTGATATGTAACACACTTAGGGCTACTGGAACATAGTCAACTGGCCTTGAACTTACTTTTTGAACTTATGTAAAGTTCAGGGTTGGACTGGCGCAGTCGGGGCCCACTGGGTTGTGAACCTCGGGGGCCCCGTGCACATGTGCAAAAACTAGTGCACATGCGCGAACGTCAGGCCCAATGCGCGCATACGCCAATGGCGATTAAACAGCGCCGATCAACTTTTATTTCCGTTCGGGGGCCAATCTAGGACCGGGACTGGCCAGCGGGGGGCCAAGAGGGCCGCCGACCCAGTCTGACACTGGTAAAGTTAATTTAATGCTGGCTCCATGCTGTAGACCAGGGGTGTCCAACCTGCAGCCCGAAGGCTGCATGCGGCCCAGGATGGATAAGAATGAGGCCCAGCTTGAAATGCTCAGTTCCCGAGGAAACGTCATAATAATATAATAATACGTCTATTTAATATCCAGGTTTCCCATATTCCAGTGTATAGCTCCATCCGGTTATCCAACTGGTATTGTAGTTCTTTTCTGTGTATTTTCTTTACTTTTACAAATCAAAAGTGTTTGTGTATTTCATGTGTGGCCCCAGGCAATTTTTCTTTTTCCAATGTGGCCCAGGGAAGCCAAAAGGTTGGACACCCCTGCTGTAGACAGTCCTCATAAGCAACAGTGTTCCCTTAAAAAAGTTGAGGGGGAACATAAACCTGGGCAACCTACCTGTATAAGAAGTCTAAAGAAAAACTGGCTATATTGCCTTTGCAGTATGTTTTCACCTCTATTTGCCCATTATTTCATCAACAATAGGAACAAACAGGCAGCAAAGAGAGAGATGCAGAATCACTTCTAGAGTCCAAGCAAGGACATTAATCACTCAATGACCAAAGACACTAGCCATATGATTGGAACGCTCATAGTAATGAAGCTCTTCACATGGTTCAACAGTTGGATGAACAACAACACTAACGTTTTCATTAACTTGATTAATATTGGAATCCACTGCCATCTTGTGCATTGTCCTTTGTTTACTTGTAGAGCAAATGATCTATATATTAAAAACAATAGGGAAAAATTACCTTAACAGATTTAAATCTTAAATTGAGATTGAAACAGATGAGAAGCATTCAATTGATTCAAGATCAGTCAATTTCCACCAAAATGTGTCGGCAGACCTGGATTTGTGGGCGGGTCACAAAGACCCGGACCTAGGATGGCAAAGTTTAGGGGGCGGCATTTGCCTGTTGGTTGCATCTTTGCAGGGACTGGGTGGGAGATTTTGAAAGTGGTTTCAATCTTCTGCCCGCCCAGTCCCCAGTGAAATGGATGGACAGAAGCAGCAGAGATGACGGGGAGGTGAGAGAAACGTGAGTGGCGGGGTTGGGTGCAAGCCGGGAGTTTGAGAGAGGGGTCTGGAGTTGGGAGTAAGTAGTGTGGGGGGGGGGGGGAGGGTAGGATGCAGTAGTGGTGGGGGCCTAGGAGTGCAGGCTCTATAAATTCAGCCCTGTGTATTGGGGAATGATCTCTCCCCCACATGGTCATATATTCTCAAAGAACTGCAAGTCAGATGGAAAGAAGAAGCCAAAAAACTAGATGGACCAAAAACTGCAGTTGCTCCATCTAGGGATATTGGTTATATCATCCTATGGCAATATCACTTTTGAGAATAGCTCTGGCTACACTGTATGTATCAATCTAGTATATCAAAGAAGCATACATATCCTGTTCAATCAAAGACAATACTATCA
Organism: Xenopus petersii; assembly: GCA_038501925.1. Lineage (NCBI taxonomy): Eukaryota > Metazoa > Chordata > Amphibia > Anura > Pipidae > Xenopus > Xenopus petersii. The sequence continues at coordinate 13,240,963 of CM076686.1, forward strand.
AGAGGAGATCTGATGCACAAGAAAGTTTTCTAAGTCTGTTGTTATTAGGACTGTGTTATTTAAGCACAAGGCTCTTTACTGCCAAAGAACATTTGACTTGAATCTATTCATGCAAAAAAAAAAAAAAAAAAAGCTACAACTTGTTTACTTTTTGGCTATACAGTAAAGTCATACCTAATGCAAACATAATCATCCGCTGATTAGATCTGCCATGTTCAGTCTAAGGGGCATGTTTACTAACATTGGAGATAAATATCTGGAGAGATTTCTGGAGATGACCAATCAGCAATTATATTTAAACAGCCACAGCCAAGTTAGAAAACAAAAGCAAAGATCTGATTGGTTGCTATGGGCAACATCTCCAGATATTTATCTCCAATGTTAGTAAACATGCCCCTAGATCTGCATGATTCCAAGCCTATTATGATATGGGTTAACCAGCCGCTAGCTAACCTAAAACATTTTTGTGTTGCTGAAAAATATATGCTATATATACTATATATATATGTACAGTATATATAGGTATGGGATTGATTATCCAGAAACCTGTTATGTAGAAAGCTACGAATTATGGGAAGGCTGTCTCCCATAGATTTTATTTTAATCAACGAATTCAATTTTTTTTTAAATGATTTTCCTTTTTCTCTGTAATAATAAAACAGTATATTGTACTTGATCCCAACTAAGATATAATTAATCCTTTTTGGAAGCAAAACCAGCCTATTGGGTTTATTTTAGGGATGCACCTAATCCAGGATTCGGTTCGGGATTCGGCCAGGATTTTGGCCTTTTTCAGCAGGATTCGGCTGAATCCTTCTGCCCGGCCGAACCGAATCCTAATTTGCATATGCAAATTAGGGGCAGGGAGGGAAATTGCGTGACTTTTTGTCAGAAAACAAGGAAGTAAAAAATGTTTTCCCCTTCCCACCCCTAATTTGCATATGCAAATTAGGGTTCGGATTCGGTTCGGTATTCGGCCGAATCCTTCGTGAAGGATTCGGGGGTTCGGCCGAATCCAAAAAAGTGGATTCGGTCCATCCCTAGTTTATTTAATGTTTAATTTTTCAACTAGACTAAAGGTATGGAGATACAATTACAGAAAGATCCATTTTCCGGAAACCCCCAGGTCCTGAGCATTCTGGATAACAGGTCCCATACCTGTACATAAAGATATCACAGAATGCTTGTCTTAGGAGACAAAAAAGGGTCCTGTTTGATATCTTGCACTGAACTCCTGCAGCCAATTCACCAAGATCTAACTCAATATAACTGATTAACATAAGCGGTTCTTTATTTCAGGGTATGTCATCCTGCAGAAACCTCCTTTTGTTTATGAAGGGGATCCCCTTATTCTAAGATGTCATAGTTTTCCTGGCTATAAATCAAAGGAAACAACCTTTTACAAAGACAATAAGGATTTACACTCATTGGGTGATATCTACACAGGGGACTGTGTAACGGGAACATACATGTGTTCCAAATATGTTTACCATGATCTGTTATTTTATTTTTACACGGCAGAAGCTTACATTTCTGTTACAGGTAAAGATCCGGGGGGTGTCCGTACTGTAAGTTTTATGCATGAAATTGTTTGTCTGAAGTGTCTCCACAGTTAAAGGAAGACTATCGTTAACATATAGGGGATTATTTTCTTAAACTAGGATTTTTTTGGGCAAAAAAATCCCCAGTTTTGTGGAGATTTTTTATATTTACATAGTTTGCGAGATGTGGATTTTTAGTCTTATTGGTGCGAATTGTTTTTCTCTTTGCGACTTTAATTACATTCCCCCCATTCTGGTCTGAGCTGGGTTTAGCCGGATAATCCAAAAAATTTAAGTGATTCAGGAGTAAAGTCAGAAAAATTTGTGCGATTCGAGTTTTTGCTCAGTTTTATCAAGTTTTTTCTTGGCCTGACTTTTTCATATTGATAAATAAGGTACAACTGTGGATGGGAGTTTGGTCGAGCTTTCTTTAATAAAAAAATGAGATAAATTTGGATTTAGTGAATAACCCCCATAAAGTGTTTTTTTTTTCCAGAAAGCAATTAACACAATTCAATGAATGAGAATAGTGGAATTATGATGTTTATCTGCTTGAATATTTCTTGCCAAATATGGACCTAATTACTTTCTTCCAGTCATGTGACTGCTTTTTGTGATTGCATCCCTATACCTCTTTTAAAATTATAAATTCCCAGGCTAAACCACTGATTTAAATTAGATCCACTAATGATGCCTTGGTTTTGCTCTACCGGTAGCTAGAAACTGGAAGGAAGTAGATAGGTGCAGGATAGGGCAATAACTTATACTTATTAAAGGGGTTCTGTCATGGGAAAATGCATCAATTAATAGCTCTCCTCCACCAGAATCCTGCATTGAAATCCATTTTTCAAAAGAGCAAACAGATTTTTTAATATTTAATTTTTACATCTGACATGGGACTAGACATGTCAGTTTCCTAGGTGCCCCCAGTCATGTGACTTGTGCTCTGATAAATTTCAGCCACTCTTTACTGCTTCACTGCAAGTTGGAGTGATATCACCCCTCCCTTCCCCCCCCCAGCAACAGAACAATGGGAAGGTAACCAGATAACAGCTCCCTGGTAGACACGAAAACAGCCTTCAGTCGTAAAAATTCCAAGTCCCACTGTGACTCATTAAGTTACACTGAGTAGGAGAAACAATAGCTCGAAAGCACTTTTATTGTGCAGTGCTCTTAGACGGAGGGTGATTTTTTTGTTTGGGGAGGCTAAAAGTGGCCATACATAAGTTGATTTAATGCATGTGCTGTGCAATTAATTGCCACACAGTCTGTATGGTTAATCAAATCATAATTTTGCTATTAATCATGATGACATTTTGTTTATCTATAAATAAGTAAGAATACCTACACTGCACATTTCAGGGCACCTACAACTATGCTACATTTATCTACCAGCAGCTTAGCAACACATTTAGGCTACTTAGGAAAAAGGAAAATGCATCTCAGCTAGACGTCTTTGGTTTAAGACTAATGGCACATCATTTTGGTGATAAAATGCATACTTTTGCATGTGCGCACTGACAGACTGATGCTACACCTTTCAATTTATTTTGACAACAGAGGCAGAGAAAGCTCTTTGTGTGCTATGAGCCTAAAGGTTACATAGGTTACCATAGGCAAGGGGTCCCCAACCTTTTTTTACCCGTGAGCCACATTCAAAAATAAAGAGTTGAGGAGCACCACAGGCATGCAAAAACTTCCTGGGGTGCCAAATAAGCACTATAATTGGCTATTTGATGGCCCCTATGTGGACTGGCAGCCTACAGGAGGCTCTGTTTGGCAGTACATATGTTTTTTATGCAACCAAAACTTGCCTCCTAGCCTGGAATTCAAAAATAAGTACCTCCTTTGATGTCACTAGGAGCAACATCCAAGTGGTTGGTGAGCAGCATGTTGCTCGCGAGCTACTGGTTGGGGATCACTACCATAGGCCTAGTAGGTTAAATAGATTATCAGCAGTACCAGGCCTGGACTAGGCTTCAAAATAGGCCCAAGTTTTCCAAACAGTCCCCACCAGCCCTATAACTAGCGTCTTTCTATGGCATCTTACAGCAGCCCCTCTGGAATTTGCCAGAGCCCACAGATTGCCAGTCTGGGCATGAGCAGTACCCAATTCAGTTATAGATTAAAATATACAGGCATCTAAAGTAAGGAACACCATGTGTAAGAACTTGCATTGACACCAGACACCAGGTGAGTGTATGGATCCTCAATAGTTTCGTCCCAGTCCTCCAGTGGGTTCCATACCTGGTCCTCTATTGTGTTAAGGCCATGGGGTAAAGATAAGGTGCCAAACTGCTGCAGGCACTGGGCCCATGGAGGCCTCTAGTTCTAATACACTCTGTTCAACCTCGCTGGTGCACTCCCGTAGGACTTGCATGTCTTGGAGGAGGAGGGAGATGGTGACTTTGATCTTGTTTACTCTGGAGTCTACCTTTGTTTCCAATGCTTGTCTGGTCTGCAGCAGTTCAGGAAGTATGACTTGTAATGATGGCTCGTCGGTGTAGAATGAGAAGTGGCTATGCCTAGTCTAGAGCCTGTCATTCTCTGATGCGGTTGCAATCTTGGTCATGCGTCTTAACAAATTTGTCAATTTTGTTGCCTCCGTAGTCTGCTGTTTTCTTGTTCCCTCCAATATTTTGTGTCTAGGTGTTGTTCTGAACCATCGGTTCTGGTTTCTGGTCTGTGGTGTTAATCAGGATATATGTTGAATGACTGATTCAGACAGAGCTCCAGCTATGCCTTTCTGTCTACATAGCTTGCCTGGCCATGCCCCCTATGCATATGATTTTTACACATTTTTAGAAGATACATAAATATTAATTTGTATTCAAGCCTACCAAAGCAAAATGAGTAATTTATTCAGTTTCCAAAAAAAAAAATGAACACAAAATTTCAATTTTGCAGCTCCCTTTCTCCCAGAAGCCAGGAGCCTTCTGATGAGTAGTGTATACACATTTTCATGGCTGACATCTTTGTTTTATGTGTTGGAAAACCCATAACAGTAAGGAAGCCCCACAATTTCAAAAACCATATTTTTTTTAGAAACCAAATTATGGAGAATTTAAAATGGGTAAATACGTCCTTGTACACAAAACTATGACTTGTATGTCAGTGCTATTTTTACTTATTGTGATTTCCTTGTTAGAATTGTTCTCTAAACCAGAAATAAGAGTCAACCCCCAGAAGATTACAGAAGGAGTTGATGTGATGCTGACATGTTCTACCAGTCTCAGTCCTGCTAGAGCTACTACTGAATTGCAATTTGCATTCTACAAAGATGGACGAACTGTGCAAGACTTTACATTCAACAGAACATTTCAACTTAGTCCAGCTCAACTGGAAGATTCTGGAGATTACACATGTGAGGCAAGAACTTTGAGCACCACAGTAAGGAAGATGAGTGGAGTATTAGAAGTTTTCATATCAGGTGATACATAGAATCATAGCATCTGATAGCTGAAGCGCTATGGCAGGGGTCCCCAACCTTTTGGTGAGATGGTGAGCATCACAAGCATGAAAAATATTCCTGGGGATGCCAAATAAGGGCTGTAAATTGGGTATTTGGTAGCCCCTATGTGGACTGGCAGCCTACAGGAGGCTCTATTTGGCAGTAAAAATGTATTTTATGCAACTAAAACTTGCCTTCAAGCCAGCAAATATAAGGGAATTACTGTGTTGAGGGAGCAACATCCAAGGGGTTGATGAGCAACATGTTGCTCTCAAGCAGGTAGTTGGGGACCACTGGTCTATGGGTATGCCATCTTTACAGGTTGTAAATAGGTAATTTCTTATTTTAACTTTCAGCTTTTCGCCTTTCAACTTCATAGTTTCTCCTCTGGTTCTAGATGTCTTCGTTTTTCAGAAAACACTTGCCTTCTGAATATTTAAGATTTTTACCTGATTTTTATCTATTTATAACTGTACATGGTAACTTGGACTGTTTCATTATTATTACGATCTTTCTTTAGGTAAGGTATGACGTATAACATAGAGATCTAATGTATTGTGATGAAATGTTGCCAATGTAGCCATTAAAAAAATGAGCCCTATTATGTAGATATCTATATTGTTACAAGAACTAGAAGAAATCTAACTTGTATTATTCATCTCTCTAGAACTATTTCCATATCTAGGAATAAGAGTGAACCCCAATTCAGTCATTGAAGGGGACACCTTATCCATATCCTGTGACATAGACAGTTATCAATCATCAGGCACCCTAAAATTGCAGTTTGGATTTTACAAAGACAAAGAGCTTGTTCAGTTTAATTTATCTAATAAATATCACGTATACTCAGCTCAACTGGAGGATTCCGGGAATTATTTCTGTGAAGTAAAAACTTTAGACATTCGCTTTAAGAAGATAAGCCAAGAAGTCAATATAAATGTACAAGGCGAGTGGCAAGTTCATACCTTAATTCATTCTGTTCTGCTGAACACATAGGCACATAGAGTATGTAAAGGTATTAACATCTAGGGGCCCATTTACTAAGGGTTCGTAGTGGAATCAAAGTGAATTTTCAAATTCAAAAACTTCGAATTTCAAAGTAATTTTTTGAGTATTTCGACCATTGAATAGCCCAAATTCGACTTCGATTCAAAGTACAAATACTTAGAGTATTCGACCATTCGATAATCGATGGACTGTCTCTTTAAAAAACTTCGACTTTACCACTTCGCCACCTTAAACCTGCCGAATTGCTATGTTAGCCTATGGGGACCTCCTAGAACCTATAGCCAAAATTTGGCTAAGTTTTTAGAAGTCCAAGTTTTTTTTTGGTAAAATCGTTCGTTCGTTCGAATAAATCGTTCGAATCGCTCGAATCAAATGATTTAATCGAACGATTTTACTTACTTATCGAAGTAATGCAATTTGATGGTCGAATTTCGAAGTTTCCTTCATTTCGAAATTCGACCCTTAGTAAATGTGCCCCCCCAATATTGGGTAAAGTGTAACCTATGATCTGTGGGAGGGTTGTGCTTTCATTGGTCATTGGGTGTTTTGGGTATCCCAAGGTATAAAAAGGGAGGAGTTGCCATATTCTTCCTATTCGGACTCTACTCTATAAGGGTGTGGGTGCTGATAGAAATTCAGAGGTCTCATAGAGGAGAAGCCTTGACCCTAAAGTGTGGAGGACATCTAAGTGGAAGACTTAGAAAGGGAGTTAGTGGTTAACTGCTGTCAGAAATACTCCAGAGGTGTAAGAAGGGCCAACTAGAATGAGGAGTTCGATGCTCCACAGGCAGCATGGGTTTAGTTCCCGGGTGACACCTGCCAGGGTAGATGTTGTATTTCATAGTGGAGGGATTCAGAGTAGAGTACATTTATTTTAGTAGTACTTTACTATTTTTTCCACATACCTTTAAACCTGTGAAAACTTTTATTCATTTTCTGTTAGTCACTATATATTTTTTTCTTTTCTAGAGTTATTCTCTACCCCAGTACTGAACACGAGTTCATTTCCAATTGCAGAAGATTCAGAAATGACATTGCATTGTATCACTCAGAAATGCATTAGCCAAAATACAGAACTGCAATTTGCTTTCTACAGAAATGGGGAGCAGGTGCAACATTTCAGTGCCTCCAATAAATATCACATCCTCTTGGCTCAACTGAAGGATTCTGGGGTTTATGTCTGTAAAGTACAAACATTAAACAGTAGCGTTAAAAAGATAAGTCAAGAGTTAGATATCCATATACAAGGTGAGTATAAAAAGGAGCCACAACTCTTAACTCTCACAACTCTAAAGTGGGTTGCGGCTGGGGTACAGAGTGGGCCCTTGAGGCAAGGAAAAAATCCTTGGGGATGCCTTATAAGGGCTGTGATTAATAGCCCCATGTGGTCTGCTAGAAAAAACATGTCTTTATGCCTCCAAGGTAGGAATTTCAAATTGGGCACTTAATATGAGGCCACTGGGAGTACCATGTTGTTTATGAGCCCCTGGTTGGAGATCATTGCTCTAGATTACATCTTAATACTATGGGACCCTACTACTGTCATGTATGGTGCTACGCAGTGCCGATTCTTGCATAAGGGCCAACTTACCTGTCGGGAGGGGAGGCAGGAACACTAATGCGAGAGAGTGCAATTGCGCTCTCTCGGATTAGTAAAGCCGAATTTCCGATTTAAAAAACGGAAATTCGGCTCTTAAAGGTACCAGGAGCGATTTTTGCCGCCCCTGGAAACCTCTCCGGCGTTGCCGCCTGAGGCGAGCGTCTCAGCTCGCCTCATTGGCGGCGCGCCCCTGGTGCTATGGTGCTTTTTTCCCTATGTAAACATAACTCACAGTCAAAGAACAGTTCTTCTATGAAGGGCTCTTGATAAAAATGTGTATTTCTACCCCCAGAGGAACACAAATTTGACTATAAGTATCATTCATGAAGACCTGTCATATTTCTAAGTTCTTGCCCTACTAATACCAGATGCCATTATTATTAACTTGTAAGTGGTAGTATTTCCTTGTGGTGGTATTTCCTTGTAAGTGGTAGGTTTGGACTCAAACCTCTGCACTTTAAAACTATGCTGACAAACAGTTCAGTCTGTAAAAAACACCATAGGTCACCATAAGATGAACACATTGCCCTATTTTCTTAATATAAACTCTATACCTGGCAAAATCCTGAGTAATAGCTGGTAAATCTGTCATGGTCAGAGGATGGCGACATTAACTGAGGCACATATTTGCAAAATATTTAAAACGACAGACACACACTGCATGAAAAAAAAAAGGGTTCCATACAGTATCTAATAATCATAACGTTGTGTTTACTCTTAGAGAAGCCACAGACTTACACCCTTCTAATAGCCAGTATGGTCCTGCTCACTCTTCTACTCATTGGCTTTGTCCTTGTGTTTAATTATAAAAACAAACTACTGGCTTCTCTCAATGCCTGTTGGACATCCCATTACCAACCACAACGAGGTAACAAATGACAATATCCCTCTCTGTTCTATTCTTCCCAGTATTGGATACTTTATGGGAACATGGGGGGAGGGTAGAGGACACACAATTCTGTACTGATTCTAAGTGACTATGAAATAACAGGACAAGAAGGAAAGCTGATTGAGAGTGGGTGGAGTGAGGGAGAAGATACCTTGAAACTAGAGCATCATTATTCTTCTTTAATTTGTGATGTTAGTCTGGAAAATTAAAATTACAATATAAAGAAAGAGATTTAGGGGCCGATTCACTAAATTCGAGTGAAGGATTCGAAGTAAAAAAACTTCGAATTTCGAAGTGTTTTTTGGGCTACTTCGACCATCGAATGGGCTACTTCGACCTTCGACTACGACTACGACTTCAAATCGAAGGATTCGAACTAAAAATCGTTCGACTATTCGACCATTCGACCATTGATAGTCGAAGTACTGTCTCTTTAAAAAAAACTTCGACCCCCTAGTTCGGCAGATAAAAGCTACCGAAGTCAATGTTAGCCTATGGGGAAGGTCCCCATAGGCTTGCCTAAGTTTTTTTGATCGAAGGATATTCCTTCGATCGTTGGATTATAATCCTTCGATCAAATTTTCTGCGCTAAATCCTTCGACTTCGATATTCGAAGTCGAAGGATTTCAATTCCTAGTCGAATATCGAGGGTTAATTAACCCTCGATATTCGACCCATAGTAAATCAGCCCCTTTATCTATTTTACATTTGTTCATCCCCTGAATGAGTTTATGAGACTTTTCCTGATATTTAGATGAACTACATAAAGAGGTCGAAGAAGAGGAAGTGGGAGAAGAGTTATGCTATGCCCACATTTATTTTAAATCAAGCAAATGTAAGTGCCACTGATTTGGTTCAGGTTTCTAGATTTTCATTATGGACAAATAACACCAAGGGGCTGATTCATGAAGCTCGAGTGAAGGATTCGAATTAAAAAAACTTCGAATTTCGAAGTGTTTTTTGGGCTACTTCGACTATCGAATGGGCTACTTCGACCTTCGACTACTACTTCGACTTCGAATCGAACGATTCGAACTAAAAATCGTTCGACTATTCGACCATTCGATAGTCGAAGTACTGTCTCTTTAAGAAAAACTTCGACCCCCTACTTCGGCAGCTAAAAGCTACCGAAGTCAATGTTAGCCTATTGGGAAGGTCCCCATAGGCTTGCCTGAGATTTTTTGATCGAAGGATATTCCTTCGATCGTTGGATTAAAATCCTTCGAATCGTTCGATTCGAAGGATTTAATCGTTCGATTCGAAGGATTTAATCGTTCGATTCAAAGGATTTAATCGTTCGATCGAAGGATTATTCCTTCGATCGTTCGATCGCAGGATTTGCGCTAAATCGTTCGACTTCGATATTCGAAGTCGAACGATTTTAGTTCCTAGTCGAATATCGAGGGTTAATTAACCCTCGATATTCGACCCATAGTGAATCGGCCCCCAAATATGATTTTAACTAAATTTTTTTCATTCATATTAAAATGTTTTGTTTGAAGAAGAAGCGTTGGTTTTGATTACAGCAGGTTTGCTGTTTGGACATCTTTTATATGTTGTCATAACAAAGCCCCACCTGATCTTCTATGTTCAGTGGTGCCATGGATAATGCATATTCGTGAAAAAATAAGCCATGCTCATTTGAATTTAATTATAACATTATGGGCAAATATGTTTAGGGCATTTTTATTTCTGTTTCTGGTTATCAATAATGTAAACAGTTTGAACTTCTCAAATAGGGCCTTCATTGGCCATCTTAAAACTACTCTTTTCTTTCAGATCCTCCAAATCAGGCCACAGATACTGTGAGTATCTTAATGAGGTACAAAAGGTTTTGTGTATATTTATGACTATGCAGATTTAATTTACTATATGGCATGAAAGATATCCAAAGCATATCAGACTATACTAAATAAAAGTATTTGAAATGCTGAAACAATATTTTTGACCATTAGAACTTTATTGTTCCTCAGGAGAATTTTTGCAGTACCCAATGCTGTACTTGGTGCGAAGACTGGTATAAAGACTAAATTTTGATGCTCTTGGATTTGTTTTGATTTTGTTTACTGTTGCACATTCTCTTGTCTAAATCAACACCATGGACTCAGGCAATAGTATAAAAAGTGAAGAAAACCAAAGAGGTCTTGCTTGAATGCACATAGAAGATGTTTGACCCTCCTGACCACGTAGCGTATTGCCCAATGATATATTTTGAAAATTCCAATAACTTTCATAAACTTTTTGTACATTCAAAGGTACTTATTTGAAAAGCTGACTCATTTCAACAAATTGATGATTTTTTCTTTTTATGCTCAGGGGGTTTCATATGCAACATTGAAGACAAGATTCCACCAACAAGCTAAAGCTGAGCAAGACTTTGTTTATGGAAACTTAAATGTCTAGTAGCCTTACTGTGCATATAGGTTTGGGATTCTGGTTTACTTAACATGATAAAGGAAGGGAAAAAAATGGAAAATTGTTTTGGCATTGGTTGTCTGAGACCTATGGAGTTCTGATTCAGTGGACTCACATTGTTCCCCTCTTGTTACCTCAACAAAACTCTTCCTATAACCTCAAACAGACTCAACTGCTTTTCTATTGGAAACACAGAAGTAGTGTCATGAGTGTGCTTGAGAAAGGGCGAAAGAGCCTAAAGCTGGCCATAGATGTTGAGATTTTTAAAAGATCAGATCCTGATCGTGAGACCACGATCTTACGTACGATCGTACGAATTTACCGTCAACTAAAAAGACCAATTTGCCAGGAAAACAAAGGGGAGCTGCCTGCTTGGCCCTGCAAACATAGATAGATTGCACTGGGACCGACAAAGATTTTTTGACCTGGCCAATCAATTTCCTGACAGATGTCGGCCGAAAAATCGTAAGATGTACGATCGTTCGAATCCCACTAACCGCACGATAATTTCGAAGGATTGGTTGGGCTGCCCTAAAAACGGTCGTTCGGCAAGAAGAATCGGCGCGTCTATGGGGAGCTTAATAAAAAAGAGGTAAATGCTGCCGTCAAAAATCAAGCACAGCGTGTTTAGTCTGACCAAACCAAAATAAACATCTACCCACTTAACCCTTTAAGTGCCACAGAACGTAGAATCTACGTTCTGTGGAAAAGTAACTTGAAATGCCACAGAACGTAGATTCTACGTTCTGCAGCACTTCCGGGTTCAGAAGCGGAGGAGCGGCTGTTAGAGCCGCTCGCTCCGTTCCGCATCGATCCCCTGCCCCTAGGCAACGAGCAGAGCAGGGGATCGAGTGGCCCCTGGGGCGCGATCGCCCAGGGGCCCAAAAACAGCAGCAGGCACGTGTAACTTACGTGTCCTGCTGCTGCAGCCTACACCGCGCTGGATATCTCCGCCCCCACAGCACAGGCACACAGAGGACGTCGCAGATCTCTTCCTGGGGCCCTTCCAGATCGCCTGCAACAGTCTCCAGCGACTTTTTCAGGTTAGTGCAACAATTACACACACAAACACACCAACACACACTTATTACAGTAATACACACTTAGATTCACACTTACACACACTTACACATACATTTTTGGGGATTGGGGGGGTCACTTACACTCACTGCACTTACACACATGTGCACACGCACACATGCGCACATAACATGTAATTTACCATTTGTACACACGCACACGCACATACATGGCATTGTGGCTTTTTTTTTTTTTTTCTTATCGCATCGTCTCTTTTTTTGGCTGAAAAAAATGTTTTATTGCCATTACGAATAGTGTATTCGCTAACCGTACTGTGCAATATCTTTTTTATGTTATTTCGGTGATTATATTGCAATTTGGGGTATTTTGGTGCATTTTTAGCCATTTTATTGAATTTTTAGCCATTTTATTGCATTTTCAGCTCTGCGTATGTTGTGTTCACTTGTTTCTAGCCGTATAACCTGTTTGGCCCAGCTAAAATATTCAAACTGTGATTCTGACAGCCGATAACACTAGTCTGGAAAAAAAACATTGATTTTTGTGGTTTTATTGGATTTTTTTGCATTTCACTCTTTACTGCCTTATTTTGTTTTACCTTGTAAATTTTATCTACTATATATCCATTTGGGGGTCTCTGTGCGCCACATAGTTTGGTATATCTATGCATATTGGGCATCAAAGTGTTCAGTAGACCCCTGGTGTTCATATTTAGGATGTTTTATGCTGATACGTTACGAAATGTGGGGCATATAATGCGGTAGAATTCAAGCTTTGTGACGATTTTCCAAAATTTGATAAAAACCGTTGCGTTCAGCATTGCTTTGCAGTTTGGCAGTTTGCAGTAGAAACACTTATTTACCCATATTGGATTCGTCAGAATGTGTACTTTCTGAAAATATATGGTTTTCTGGGGTCTCTGTACTGTTATGGGGGTCTAATGTCGCATAATACACACACCAGGTGCTCATATTGCAGTAGCCAGAGCGTCAGCCGTGAAAATGTATATACACTATTGTCATTTGGGGGTCTCTGTGCGCCACATAGTTTGGTATATCTATGCATATTGGGCATCAAAGTGTTCAGTAGACCCCTGGCGTTCATATTTAGGATGTTTTATGCTGATACGTTACGAAATGTGGGGCATATAATGGGGTAAAATTCAAGCTTTGTGACGATTTTCCGAAATTTGATAAAAACCGTTATGTTCAGCATTGCTTTGCAGTTTGGCAGTTTGCAGTAGAAACACTTATTTACCCATATTGGATTCGTCAGAATGTGTACTTTCTGAAAATATATGGTTTTCTGGGGTCTCTGTACTGTTAGGGGGGTCTAATGTCGCATAATACACACACCAGGTGCTCATATTGCAGCAGCCAGCGCGTAAGCCGTGAAAATGTATATACACTATTGTCATTTGGGGGTCTCTGTGCGCCACATAGTTTGGTATATCTATGCATATTGGGCATCAAAGTGTTCAGTAGACCCCTGGCGTTCATATTTAGGATGTTTTATGCTGATACGTTACGAAATGTGGGGCATATAATGGGGTAAAATTCAAACTTTGTGACGATTTTCAGAAATTTGATAAAAACCGTTATGTTCAGCATTGCTTTGCAGTTTGGCAGTTTGCAGTAGAAACACTTATTTACCCATATTGGATTCGTCAGAATGTGTACTTTCTGAAAATATATGGTTTTCTGGGGTCTCTGTACTGTTAGGGGGGTCTAATGTCGCATAATACACACACCAGGTGCTCATATTGCAGCAGCCAGCGCGTCAGCCGTGAAAATGTATATACACTATTGTCATTTGGGGGTCTCTGTGCGCCACATAGTTTGGTATATCTATGCATATTGGGCATCAAAGTGTTCAGTAGACCCCTGGCGTTCATATTTAGGATGTTTTATGCTGATACGTTACGAAATGTGGGGCATATAATGGGGTAAAATTCAAGCTTTGTGACGATTTTCAGAAATTTGATAAAAACCGTTATGTTCAGCATTGCTTTGCAGTTTGGCAGTTTGCAGTAGAAACACTTATTTACCCATATTGGATTCGTCAGAATGTGTACTTTCTGAAAATATATGGTTTTCTGGGGTCTCTGTACTGTTAGGGGGGTCTAATGTCGCATAATACACACACCAGGTGCTCATATTGCAGCAGCCAGCGCGTCAGCCGTGAAAATGTATATACACTATTGTCATTTGGGGGTCTCTGTGCGCCACATAGTTTGGTATATCTATGCATATTGGGCATCAAAGTGTTCAGTAGACCCCTGGCGTTCATATTTAGGATGTTTTATGCTGATACGTTACGAAATGTGGGGCATATAATGGGGTAAAATTCAAGCTTTGTGACGATTTTCCGAAATTTGATAAAAACCGTTATGTTCAGCATTGCTTTGCAGTTTGGCAGTTTGCAGTAGAAACACTTATTTACCCATATTGGATTCGTCAGAATGTGTACTTTCTGAAAATATATGGTTTTCTGGGGTCTCTGTACTGTTAGGGGGGTCTAATGTCACATAATACACACACCAGGTGCTCATATTGCAGCAGCCAGCGCGTCAGCCGTGAAAATGTATATACACTATTGTCATTTGGGGGTCTCTGTGCGCCACATAGTTTGGTATATCTATGCATATTGGGCATCAACGTGTTCAGTAGACCCCTGGCGTTCATATTTAGGATGTTTTATGCTGATACGTTACGAAATGTGGGGCATATAATGGGGTAAAATTCAAGCTTTGTGACGATTTTCCGAAATTTGATAAAAACCGTTATGTTCAGCATTGCTTTGCAGTTTGGCAGTTTGCAGTAGAAACACTTATTTACCCATATTGGATTCGTCAAAATGTGTACTTTCTGAAAATATATGGTTTTCTGGGGTCTCTGTACTGTTAGGGGGGTCTAATGTCGCATAATACACACACCAGGTGCTCATATTGCAGCAGCCAGCGCGTCAGCCGTGAAAATGTATATACACTATTGTCATTTGGGGGTCTCTGTGCGCCACATAGTTTGGTATATCTATGCATATTGGGCATCAAAGTGTTCAGTAGACCCCTGGCGTTCATATTTAGGATGTTTTATGCTGATACGTTACGAAATGTGGGGCATATAATGGGGTAAAATTCAAGCTTTGTGACGATTTTCAGAAATTTGATAAAAACCGTTATGTTCAGCATTGCTTTGCAGTTTGGCAGTTTGCAGTAGAAACACTTATTTACCCATATTGGATTCGTCAGAATGTGTACTTTCTGAAAATATATGGTTTTCTGGGGTCTCTGTACTCTTAGGGGGGTCTAATGTCGCATAATACACACACCAGGTGCTCATATTGCAGCAGCCAGCGCGTCAGCCGTGAAAATGTATATACACTATTGTCATTTGGGGGTCTCTGTGCGCCACATAGTTTGGTATATCTATGCATATTGGGCATCAAAGTGTTCAGTAGACCCCTGGCGTTCATATTTAGGATGTTTTATGCTGATACGTTACGAAATGTGGGGCATATAATGGGGTAAAATTCAAGCTTTGTGACGATTTTCAGAAATTTGATAAAAACCGTTATGTTCAGCATTGCTTTGCAGTTTGGCAGTTTGCAGTAGAAACACTTATTTACCCATATTGGATTCGTCAGAATGTGTACTTTCTGAAAATATATGGTTTTCTGGGGTCTCTGTACTGTTAGGGGGGTCTAATGTCGCATAATACACACTCCAGGTGCTCATATTGCAGCAGCCAGAGCGTCAGCCGTGAAAATGTCTATACATATTGTCATTTGGGGGTCTCTGTGCGCCACATAATTTGGTATATCTATGCACATTGGGCATCAAACTGTTTAGTAGACCCATATGTTTATATTTAGGATGCTTTATGCTGGTAATGATACATGGACAATACGATGCTGGAAAGTTGAAGCTTTGAGGCAATTTCCAGATATTTCACCAAAACCGCCAAATTTGGCAAAGCCTTGCGACTCAGTAGTTTGGAGCAGAAAGGCATGGGTACCCATTTTAGATTCTGTAGAATGTGTAATTTCCAAAAATATATGGGGTTGGGGGGTAAACATATATTTCTGTGTTTTTACCCCACAAAAATGCAGTCAATGTGTTGATTTTTCATTAGCTGAAGTTACCCACGGGACTGTTTGTATGCGCTAACTTCATTTTGGGGCCTCTAAATGCCAGATACTTAGGTAAACCTATGAACAATGGCCACCAAACTGTTCGGAGGAACCATGGCAATCATATTTAGGGTGCTTTTTCTTAGTACGTAATGACACATGGGTGATATGGTGCTGGGAAGTTGAAGCTTTGAGGCAATTTTCAGATATTTCACCAAAACCGACAACTTTGGGAAAGCCTTGCGACTCAGTAGTTTGGAGCAATAAGGCATGGGTACCCATTTTAGATTCAGTAGAATGTGTACTTTCCAAAAATGTATGGGTTTGGGGGGTAAACATATATTTCTGTGTTTTTACCCCACAAAAATGCAGTCAATGTGTTGATTTTTCATTAGCTGAAGTTACCCACGGGACTGTTTGTATGCGCTAACTTCATTTTGGGGCCTCTAAATGCCAGATACTTTGGTAAACCTATGAACAATGGCCACCAAACTGTTCGGAGGAACCCTGGCAATCATATTTAGGGTGGTTTTTCTTGGTGCATAACGATACATGGGTGATATGGTGCTGAGAAGTTGAAGCTTTGAGGCAATTTTCAGATATTTCACCAAAACCGACAATTGTGGGAAAGCCTTGCGACTCAGTAGTTTGGAGCAGAAAGGCATGGGTACCCATTTTAGATTCGGTAGAATGTGTACTTTCCAAAAATATATGGGTTTTGGGGGGTAAACATATATTTCTGAGTTTTTACCCCACAAAAATGCAGTCAATGTGTTGATCTTTCATTAGCTGAAGTTACCCACGGGACTGTTTGTATGCGCTAACTTCATTTTGGGGCCTCTAAATGCCAGATACTTTGGTAAACCTATGAACAATGACCACCAAAATGTTCAGAGGAACCCTGGCAATCATATTTAGGGTGCTTTTTCTTAGTACGTAATGATACATGGGTGATATGGTGCTGGGAAGTTGAAGGTTTGAGGAAATTTTCAGATATTTCACCAAAACCGACAATTTTGGGAAAGCCTTGCGACTCAGTAGTTTGGAGCAGAAAGGCATGGGTACCCATTTTAGATTCAGTAGAATGTGTACTTTCCAAAAATATATGGGTTTGGGGGGTAAACATATATTTCTGGGTTTTTACCCCACAAAAAATGCAGTCAATGTGTTGATTTCTTAGTAGCTGAAGTAAAGTCCTGAACAATTTGGATGTGCTAACTTCATATTGGTGTCTCTAAATGCCAGATACTTTGGTAAACCTATGCATAATGGGTATCAAATTGTTCAGTGGACCCCTGGCAATCATAGTTCAGGTGCTTTTTCTTGGTACCTAATATAGTTTGGGATATGCGGAGCAGCAAAATAAAACCTTTGAAATGATTTTTCAGAATTTTGAATTTTTTGTTGAAAAACCGCTATGTTCAGACAAGCTTTTATGTTTGGTAGTTGGGAGTAAAGAGACATAGTTACCCATTTTGTAATCGGCAGAATGTGTACTTTTCAAAAATGTATGGTTTTCTGGGGTAAACCTACGGTTTCAGGATTTTTTGCCTTGGAATCTAAAGCATGCCGTTTTCTGCCTTAGTGCTTTCAAAATTTGGTAATATACTGCCGGGAGTTTTTGCTGTACAGAAATCCTAAATCTCCCTAAAACTATACATATCTGGTATTGGCACGTTCGAGAGACATAAGGCTTTCCAAATCAGTTGGATTTTCATCCGTAAAATGAAATATTTTTCTGGTATAAATTGATATACGATGAAAAATGGTCATTTCTCTTTTTTTTTTGGTATTTAGCACTATAAATTTTTTTGCACAGGTGTAAAAACATGAAAACTCAGGCAGATTTAGAAAGCTCAGTTTCTACCGAAAAAAACAATGTATAGTTTTCCTAGGTAAACTATAGGTTTCCCCTCAGAAAATGCCCCTAAAGTGAGAGAGCACAAAATGTTTCAAAAACGGCTGGCATTTCGCGTAACCAAAATGTGAAATTCTGCTGGCACTTAAAGGGTTAATCAATACAGAACCCAACAATAACTTTCTCAGAAATGCTGATATCCTGGGAATACCCAATCAATGGTAGTACTGTAGCCAAATCAATAATGCTGTTGAAATCATTTATCCTTGTTTCTGGTATGCAACATGTCACATTCTTGCTTTCATAGCTTTTCTCTACTTTGGTCTCTTCAGCTTGAGCCACTTAGCAGGCTTGTGCTGTTCTAAATAAATATTTTCTACTTTCATGGTAATGATTAAATTGTATAATAAGTTTGAATTCAATGAGACAAAGATTTTGCAGAGTGCATGAGCAATATGGCAGAACCCATTAAAAATATGCGTCATAGATTTAATATACTTGCACCATTATACTTTACTGTCTGCGAGTGTATTACTTCTACAGAATACCAAGTATGTTTCCAAAGTGAGGCTTCAAGTCTTAATAACAACACTCTAGATAGGGGGTGCCCAACCTTTTTTTATCCATGAGCCACATTCAAATATAAATAGAGTTGGGGAGCAACGCAAGCATGAAAAATGTTGCTGGGGGTGCCAAATATGCCCCTATGTAGACTGGCAGCCTATAGGATGCTCTGTTTGGCAGTACATACATACTATATATTAGTGATGTGCGGGCCGGCCCGATACCCACGGGACCCGCAGGTACGAGCAGGTACGGGCCTACTTCTCACTCCTCTTCACAGGCGGGTGCGGATTGAGATCTTCTTCCGCTCTGCCACCTTCAAATGACGGTTTCCGTCATCCTGCTTTATAGCCGCGTGACGGCTCACCTCACCCCTTTTGTCACGTCATCGGCGGGTCACCGCGGGTCTATAAAAAATCTGATTGAAAAAGGAAAGGAACATTACACTAATTCTTAGTGAAAAAATATATGAAAACCTCTAAAAGTCTGAATTGATTTAGAGTGGTCCAAAAAGATCAGCGCAGTTTTCATTGACTTCTATAGGACCTCGACAACTTTTACTGGTGAAGTTTTGTATTAGTGGTTTACGTGGTTCAAAAATTTGTCCTAGTGAATGGCATTATGAGCAACAATCAGCATGGCTTTATGAAGGATAGGTCATGTTAGACGAATTTGATGGCTTTTTATGATGAGGTAAGTAAGATGCTGGACAGTGGGGGGGGCAATAGATGTGATCTATGTAGATCTAAAGCGTTTGATACTGTGCCCCACAAACAACTGCTTTCTAAACTAAGGTCTGTTGGGCTTAATGAAGTCGTTTGCACGTGGATAGGAAACTGGCTACAGGATCGGGTACAGAGGGTCATTGTTAATGGGACATTCTCTACTTGGAGTAAGGTTCTTAGTGGGGTCCCCCAGGGCTCGGTATTGGGTCCACTTTTATTTAGCTTGTTCATTAATGACTTAGGGAAGGGTGTTGTAAGTAATGTATCAGTGTTTGCAGATGACACAAAATTATCCAGCCCAATTAATTCCATCCAGGATGTGGCACTTGCAACAGGATCTTGACAAACTGGCAATCTGGGCAGCTAAGTGGCAAATGAGATTCAATGTTGATAAATGTAAAGTCATGCACCTGGGATGTAAAAATATCCACTTATACCCTTAATGGGACTGCACTAGGCAAATCCATTATGGAAAAGGACATTGGAGTCCTTGTAGATGATAAACTTGGCTGTAGCAAGTAATGCCAGTCAGCAGCATCAAGGGCAAATAAGGTCTTGAGCTGTATTAAAAGGGGCATAGAGTCACGGGAGGAGGGGGTCATTCTTCCACTGTATAGAGCACTTGTAAGGCCCCATCTAGAATATGCCGTACAGTTTTGGTCTCCATCACTCAAACAGGACATTATTGTATTAGAGAGGGTACAGAGAAGGGCAACTAAGCTGGTAAAAGGTATTGAAAATCTCAGCTATGAGGAAAGACTTGACAAATTGGGGATGTTCACGCTGGAGAAGAGGCGCTTAAGGGGTGATATGATGACTATGTATAAATATATAAGGGGATCATATAATAATCTCTCTAATGTTTTATTTACCAGTAGGTCTTTCCAGCTGACACAAGATCACCCAATCCGATTAGAAGAAAGGAGGTTTTGTCTAAATAATAGGAAGGGGTTTGTATTCGGGAATTGCCATCTTGGAGTCTGGAAGGAATTTCCCCCCCTCTGAGGCAAATTGGAGAGTTTTTTTTTTTTGCATTCCGCTGGATCAATTGGCAGTTAGGCAGGTTATATAGAGACATAAAAGGTTGAACTTGATGGACGTGTGTCTTTTTTTAATCCAACTTACTATGTTTTTACATGAAATAAATCTCAAATTTTTAGAGCTTTTTAAAAAAAATGAGTAAATCCGGAATTTTTAGAGATTGGTGGAAAACATCAAAATATGATTGTCATACCTCCCAACATTTTGGAAGTAAAAAGAGGGACAAAAAATGTTTTCCCGCACGCCGCGCAGCAATTTTTTTGACCACACCCCTTTCTGTGCCCACACCCCCTAATTACCATGTTTGTTTTACAAAATTTGGCAGGTTATGAAAGTTTGAAAATATTTCTCCTTATCTAAACTGTTTTTTTGTGTCTCAAAATTGTTACAAAGTATCTTATTTGCACCTGTTAGTTGTTCTGGGCTCTCTGCTAAAAGCCAATTAAGTGAGAAACTTTGTTTCTTTTTCTGGCTGTTCAGTGCAGAGAAAAGAGGGACTTTCCAGTACAAATGAGGGACTGCGGGTTGAGCTGTCAAAAGAGGGACTGTCCCTCCGAAAAAGGGACAGTTGGGAGGTATGGTCATTGTTAGTAAATGGTCTCCCTAGTGTGATTTGTTGTTGTACTATGTTTATTGAGCTGCCTTTTGACATTTTGAATAAATGCGTTCCTAACATCATACGACAAACTCGACATAGGCCTATGATTAAGGGATCTCATCCTGAAACGCTTTAGACACTTTTGTCCAGCAACCTGCTACAATAAATCCTGCCCAGAAGTGCCGTCTATGTCGAGTTTGTTGTGGGTTACAGTGGGGACACAAACAGAAGCGTAACCATGATGTTTCCTGTTGAGACACAAGATAAGGTGAGAGGTACACGCAGAATAAGTAACCAAAAAGGACAAATAGAGCATATAAGTATTATCCCTATAACAGTCCTTCCAGTTTTGCATTTAGGTGTATCTAGAAGCTCAAATAAACATTCTACCAAAATCCTTCCAAACTAAGCCTCAAGTCCTTCCTGACAGTTTTTTTTATTAATATTTTGAGCTTGTGCCATTTCTGGAACACAACCATACTGAAAGCTCATACTGTCCTGCAATGGCTGATTAAGTATGTTGTTTTTAACCTGATGCAAAAAAAACACAAAACTGCAAGGGCAGTGTGAAAATGACACCCTGTACAGCAGTTCAGATGTGGTCACTAAATACAGGAAAAGAGATGACACTAAGTTTCCATTTTTACAACAATGCTGTTCTGTCACATTCGCTTGCTATGCTGGTGCTGGTCCTGATGGCGTTCTTCTGTCAGTACTTTATTATTGATTCGATTTTAGTATAACAGTAAGAGGAGGCTGTGGGGGTTTCTATAACATAAATACATATTCCACTAACACAGAAGGTTTATAAAGTAACAAAAACACAATGGAAACTGTGTACTATAAGCAACGTAAATATATGCGTTTGGTGTTATATTTTTAGAGGGGAATTAAAACCATTGGGGAGATGATCCTATAACCTAAAATTGGACACCCAGTGGCCCATGAACTTACCTGGGCCCCATACCAATCTCAGGGTTTGCTATGTCTATTTTACACTGCCTTGAGTTACTCTAGCACTTCACTTCTTATAGGAGAAATAAAGCCTAACTAAAGAAGTAGCTAGAAATGTTGTACATTATGTTATATGCTTCTGTACCAGCCCAAGGCAACCACAGCCCTGTAGCAGTAAAGATCTGTGTCTCCAAAGATGCCCCTGTAGCTCCCCATCTTCTTTTCTGCTGATTCACTGCACATGCTCTGTGTTGCTGTCACTTACTGAGCTTAGGGACCCACTCACAATATACAGTACACATAGAATAGAAATGTCACAATATAAGGCTGATTAGTAATTAATACACATAATTACTACATGGCAGCACAGAAACCAGTGCAATTAGCATCAGAATTTAATAATCAGCAAACCTGTAGCATCAGTTTATATTACAGGGGAAGCTCATTTTCTGCTGGATAATTAGTGACGAGCCCTAAGCTTAGCTTCTCAACAGCCAATCAGAGCCCACTGAGCATGTGAGTGTCACAGACACTTTCCAAGATGGTGACCCCCTGTGACAAGTTTGAAGTCCTGGATCATTGCTGCTATTGACAAGCTGAAACTTTAGGCTGGTGCTATAAGTTCACTATATAAAATATGGCATTTTTAGCCACATTCGTTTTTATGGTTTAGTTCTCCTTTAAAAATTGACCTAATTTGTAATTGAATACATATACTTTACAGTTACTGGCACAAAAACGTAGACAAAACAGTACGCTGCATTGTTAAGATGGGTCAGATTAATTTGGATGAGTTTCCCTTGTAATTTATTAGCACCATTTTTGCTTAACTTCAGAGGATTTTTTAAAAATGAAATACATTTCGTGTTTCTTTCCTAACAAGGTTTTATTGAGTCTTTTCGGTTGCTGACTATATTCTCTATATTCCTTCTGAAATGGTCCAGGAAGTTTGGGTTTTTTCAGAAGTGTATTCTTTTAATATTTATTTATTATATGAGGGTACTGTCTGTATTTACTATAGACTTTAGACTTATGTAGAACATTGGGTAGACCTTAGCTTTTTGCCCAAATGTTTAAAGGAGTAGAGCAGCCCTAATACTAATTTAATAAGCCTATGTTCAATTCGTATAATATTAAGTGGTTGGAAAAGGCTGAATGAACATCCCCAAATTGCTCCAGAGAAAGATGAGGATATTGGAACCTGGAGTTAATTTTTTGTGACTCAATAATGGGAAATGTTGTTATATTTGTACCTCTATGACCTTGTACGTAAAGCAAAACCACGAAATAGTGCAAGTTCAAATACAATGAGGTAGTTTATTGTGTCCAAAATACAAGTCGATGGGTGGTACACGAATGCTTGCCAAAGATACTCCCACATAACATAAGTTTATATACCCATTTTGATGTCATAGATGGGGGTGATAACAAATGGGGGTATGCCAATACCATATATAGTCTGACTCCTCCTTGTACAATTAATGTCTAGATGATTTGCTTAGCCTTACAAGTTTTTCAGAGAATATTGCAACATATTGTTCCTAGTTCCAACGGTCCACAGCCTCGCAATCAGCTATTGGCTAACCATGGCCATTGTGGTATTTCCAGTAATTTGAGAAACACTTCTGCAAAAAGGGGCCCCACTAGACAGGCTGACATTATGCTGACACTCTGGAATTTAAGTAACAGAGTGGTGATCTTTTGTTTGTATGGCCTAGTATAAGCTATATGAGTGACCATTGTCCACAGTAGACCCTTATAGTCCATCCTGCCTTGGGCCCTATAGCGTTATGGCGTCATAGAGGGCGGGGGTGACAACTATCAACCCTCTGACACTAGCCATTCGTCCGTCTTAGGATTTAGACCGTTCCAGATATATTTTATAATTACAGACAGTAAAGGCTGCCCAAGTATGACTTGACGGAGAGTGTACGAGGGGTCACATACAGTATAGCCTCCTTCCTATTGTATTGTTCAGATTGTTTTTGTGAAAGGCTGTGGCTTCTGTTCACTACCTCATCTGCTGATGCACCATGTACTGGTTGACATGGTGCATTGGCAGATAAAATTTTCAAACCTGCCCAATTGCCAGACCAAGCAATTTCCTTGGTCCATGGATATTGGTCGGGATTGGTGGGTCATCATACCCATACTAATAATCTTCATATCATATGGCAGTGCTCTTGGTTGACAGTTGTGACTCCCTCAATATTATATAAGTCTAGGTTGTAGTATGGATCCTCTATCAGTATGGAGAAATCATGTAGGGAAAATCCAAAATATGGTAAATATGGTAGGAGCACAAGTTAAAATAATGTTCCTGAGTAAAACGAAACATTGTTGTGCTTAAGGTAGTCTATACAATAATGTAGTCCCAAAGGATTGCAGTACTCATATACTGTTCTATAGGTAGCCTCTAATGAAGTACTGAGCTAGAAGTAGCTACTGAAAATAGAAAATACTTAGGGGCACATTTACTTAGCTTGAGTGAAGCATTAGAAAAAAAAATACTTTATATTAATCTTTTTTGTATCTTCAATCTTGCTGTTGTTTTGATCTTGAATCTGCTGTCATTCAAATGTTCCATAGTATTTTGCCCATTCTCAATCTCAATAAAATTTTTGTAATTAATAAAATAGAAAGCTCCATAGTGCAGCACTGTCTCTTTCTGAAAGCACATGACCAGGCAAACTGACCTGAGATGCCCTTGGTTCAGGAATTACATTTTATATTGTAGTGTGAATTATTTGCAGTGTAAACAGTGACATTTAGAAATAAAAACTACAACATAAAAATCACACAGAATCCCAGAGTATATGTGGGACATTCACTAAGATTCGTTGTTGTGCCAGCGTCCGCTTTGCCGCACTTCGCCAGGTGTATTTTCGCCAGCGCTACGCAAATTCACTAAAATCCGAAGTTGCACTCAGGGGAAGCGTAAGGTTGCAGAGTTGCGCTAGCGTTAATTCGCCAAGCAAAGCGAAGTTACGCTAGCGATGGTTAATTTGCATACAGTGCCAAATTGAAGTTACAATGGAGGTATATGTAGCAGCACTACACAAGCCTGGGAAACCTTCAAAACAGCAAATAAAATGTTTATTTTGCCCTACACTGTATAGTTAAGGTGCCATGAGTTAGGAAATGTAGGGGGGAAGGAGGGTAACCCCAAAAAAAATTTCGATCTTTTTCAGCCTATCACCCATAAAAAATGAAAAAACGCCAGCGTTTTTTGTGACTTAGAAAAATGTTTAACTTTTTTTGAAGCAATCCCTTTCTACTCTATTGCACTTCGCCTGGTCTGAGGTGGCGAAGGAAGTCTGGCGTAAAAGGTAGCGTTCAGAATCATTCGCGCGTAAGTGAATTTGTGTAGTTACGTCCGTTGTGCAAATTCACAGGCATAAGGGTGCGAAGTAAAACTAGCGAATTTACACCAGCGTCCGTTAGTGAATTGGCGAATTAACGAAAATGAGCTACGCTGGCGCATTCACGCTAGCGTTAGACGCTTCGTCGTTTAGTGAATTTGCCCCTTTGTACCATGTAATGATTGCGTGTTGAGATATCTCCCTGTAGCACTAGGTGCAGTTCTTTCCATGCTTTGTCTATCTTTTCTTAAAAGTAATATTGTCAGGCAGCAACGCCATCAGAATCAGGAAGCAATGACTAAGGAGAAAGCTGGCTAGTGAGTCTTGCAGAAAGTTCAACAGTGGAGTACGAGAGGGATTAAACAAGATTTTATTTTGGAAGTCAAGGGCAGGACAGGCACCAGGCACAGGTCAAGCATCCATTCTATCAACAGGATAGAAGCACTCCCAGGAACCTAGAAATATGAAACCTACAATGGGCAACAAGGTGGCAGTTAAATGAGATTTAGCAGGAATATGGTGGCAAAAGTGTGCAGAGGGCATCATTGAATGAAGCAGGCCAGCCCATAGGACAGTTGATAAGGACAAATAGTGTCCAAAACATAGTGACAAAAAGTTAGTAAAGCACGGAAAGGAGCTGATTCCCCCTGCCCATCACAGCATTATAGATCATCAGCCAGTAAGGAGCATAGCAAGCGCCGATTTGCTCCTGATATTTTAAATTACATCAAGCAACCCAGATGTGGTGGGGCACTCACTTAATGGGAAAGTGCTGGTGGCTCCTTAGAGGCTTAGGGAAAAGACTCAGACCTGAAGAATGGGAAAGGTTGTGATTATTTTTTTAAATTTTATGTTCTGTACTATCTATGGGCACAATGTATAAAATTAAGGTATATGTCCCCTTTAAAAGTCAAAGGAAACTGTCAAGCAAGTACTAGAAATGATAAAAAAAGCACCATGATATTGTAACATTACCTGTCATGCAAAGGCTGAGGCAAAGCATCGAATATTGGTCTGGTGCAAAAACCACATTGGCTTGAGATTCAAATCAAAGCCTTAACCTGAACTATGAGAAGAAAAGCGCACAACCACTTCCACAACCATAACACACAACAAAAAATACAATTATCTCCTGAATTCTGTAAGAATGGAAATGTTTAAATGGATTTTACTTTTTCAACTGAGTCTGGAATGAAATTTATGCTTTTAAAAGGCTATTTTAATACAAATCTTTAGTACCATATAGACAGTAGATTCTATGAAAGTTTATAATTGGTCTAGATTTATGTCTATTTTATAGTTTTGAAAGGATTTGACTTACATATATTAAAACTGCAATTTTTCAAGCTCTTACTTTTCAAGATATAACAAATGTAAAATCCTGGATATTTGAATGAAAAACTTTCACCGCCAAAAAAGAAATTCTATAAAAGTCAGTGGGGGTGTAGCTGAAGCATTGAAGCAAATTGATGTTCATGTTTTTATAGATTATTTCTATTTCAACATTTTTATTGGGATTTCCAAAGCATGAAAGATTTACTTTTTAACAAAGCATATCTAAAATGATGAAATTACATATGATCATATACCATGCAGCTTACAGTACAAGAATATACAACAATTGTATATAAAAACTATTAGGCATAAGGAAAATGAACCAGGAAAAACAAAGACACCAGGAAAAATAATATATAACCAAACCACTTCACATTTAGGGGCCGATTCACTAACTTCGAGTGAAGGAAAAAAAAACTTTGAATTTCGAAGTGTTTTTTGGGCTACTTCGACCATCGAACGGGCTACTTCGACCTTCGACTTCGACTACGACTTTGAATCGAAAGATTCAAACTAAAAATCATTCGACTATTCGACTATTTGATAGTCAAAGTACTGTCTCTTTAAGAAAAAACTTCGACCCCCTAGTTTGCCATCTAAAAGCTACCGAACTCAATGTTAGCCTATGGGGAAGGTCCCCATAGGCTTTCCTAAGTTTTTTTGATCAAAGGATATTCCTTCGATCGTTGGATTTAAATCCTTCGAATCATTCGGTTCGAAGGATTTAATCGTTCGATCGAACGATTATTCCTTAGATCGTTCGATCAAACTATTCCTTAGATCGTTCGATTCAAAGCCGAAGGATTTTAATTCCCAGTCAAATATCGAGGGTTAATTAACCCCTCGATATTCGACCCTTGGTGAATCAGCCCCCAAATCTCGCATGGTGGATTTACAGTTCAAGAATGTTTTGTGATAACACTTTTCTAATACCCCTAAAATTGAGTTAGTTAAAAGTTTAGTAGCTCCAAAATTTTAGATTCATGTTTAGAGTCAATTTGATCAAAATAAAGAGACCAAATATAAGTATATAATAAGTAAAATATAATAAGTAAACCAGAGCTTGAAGTGTGGTTCCTCTGATTTAATTTTAATGGCCTCTTGCCAACAGAGTTGGTTTAATTGCGGTAAGATTTATTTTGTGGAGGGGGGAGACTCCAAAATCCAGAACCGAAATATGGCCTTCTTAATAAAGCATAGAATTAAGTTAGAAATCAGCTTGGGGTTAGAATTACAATGTTTATTCAAAGTAAAGGAGGGAGGGCCAATGTGTAAAAGGGCATAGACTGGAGATAGCACTAGGTTGATTTTCAACTTTAAGATGATAAAATCTCTTAATGATCATACATAAGCAGTGGTCAGGCATTTTCATATTAGTTTGCTTTTTTAGACCTGCCCAAGTAAGGAGATTACCATTAACAGGATCCACCAAATCCTTAATCAACAATGGATGACGCTTCTTGGAAATAGAGAAAAAAGAGGAATACCCAGGTTTTGATTTTTTCCAAAGGAGTTGGTTAGGCATAAAATGAGTTAACATATGATTGAAACCATGTCTGGAAAATAAAAGTTTCCAGGTGAAAATAGAGTCCCTATACAGTGGATTAAGTTTACATTCAAGAGGAATGCCCTTCCATTTCAAGTGAAGAATCTCCAATGTGAGTATGGGTCACAGGGAAAAGTTTTAATGAAGGATTTATGAATTTCTTACCGTTTAGGACCCACTCTATGAGATATCTAGAAATTGAGGCTAAATTAAAGGTTCTAAAGTTAGGTAACTTTAGTCCTCCAAATGTAAAAGGAGCTTGCAATTTAGTTAAGGCAATTTTGGGTTTCTTATCACCCCAAATAAAAAAATGTATTGCTTTATCCAGAGACTTGATATCCGCATGTTTAATCAGAGTCTGTAAATTGGTTAAGGGAGAGATTAATTTAGGAAATATAAACATCTTGAAAAGAGCGACCTTACCCTTAAGTTTCAAGGGCATATTCATCCATTTGTGGCAAAGGGCTACTGTTTTATTTATAGCTGGAACAAAGTTAAGTGAATAAAGACTTTTTAAGTCTTTGGGAATGAAAAGCCCTAAGTATTTAAGATGCAGTTTAGGAGACTTAAGATTCAAGCTTCTAAGAAGGGGTTTTGATATTGAAGTGTTAATATTCATAATTTCAGTTTTATGTGAGTTTATTCTATACCCCGAGACTTTACCAGAATCCTGAAGTAGTTTATAGATGTCTTGTAATGATTTATTAGCATTTTGTACTATTATTAACAAATCATCAGCAAAAGCTAAAGATTTAAGGTGGACTTTGCCAATTTTAAATTTCTTGGAATGCCTCCGGTTTGTCTAAAGCTCTAATTAAAGGTTCAAGGGAAATGTTAAAGAGGAACTGAGATAATGGACACCCCTGCCTAGTACCCTTCTGAACTTTAAATGGTTTCGATTTTGCACCAGCTATTAATACTTGAGAGATGGGATTGGAGTAGAGATATTTTACAAAGCTAT
Source organism: Xenopus petersii (assembly GCA_038501925.1). NCBI lineage: Eukaryota > Metazoa > Chordata > Amphibia > Anura > Pipidae > Xenopus > Xenopus petersii. The sequence goes on from CM076686.1 coordinate 13,269,980, forward strand.
TAAAAGGACCAGTAAAACCAAAAGAATCTAAACAATTAAAGAGATGTCCCCAAACAACATTGTCAAATTCTTTTTCCGCATCCAAACGAATTATTGTGCATGGAATCTTACTTTTGTTGGCAAGAGCAACAACTTGTAACAAAGCTCTAATGTTCTTAATACCCGATCGTTTTTTTAGAAAACCATTTTGGGCAACGGAAATAATTGAGGGTAGAATCAACGCTAGTCTATCAGCCAAAATTTCGGAAAGTATTTTTATGTCTAGATTTAATAATGATATAGGCCTATAATAAGCCGAGAGAGCAGGATCCTTACCTTCTTTAGGGATTTTTATCAGGTTTGAAAGGGAACTGGATGGGAGAGATTTCCCATTTAATAATATATCATTAAAAAGGTTAGTGAGAAAGGGCCCTATTTTCATTTTCAGAGATTTATAAAAAATCGGGGGGAGACCATCAGGCCCACTAGCTTTTTTCTTCTTTAAATTGTTAATAGTATATATAACTTCTTCTATAGTAATTGGATTATTGAGGTCTTCCAGATGTTTAGCAGAAAGCTGTGGAAGCTCTAAATTTTCTAAAATGTCATTTTTAAACCTGGGATTTGGCTCGGAAGAGGAGTAGAGAGATTCAAAGTACTTTTGAAAAATATTTACTAGTTTTTGGGGATTGTTTGAAAGGGAGCCTTGTTTATCTTTGATACTAATCAGAGTGGATTTCTTATTCCAACAATTACAAAGGGTAACTAAAACGTTGTTAGCTTTATTACTTAGATTAGCAAATTTAGCTTTAGAGTACTGGGCAAAGTCTCTTAGGGTTAACCAAACCTTCAAGGAGGCAGAGACTTCCTTATACTTAATACAATTAGATTGAGAGGGAAATCGGTATAACAATCCTTTTGCTGGGTGATTAAAAGTTGTCATTAACATTACGTATAAGTCGAAATTTAAAGGCTGATATCTCCCCACGTAACACAGCCTTCCAAGAATCCCACAAGAGAGTTGGTTTTTCAGAGTACTTAATATTTTCTGTAACAAACAAGTCCCACCTGTCTAGTAGCAATTTGATAAAAATCAAGCTGCTCTGCTAAAGAAGTTGGAAAAGACCAAGGTACATAGTCTTTAACACTATGTGATAGGTAGTGATTAGTGATGGGCGAATTTGTGCAGTTTCGCTTCGCCGAAAAATTCGCGAATTTCGCGAAACGGCGAAAAATTCGCGAAACGGCGCCAGCGTCTCGTTTTTGACGCCGGCGCCCGTTTTTGACGCCGGCGCCCGTTTTTTCGACGCCGGCGCCCGTTTTTGGCGCCGGCGCCCGTTTTTGGCGCCGGCGTCCGTTTTTTCGAAAAAAAAATTTTGACGCCGGCGAATTTTTGACGCGAATTTTCGCGGCCGTTTCACGAATTTATTCGCCGACGGCGAATCGCGCAAATTTGCCGCGAATTCGCGCCTGGCGAATAAATTCGCCCATCACTAGTAGTGATAATTTGGGCTAAAATAGGAGCATGGTCAGAATGCACAATAGGACCTATGTCAACTGCAACTGTCTTCGCAATAATGTTATTAGAAACAAAAATATAGTCAATTCTGGTGCCCACCATATGTTGTGAGGAAAAATTAGTAAAGTCTTTCTCTGTGGGATGCAGCAACCTCCAGATGTCAGATTAGAAGATGAAAGGAACTCCTCAATCCATTGAGATTTTTTCCTTGTAAAGCTAGTGTTGGAATCAGTCCTATCTAAAGACCAAACATGATTTCATTAAGATCTCCTCCTAGAACAACATTAGACTGTGGGATTGATACAATTCTCTTCATTAAATCAACAAAAAAGCTTTCTTTAGTATGGTTCGGGGCATAAACCGAAATAAGATGCCATTTCCTATCATGGATTAACACTTCTACATAAACATATCTGCCTTGCTCATCTTTATGCGTTGAAAGAATTTGGGCATTTAAGTTTCGTTGGAATAGAATTGCTACTCCCCCTTTTTTATTAATAGCCGGAGAGACGGCCATTTCACCCACCCATTCTCTAAGCAGCATACCATGCAAATCACAGGATACTAAATAGTAATTATGGATCACCATGCGAGAGAACAAACTAGCACATCTGAATTTGAGGTTTTTGTAGGTATTACAAGAAAGTTAAGTAAAAGTAAACACCCTCATACAATTACACTAAGTATAATAACAACTAAATTGAGTGAGATCCAGAACAAATGTGACTCCATTATAGGGAATGTTTAGAGGACCTCCTTTTTTCCCTAGGAGTTGAAGACAGCCAACCCTCTAAATAGAGCAGTTGTCAAGAGAGAGAGCACCACCAGTGCTATAAGGATTACATTTCCTGCAGCAAATCATCTTCACTAGAGAGCAGTGGAGATCGACTTTTATGTGAAATAGGAGATCTAGACATCGATTTATGTTTAAGGTCACGGGACAAAGTGGGATCCTTAGTAGAAGTTTGGGTCACTTGACGAGATCTCTCAAATCTTTTCCCTATATGATCCCTTTGTGTGAGAGAAGATGATTGATCCGGTTTAGTGTTGAAATTTGGGGGGGTGGGAGTGAGTTAGTTTTGTTATGTTTTCCAAGATGTTCCACAAAACGCTGAGCCTCTAAAGATTCCGCAAAGATACAGGGTCCAGAAAGCAGGAACATTTTTAACTTAGCAGGATATAGTAGGACAAAATGTATGCCTAGAGAAACCAGTTGTTGCAATTCCTTTCTTTTTTTGTGATAATATAACTTAGTAGTCTTGAAAGATAAAAATTATATTGCCCTCAAATTCGAGCCCCTTCGATTTTTTGAAAGCTTGAAACAGAGCATTTTTGTCTGAGTAGTCCAGAAATCTGACAATGACGACCCTAGGTCTAGTCTGATGCAAATCATTGAGTGGCCCAAGTCTATGAAGTCTTTCAAATTTCAAAGGATGTGATTCCAGTGGGATCCCTCGTTTTTGAGGGATAATTTTTGTGAATCTTAAATAATCAGTTTTATGAGATTCCAAAGTTCCTAGAAATCTTAGATTATTACGTCTGGAGCGATTCTCCAAATCATCCACTTTAAGACAAAGTTCTTGTGTATATTTTTCTTAAAAGTCAATTTTCTTCTGAGCACTAAAAGTGTCATCGTAAATGGAGGAAACGGTGGCTTCCATTTCCGAGATTTTTTTGTCATGACTACCCAGTTGCTGAGAGATTTTACTTATTTCCGATTGAAGTTTTCCTATAGCTTTATCGATGGCTTGTTCATTGACTGGATTCAGAAGCCTTGCCACTTCGGCAGCTATTGCTGAGCGCTCTTGTTCAACAGCAGACTCCTGGGAAAGCATTTTTTGAGATTGACCTAGAACAGGCAAATTAGGAATCGTTTGTCTTGTGTTTTTCTTACCCTGTTTCTCATATGTTTTACCCATGAATTTGGATGACATCATGGGAATTGATAAAAATTGGTGATGACAACCAATATCAGAGAAATCCGACAAAAATAACCTCTCCTTTTTTCTTGTGTGTGTTTTTTTATTATTTTTTTAATTTATTTATTTTTTGTAATTACTAGTTTTCTATTTTTCTTCTTTTTTTCTTATTAATTTTTTTTTTAAATTTGTTTGGCTGTTTTACAGTATTATATTCTTTCCTATGTTGTTTTTGTTCTAACCAAAAAGTAGCTTAAGGAGTGAGAATGCCTCAGAAACACTCCAAAATATCAACAAAGTCCCCACACCAAAACCAAGTGTCAAGCTCAAATACTTGTGAATCGAAGTATTTGTGTCAAAACTGCAGTTTAGAATTAACGATCCTTAGGAACTGCCACAAGATGACGCAATTTAAACTACAGAGGTAAGCTGTAAAGCCGCCAGTGGTCTTGATTGTTAGCCTCGCTGGAAAGCCCGTAATAAAGAAGCCAGGACCATAAGCCGCCATTTTCTTTACAACCTTTACCTCAGGACCAGCGCCGGATTTCTTCTCCAGCCGCCCCTAGGCCGCGCGGTCCGACCAGGCAGCCGCGCGGTCCTAGCGCCGGCCTTCCCAGTGCGCTGGCGAAAAAACGCCGGCGCAGCTGGTGTAGTCGAATGGGGACGCGAACGTCCCCATAATGCGGCTGGGTGGCATGCCGCCCCTATTTTTTGCCACCCTAGGCCTGGGCCTATGCGGCCTTGCCGCAAATCCAGGCCTGCTCAGGACACTTCCTCGGGAAAAAGCCGGTCCACTGCCTCACAGGAGCACGGGATGGATTACACCTAATGTTCCAAAGAATCTCGCCAATATCTTCCTTGACCTAAGAAGTCAGCCGCAGGAAAAAGCAGGCAAGTGTGACAGACTTTTGCACTGGTCACTGGAGCGACCGCTCTTAAGCCTCCATACCCTTTAGGCGCCGAACCCGGAAGTCTAGATTATTTCTATATTTTTTATAGATTATTAAAAACATATTTTCTTTTCCACCATGTCATTAAGCATTCTTTTGGCAACAGACTACCAGACGGAGAAGCCTAATCCATCATGGTGATGCTAGCTAGGCTTGTGTCTGGCTGCTTGATCACAAAAAACATGATTCCAACTGTTCGGATTTTGCTCCTAGATCAGTCTATAGCTTGGTAGTGAGTGTTCCATCTGAAAAATGTGTCCCGATTCTTTTGTCCATGAAGCATGTGTGTAAATGTACAATATATTTACTAATAAGTGCATACATATATGGGTAAAATCAATGTTATTAAAAGTTATAATAGACTTCAAATTGTTGACTAATTAACGCTGCAGAGGAGTTCTATTCGAAGCATACTTATGTTTTAACAGGGAAATGCCCTGCACGTCTTTTGTCGCCATCAAGGCCACAGAGTTTCCTGTTATCAACTCAAAGCAGAAATCCAGCCCAAAAGTGTTTCTTTGTGCTCAGGTGCATAAACCTTAATTTGTATTGTCGTCTCATGTCAAAGAAATATGGGATCAATGCTAATTGAATTGTCATAAATGATTAAATAAATTTGTAAATTAAATATTTTTTAGCAACTGGTTTTGAATTTAGTGGGCAGAACATCCAGTATTGTTTGAAGGCTCATTTTTAATGTAACAATGATCTTATAAAATGTGTACACAACTCCTGGGCAGTACTTGGGGCCATAGACAAGACTTTGTGTGCTAATTGGATTTGAGTGTCCAAGACTCGTAGTGCACTGGTGGGACCCATAGGTTTAATTGCCCTATTGGCAGGGAAATTCCCTATTAGGTTTTCCCTTCATTTTAGTTTAAGAAGTCCTAGTAGCTGTTCCCTATTGGCCCAGGTGGAAAGTAACCACCTCATTTGAGCTTTAATATAGTGCCTGAAAGCCCTGTTCTGTTCCACTTTGGTCTCAATCTTCTGACCAGGGTAGATGTCTGTTGGGAAACTTGCACCAACAAGGCCGCAGTAAAGAGTTGTATCCTAGAAGGACAACCCCTTTAGAGAAGTTGAGGAACAGGGACCCCATTAAGAATGTGCTTAGAAAGCTACAGAATTAGTTCTGTGATAGACACCCTAGGAGTGTAAATTAGGTAGAAGTTTCTAGCAAAAGCAGTATTGTTGCTCCAGTCAATATCTGGGTAATTAAAATCCTCCATTATCCTTACTTTACCCAAACTAGCAGCCTTTTTTATTTGCATCAGGAGCTTCACCTCCTCCTCCTCCGCACTAAGGTTAGTGGGCCTATAATATACTCCTACAATTAATTTACTGGACTCTATACAATTAGTGAAGAACTCCACCCATAAGACTTCTGCCCCCTCATTTTCTAACATAATCTCCTCCTTTATATAAGCTTTTAAATCCTGCCTAACAAACAGACTTACCCCTCCTCCTTTTCTATTGCCTCTGTCCCTCCGAAACAAAGTATAGCCCCTGATATTTACTGCCCAGTCATGTGACTCATTCAGCCATGTTTTGGCCACACCAATTACATCATATTTTCCATTCCCTGTTAATGCTTTTAAGAGGGGCTTGGATGATTTTTTGGACAGACATAATATCAAAGGCTATTGTGATACTAAACTCTGGGTTTCATTTGGAGGGGTTGAACTTGATGGACTTTGGTCTTTTTTCAACCCGATTTAACAATGTAACTATATGATGTCATATCGTGAGGTCTATGGAGCCTCTGAGCAGACTGGGGGCCATATAAATTATTTGGAGGGCCACATCCAGTTTGGACCTTTTTTACATGAGAATTGCTGCTGTAGAGAGTGGAGCTCAAGTTGAGTGAAGCAGTGAGAAATTTGATGGAGGCCAGTAAGCCTCTGGGACCTTATTTGACAGCCCAGTGACTGCACATCGGGAACAGAGAATTATTGTAAACAGTGGGTCTTGGCAGGTGGGCCCACCACTATGACTTGTAGCCTAAAGCAAGTATCACATGTAACGCACCTTCTACTGGTAAGCTTGATAAAAACATTTTCACTATATATATATATATATATATATATATATATATATATATATATATATATATATATATAGAACCTTTTATCCAGAATGCTCAGGACCTGGGGTTTTCTGGATAACAGATCTTTCCATAATGTGGATCGTCATACTTTAAGTCTACTAAAAAGTAATTTAAACATTAAATACACCCAATAGGCTGGTTTTGCTTCCATCAAGAATTAAATATATCTTAGTTTGGTTCAATGTACTGTTTTATTATTACAGAGGAAAAGAAAATCTTTTAAAAACGTGGATTATTTGGATAAAATGGAGTCTATGGAAGATGGCCATTCAGTAATTCGGAGCTTTCTGGATAACAGGTTTCCGGATCCCATACCTGTACTATACATTTTCAGGGAACAGGGTATGGTGCATTCACATGCCCAGCACCCCTGGTAGTTACGGCACTGATTTAGTACTGCAAACAAAAAAAACCCCAGTGATAAATGTTATATAGAAAGATATAAATAGGGCACCATTTTTTTTATTTTTAGAAGGTGAGATCACAACTTGGTCACTGTATGCAGGAAAGGAAACTGGTATCTAGTTTAATGCAAGACGTGGCATTTGTGGCTAAAATCACCATGTGGGCGCAGGCTCTGCTGCTTCTTATCTGTAAGTACTGACAATTTAATTGATTTTGTTTTTATTTTGCGATGAGTGTCTCAGATGTCCTCAGAACTCTTTGTATGACCTTGCCTTGGATCCTCCACTAAATGCATATCTGTAAACAAATAGCATGATGATAAAAAACTTAGCTCAGGTTCAGATCTGACTGACAGAAAGTCTGACACATAGGAACTTGTAGGCCGGGCTGCAAGACTGATGAGCAGTAGAAGTAGTTGTATCAGGAAGGTCCTGTCTGCTTTGGGGAGGCTGAAAGAGATATGTGGCAACTGAGGCAACAGAAGCGCCTGGACCTGCCATGTGTGTTCTATCTAAAAACCCAGAGAGAATGCTCTGTTATAAAGAGTTTTATCCAGCCTTCTAACAGTATGGAGCCTTCTGATTTCTGATAGTGGTTCTCCTGTTGCCTCACCAAGGAGGTTCGAAGTCGTAGAGAGAGAGCGGGGAATGGGGTGTCACTTTGTGTGTCTACAAAGAAGAGCACTTCTTGTACATGACTGCAACAAAAATTAAATATCTGGTTCACTTCAAAACACCGGTTAAACTATAGTTAGCTGAAGATTGTGGGAGCTGTATTTTTATAATAGCTGGAGGTCTTTCAGTTTGTTGACTTCACTGTTGTTTCTTTAGTAGGCTTGGTTGTGATGCTCATTAACCTCTTTGTTTTGTTTTGCAGTAATGACATGCAGATGAGAGACACTTTTTAATGAATAATAATACAATGTCGATTAAACAGATGTGTGTGTGGATAGTTCTTCTATGGATGTCTACAAATTTGATAATAACATTTCTCAACAACCAAAGATTGATGTTACGCGGGCACATTCTCACTGGTGTATTTTAAGCCGGCAGAGAAACACCCAATATGGCCACCTCTGACTCCATTTCTCATGAATAAAGAACATGTGACATCACTAAGGGGCATATCTATCAAGGGTCGAAATTTAGAATTTGAAAAACTTCGATATTCAAATTCAAAAAGACTAACTGAAATTAAGTCAAAGTTTTTTTTTTGGCCAAAAAGGTCAGTTTTCGATCAAATAGGTCTGTATTCAGCTGAATTCGAATCACAGAAATCAAAGTAATTTAGCATTCGATCGAATTCAAATCTAAGTTTTCCCCGCAAAAATAGTCCACCAATTGACTCAAATAGGTTCTAGGAGGTCCCCCATAGGCTAAAACAGCAATTCAGCAGGCTTTAGATGGCGAATGGTCGAAGTCAAATTTTTTTCAAATTGGAATCGAATTTGGACTATTCCCTAGTCGAAGTACACAAAAAATAGGTCGAAATTCAAATTTTTTGAATTCGAAAATAACCCTCGACCATAAGGGGCATATTTATCAATTTGAAAAAACTTCGAAATTTGAATTCAAAAAGACCAACCAAAATTAAGTCAAAGTTTTTTTTTGGTTGAATAGGTCCGTATTTGAATCGTACGAATCAAAGGAATATCAGATTCGATCGAATTCGATTCAAAGTTTTTCCCAGAAAAAACTTTGACTCTTCAAAGTCCACCAATTGGCACCAGATAGGTTCTAGGAGGTCCCCCGTAGGCTAAAACAGCAATTCGGCAGGTTTTAGATGGCGAATGGTCGAATTTTTAAAGAGACAGTACATTTTCTATATTCAAATTTTTTATTTATTTTTCAAATTTGAATCAAATTTGGACTATTCCCTAGTCCGAAATTCACCTCGACCTTTGATAGATCTGCCCCTAAGTGTTTTTGGCCTGAAGAGCATCGGTACCAGTGGTCATATACTTCCCATTTATAAGAATGGAATCAAGAGGTTTTCATTTTAAATTTATGGACACATACCATAACACTAATGGCAAATACTTCAACCAATGCAGTGATAACAACGGCACAAGAGAAAAATAGAGAAAAATGAAAAGAAGCTAAGAGAAACAAAAAAGAAATAGACCCTTGATGTCACTGCTGATGCACTTCATCTGATATGGCTTCTCTTGACAACTTTGACTATCCTCATAATTTAAATCTTCCATCCCCAAACCACAGAATTGTTATCAATACCCAATCGGTAGCCTAGTTGCATTACTCATTATTTGGCAGCCTAAGAGTTACAGTCTTGTTCCTCTGGCTGATGTTTATGGCCTGATGGTACTTGCCTTCATGAAAAGATGATTTAGGCACTCGGGACTTGTCATTTAAGTTTGTTATTAATATATACTAACACTTAATTGTGAAATATGTTGTTGTCAGGCAAATGGGCTTGATTCAGTCAAATGGTCTCCAAGCATATCAAATGCTGGATTTTTTTTGCCCAAACCAGATAGGAGCAGACCCTGGATGAACTTGTACTATGAGCTATCTCCCATAACCCTGTATTCCCTCACTTGCTAAACACCATCCAACCCCTTCTTATACCTATCTAATGTATCAGCCTGTACCACTGATTCAGGGAGACAATTCCACATCTTCACAGCTCTCACTGTAACAAACCCCTTCCCAATATTTAGTTGGAAACCTCCTTTCTTCTAATTGGAATGGATGACCTTGTGTCAGCTGGAAAGACCTACTGGTAAATAAAGCATTAGAGAAATGTGTGCATGATACCCTTAATTGATCACCATGCATACAAAAGAGATTGATATTGATCAGTTAAGCTCCAAGAAACTGGTTGGACTCAGAGTTGTTGATGGGACATGTATCAGTGTTCAAATGTAAAGGACTGGAGGACCATATCCTAACTGTTTAGCCAGGTTTAACCAAACATAATCGAGACTTCTTGCCATTTCTGCTACATATTATAAATGACTGTACCTCATAACATTTACTAAGATGGTGATTTCTCTTCTAGAACTATTTTCTCAGCCAAAAATAACGGCCAGTCCAGATCCAGTCACTGAAGGTGCAGCATTGACACTGGGTTGTAAAGTCCGAATTACTCCACAGAAAGCAGCTTCTGCAGAGCGAATACAGTTTGCGTTCTACAGAGATGGGCAGATGGTGCAGAACTTCTCCCGATTCAGTATCTGGCAAGTTTTTTCAGTTCAAATGGAGGATTCTGGGGATTATTCCTGTGAAGTGAGAAACTCTGTCAACAGTCACAAAAAGATGAGCAAAACATTAGCAATCGGCATACAAGGTCGGTAGGGCTTGCTCTTTCCTAACTAGGTCAAAAGTTTGCAACACTATGGAAAAAACGTAAAATTTCCCCAAAATGCACTGGAGTCAATTGGAGGCCGAAATTACAAAGTGGTTAAAGGGATCCTGTCATCAGAAAACATGTTTTTTTCAAAACACATCAGTTAATAGTGCTACTCCAGCAGAATTCTGCACTGAAATCCATTTCTCAAAAGAGCAAACAGATTTTTTTTATATTCAATTTTGAAATCTGACATGGGGCTAGACATTTTGTCAATTTCCCAGCTGCCCCTGGTCATGTGACTTGTGCCTGCACTTAAGGAGAGAAATGCTTTCTGGCAGGCTGCTGTTTTTCCTTCTCAATGTAACTGAAGGAGTCTCAGTGGGACATGGGTTTTTACTATTGAGTGTTGTTCTTAGATCTACCAGGCATCTGTTATCTTGTGTTAGGGAGTTGCTATCTGGTTACCTTCCCATTGTTCTTTTGTTCGGCTGCTGGGGAGGAAAAGAGAGGGGGGTGATATCACTCCAACTTGCAGTACAGCAGTAAAGAGTGATTGAAGTCACATGACTTGGGGCAGCTGGGAAATTGACAATATGTCTAGCCCCATGTCAGATTTCAAAATTGAATATAAAAAAATCGTGAGAGCTGCCCCAAAAATGTGAGTTTTTTTTACTATAAAATCCAAACTTTTAGTAAAAAAAAAACCCTCAAATTTTTTGGAATTTATTAAACCCCCGAGGATGTTAAAAGTTAGAATAAAATAAGTACTCCAACTCAGACCTGCTGAGTCCATGTAGAAGTCAATGGAAGACATCCCGAACATATCCTGATCTGAGCTGGGTTTTGTGCAATAATCCGAAGATTTCATGGTTTTCCGGCAAAAATCTGAGTTTTCGGGTGTCAAATCTGAAAAATTAGTACAATTTAAATTTTGTTCACGTTTTCTTCGAGTTTTTTTTCCTGCACAGGAAATTTTCGGAAAAATGTATTGATAAATAAGGGTAAAAACCCTGTGCAGATTCAGTCGGAGTAGCTTTCAGAAAATAATGAGATATTTTCAGATTTTGATAAATAATGTATAATAATATAATTTATTATTCCTCTTGCAGGGCTATTCTCTGGCCCAGAAATTCGACTGATCCCACACTCATTACTTCCAGGGGGAAAACTGTCTATAAAATGCAATGTCAGCAGATCAGACACAATTAAACCTCGATTCAGATTTTACAAAGACAGGGTCCTGGTGCAGAATGAGAATTTATCCAATAATTATTATATGAATTCAGTTCAGCTGAAGGATTCTGGGAATTATTCTTGTGATGCCCGTATAAATGGCACAGTGAAGACAAGCAGAGAAGTCAGTATCCGGGTACAAGGTGAGTGAGGAAGATTCACAGTGTCTGATCTCTCATCCCTTTGACCTGTTTGCACATATTCAAGAACATAGTGTAGCCTCAAGGCTCTAGGTCCCCAGAAAATCTTCTTTATGGACTTCCTAAAATCTGTGGATCACGTGCACTGCAGTCACACTTACACTTATTTGTGGCCCATGATCCACTCCCTGTGTCTGTTCCCTCTGGTCTTCCTGATGTTGCTGGGTCTTCTCTCCCGATAGTTACATAGTCTCTCAATCTGTCCCCCCACCCCAGTGGATCAAACTGTTTATTTCCCCTTTATCACACCTCCCATGGAAGTGTTGAGTTGTTTTAGAAGAGGCTGTGTGGCACAGTATTTGACTACATTACCTGCAACTTGCTTTTTCAAGGTTGCCTTTGTATTGTAACCCAACAGCAGATCATACGACAGCACCCAATATCTGATGTGGTTGAATGAAGATGAATTCTAGTCTTTGTCGGTAAGCATCACTATTTTGTGCAGAAATCAACCCTCATTCAATGTAAACACCCAAATTGTGCACAACATGAAGCAACACTGTAATATCTATTCTCTTACTCAAAGGACCATTCACTATCCACATTCCCTTCTCATCTGTTAATTGCGCTTCCCACAGCCAATTCCCATACTCCCATAAACTCGAAATTCAACCCTTGATAAATCTGCCCCTTAAAGTATAAAACACCAAATTTTTTATTTGTTTATTGTATATTTGTTTTTTATTTGTTCAGTTTTTTTCACAGTTGGTGGCAACTATGAAAAATCAACCATTCTAGTAGCATCAGGTAAAAATGGCTTTATTCTTAAGGTCTGTTAAAGGAGAAGGAAAGGCTAAAATTAAGTAAGCTTTATCAGAAAGGTCTATATAAATACACCAGTAAACCCTCAAAGTAATGCTGCTCTGAGTCCTCTGTCAGAAGAAACACAGCATTTCTGTCCTTCTATTGTGTACTCATGGGCTTCTGTATCAGACTTCCTGTTTTCAGCTTAAACCTCCAGGGCACGGCCTTGAGCATGCTCAGTTTGCTCTTCTCCCCCTCCCTCCTCCCATCCCTACTGTAATCTGAGCTCAGAGCTGTTAGTAAGCAGGGAGAGACTCAGGCAGGAAGTGATGTCACACCAAGCATATATGGCAGCTGCTATCCTAAGCAAACAGAGACAGTGTCTAGAGCTGTTTACTCAGGTATGGTAAAGCATTCTGCAGAATAAATATAGCGTTGTAGCTTGCACTATTGTGGCTATTCTATTGGCAATAAACTGTCTTGGAGCTTTTCTTCTCCTTTAAGCTGGGCAGGAGAATTCAGGGTTCACTTATTAAAGCCATTGGCCACAAGTTCATGAGCAAAAAGGGGTGCAAAATTATTCCCTGTGCAACCTGCACCGGGAATACTGATTCACTTACCACTCTGTGCTGGATGGAAATTCCAGAGGGAAGCTGAGAGTCCTTCAACACTGCAGTGCTGTGTAAGTACATTTACTATGCATAGTAAATGGGGAGATTTGCAGCGTTGTGTTATTTTACCTTGAAGTGATACGTCTCCTAAGGGGGTTTAAAACCCAACAGGAAGGCTGTGGAAAGTCAAAAGGAAGGTTGGGGTAAAATATGAGATATCTGTGGATTCTTGGACAAAAATGAAACATTTACCTTGAAAAAAAAGATCAAATATAGGAACCGAAGGGCTACCCCTCTGATGTGTGTGTACAGAAAATACAGACTTGGCTAATATATATATATATATAGCAGACGGAGGATCAACACACACTGTAGTTGTAGAAGTGAAGAAAATGCTTTATTTGCATACAGCGTTACATATTAATCCGACGTTTCGGTCCCTCCTGGGGACATTTCTCAAGGATATAATGTGTTAGCCAAGTGGCCTTTAAATACCCACTCCCATTAGTGTTTTTTGGCGACTTGTTTTTCAATTATTTGCCTTTTGACTCTTTCCAGATTTCAAATGGGGTCACTGACCCCATCTCATAAACAAATGCTCTGTAAGGCTACAAATATATTGTCATTGGTATTTTATTTTTTATTAATATTTCTATGCCACCCTTCCCTATTCATAATACAGTCTCTTATTCAAGTAAATGCATGGTTGTTAGGTTAATTTTGACTCTAGTATCCAAATTGCAAACTGGAGAGCTGCTGAATAAAATGCTAAATAACTCCAAAACCACAAATAATAAAAAATAAATACCAATTGTCTCAGAATATTATGCTCTACATCGCACTTAGGGGGTTATTTATTAAAGGCCCAATGCTAAAAACTTGAAATTTTTTTAGTTTTTTTCACTATAAAATATGAATTTTTAGTGGAAAAAAACAGACTTTAATTTTTCTAGATTTATTATACCCCGAGGCTGCAAAAAGTCAGAATCCAAAAATGTGCTAGCTCTGATTTGCCAAAGTTGTATATAAGTCAATGGGAGAGGTCCCTATCCTATTTGAAAGTTTCTGTGGTCTGGGCTGGAAATAGCATGAAAATCCGACTATTTCGTGCTTTTCTGCAAAAATCTTAAAAATTTTGGCTTTTCTGGAAAAAAACTTGAAAAAAATCTAGCTATTCAGGAAAAAACGATTCGGGGAAAATAAAAATCAGGTTTATCAAGTTTTCCCCAATCCAATTAAATCAAGCTTTTTTTTTTTAATAATAAATGCTTGTATACCTACAAATTTAAAGATGTACATACAACCCTCTGTATCTATGAAGTTGGATAACACTTTGCAAAGACAAGCAATGTAGCAACTCTATATTATAAATTTGTAGCAATTAAAGCAGCTTCTATTATGAAGTTTAATATATCTTCCCCTCTCTTTTAGGAAGCTCGGATACGGGAGTGCACAAAATGCAGAACATTGTACGACTGGTGCTCTCTGCATGTGTATTTATGTTTACAGTTTGGGTTTTGCTGCATCATATGAAGATGGTGAGAAGATCAGAAGACACCACATAAGGATCCTTTATCCTCCTGTCTCGGTTTTACAGAGGTGCAAGTGTGACATTTAGCTGTGTACAAACAAACACTGCCCATAAACCACCGGTTTGCTCTGGTGGCAACATCATCAGTGAACACTGTCTTTGTATTTCAAGAATTAATGAGCTTCTTCTTTTCTCCTACATATCCTTATATACAAAAATAAAGCCACCAAAAGATGATTCATTGAAACCTTTTAACATTTTTTTGGTAAACCTGATGCTTCGTGTTGCATGACATGTTTTGTTAGATTACTATAAACAAAAACAAAAAAGCCCAGATTATTTTATATTAGGAATGTCCCCACCAGCAGCAGGCACAATCTGGAATTCAGTTGGTGAAGGTGCGATATTGAAAATTCTTTAGAGCAGGCACTCAATGAAGGCAAACTTCTACCAGGCACTTAGTTCAAAGAGTTTATTGTGTCCACAGCCGTACACATTTCTGTCACGGTCAGCACCCAACACCAGAACAAATGCCAAGCACCCTGGTTTCGGCTCGTGCTCTGCCTGTAGTGTGACCGCCTTTGGCCTCGGGAGGAGCCCTCAGCTAGTTGGATGCCACCAGGACTTAAATGAGAGGTGCAAGGCTAGAGGTTCTGGATAAGCAGAGGGGCACGACTGTTAGCAAAGTCTTTGGGCAGAAGGTCATGGTACAAGGTGTTAAACTGAATCGTAGTCGGAACTGGCCGGGTCGAGGCAGGCAGAAAGTGAGCGTAAACAAATCCGGCCGGGTCTGGGCAGGCAGCGTTCAAAGTCAGGCAGGCAAGGGTCAAAACCGGGAGATCAATCAGAAGGATATAGCAGAAGAGGTAATTAAAATTCAGGCAATGGATCAGGATACAGAGGTCAGATTTGTTAGGAACAGGCAGGGGTCACAACAGATAATCAGAATAAAGATCAGAATCCAGAATAGCAAAAGCTAAAGGCACCAGGAACAAAACTATAACGGGCAATGAAAAAACCTGCTTTGTGGCTTTAAACAATTAAAATTTTGCGCCACTGCACGCTGACGTCACACTCCAGGGTGCATGTGCAATTAAAACAAGAAGCGCTGCATATGTATTTCCCTGTACTAGCCACAATTTAAAAAGTAAAGAGATTTTAGTAAGAGCCCAGAAGGCCAGTTCGAGGTTCAGGTTACAGTAGCAGTAGGTAGGATAGCATGATGGCATGGATGAACATTTTATATGTTGACTGAGAAAGAAAGGGATTGAGCTTTGGAGGAAATACAACAAGATTAGGGTTAAGCCCATTGAGGATGCTATTCTTATAACTCTGTGCCAGGTCACAATTTTTTTACAGTTTGTTCTTATTCCCTCACCCTGTGTAGGACTATAGTCACATTTTTTCACTGCATGGAATTGCTCCTTTAGCACTTTGTGGCATGTTTTCATTTCACTGGAATACCAACTTTATTACTTTTTGACTCAGGTCTGGACTGGGAGTCAAAATTGGCCCTGGTATTCCAAGTACAAAGAGGCCCAAATAGTCCTCCCATGGGTGCTTTGCCAATGAGGCGAGTTTAGGCTGTCGCCTCAGGCAGCAGCGCCACACTAGGTACCAGGGGTGACAAATATGCCGCTCCTGGTACTTCAAGAGCCGAATTTCCTGTTTTCCGGAAATTTGGCTCTTCTAGCATAGAGAGCGCAGTTAGTCTCTCTGCTATAGCGTACTGGCCCTCTCTGCTGCCCTCGTGGACCCCCCTGGACCCCCTCAGGCGCAAAAAGGTAAGCACACGGGGAGGGGGCGGCAGCGGAGGGGCCAGGATCACCCCTGACTGTCCTACACCAGCCACTAAATAGTGACTGTCTATGGGACCTTACAGCAGCCTCTCTGGCATTTGCCAGAACCCACAGATTGCCAGTCCAGACCAGTCTCTTATTACTGTGTGGATTTGCCCTTTTATCACTATGTGGATTTAACCCTGTCAATATACACTGCAATGCTTTATATGACTACCAGTCAGGATTCACAGGGGTACAATGTTTTCCCCATTTATCAACACTAGGAGGCCTATTTATCAAAATTCTAATTTGTGAGGTTTTAGAGGATTTTCTCTACTTCGAATAAACTCACAATTTTAAAAAAAACTCAAAATTGCTCACTTATTAAAGAACCTGAATGTAAAAAAATCAGTTGAATACATTCATGGAAAAAAATTTGAATACCTTGAAGTTTATGGGCTTAAAAAAATCAAAAAAAACCCCCCTGAGAAGTCTTAATTAATAAATGCCTTGAATTTTGCCCAGGACAACTCCCTTTAACTTCTACATGAACTCGCCAGCTATTAGATGCAGAAGTTTTACAGTCAAGTTTTTTCGAGGTTTTTGTGCTTAATAAATACCAAACATTCAAGTTTTTGAAAATATAACTGGAACTTGAGTTTTTGTGCAAAAAAAATTCAAATTGTGGCAAAAATTTTAATCCAAACTTTGATAAATCACGCCCTTAATGACTGGAAAATTTTAATATCAATAATAATTGTGCAACTCACCTATAGTGCTAGGCCCTTACCTATCTATCAATGTTAGATTTGGATTTAAGGATTTGGATAGTCCCTGTGAGGACCATAAAGGAGTGCAGTTTATCTCAGATGCCTGGGTGGTGCAGCCCTAAGCATTGTTTATTTGTTGTGAATGTGGAGCTAGCCTGAATGAGACTCTTGGGATATAATGGGAGATATTCAGTAGGCTGATATACCTAATTTTGGGTCAGTGCATCAGTTGCAAAGTTACCCCACCCCTAGAGGCAGATTTATCAAGGGTCAAATTTCGAAGTTGAAAAACTATTTTTAGTTCGAATTGAATTCAAAGTAAATTCGAAGTCGTAGTATCCTATTCGATGGTCCAAGTATCGAAAAAATTACTTCGAATTTCGAATTTTTTTACTTCGAAAATTCCCTCGAATTCACTTCGACCCTTGATAAATCTGCCCCCTAATGTGCAGCCAAAAATCTTCAATCATCTTCTGCACCAAGCAGCCCACAAGTCTCCTTCCAGGGCTCTATGGACTCCTGTGGCATATTCTGTTCAAAGCTAGTGAATACAGATATATAGATTAAGACAAATCATTGTGTCTGCATACATACATATGCTGTTGTGCTTTCTACAGGAACACACAGACTCTGCAAGACTTCACGTCCTATAGAACATACAAAGTTGGTGCTGCCCGGATGGAGCATTTTGGGGATTATACCTGCGAAACAAGAACTTCTAATGACAGTGTAATGAAGATGAGTGAGGTTCTACATCTTGACATACAAGGTAAGGGTTATTGGCTAAAAAATCTAAATGGATTCTAAACACGCTGAATAGAATCTTGAACTCAACAATTATTGGGGAACATATGAACATAGACAGACCTTGGTTTTTGCTTGGAAATAAAATTTGAGTTTTTCTAGAAATTCGGCCAGACGAACAATTAAAATGGGGGGGGCAGGGGTGGTGGAAAGGGCCAAAATCACCATAACATCCCAAATACTAATTGAAAAAGCTTACATTTACACGTGTCCTTCAATAGGAAAAGGGGGTGGTTGGTGGCTAAATGAATACCCCAGCTGACTTCTTTTTAGTTTTTTTATGTATATGAGATGAAAGACAGCTCAAGCCTATATTTAGACTTGAGTGATGGTGGTCTACAGCAGGGGTCAGCAACCTTTACTATCAAAAGAGCCATTTTGCCCCCTCTTCCACTAAAGAAAAATAGTCTGGAGCCGCAAAACATAAAACAGCTTATAAACTTTTTTTAATTGTAACTGTTACAACAACAGAATACAACAAACAGAAGTGCAGTGTGAATGTGTAGGTGTGATACAAATGTGACATGGCAGGCCATGTATGAATGTGAGTGTGATCAAGTGCATTCAATATGGCTCCTTAGTTGTAAAATGGATGTACTGATATTAGCAGGAGACCAAGGAACAACTGAAGTTGAGTTATTCAGTTATTAGCAGGAGAACAGGGAATAGTAGGAGTTAAGGTGATAGACTCTCATATCTTATTCACATAGTTATAATCAACATACACAGCAATTATTTTCATTCACATGGTTATTTCCATTTTCATGGTCATTCTCATGGCCATGTACTGGGCATGTAGCCATTATTATTATTTTATATGTCTGTGTGTAATGATCTATTACTTTGTTATTGTACCAATATAAAAAGGAGCTCAGCTGGGGGGGCTTTGGGACTCTATCTACAAGCAGACATGTTGTGTAGAATAATTGGTCTTGTAAGGACCATTGGCCGATTGATGTGCTCTGGGAGTCGCTGTATTTGATTTGGGCCCGGGGTCCCCCAGCTGATGTTCCTCTCAGAAGTCTGCCAAGGGAAGCTCGGCTAGACGTTGCGTTGTCTTCAATCGGTATTGTATTACTTTTCTTACAATATATTATTCTTCTCTAATGATGATCAATGTGTGTGTGTTTTATTTCCACCCCTATATTTGATAAGTCTGCTGGGGGAAGTGCTCAGTTAGACATTTAGTTTGTGATAAGTCTGCCAAGGGAACTTGTAGCAAGACAGTAGGCCTACTTTGAAATTAAACACTGTATAGCCCTATTAAATGCTAGTGTTCTCATCTGTTGAATGTGACTTCTGTTTCTGAAGCTCCTGTAACAACTGTACCTGGTGGTCTAGCGGGAGGGGGTCTGCAGGGACGCCTGCAGCCCCCTCAGCGGGGACGCCCGCCATGCTGCTCCTCTGGGCCGCAAAAAGGGGCATGGTTAGGGGGCGTGCAGCACGTTCCTTCCTGATTTATTTGCGCGCTGGCGTGTGACGTCAGTGCGCAGTGGCGCAAAATTTAAAAGTATTTAAACGCACAGTTTGGATTTTCACATTGCCCTTATAGGGCTATCTGAGCTTTTGCTATTCTGTTTTGAACCTGTTTGTTTCCTGTTGTGACCCCCTACCCCCTTTGGCCTAAAGACTCTCGCTAACAGTCGTGCCCCTCTGCCTATCCAGAACCTCTAGCCTTGCACCTCTCCTTTAAGTCCTGGTGGCATCCAAGTAGCTGAGGGCTCCTCCCGAGGCCAAAGGTGGTCACACTACAGAAGAAGCACGAGCAGAGACCAGGGTGCTTGGCATTTGTTCTGGTGTTGGGTGCCAACCGTGACAGCTCCATGTTGATCTTCCCTCTCTTGTCTTGAATGTGTGACCGCGGTAAGGACCATAAATGAATCATCTTGTTGCGGCTTGGTCTTACCTGTCACTCCTGGGACATCTATATAACCCTCACACCTGCTGGCGGCTTCCTGAGTGTGCGACCGCGGTAAACTAACAGTTAGCTTACCGTGTTCGCACACTCAAGAAGCCGCCAGCAGGTGTGAGGGCTGTATAGACAATGTGACAGGCAAAGCCGCAAGACTGAGCCGCAGCAAGCAGGATAAAGAGCCGCATGAGGCTCCAGAGCCGCAGGTTCCCTACCCCTGGTCTACAGGTTTAAGAGCCCTTGTTGGAATAGATTGAACATATATTAAGGGTATGGAGACTGTTAAACTATGGACTTCATTTGAATTATTTGATCTTCTAGAGCTCTTCTCACAGCCAGAATTAAAAGTGAGGTCGGCTCCAGTCACTGAGGGGGGTAATATGTCCGTCACATGCAGTACAGTCCTAAACGCCATAGTAGAACATATCACATTGCAGTTTGCCTTACAAGAACACGGAACTCGTGCAGACATTCAATTCATCTAATGAATATGAAGTTTACTCTGTTCAGCTGGAGCATTCTGGAAAATATTAAAGTGAAGTGCAAACTCCAAACAATAGCACAAAGAAGCTGAGTCATGAAGTCAGCATTCACATTCAAGGTGAGTGATGCATAGATTGCATGGTGCCCTTAACCAGGGCTGTCTAATGGTGATGAGGGTCCAAGCCATAGCAAAACAGACATTGTAGGCAACATTATATTTTATAAAGGCCAATAAGAGGGCCATCGTATACTCATTTTGTTCCACAGAATTGTGAACAAAGTTGTATATGGTATAGCTTTAAGGTATCTCACTATAAAGCCTACAAAGGAGCAAATTTACTAAAGGGCGATATTATCATCACAGAAGGCTTCCCCGCATTTCATATAACCTCATGAGATGTAAATTTGCAGCGAATACGCGTATCAATCAAAATGCAAAGTTTCGTCTCGGCAGATAAATGCTTGCAAAATTCACCAGCGAAAATTCGTCAGCACAAGAATTTCTAAGCAAACTTTCGCTATCATTAATGTCTTCCTAGCCAAACTTCGTTAACATACTTGTGCTTAGGTCAATTTAAATATGGCGGGTACATATAGGTCATATATATGTCCTTATTAGAGATGTTGGTGCAAATGCTTGAAGTGGCCACTTATTATTAAAAATGTCCAAGGAAGCAAAATAATAACAAAAGAGATCCTCTAATGCCCTAGACATAAGCCCACCCTAAAACAAATGTGGCATGAACCTCAAATGGTTAAACAAATAGTAAATAACCTATATTTAACAGTTTCAACTTGTAAGCATAATCCTGCATTAAAATTGGAAAAAACGCCAGCACTATAATAAATTTGTGGAGTAACGATTATTCGTCTGAGTGAAAATTCGCCTGGCAAAACGGCACAAAACAGCGCAAAACTTCTCGTTTGCTGAGCTTTTTCACTAGAGAATTATCCTCTTCGCCTTTTAGTAAATTGCCGATGTCCTTGCGAATTGTCATTTTGGCGACAATTCGCAGGGACAGCCCACTTCACCCTTTAGTAAATTTGCCCCTTAGTGAAAAGTCCTTGCTATGGTCATTGGAATTTTTGACCTCTTTCAGTTGACTAGTCCCCCAGTGATTTCATGAAATACTTCTTGGTCCTTTTCTGTGTCTGGTAATGGGACAGTAATAAACTAGTCGGCCTGAGGGAGACAATAAAGAATCTTGTGGACAACCTACCATAGATATAGTGGCTGCCTTTGTAAGGATAAAATATAAAATAGAGCATAAATATACATTCAACATTTATACTTTCAGTATTTTCATTAGAGTATTCTAGTAAAATAAATGGACAAATATGCAGAGAATAAAGTAACCACTTATTAGAAACACACTTTAATACTAATTATATATTTTAACCTCTATTTTAGGTGCCTCCGATTAAAGGCGAGTGTCCTACGTGTATAATCCATAGAATATTGTACAGGTGATTCTTTCTGCATCAGAAGGCAGAGAATAAACATCGTTCCTCTTTCTGCCTCTTTTCCTCTTTTGTAGATATGTGACATTTAAAGGGGCAGATTTACTAAGGTTTGAGTGAATTTTCGAACTACAAAAAGTTTGAAAAAGTAATTTTTTGGATACTTCGACCATCGAATAGGATACTACGACTTCGAATTTACTTTGAATATTCGATAATCAAAGTACTGTCTCTTTAAAAAAACTTCAACTTCAAAATTTCGCCAAATTAAACCTGCCGAATTGCTATGTTAGCCTATGGGGATCTTCTACAAACTTCTAAGTCTTTACACATGGAATAAAAATCCTTTGATCGTAGCTAAAATCGTTCAAATCGTTCGATTCGAATGATTTAATCGTTTGATCGAATTCGGTGAAAAACTTCGAATTCGATGTTTGTACTTCGAAATTCGACCCTTGATAAATCTGCCCCTTAGAATTATACAAGAACTGCCCATAAACCATCAATGTGCTATAGTATAAAGACTTTCTTAGTTGTGCACTCCTTGTGCATTCCAAGAAATGGCAGTCTATGTAACGGGTTAACATGAACTCATGTACTGTAATGTCAAATGTCTGTGCCATGTTGTGTAATCTGCAAACCTGGTATATATATATATATATATATATATATATATCTATATATATATATATATATATACACACATATGAACGCTCAGGCACACACTTCTAGTATTGTATCTTAAAGGAAAACTATACCCCCAAAATGAACACTTAAGCAACAGATATAGTTCATATCATATTAAGTGGCATATTAAAGAATCTTACCAAACTGGAATATATATTTAAGTAAATATTGCCCTTTTACATCTCTTGCCTTGAGCCACCATTTTGTGATGGTCTGTGTGCTGCCTCAGAGATCACCTGACCAGAAATACTGCAGCTCTAACTGTAACAGGAAGAAGTGTGGAAGCAAAAGACACAACTCTGTCTGTTAATTGGCTCATGTGACCTAACGTGTATAGTTTGTTGGTATGTTTGTGTGCACAGTGAATCATACGATCCCAGGGGGCGGCCCTTATTTTTTAAAATGGCAATTTTCTATTTATGATTACCCAATGGCACATACTACTAGAAAAGTATATTATTATGAAAATGGTTTTTTTATAATATTATGTAGCAATATGACTGTTACGGTTTACAAGAAAGGATTCCCTGTCTAATCTGCAACTGTGAGATATTGATATATTGTTTTTAACACATTGTTTTTAAAGTATTTTTATAACATCATTATACACTTTATTCATATTTATAATATTTATGACTAAATGGCACTAGGCACTTTGTCTTTCAGATCCCCATTTACAATATACTGTATATCTGCTACATCATATGGTTCACCATGGGTTAACCTACACATTTGAAACTGTGGGTTTGGTTTGGTGATAGTTCACTGATGGGTGAGTCTATAAAACTCTTGCACTTACAAGTTTTTGTTATCTTGATAAAGGTTCCTGTGAGGACCGAAACGCTGATCCAATAAATACGTTTTTGATTGAGAAATCCTGGTGTGCTTCAGCATTTTGCAAAAGCAAACTAAAGGCAACTTTATGCAGGTAAATCTGGGGTAACAATGGGGGTAATTCTTTATTGAATCTGCAGGTCGCCCATGTATATGGCAAATCTTATCCACATCTTGATAGATATCTAATTGAGACTACACATCAACTGGACAATCCTATCAATTGTATTAATGGTCAATAGCTATAGAAACCTTTGTACCTTGGCTTCAGCATCAAGTGCGTTGAACTCTGAAACACTGTAAGAAATATGAATATTAGGCTGCCTATTTATGCCGGTGACTTTTGCTGGCTAGGGTGACAGGCATTGAATAAATAACTGCAGTCATTTCCCATATGTTTTTACATTATCCATCATACTGTTTTCATGTTCAAGCTGAGAACATGTAATTTTAAAAAGGTACGTGGTGCTATGGCTAATTTTCCAGCTGCTCTCAAGGGTAGAGCACTGCTAGATGCGTCTCGGAGATAGGGTTTCCTGTCTGAACTATTAAACCAATGTAAAGCAGAACAAGGAGGGATCGGCACACAGGAACAATTGCAACGTTGGGTAGAGCCCTAAGTGTTTATTGTGTCATAGTTTGCACAACGTTTCGGGGGCACGCCCCTTCGTCAGGTGATGTTAACATGCATTCAATACAACCATTAAATAGACCCATTGCCCCTCCCACCATGTGAAAAAAATTTCAATAATATATACATGGTTAGATTTGATAATCCAAAAAAATGTTTTGAAATAAAGTTCGTAAATAACAAAACTAAACAAAGTACAAATACTGTAAACGAAAAAGGTGATGTATCATAGGAAAATTTAGCACACAATAGGTACAACATATAGGCTTTTTACCAACTGCAGAAAAATTCAATTCAGCTGTGATCTATCGGGGAGAATCAAAGCAGCTGTTATCTGCAAGGTAGAAATACAAGGTTACTTAACAGGACTATGTAACACACAGTATCACAGTTGTTTCAAATATTACATAAAAATTAACATTGTGTTAGACTAAAGGTAGCAGGTTAAATTGAATTCTTCGTTCAGTCCCCTTGGCACTTGTGTTTGGAGTAGCCAAATCCAGTAGCTTTCACGTTGTAACAATTTCTGTTTTACATCCTGTCCCTTCCTGACTTCAACACTTTCTAAAATCTGCCAACGTAATTGTGATGTTTTATGCTTATTTTCATAAAAATGTTTGGCCAATGTGTTCTCAAATTTTTTAGATTTATTTGATGAATTTTTATCTACATCTATTGGTTGAAAGTTTCGAATCATGGATTTGTGTTCATTTAAGCGTGTTTTGATTTGTCTGCTTGTTTGGCGTATGTAAGCTAGTCCGCATGGACATTTAATGCAATAAATTACATTAAACGAGTTACACGTGTGGAAACCTTTTGTGTGGTGTTTCGTTCCTTTACAAGGGTGAGTGACAATGTCGCCTTTAGTAATGCCATTGCAATGTCCGCAGTTGTGACAAGGATAAGTACCAGGGTTAACTTTCGCATTGAGGGTTTTTTTGTTAGCACTTTCGATCATATCCCCTATGTTTCTACCTCTTCTGTAAGAGAAAATAGGTGGGACAGAAAACACTTTCCCCAGTTTAGGGTCATTTTTAAGTATCATCCAATTTTTTAGTATGATTTTTTTGATAGCAGAAGAATTAGGGGCCGATTCACGAATTTCGGGTGAAGGATTCGAATAAAAAAAAAATCGAATTTCGAAGTATTTTTTGGGTACTTCGACCATCGAATTGGTTAAATTCGATCAAATTCGATCGAATTCGAACGATTCGAACGATTAGAAGTAAAAATCGTTCGACTATTCGACCATTCGATAGTCGAAGTACTGTCCCTTTAAAAAAAACGTCGACCCCCTAAGTCAATGTTAGCCTATGGGGAAGGTCCCCATAGGCTTGCCTGTGATTTTTTGATCGAAAGATTTTCGTTCGATCGTTGGATTAAAATCCTTCGAATCGTTCGATTCGAAGGATTTAATCGTTCGATCGAACGAAAAATCCTTCGATCGATCGATCGCAGGATTTGCGTATAATCGTTCAACTTCGATATTCGAAGTCGTACGATTTTAATTCCCAGTCGAATATCGAGGGTTAATTAACCCTCGATATTCGACCATTCGTGAATCGGCCCCTTAGTGTCGTATGTTGACACGAATGGTACTCGTTCAAATTTTTTATTGAGATTTTTATTTGTTGTTGTTAGCAATTTCTCTCTAGGGATTTTTTCAACTTCATTTTTAGTTTTTAATAAATCTTCATATTTGTACCCTTTAGTGTGAAATTTGTCAATCATTTTGACAGATTCCTGAGAGTATAGCTCATCAGTGGAAGCAATTCTTCTGACTCTGAGCAATTGGCTTCTGGGGAGCCCTTTAAATAAACTGGGTGGGTGGAAACTGTTTGGTCTTAATAAATTGTTCCGATCAGTGGGCTTGGTGTAAAGTGAAGTGGTGAAACCCATATTCTCATACTGTATATTCACGTCCAAAAAATGGATATTGTTAGGATGACAATCTAAAGTGAACTTAATGGATTGGTGAACATTATTAAGATAATGCAAGAATAAATCTAACTCAATCGCAATGCCTGTCCAGATAAAAAACGTGTCGTCGACAAATCTCATATACGAGTGTATATGTTTAGAAAAGTCATGATTATTAAAAATGAAAGATTGTTCAAAAAAGTCCATATAGATGTTAGCGTAAGCCGGTGTCATGTTGGCACCCATGGCACAACCTTGTATTTGTAGATAGTACCTGTCATTAAAAGTAAAAACATTTTTCGTAAGGACAAACTCAAGTAAAGTGCATAAAAAGTTGACTTCATGTGTAGGTAAAAGTGTACGACTCAAATAAGTACGTATACATTCAACACCTTCCTCATGTGGTATTGAGGTATACAGATCACGCACGTCTAATGAGCATAAAATGCCTTGTGGGACTGGTTTAGGAATAGCCTGTAATCTTGTCAAAAATTCAGTAGTATCTTTAAGGCAGGGTTTTAGAGAAGGGAGGATGTCTTGTAAAGCTACATCGACGTATATTGCTAATGGTTGTAGTAAAGATCCTACATTGGACACTATAGGGCGCCCGGGTGGGTCTACCAGGGTTTTGTGAATTTTAGGAAGAAAATAAATGTATGGAATTTTTGCTTCCTTTTGTAATAACAATTCATACATACCCTCCGAAATGACGCCCTCAATCATAGCAGAGTACAGTAATATGTTGACTTCATCTTTTAATTTCAAAGTAGGATCACTGTCAATTTTTTTGTAATGTAAGTTATTATTTAATTGTCTATAAGCTTCCTTCTCATAGTAGCTTTTATCTAGGACTACGATGCCTCCTCCTTTATCTGCTTTGCAGATGGTGATTAATTCATTATCTTTGAGGTTATTTACACACTTTCTTTCACTAGCAGAAATATTAGTACGTTTGGTACCCGTATGCTTGCTCAAATGGGTATCGACTTCCAATTTAACAATAGTTTCAAAAGCATCTATAGATGGAAAGGACGCTGGTGGCATAAACTTATTTTTCTTCTGTAATTTATTAATTAATTTAGACTGAGTATCTGTAAGGTACCTGTAACCGCAGCTGGGGCGCAGACACGGGGGTGCTTAGGTTCCTGAGGATTCCCGGCGTCTGTCGCGCGCGCACGCGTCTTTTGCGCGGGCGTGCGTCCGTTCATTCGGACGCGCGCGCGTCGCGATGGACGCGGGCGCATTGACGCTGCGTCATTACGTTTTGGCGCCAAACTTGTCCCTTTAAAAAGACGTCAGAAAGAGCAAACAGTGCTTGGTGATTTCCTTGCTAGTACCTGTTACTGTGTTCTCTGTTTATGCTTTGGATTGTCTTTCTTGTTACCGACCTCGGCCTGACCAGGACTTTGTTTACCTTCTGCCTGCTTTTGACTTCGGCCTGTTCCTGACCATGAGTACTTCTGCCTGCCTTCTGACCTGTTGCCTGATTCCTGTTTACGATTATCTTCTGCCTGCCTCCGACCTCGGCCTGCCCCTGACTACGATAACCTCTGCCCGCCTACCGAATTTCTGCCTGTTCTCCGACCACGCTTCCCGACTTGCATCTATTCCTTCGGGTCAAGTTCAGCAAGCTGTACACTAACAGCAGTTCTAACTGCTCTTCCTATTGAATCTCCAAAAGAGCCTGACAGAATCACCAAGCCAAGATGGAGCATTCGGAAGAGTTACCTACCCTGGTCGACTTGTCTCAACAAATCGTTTCACTCACACAGGTGGTGAGGGAACTTCGGGGAGATTATTTACATGTGCAGGAACAGTTGCAAGATTTACAGATTTCTGCGATTCCTCCAGTCGCTCCCACATCTGGGCAATCAGGAGCTGCCACCGGAGGAGCAACTTCTTCTTCCCATGAACCTAAGGTAGCTATGCCTGACAAGTTTTCTGGGGACCGCAGGACTTTTAGAACCTTTATTAATAGCTGCCGTCTTCTGTTTACATTGAAACCTCAGTCTCATGCTACCGATCAGATCCGGGTGGGAGTGATGATTTCTTTGCTTCAAGGGCAACCGCAGGCCTGGGCTCATCGTCTATTGGAGCAGAATAGTCCTCTCTTGGCTACGACAGATTCCTTCATTCAGGCCCTGTAAAATCTATGAAGACCCTCACCAAGTAGATACAGCTGAGGCAGCTCTACGAAACCTTCGTCAGCTCCGTCGTCCAGTAGAAGATTATGTGGCTGAATTTCATTGTTGGGCTCCAGATACCCTCTGGAATGACAGAGCTCTTCAACATCAATTTCGTATGGGACTGTCCGACACTCTAAGGGATGAATTGGCAAGAGTTGGTCTACCTTCTTCCCTGGAGGGAGTGATTTCCCTCGCTATTCAAATTGACCAGAGACTCAGGGAGAGGCGTCAAGAAAGAGGTGTCAGCTCATCCACTCCAGACTGGGTACTCCCTACTGCTCCCCCTCCAGTTTTTCCAGCTTCTTCTTCTTCTGACCCAGAACCCATGCAACTTGGTGTGGTTCGTAAGGCACTTTCGGTGGAGGAGAAACTTCGACGTAGACGTCTTAATCTATGTTTGTACTGTGGCTTGGCTGGACACCTGCTTAAGAATTGTCCCACGCGACCTGATGGTAAAATCCCTTCACCCCAAACTTACAAGTTGCCCTGCATCCCATCACTGCAATCTTATATTCTACTCCATCTCTCATTTCAGTGGAACCAAAGAAGATTTGAAGTGGATGCTGTGGTGGACTCGGGAGCCTGTGGGTGTTTTATTAATCAGGCTTTTGCAAATCTTCATTCGATTCCACTCATTCCCAAGACCCAGCCCATTCCTGTCAAGATGGCGATGGAAATTTTGTTGCTTCAGGACCAGTATCCTTGGAAACCCCACATATTTTGACTTTTTCTGTTCAGGGGCATTTTGAGTTATAAAAATTTGATGTGATGGAAAATCTTCTCTTCCCTGTCATTCTTGGAATTCCGTGGTTAAGAAGTCACAATCCTTGTATCGATTGGCAGTCAGGGACACTTGTTTTTAATTCTAAGTACTGCCGTGAAAATTGTCTTCCTTCTTCACAAGTTTTAGGCCTCACCAGTGTGGATCATGAGACTTCTCGGTTGGTCCCTCATGTGTATCACGATTTCTTAGATGTCTTCAGTAAGAAAGCAGCAGACTCCCTTCCTCCGCACAGAAGTTATGATTGCCCTATTGATTTACTTCCCGTTGCAGTTATCCCTTTCGGAAGAATTTATCCTTTATCCGAACCTGAACTGGCTACTTTAAAGGTTTACATCGATGAAAACCTTGCTAAGGGTTTTATCCAACATTCTACTTCTCCCGCTGGAGCAGGCATCTTCTTTGTTGAGAAGAAAGACCATTCTTTAAGACCATGCATCGACTTCCGGGAACTCAATAAAATAACTATCAAGAATCGTTATCCGTTACCCCTCATTCCTGATCTTTTTCAAAGACTTTGTCGTGCTAAAATCTTTTCAAAGTTTGATCTCAGGGGAGCCTATAATTTGGTTCGTATTCGTGAGGGAGATGAGTGGAAGACTGCTTTTCGTTCTCGTTATGGTCATTTCGAATATACTGTTATGCCTTTCGGTCTTTGCAACGCTCCTGCCACTTTTCAGCACTTTGTCAACATAAAGCAGTTTTCTGGACTGCTTTATGTAAGGCTTTAGGTATTTCATTGTCCCGGTCTTCTGCCTATCATCCACAGACTAATGGCCAAACCGAGAGAACCAATCAGACTCTTGAACAATATATTCGTACTTTTTCTTCTTATCTCCAGGACAATTGGTGTTCACTCCTTCCCTGTGCTGAGTTCTGTTATAACAACTCTATACATTCTTCCACAGGTCAAACACCATTCTTCTCTAACGTGGGATTCCATCCTATCATGTTCCCAGATATCTTGCCTGAAATAACCCTTCCTTCGCTCCAGGATCGTTTGAAGTTTTTGAAGCAAAACTCTGAGACTCTGAAGATACACATCAGCAAGGCTCAACAAAACTTTAAGATCTTTGCAGATCGAAGACGAGGGGAAGATCCGGAATTCAAGGTGGGTGATAGAGTTTGGCTTTCTACATTGAATCTATGCCTTTCTAACCCCTCTAAGAAGCTGGCTCCGAAGTTTCTGGGACCCTTTTCTGTTAAAAGAGTTGTTAACCCTGTTTCTTTTGAACTTGATTTACCCAAGTCTTTGAAAGCTTATCCTGTTTTCCACTCTGCTCTACTCAAGAGGGTTGTTCCAAATACTTTTCATGGTCGTATCCTTCCTCCTCCTCCTATGGTTTCTTGTCAAGGCGAAGCGGAATTTGAGGTGGAGAAGATTCTAGATTCAAGGCTTCGAGGCAGGAGATTACAGTATCTGGTCAAGTGGAGAGGATTTCCTAACGAAGAGAATTCCTGGGAACCAGTGGAAAACGTTCATGCTCCGAGGTTGGTTTCAGCTTTCCATAGGAGTCACCCTGAGAAGCCTGCTAAAGACGTCCTGAGGCCGCCCCTCAAGGGGGGGCAATGTAAGGTACCTGTAACCGCAGCTGGGGCGCAGACACGGGGGTGCTTAGGTTCCTGAGGATTCCCGGCATCTGTCGCGCTGGACGCGGGCGCATTGACGCTGCGTCATTACGTTTTGGCGCCAAACTTGTCCCTTTAAAAAGACGTCAGAAAGAGCAAACAGTGCTTGGTGATTTCCTTGCTAGTACCTGTTACTGTGTTCTCTGTTTATGCTTTGGATTGTCTTTCTTGTTACCGACCTCGGCCTGACCTGGACTTCGTTTACCTTCTGCCTGCTTTTGACTTCGGCCTGTTCCTGACCACGAGTACTTCTGCCTGCCTTCTGACCTGTTGCCTGATTCCTGTTTACGATTATCTTCTGCCTGCCTCCGACCTCGGCCTGCCCCTGACTACGATAACCTCTGCCCGCCTACCGACTTTCTGCCTGTTCTCCGACCACGCTTCCCGACTTGCATCTATTCCTTCGGGTCAAGTTCAGCAAGCTATACACTAACAGCAGTTCTAACTGCTCTTCCTATTGAATCTCCAAAAGAGCATGACAGTATCGTCCAATTTAACACCACTTTCTTTATCACAAAAATAGGCTTTTAATTTGAGTGATCTCATAAACCTAAAAAAATCAATTGTGAAATCAAACGGAGGGTTAGTGTGAGTAGGTACAAAGTTTAGTCCCTTATTAAACACTTTTAATTCACAATCAGACAATGTATGGGAGGATAAATTAAATACATTGTTTACCTCCTTTATTTCAAAACATTTTTTTGATTATCAAATCTAACCATGTATATTGTAGGAAAAATAACTGCTCGCCAACAAAATTGGATATTGCTCCTATTTTGTACTTCTTTATAAAATTCAGAGAGTTATGCCTTTTGAAAGAAAAGATTATTTATTTGATAAATTCAGTTATTGCAAAACAGGTATACAACCTCAGTTGATCTTCATGTGCTGGTAATGGGAGAGAGAGAGAGCAGTCCTTGATGACAAAGTCCTTTAGAAGAGTTGTTCCTTCTTATTGATGGTTTTCTCTCTCTGATCTTCTTAGCTTGAAGGTCAGTTTATATACTTTTTCAGTCCAATACAAATGCATTGAACACCTCTAGATCCTCCCATCACTTGTGGTTAAGTCCATATTAGTACTTTCCCAGAAATAGGTTGTGGTAGGTTTTTTTATTTTCTCCAAAGTTTCTACCCCTCTTGGGGGCAGTAGAGGATTACTTTTGGCACATGTCCAAATGACCACTCATTAGGATAATGTAAATGGTGTCTGATATATAAAACAATCACTCTTTCTTAAATGAATATACATAAATTATCACAAAACCTTATATGTTCAAAATACATCAGGAGAAAACACACCTTTCCTTATTTATATGTATAATATATATATACTATTATTGTATGAGAAAACCTCAATACATGTTTTTTTCTGTACAAACTCTTTTGTGACCAGGCCATGCATCACAGTAAAAACCAAATATAGTTTCTCCTTATTCCTCACCTAAGACAGCTGTCCTGTCATTTAACACACACACACTCTACCATACAGACCATGAATAGATCTACAAGAATGTAATGGAATGACCCTAATCCTAAGAATAAGGATTCACCAGACTGATGACCAAGGTTTTTCAATGACAGTGTCTCCTCTAAGAGCCAAGGATACTATTGGAATTAGTTCTTGTTAGTAAAATGTATAATTAAAATATAACAGAATCTTACAGTCCCCCTTTTCATGGTCTGAAATGGGAAAATTCATCCATACACCTTTCGTATCACATTTAAACTTGACATGAATCAGCTGTTTTAGCTAAGAGGCATGGAGGTTCGGCCTTCCTATATACCATTTGCTTGAAAATTATTCCGCTCTGTTCAATAACTTCTTTTAAATGATTATACATGTATCGAGTTTTACACATTACAAACATTTGTAATCCTATACAAAATAATATAATCAATAACAAAATAACTAATGGGTGAATGAGAATATTTCCAACAGCTGTTCCTACAGATGTTTTTGACCACATGTTTACTGATTTTGTCATCTTCCTCCACCAGGAAGACCCAGACATCTCTGAATATTCATGTTCTATCTCCTTTAATTTACCTTGCTCATGCTGGAAAATAATTTCTGTCTTTTGTAACCTTTTTTCCAACATATGCAATAGGCCTTCATCTTTCTGAATTTGTTTTGCCCACTCTAACCATGGAAACTCATTTGTAAGGGAGATATTAAATTGAAAAGGATTTGAAGCTATATCTGTTGTTAATATTTGAGGAATATTAACCAGAATTCCTTGTAAAAGTATTCCTAAAGGACTTTTATCTATACAATATAACCCTCTTTCCAATTCCGCTATCTCTGTGCAAGTGGAAAAATATACCTTTACTAATTCAGTTTTAGCCATTACCTGTAAACAAACTTTTGTTTCTTGTACAGGTGTTACCAATTCAAAAGGAGATTTCATATCTTCAATTCTTGCAGTACAAGTAGAATGATTATGAAAACATGAATGATAAATTGGTCTTAACTGGTGAGGTAAACATAATACCTTTGAATTAAACTGTAAACATGCAGACAAATCCACCTGAACCGGGTTTTCAGCTGTTGAATTTACAATAAAATCATTAAACTGTAGATTATAATATAATAATTGGGACTGGCTTAT
Organism: Xenopus petersii; assembly: GCA_038501925.1. Classification (NCBI taxonomy): domain Eukaryota; kingdom Metazoa; phylum Chordata; class Amphibia; order Anura; family Pipidae; genus Xenopus; species Xenopus petersii. The sequence goes on from CM076686.1 coordinate 13,302,978, forward strand.
AGGAATTCCTAAAACACTCATGGAGTATAATGGTACTTCTTCCCCTGCTATGGGTATTAATGATGTTCCTAGGCATTCAGAATTTTTACACCCAATCCATTTATTCACCCATAAATCTACATGATTTAAGGCTATTTTATATTCTTTGGGTAAACTATTCCTAATGCCTAAAGGAGAAATTCCACCCTGCAAAGCTTGTGCAATAACTTTAAAATCAGTCGAATATTCCATTTGGATTTCCATACAAATTCTTGAAACTTGTGCAGCGTTCTCACTATTCAATAGACCTATTGTTATGTCTTGGAGGTGTAATACAGAAGGGCCGAAAACAGAAGCTGTTTTCACAATCATATTATTTAGAATCTGATTCAATCCTCTTTGAACATACATTGCTTTGCTGTCCAACAATCCAACATTTTCTAAATTCTTCTGTAGGGAACTTATTCCCATACTATTGGTTATAGTACCCAAAGTACCTATACCTCCAAGTACCTTTTCTATTAAATCTCTCTTTGATCTGGTTATATTTTTACTCATTTTACCAAACCAATTCTCCATACCTTGTTCCATATTTATAAGATATTTGCTACACTGTGGAAATCTCGATGAAATTTTCCAATTAGATAAATTAAAATGCCACATTATGGTCATAAACTGTCCATTCATTAACAAAAGTTTAGAATGGAAATAATTTATCTGAAATGGACTTGATGGAATAAATGACTTATTTACACAAGTTATATTCGCAGGGTGAGGATTGACCACAATCTTGACTTGGCTACATCTTTCCTGATTTACTATGTTTATGCAGCATTGATATTCCCCTTGATCTGATACTTTCAAATTTGTTAGACTATAAGTGAAATTTTGTTTAGACCATTCCACTTTCCCAACTATGCCTTTATGTATAACAACCTGTGAACCATAGGATACACTACCCCGAAAATCATTACCTTTTGACCATGACATTGTGGATCCATAAGGTAACTGTAATTGCACATTACAACTTAATCGTATGTTATGGCCTTCTTGTACATTTATATTTTTTTGGCCATACATTCACATTTGGAAACACAATCTCAACTTCAGTAAATATTAATCCTAATTTTACTGATGCAAATTCTCTACTAATTTGAATCTGCCATTCTCTGTTACTAATATCATCACTAGAATTATTATTTTCTTGTATTTTCTCAGGTTCAACATATTTTATCCAAGATCGTACATCATAAATATTCAGAGGTTGTAAACTTCCTTGTTTTGTTAAAGGGGGTTCACCTATTTTTGGACTACTGTTTACTTTAATGGGTTGGTGACCTTTTATAAACATGGTCCAGAAAACCTTTTCCTCAATGTTGCATTCCATAGCCCTGTATTCATTATTATGCATATAAAACCCTTTCATCCATTGATATTTTCCTCTAGGTCCAACTGTTACATTAACATTTAATTCATCTCCTTTACTAAATTGTACTTTTACACAACATGTTAATACTGGACCCTTCTCGCTTCCTACACATAATTCACCTTTAACTTCTGATTCAACCACAGAAATCCATAGAATCCCATTTTAAATCCGATATGTTCTCCTCCTGTGACATTATTTCTTCTCTCCTTGTCCTTTTTGCCAAGTCTTTAATCTCCAAATGCAAATCATTTGATATGCACTGAATCGCCACGATGGTCATTACCACTATAGGAATTACGCAACCAATGATCAATGGTTTCCATGAAGTATTCTGGTCTTGTCTCTTCCTGTTGTTATAAAAGTTGTTTTTTCCATATATCGCCATTTCCTATTTAAAAACAAAAAATGCAGTATCATTAATTTGGTATATACAATTTGCATTGGTCCGCATGGACCCAAAACATTTGTTGCCTCCGTTTATTCTTTTTTGAATTAGGTGGCCTCTGCACCTGTATCATTATTTGACCCATGGTATTCAGGATGTTATAAGGTCCTTCCCAATTAGCTTCCCATGGACCTTTTGAAACTTTGTAAAATCAGGTGGAACCATCTTTTGCATTTTTGATGCAGCATGTGGAAGAATGGTTTCCAAATTATTTTGCAAATGTTGCAACCATTGAGACTTTACAATAGCATCTTTCTGTGGAGTCGATAGCTGTGGTTCAAAAGGAAATGTTAATGGCATTCGTCTTCCAGTCATCAATTCAAACGGAGTGTATTGGGTAGATGATGAGGTTGTCCCTCTAATCCCCAATAAAACTGCAGGTAATGATTCTACCCACGTATTCCCTTTGTCTAACAGCATTTTTGTAATTCTGGATTTTAATGTCCTATTCATTCGTTCCACTATTCCTGCTGATTGCGGATGATATGGAACATGAAATCTTTGTTTGACACCTAAAATTGCACAGGTGGCTTGCATTAATTTTCCTGTGAAATGTGTGCCTCTGTCAGATTCTAATATCTGAGGGAATCCCCATCTTGAAAAAATGTGTTCCCAAAGGATTTTAGCCGTTGTAAGTGCATCATCTTTTCTTGCTGGAATTACTTCCACCCACTTAGAGAATACATCTATTACCACTAAGGCATAACGTAGGCCATACCTACCAGATGGTAGTGGTCCTATGTAGTCAATTTGGAGTGTAGCCCATGGACCATCATCTGGGGCAATATGATGAAGTGGTGGTTTCTGATTTTTTGGACGTGGATTCACTTGCGCACATACAAGACAGCCTTTTAGAACCTGTTCTACAGTATCTTTCATCAGTTCCCAATAGAATTTCCCTTTTAACACCTCAAGTAGTCTTTGTTGACCTATATGACCTAGGCTTTCATGGTTATATTTTGTAAAAGCAACTTGTAGATGTTTGGGAACAACAGGACACAGATTTCCATTTACGTCATAACATAACATTCCGTTCTCATGAACAAATGGGAATGTCAGATTAACCAGAAGATTCGCAATTGACGGATCTTTTGCTTGTTCTTCTATAAAAGATGGAAAATGTGTATCTGTCTTTTTAACAGGTGACATCACTATTGGCTCTGAAACTATTAATGTGTCTCCAGTCAGTGCTGCTTCTCTGGCTAAGTTATCTGCTATGGTGTTTCCCATAGTGATAGGGTCTTCGCCTTTCTTATGTGCAGGTACTTTAACAATAGCATAGAGGCAAGGTACTTTTGAAGCAAATTCATAAATTTCTTCTAATGTATCTTTCTGTATTAGAATTTTGTTTGCTGCATCTACAAAACCCCTTCGTTGCCATACTACTAGATAATCTGTTAATGACCTTACAACATAAGAACTGTCACTGTAAATTACCATATGATGTCTCTCTTTTTCATCATTTAATGTCAATAGAGTTTTTACTGCTTCTAACTCTGCTCTTTGTGCAGAATAGTGACCTGGTAGTTTGTGTTTAACAGAAATATTCCTATTTGGATACCAAATGGAATAACCTGTGTAATATTTTCCTTCAAAAAAAAATCTAGAACCATCCACAAATACAGGTTCATCTGATTCGTTTGCTTCTCTACGGAAAAGAATTGAATAAGCATCTTCCATGTTAGCAAGACATTCATGTGATTGACCTTCATATTGCATCAGTTGAGGTAGTACATACTTTGCTTTATGATCAATTTTTATACGTTTGGTTGACAACGCCACTAACCATTGTGAAAATCTCTGATTTGAGACCCCTGAAATTCCTTTCTCAAGAAGGAGTTTTAAAGGTGTGTGTGGTGTTTGTAAATCAATCTCTTTGAAACCTACTATATGTTCTGAAGCCAGGATTGCAAAGTGTACTCCCACTAAATGTCTTGTGCATGTGTCAAATCCTTTCTCAACTGGTGTAAGGATTTTGGAAAAATAGCCTACTGATCTCCACTCTCCTCCTTGTAATTGCAGAAGTACAGCTGAAACAGCCGTTTCAGAGGTATGTACTTGTAGTGCAAAAGGAGCAGATGGATCAATAGTGGCAAGGGTTGGTGCCATTTGCAACTCTCTTTTGAGTGTCTCAAATGCTTTTTGATGTTCTTTATTCCACGGTCCAAATGCAGAATCATTGCCTTTTAGAAGCTCATATAAAGGCTTTGCTTTTTCTGCAAATGATTCAATGAAATCTCTTGAGAAATTTACAAGTCCTAAAAACTGTCGTAAGCCTGTATACGTAGTAGGAACAGGAAGATTTGCAATGGCCTTGATCCTTTCTTGTAATGGCCTTCGGTAACCTGGACCTATTTGAACCCCAAGATATTCTACTTCAGGTTTCAGGAATACTACTTTTTTTGTATTCATTTTCAATCCTGAATTGTATATCAGTTCAAACAATTCGGCCAGTAAAATCAAGTGTTCCTCCTCTGTGACCGTTTGTAACAATATGTCATCAACATATTGTAATAGACATTCTGGTTTTGAAAAAGTTGATAACACCCCAGCCAAAGCTTGATTGAATAAACTTGGGGAACAATGCAGCCCCTGGGGTAATACACAAAATGTATATTGTTGATTTTGAAATGTAAATGCAAATTTATATTGACATGATTCTGCCATCCTGATACTGAAGTATCCATTTGCAATGTCAATCTTGGAATAAAAATTTGCATTTGCCATCAACTTTGACATTATATCTGGAATGTCTGCTACAATTGGAGCTGAGGGAGGTGTATATTTATTTAACATTCTCAGATCAATTGTCAGTCTCCAAGAGCCATCTTGTTTTTTAACCGGCCATAGAGGATTGTTACACTTAGAGTTTGCTTTTCGAATCACCCCTACTTCCAACAAATCCGATATCACTTTTCCAATTGATTCCATTGAATCAGGTGGAAGTCTATACTGTCTTTGGGGTGGAGGATCTGGACCTTTGATGTCAATTATAACTCCTTTCAATTTTCCACACTCGTTCTTACCTTGGGCCCATAAACCTGGAAATGTTTCCACCAACTGTTTTAAAGCATGATTTCCCCCAGTATCTGGCCATTGAAACTGTTTTGGACTTGTGTCCAATGAGCAAATGGTTTTTACATGATCATATTCTGCGGGATCAATCACAATTGGTTTCCTTCCTTTTGCATCCTTCCATATTGCCTTATTTCCTAAGTCTACAATCCATCCTCGTTTTTGCATAACATCAGTTCCTATTATGCTGTCTACTCCTTTGCAATACCATATGTCAATTTTTGTTTGTAACCAACCTGGTATCTCCAAAGAAACATCTGCCACCATTGTTGCTGTGGACTTTTCTCCACCATTAAAACCTATAATGGTGCAGAAAGGTGATCCTTTTAACACTGGTAATTTTTCACTAGTCACACTCAATTGAGCCCATATATCAATTAGTATTTCTATATTAAATCCTCCTAACACAGCCTTAACAAAAGGTCTGCCACAATTGTCCAAATGTAAAGGGGCTAGAAATTCTAGAGGACGAATTATGGGATGGCTTAGTCACTGACTATTAGATATTTTTACAGACTCAGTGGATGTGTCTTGCTTAATTGTGGGTAAATCAGTGTGGGCAATCAATTCCCTAATCTGTCTTACTAGTGGTGCATATGGAGACTGTTGCGGTATGCATGCAGACTCTGCAGGTGGTGCTGAAGGTTGCCTTACAAATCCATTTTCATTACCTGATTCTCTAGGTTTTATATCCTGTTCAGGTGTTTTGCAGTTTCTCTTTAGATGCCCCCTTTTTCGGCATCTATGGCAAAATAAATTGTGTAGGCCTGACAATGGTCTCCCATCTCCCACTCTGTTTCTTTGACCTTGTGTTGAGTAATAGGCAGTCTTTTTCTCTGTCCTTACTACTTCTGAAATTTTAGCCTTTGAACTGTTAGTTTTAATCTGACGCCTTAATTTATCTATGTAGGCTGCTGCTTCTTCTAATGTCATAAAGTTAGAGGCTGCAACCATTGCTACTGGATCTAAATATTTGAATTTCTTTACAAATGCTTGTATCATTTTCCTAGGTACCTGATCATCCTCTATATCCATGACAAGTCTGTAAGCTTGTTCAAATATGACCATAAATGCAAATGGGTCCTCATTTATAGAGGTTTTAAGAGTATCAAGTACTTCCGTGTTAGGCTCATTTTCTCCAGTAGTAAAATGAATTAATTGTGTCAGCCTATCCTTACTTGTACCATGCACTGCTATATTCTCATGAATATCTGTTTCTGGACTACTGACAGGTGGTGTTAATCTCCTACTCATATAAGTTGGTAACCAAAATTTGAATACCTTGTTTTTTTGTTCCTCACTCAGATTGTATCTATCTGTGTGAGATTCAAAAATATCAGCATTGATAAATGCATCCTTACTACTGTTGTAAGCTGGCATATCCTTCACAACCTTCATTAACTGGTCGTGTATCTTAATTTTTACCCGTGCTGCCTTACTGAGTAACTCCTTTTTCCTTTTCTCCCTAACATCACCTTCGTCTTCCTCTTCTTCTTCTTCTAATTCTGGTTCTGGAATAGCAGAAGCACCCTTAACTTTTTTCCCTGCACAGATTTGTTTCAAATCTTTTTGTGTATTACTACTCTTTGTAAGTTTGCACACCATATCTGTCCTCAACTGTACTTGCTCCTCTAATTCATGTACATGTTGCATCAGAATATCACAGTTGGGGCAATCAATTACATTTTCATCACTACATCCAGTTGGCATTTCTGTTTTTGTGTTCATGCAAACAATATGTGTATTATCTTCTTTAAAGATCATCGAATGAAAAATATTTATCATCTTTAAAATATTTCTCAACTTTTTCTTTTCTCTATTAACACATATCAACTGTTTGTCTAACGTATTATTTGCATGTTCACACTGCTCATATAATTTATACCACAACTCAGCATCTGTTCTAACATTATATGTAAAGTTAAAGATCACATTACTATCTTTTGCAAAACTTGAAATAATATCCATACTCACCTGGTATGTCTTTCGTAGCTCCACAGACTTTCCTCTTTATGTACACTCAAGGAAACCTTGGCAGCTGCGCCTCTTGAATCTCTACCTGGATCCAAGGGAAAATTGTACAGTGGCCACTGATTTACTTCTTTTCTTTTCCTGAAAACCTCTCCTGGGCCTTCAGTTCAGGCTTTGGAACCTTTCCTGGGCTTTCTCTTGTTCTGTAAACCTCTTCCTGGGCTTCCAGTATAATGTGAAAAACCTCTCCTAGGCTCTTTTCCCTCTTGTTCTGTAAACCTCTTCCTGGGCTTAACAGCAGAACTAGGAAATCTCTCTGTTGGGCCTTTTCCTTACTCTAGAAAACCTCTTCCTGGGCTTTCAGAATACAGTTCTTTTAAACAAAAAATCCTTTAGTCTTGTATGATTTGGGTTAGTACAGACAGTCTTCTCCCCCCTTTTTAAGACGAAAAAAAAACACAGGTGTGTGCAGTCTTAAAAACAATTGATATCACCTGATCAGAGGAGTGGAGTGGTGTCCCAAGATGAAGGATTTTCTGTAACCTGGCTGGCTTTAGCCAAATATGTAGGAAAAATAACTGCTCGCCAACAAAATTGGATATTGCTCCTATTTTGTACTTCTTTATAAAATTCAGAGAGTTATGCCTTTTGAAAGAAAAGATTATTTATTTGATAAATTCAGTTATTGCAAAACAGGTATACAACCTCAGTTGATCTTCATGTGCTGGTAATAGGAGAGAGAGAGAGCAGTCCTTGATGACAAAGTCCTTTAGAAGAGTTGTTCCTTCTTATTGATGGTTTTCTCTCTCTGATCTTCTTAGCTTGAAGGTCAGTTTATATACTTTTTCAGTCCAATACAAATGCATTGAACACCTCTAGATCCTCCCATCACTTGTGGTTAAGTCCATATTAGTACTTTCCCAGAAATAGGTTGTGGTAGGTTTTTTTATTTTCTCCAAAGTTTCTACCCCTCTTGGGGGCAGTAGAGGATTACTTTTGGCACATGTCCAAATGACCACTCATTAGGATAATGTAAATGGTGTCTGATATATAAAACAATCACTCTTTCTTAAATGAATATACATAAATTATCACAAAACCTTATATGTTCAAAATACATCAGGAGAAAACACACCTTTCCTTATTTATATGTATAATATATATATACTATTATTGTATGAGAAAACCTCAATACATGTTTTTTCTGTACAAACTCTTTTGTGACCAGGCCATGCATCACAGTAAAAACCAAATATAGTTTCTCCTTACTCCTCACCTAAGACAGCTGTCCTGTCATTTAACACACACACACTCTACCATACAGACCATGAATAGATCTACAAGAATGTAAAGGAATGACCCTAATCCTAAGAATAAGGATTCACCAGACTGATGACCAAGGTTTTTCAATGACAGTGTCTCCTCTAAGAGCCAAGGATACTATTGGAATTAGTTCTTGTTAGTAAAATGTATAATTAAAATATAACAGAATCTTACATATATATTATTGAAATTTTTTTCACATGGTGGGAGGGGCAATGGGTCTATTTAATGGTTGTATTGAATGCATGTTAACATCACCTGACGAAGGGGCGTGCCCCCAAAACGTTGTGCAAACTATGACACAATAAACACTTAGGGGTCTACCCCACGTTGCAATTGTTCCTGTGTGCCGATCCCTCCTTGTTCTGCTTTACATTGGAAATCGTGGGAGTGCCGTCTCCCCAGAGGATAGTGCACCAGGCTACTGAAAAGGGAAGGCGAGGTTGTGCGCTCACACTGTGTTCTATGAACTATTAAACCACCCTTTCCCTTGTAACAGGAAAAAGACCTGCAAGTTTTTTTTGTCACCATCAAGGCCACAGAGTTTCCTGTTAGCAACTCAGAGCAATCTGCCAGCCTAAATGTGTTTGTGTTCAACTAAATAGGTCTTTATCTGTATATTATTTGTGTTATTAAGCACAGATCTGGAGGTATGAAAAGTTAAAGGAGCTCAAAAAAAAGGCATGGAATCAATGTTACTTGAATTGCTATGAGTGAAGCCTAAATTATTGAGGCATATTTTGTAATAAAATAGTGATGTCATATATACCTTTCTCCTAAGCAGAACCATGTCCCACAGAAAAGGCTTGGACACAGCTACATTTACCAGATGAAGGCAAATGTTTCCCCATGTGAATTACAGGTTTGGGACCTGCTATCCAGAATGCTTGGGACCTGGGGTAATATGGATAATACAAATTATATTCAGTAAAATCAGACTTGTAAAAAATCACAAATTTATCAGAATTTAGTTAAACCCTGAGGATGGAAAAGTCAGAATCTGAAAATCTGGCATTTTAGACCTGTCGAGGTTGCATATAAGTCAATGGGAGAAGTCCCAATGATTTTTTGATGTACGCTGGGATCCGAAAAAATCATGAAATTTGTGAAAATCAGATGAAAAAAGATTTTTTACCGCAAAGCAAATGTAATAATAAATACGCGTAAAAAAAAAACAGATCAGATTTAATCGCAGTTTGTAGCAGAAAATATTGAGATAAATTCGGACTTTGATAAATAACCCCCACATTGTTAGTGAATTAGCTGGTCGCTGGAGAACTTTCGCTGCATTTCGCCAGATGAATTTTTGCTCAGGCTAGCAATTGTAAATGCGCTAATTCATCAAAGTGTGAAAATTTCATTTTGTTACCCTTTTCACCAAAATCTATTTCTCCAGGTTCTGACTGGCAAATTAATACAATAAAGCTACATCGTCATCATTATGTCAGTGACATCATATCCTGTATTCCAAAAATGTCAGAAACAAAACGCTGGTGTTTTTTCATATTTCCACCGGGATTAACTTTACAATTTGTACTGTTAAAATATCGTATTTAAACTTTTTTAAAAACATTTTAAGGTTTGTTTTAGGGTGGGCTCGTGTCTTTCTGTCTTTATTTTGCTTCCTTGGAAATTTTTAAGGAAAAGTGCCCACTTTCAGCAATTTCACAAACACTCACTAATAAATACATACATATGACCTTTTTTATACCCGCTGAATTTAAACAGATGTAATAGTTGACGTAAGTAAGTTAATGAAGTTTCGCTAGGAAGAAAGTAATGCTAGAGAAAATTTGTTAAGATTTTTTTTGTGCCAACTAATCATCGATGACAAAGTATACCAATGTTCTTTTGCTGAGACATTGATGAATTTGTCACAAAATAACGTCTGACGTTGCATGAAGTAGGGTGGAAATTTGGCCCCTAAGGGAGACGGCTTTCTCTTAAAGGACCAGTAACATCAAAATTTTTTTAAAAAAAAATCATAAGTGCACAACGAAAAAAAAACACCTACACAAATTATACTTTAAAAAAGCAAAGTCTTTATTAAGAAATAATTTACAGAAACTCTGCTTCCTGTCTTCTACAGAAAAGGCGAAAGGGCGACCATCCATTGAGCGGCGCTTGATTTCTCCTCCCTGGCTCTCTGCTGCTGGATCCTTTAGCTGCAACATTCTGTGCTTTCTGTAGTGCAGCGGTGCTTCCAGCATGAACTTGAGGCGGATCTACGGTGCGGGTGTTCCTATGGGCCATGATCTCTTTCTCACTGCTGTAACGGCTCAGGCCCTACAAGATGCCCCTCCGCCCCGGGAGGTGTGTCCGGGTCAGTTCCCTGTAGGGCGGCTGTGTGGCAAGGGGAGAAGGAAGACTTGGAAAGGGGGCGTCAATGTATTTAAGGGGGAAGGGGGGTATTTGAGGGTTCTCTTACACAGTTTGCTGGGACAACCGGTAGCGCGTCCTAGAGCCCTCGCAGCTGCGCGCACCCGCTGCAACTCTGTTTCTCTCTGGCGCTTGGCAGCTACCGACAAAATTACAAGTCCCACCATGCATCCGTCCCTTCTGCTGGGCAGCTTCTCCCAAAGCACTACTGGCAGTGGGACACAGGGATTTGCAGTCAGCTGGATGCCGAGTCCCGCAGCTCAGCAGTGCCTGAGCCTGTACAGTAGTGAGAGAGAGAGAACATGGCCCCATAGGAACACCGGCACCGCAGATCCGCCTCATGCTGGAAGCTCCGCTGCACTACAGAAAGCACAGAATGTTGCAGCTAAAGGATCCAGCGGCAGAGAGCCAGGGAGGAGAAATCAAGCACCGCTCAATGGATGGTCGCCCTTTCGCCTTTTCTGTAGAAGACAGGAAGCAGAGTTTCTGTAAGTTATTTCTTAATAAAGACTTTGCTTTTTTAAAGTATAATTTGTGTAGGTGTTTTTTTTTTTTTTCGTTGTGTAGCTTTCTGGATAATGTGTTTCTGGATAATGGATCCAATACCTGTAGTTGACTCTGTGTAGCCTGCACTTCCAGATAACTAGACTCGAAGTAAGAATAAAGAAGCATGGCTGTTCGGTCTGGATATTCACAGAATTCATGAAGACTTTGGTTATACCTCACATAAAATAAACACAATGATATTTGAGAACAAAAAATTAAAAGAAGCAAGGAAAGATATACTTAGGGCAAAAGATTTTTTTAAAAAAAAAACAAAAAAACAAGTGAGATCTTTTTTTTGTAATTTAAAGCTTTTATTTATTTTCAAGTGCATACAGTCAGAGTATTGTCAAGTGGAACAAGAAATTAGCTTCTTAGATACAACGTACATAACTGTGTTCTGATTGCTTCATCATCCAGTATCATGACATCTTAGTGAGATCTTTATAGGATACAAGTAGGTCACTGCACACAGGAAAGGAAATGTCTTTGGTATCTAATTTAATGTGAGACACAGCATTTGCATTTGAAGTCACCATGTGGATGCAGGCTCTTGTACTCTTTGTGTGTAAGTACTTTTTACATTGATTTTTAATTTTACTATTATCTCTCAGATCTTTCTCTAAGAACTTGCCTTGGATTCTCCATTAACTCGACTAATAGCATGGTAAATGAACATAACTTGGATTCAGAGCTTACAGACGGAATTATTGATGCGTACGTACAAGCTCAACACATAAGGCAGGGTTGCAGAGACTGATGTGTAGCAGAGGAAATTGTATCAGGAAGGTCCTGCCTGCTCTTGGGTAGCTGCCTGAGTTATGTGGCAACAAAGTAAGCGCTAGGGTGTTATAAGGTGCATAGGAGGTAAGAAAAATTAGTCAATTTGTTCCAATCAGGTATAGGGGCCGTTATCTGAAAACCTGTTATCCAGAAATTACAGAATTACAGAAGGGCCATCTCCCATAGACTCTATTTTAATCAAATAATCCACATTTTTAAGAATGATTTCCTGTTTCACTGTAATAATAAAACAGTAGCTTGTACTTGATCCCAACTAAAGGGATACTGTCATGGGAGTTTTTTTTTTTTTAAAAATTAAACAGTTAATAGTTTTAGACACCTTGGTCATCTTATTACCATATTTAAATATCTTAGCCCACTCCTGGTCTGAAATACATATTCCCAATTCCTTTTCCCAATCACGACTAAAGGGGGACTTGCTATATTCTTCTCGATTTGTTAAAATGTTATATATTTTTGATAGTGGTTTTTCAATCTCTATTTCGGACTCCATAATCTGTTCCCATTGAGTTAGGGGTCTTTCCCATATTTCCTTATCTTGCTTGCTTAAATAATGTGATAATTGAATATGTCTCCATGGATCTCTAGGATGGGTTCCCCACCTCTCTGGTATCTCCTGTAATGGAATCAATTTACCTCTTTTGATTAAATATCTCATTTGAGTCATTTTATTATCCCATCTCCCAAATACCCCCTTTTCCATACTAGGGAGGAAGTTCTGATTACATATGAGTGGTTGGAGTTACTGAGAGAAAGGACAACACTGCAGTGCTAGCTGCTGAAACTCGTGTTTTTATTCCACAACATGTTTCGGGCCCCAAGGCCCTTTATCAAGTGTAGCGTGAACAAAGTGGGGTACATACATTTATACAATACATGGTAGAAAAAACCTTGTTAATTGTACCGCCCATTTTTGGGGGGTAGTGCAAGTGAGGCGTCTCCTTGGATTTCCATTGGTTCAAGTGAATGCCGTGGATTAACCCTGTGTGGGTATAGAATCAAGTCCATTGGTGAGATTTAAAATAACAAGTCCATTGCTGAGAAATTAAAATAACAGGTACTGCCACTATATGGCCTGCCTGTGTTACACCTGTAAAGAAGCCTCACTTAGACTTATATAATGAGATATAATCTCTTGACCTTGTACATAAATCGATCACTATATATAAATATATAATTGCCCTTCTTACCGGTAGCCGTATTCTATTTATCCATATAGGCAATATAGTTATCTGTGGAAAGGGAACAGTAATAGTTTTAGTATACAGGAATGATTCAATGTCAAACAACACTAATTATAATACAATGTTGCAATAAAGTTTCACTGAAGTGGTTACAAGTAGCATTTTACACTCCAGCTATCATTCATGCCTAGAGGCTGTAATGTGTCGAGTCTTTTTATCCAAAAAGTCTCTCTCTGTGAGAGATATTGTTTCATATCCCCGCCCCTTTGTGGTGTCTGAATGACTTCTAGTACCATCCATTTTAGTTGGGTCTGGTTATGGTTAGCCATATTAAAGTGCCGAGAAACTGTAGTATCTGTGGGGGAGCCCTGTTTGTAGTTCCGTATATTTCCCCTATGCTCCTTTATTCTGGTTTTTATACTCCTACTCGTTTGGCCGACATAACCCTTGCCACAGGGGCATTTTAATAGATAGATTACGTTTTCTGTTTCACATGTTGCATACTGTTTAATTTTTATTGGGGTACCTTGTACTGGGTGTCTCACTATTTCCCCTTTAATTATGGAGGTGCAACATATACACCCTAAACATGCATGCGGGCCTACCTTAGGTTTGCCTAAGAACCTTTGGGTGCCTTGTCTTTTGGGTGGGAAAACCTCGGCTGGGCATAGGGTGTCCCTTATAGTTTTTCCCCTTGTATAGCTGAATAAAGGGGAAGTAGGAATTTCTTGTTTTAGTGTCCTATCTTGTAATATTTCTTCATTTGAACTGACACCCATAGAAATGACTGTGCTAAATAAGGGACTAGGGTTTATACCAACCTATGATGTGGAATATGCTACATGGGACATAATGTTTCAGAAATTTCTGAGAAACCTGAAATTAAAGTTACACTTTGCAGGAACTGAAACTGTTGGTAAAAATATAGAAAGACAACCTGAAATTATTCTTAATAAGTTTAAAAACAAAAGCACATTTATCCCAGATGTGAACAATGACTCTTTATCTGCCTTTGAAAATATTGTCACCCATGAGGTAAAACAATTATGGAATAAAATGCCTAAAAGCAATAAAAGTAATTTAACGTTCAAAGAAAGAACAGCCTTAAGAACATTAAGAAATAATGACAATATAGTCATAAGAAAGGCAGATAAAGGGGGAGCCATTGTTGTAATGAATAAACAAGATTACAACACCGAGGTACAGAGACAACTTGAAACACCAGGGCATTATGAAAAATCCCCTGTAAACCCAACAGATATCATTAAAAAAGAAATTGAACTTATGGCCTCTCAGGCCTGTGAAAATAACACAATCCCAAAACATGTGAGAGATTATTTATGCAAACAAAACCCAGGTATCCCGGTACTATACATTCTACCTAAAATACATAAAACATTGGTTAATCCTCCAGGTAGACCAATAGTATCCAGGATAGGCTCTGTATTGGAACCCCTATCGAAGTTCGTAGATGGTTTCCTACAACCACTCGCAACTGGTATCCAAACATGCTTAAAGGATACCACAGATCTATTATGCAAATTGCAAGATCTGGGGAAGGTGAATACTACAGTACAACTCTGTAGTATCGATATACAGAGCCTTTATACCTCCATCCCACAAGAGGAAGGAATAGGGTACGTAGAAGAAGCTCTCCTTGAAACCAATACACCACACCATCTCCTTTATTTTATAATCGATTGTCTAACTATGGTTTTAAAGAAAAACTACTTTCGATATGCAGGGGCCTTTTATTGGCAAAAACAAGGGACGTCAATGGGAGCTGCAGTGGCTCCCTCATTTGCCAATATTTTTGTGCACAAGATAGAAAAAGCAGTGTTCCTGGATTCCCCTTATAAAAAGTATATAACCAGTTACCATAGATTTGTGGACGACATACTGATAATGTGGGATGGCCCAATAACAGAATTTACAGAAATGGTGAATAAAGCAAATGAAGCGCACCCAACCATAAAATTCACTACAGAAATAGGTGGGAAGAGTATAAATTTTCTAGACGTATCAATTAGTCTTAATAACGGAAATATAAGCACTAGCTTATACAGGAAGGAAACAGACCGTAACAATGTATTATTGGCAACCAGTTTTCACCCACAGAAAGTCATTAAAGCAATCCCCAAGGGACAATTTATAAGAGCAAAAAGGATCTCTTCAAATGAAACCAGCTTTACACAAGCAATAAATGACCTAACTTCCAGATTCTGTACTAGGGGTTATAAAAAAGTAGAGATTGATAGAAGTGTGAAAGCAGTAACACAGATTGAAAGAAAAGAACTCCTGCAATACAAACCAAAAGGGTTAAATAACAAGACTTGTACACCATTTGTTAGCCAACACTGTACCCTAAGCAAACAAATTGAAAACATCATGTCAAAATATTGGCCGTTGCTCCTACAAGATAGGACACTAAAACAAGAAATTCCTACTTCCCCTTTATTCAGCTATACAAGGGGAAAAACTATAAGGGACACCCTATGCCCAGCCGAGGTTTTCCCACCCAAAAGACAAGGCACCCAAAGGTTCTTAGGCAAACCTAAGGTAGGCACGCATGCATGTTTAGGGTGTATATGTTGCACCTCCATAATTAAAGGGGAAATAGTGAGACACCCAGTACAAGGTACCCCAATAAAAATTAAACAGTATGCAACATGTGAAACAGAAAACGTAATCTATCTATTAAAATGCCCCTGTGGCAAGGGTTATGTCGGCCAAACGAGTAGGAGTATAAAAACCAGAATAAAGGAGCATAGGGGAAATATACGGAACTACAAACAGGGCTCCCCCACAGATACTACAGTTTCTCGGCACTTTAATATGGCTAACCATAACCAGACCCAACTAAAATGGATGGTACTAGAAGTCATTCAGACACCACAAAGGGGCGGGGATATGAAACAATATCTCTCACAGAGAGAGACTTTTTGGATAAAAAGACTCGACACATTACAGCCTCTAGGCATGAATGATAGCTGGAGTGTAAAATGCTACTTGTAACCACTTCAGTGAAACTTTATTGCAACATTGTATTATAATTAGTGTTGTTTGACATTGAATCATTCCTGTATACTAAAACTATTACTGTTCCCTTTCCACAGATAACTATATTGCCTATATGGATAAATAGAATACGGCTACCGGTAAGAAGGGCAATTATATATTTATATATAGTGATCGATTTATGTACAAGGTCAAGAGATTATATCTCATTATATAAGTCTAAGTGAGGCTTCTTTACAGGTGTAACACAGGCAGGCCATATAGTGGCAGTACCTGTTATTTTAATTTCTCAGCAATGGACTTGTTATTTTAAATCTCACCAATGGACTTGATTCTATACCCACACAGGGTTAATCCACGGCATTCACTTGAACCAATGGAAATCCAAGGAGACGCCTCACTTGCACTACCCCCCAAAAATGGGCGGTACAATTAACAAGGTTTTTTCTACCATGTATTGTATAAATGTATGTACCTCACTTTGTTCACGCTACACTTGATAAAGGGCCTTGGGGCCCGAAACATGTTGTGGAATAAAAACACGAGTTTCAGCAGCTAGCACTGCAGTGTTGTCCTTTCTCTCAGTAACTCCAATATTCACCTATACTCCATGCACCTGAGGTGGGGGTGCACACTGAGATTGAGAGGATATTAATTTGGACTCCAGAGGCACAGTCAACCCAATAGTGTGGTACATATGAGTGGTTGTAATACATATGGTAATTCTGTCAACTTCATAGCCAATTTGTTTTTGTGCCATGTCTTCAGGGTGGTGGTAACTAGAATATGTAGGTCTCGTTCGTTCTTCTTCTTTACCCACCCTTCCTCCCATAATGCACTTTCTAGTGGGTACTTGTCCCATCCCTGTTCCAGGCCACACCAATCTTTTTCCCCACTTTTCCTTATCCTGTTCAATATCCCCACTAAATGTATTGCTATATAATACATATATGGGTCTGGTGCTCTCAAACCTGCTTTCAAGGTAAAACTCCCAGCAAGTAGGTTGCAGGTCCTGGCCAGATATGGGATGACTTTGACGTAGTTGATCAGCTTAAAAATATTTCAATATATGGACAAACAATCCCTGTTTTGTTTAAAGGGTAAGGCATTTTTCAGTAGCAGTATGCACAAAATGTCTCTGTCTTAAATATATTGATAATGGGTTGAGTGCAGAGGACTCTTGTATTTGTCCACAAAACAAACTTCCAATTTTGAGAAATAATTCTACACTACGGTTAAAAGCATGGTAAATGTGTCACTTGTAAAATAAGCCCTTTCAGTTTACAGTATCTTTTATCCCATTTGGTCTTGGGTACAAAGACAAAACATCATAAATATGAATTTCATCTGATACCCAATATGGACAGGATTACCTAACTATGTAGAGACCATAAAATATTATTGATTCATATTATTATTATGGCTTACGCTTTGGCCCTGCAAACACAACTCAATGTTTCATATTGAATATTATCTTACCCTAAATAGTAAATTAATGCCAAAAAAACATTTTGTAAATTCAACTTTGTAAAGAATCCATAATGGGTAAATATGTTTTTCTACTCTAAACAAGCAAACAGCTCAGGCTTTCCAGAAAATTGCAGAAAATGGACTGAAAACCTAGATTTACAGCACCTTATATTTTGCATGTTATTGCATAAAAAGACACAACATTATAAATATGAAGGTTGCAGATCTTCTGAATAGTTTTTTTTAAATTTCTTTGTTTTAAAGCATCCCCCCCCCAAAAAAGACAAATTACATAAAGCCAATACTACTGTGTAAATCATAGTAAACAGATTATACTTAAAGGGGATGTAAAGGCAAAAATATAAAATCCCATTTTTACTTTCTTCAATATCTCCAATATACTTTAATTAAAAAATGTGTACTGTTTTTATAAGAAACCTGACTGTATGCAGTGAAATTCTCCCTTCATTTACTGCTGTGGATAGGAATTGTCAGATGGTCCCTAACTGCTCTGCAGGGAAACAATCATACTTATGAACAGCAGGGGGAGCCCTACCTTACTTCCCAGAACTCGAGCAGCTTTATTGGATTCCCTGTAGAGATTTGTATCCAGAGACTCAGTACAATCTTTATATTATGATTATTAATCAGTCTTGCTGTATTGGCTTCTATAGCAGATATTATTGGACTTGCGCTGTTTTGATAATATATGACAATCCCTAAACTTAACCTCCCAACTGAAGCCCAGACCACACTGTGCGAGTCTTGATATTACAGAAATGTCTAACAAAGTTACAAAATGACAGCCCCCTGCACCAACTTTGAAAGCATAAATCATTTGTCTAATTAGGCTGCGGGTGCAGTAAGTTCATGTTTATATTTAGTATACAAAATACAGCATTTCTAGCCTTATTCTATTTTAGACTTTAGTTGCCCTTTAATGGGGGCCTGTCACCTAGACATAAAAAAGCTTTATAATAAAAGTCCTTTTAAAATTAAAAATGAAATCCAAATTCTTGTTTTTATTAAAGTATTCATAGCTGTTGTAAACTCATTTAAAATCTCAGCTGTCAATCAAATATTGTCTGCCCCTCCTCTATGCCTTAGACAATTACTTTCACTTTCCATTCAGCACTTCCTAAATGTCACTGCTCTCCCCACATTCCCACGTTCTCTTTACCATTTAATTGTGTAGCCAGGACATGTGGATGGACATCAGGTCCCACATTCTGGTGCACAAACAAGATTCTGAGATGATACAAGACTTGTCTTAATAACAGTGTCCACAAAATGGCTCCTGCCTGTTTGCTATAATTATGAATTCCCAGACTGAAGGAAACAAGATTCATATAATTTATATAGTGTAATCAAAGTTCATTGTGTTTGACCAACGAGATAAAATAGGATTTGGAATAATTTCTTTGGGTGACGGGTCCCCTTTTAAAGAGGCAAGAAGACAAAAATAAGTATATTACAATTTGCAATTATTCAAAAGAAAAGAAAAAGATAGTAAGATAAATTTGTTAATTCATTTGAGAGTACGGGGGCTCTTACTATCTTTTTCTTTTCTTTTGAATAATTGGCAACAGTAATTCACGCCTCCGATCCTCCACGAGGTAACATTTAAACCTTAAGGACTGCCTTTCTTCCTTGTAATTTGCAATTACAGTATGTTTGTTTGATCTTGACAACTGAAATCTATTCTTTGAGGAAAAAAGAGAGAAAGAAAGAGTTCCTTAAATCCTTTGAACCGTAAGATAACCATATTTTTGGAACCCTCGCTTTCTGGAGAACTCAAAATCAGTAAATATGTCTGCTAAAAAAAAAGATGTGAACATTTCTAAAAACTCAACTCAAAAGTGCAGCATCTTCTGACCCTCAAGTTCTTCAGCTTTTTTTTTGCCAAATACTCCCACAGCACTTTAAGCCAGGCATGGAACAGTGTGGATACTTAGGTTAGTCCCAGGATCCTGAGGTGCTGCAGGAGGAACAGCACCAAGTTGTACAGTAGGTTCAACACATAGTAGAGATACAAGCGGTTCCCTCAATAGCTTTGAGCAGCTTTTCTCTGGGGTAGTAGCCAGGCCACATGGAAGCAAGAGATGCTTTGTGTATTAAAAAGAGAGAGAGTGGGAATAGAGTATATATAGTTGGACTAATAAAGCCCAGCAGTGCTGCAATACCTGCCTATAACGCTCCTGAAGTGATACAACAAAAGTTTATGTTTGGTTCACAAGAGAAGTGAGTGCAACTCTGTTACAGTAAAGGCCTGAGTGGGTGTTGCTTGGTTTCTAGACTTTGCCTTGGGGTGCTTATTGGGCTTTTGCCATTACACAGGATTGTGATGCTTATTAACCTCTCTGTTCTGCTTTGCAGGGATGGCTCAGGAACATGCAGGTGAGCATCTAATGAATGATAGATTAAATGCAAATGCAGTGTACATTAAATAAATGTGCATCAAATTTATTTGGTAGGTATTAGGGAAGTATCCCAAATCATGTGACCTTCTTTACTGACAGTCACAATAAAGGTGTCAAGACAGGATGATTACAAGACATTGAGTTATCATTAATGAGCACAACTGCTCTCAGTTCTGTACCAACGAGGCCTCTAATGCATGATTAGGATTTACCCACCTACTCACATATATTCCTATATTTTAATCTCCCTTCCCTATTAAAGGGGTGGTTCACCTTCAAGTTAAAGGGATTCTGTCATGGGAAAACATGTTTTTTTCAAAACGTATCAGTTAATAGTGCTGCTCAAGCAGAATTCTGCACTGAAATCCATTTCTCAAAAGAGCAAACAGATTTTTTATATTCAATTTTGAAATCTGACATGGGGCTAGATATTTTGTCAATTTCCCAGCTGCCTCCTGCCATGTGACTTGTGCTCTGATAAACTTCAATCACTCTTATCACTCATATATCACTCCCCCCAGCCTAACAACAGAACAATGGGAAGGTAACCAGATAACAGCTCCCTAACACAAAATAACAGCTGCCTGGTAGATCTAAGAACAACAGTCAATAGTAAAAGTCTCACTGAGACTGAATCAGTTACATTAAGTAGGAGAAATAACAGCCTGTCAGAAAGTAGTTCCATTCTAAAGTGCAGGCACAAGTCACACATCTGCCGCATGTCAGATTTCAAAATTGAATATAAAAAATCTCTTTGCTTTTGAGAATTGAGAATTTGAGAATTGGTTTTCAGTGCCGAAGTCTGCTGGAGTAGTAATATTAACTAATGCGTTTTGAAAAAAAACACATTTTCCCATGACAGTATCCCTTTAACTTTTAGGGGTCCGTTTACTAAAGTGCGGTAAATCTTACTTTAAGTTTCTGCATGTTATCGCTGAGAATATTTTTACGCCAGAATATTCGCAGCAACTAAGTTTACTAAACAGCGATGCGCTCAGAAGTCATTGCGATCACTTGCGGTAACTACGTTAAGGAACCAGCTTACGTTAGAGGTAATTTTAGCCAGTTGCGAAAAATTAAGTTTTTGCGAATATTTATGCTATAAAATAGTCTTGTTTTATGGCGGTTATTATGGCAAATTTTTACTGTGACATTTATGGCCAGAAATGCATCTTCAAAACTCATAAACGTTATTGACTGATGATTATACCATCCAACAACATCACCAGAGGAACACCAATCAAACATGTCTGCATCATATAAACCCTTCTGCCAATAGAATCATAGGAACAAGAAATGATACCAGTCAATCTCTTTGCTTCATAGAAATGCACAGTTTAATGTAGCCAATCACAATGAAACCAAAAAAGCGTAGAGGCTGACGAATCCTTGGACTGTGATGCCGCTGCCAATAATACGACTCTGAGCTGAAACTGCTGCTGTTGCACCAGATAGAAGCAGAAGCCAAAACATCCTGTCAGCAATAGCTACAGATCTCTCTCCTGTCAGCAAAGAATTATGGGTAAAAAAAAAACATTATTATGGGATATTTCCTGCCCCTTGAGGATTTTCTGGCAAAAAAAATACTTTTACGCCACTACATAGGTGGCGGTAAAAGTTTGTGAATATTCTGGTGTTAATTTTGTCTATAGCACATTTTGCTGTTTAGTAAACCAGGCGTTAATGTGTACGTAGCGTTATTTGCAGCGAATGCGATAACTGGCGAACAATTATTCTCGCGCAAGAAAATTCGCAAATTTATATTTACCGCAGGTTAGTAAACTGGCAAAAACATATTTGGCGAAAATTTGGTCTATAAATTGTGCGAATATTTTTAACGCACTTTTAACGTTATTTATTTTATCATTCTTGTAGAATTGTTTTCTGTGCCAAATATAAAAGCCAGTTCAGATCCGGTAACTGAAGGAGCAAAAATGTCATTGGATTGTATGATCAGAGGCAGCCAACAGAAAGCAGCTTCTTCAGGGAGATTACAGTTTGCTTTCTATAGAGACGGCCGGATGGTGCAAAACTTCTCACAATTCAGTATTTACCAAGTTTTCCCAGTTCAAATGAAGGATTCTGGGGAATATTCCTGTGAAGTGAGAACCTCTACCAATGGTGTAACAAAGATGAGCAATACAGTATCAATCCGCATACAAGGTGAGTACAGCTTGCTCTTCCCTGTAATAGAACTGATGAGCTCTCCCTATGCAAAAACAGTTGCAGAGGAGGCCACACACACTCACTCAGACTTTAATGCCATTATTGATGCATCAGACATTAGAGCGCTGTAAGCAACTCCACTCACCCTGTAAAAAACTGCAATGTAACCTGCATATGATTTACCAAAATGGATACGTATTTGCATCAGCATTATGAAATTGCTTGCTGATTGTAACAGATGCTACAAACCCCACTATTAGGCTTGAATGCTGCATTGAGGAATTAAATCATGGTCATTTGCACCCAAATTTTGACCTATTTGACACCCGCAGGGACATTGCCAATTTACAAGCGGGCGCAAGGCGTAACTTCGCTAGCAAAAAAAGACGCTAGCTGTCATTCGCACTCTATCTCCAGGTGAATTTTGACTCTGGCGAATGGACGTTACTCCGCAAATTCACTAAGATGCAGATTTTACTGAACGTTAACTCTTTCGTCAGACTTGCCTTACGCCAGCTCAGACCAGCTGAAGTGCACTGGAGTGCATAGATCTTCCTCAATCTTCTGTTACTTACTTTATTATTTCTAGAATTATTTGCCGTTTCTTTCTGACTCTTTGTAGCTTTCAAATGGGAGTCGCTGACCCCTTCTAAAAAGCAAATTATGCAAAATTATGCAAATTAACCTGAGCTCAAGACTCTAGCGAATTTGTGCTAGGCAGAAATGAACGCAAAACATCACCAGCGTTTGGCACCCATGACGAAACTCTGCATTCCAGTGAATTAGGGTTGTCTTTGCAAATTTTCACCCTTGAGTAAATCTACTAGGGATGCACCAAATCCACTTTTTTTGGATTCGGCCGAACCCCCGAATCCTTCACGAAGGATTCGGCCGAATACCGAACCCCTATGTCTTATTGCCTGTGCTAACTCAGACTTACAGATCTCCTAAAAATACTTCTTTGCTAACACCTCTCAGGTCAGACACATTATTTGAGACAATTCTGTTTAACCAAAATTTGTTGTAAACAAAAATTTTCTATTCCCAAAAATTAATATGTTTCGATTTTGTTGGCTGCCACAAGGGGTCGTAGTGACACATTTAATTCCAGCAACACTTTTGGTCTGCTTGTTCTACTTCTGTGTGTATCTTCACTGGATAATACAACACTTACTTTTAAATTTGGATTATTTCTCTTACAGAGCTATTCTCTATCCCAGAAATACAAGTGACCCCACACCCTGTGATCCCAGGGGGAAATCTATCTATAACATGCAGCACGGTCAGCAGATCAGACACAATTAAACCTCGATTCAGATTTTACAAAGACAGGGTCCTGGTGCAGAATGAGAGTTTATCCAATAATTATTATATGAATTCAGTTCAGCTGAAGGATTCTGGGAATTATTCTTGTGATGCCCGTATAAATGGCACAGTGAAGACAAGCAGAGAAGTCAATATCCAGGTACCGGTACAAGGTGAGTGGGGAAGATTCGTTTAGTAGTTTTTGATCTGTTGTCAACTTGGTGCAAAGTTTTGAGCTGAGCTAAATACTCAAAGAATGTTCAGTCCACTGGAATAACTTCAAGGATCCAGGACCGAAGCACAAAAAAATGTAAGGGCCTTATCACTATCAAGTATGCACTCACATGGGGCCCATTATCCACTCCCCCACCTGTCTTCACATGGCCCCTTGCATTCTTGTAAATACCCCATTAAACTTTACTGTAGGAAGCATTAATAAATTGTTTTGGAAGAGAGCACAGTACTTTCACAGTATTTGGCACAGGATTTAGGAAACATATTTATTTCAGAATGAGGTTAACATAGAACAAAATTATTTATTTAAACCAATTCTAAGGGGCTGATTAAGCAGTGCCTGAACCTTTGGCTACTAAAAACATACAAGAGTTCCTAAACTGTTGCATGGTTTTCTCATTCGAATACTTTGGCTTCCTGCCAATCCTGCCAATTTTTTTTTTCAAAAAAATAAAAAACCTTGGCACAAACTTTTTAGTTTAAAGAGTATTTGCAATCTGTTACAAAGATAAATACAAGATGAGTAAACACTGCTCCGACTAAGCAACACCACAGTTCTAGCAAAAGGAAATGTTGTGCTCACCACTAAACACACATTTAAACCATTAGGTTGGGGGGGCAAAATGGGTGTAACCAGGGGCGATCCAGGTCATTTTACCGCCTCAGGGCGACCTTACTTTTGCCGCCCCCACCCCTCCCCACGGCACTCACCTCTTCAGCCCTGGAGGGGGCTTGGCGGTTCACGTCACGCTGGAGGGTTTGGGGGCAGTCCACGTCGCTAGTGCAGAGAGCGCAATTCCGCTCTCTGCACTAGAAGAGCCGGATTTCCTATTTGAAAAATGGAAATTCGTCTCTTAGTTACTAGGGGTGCACCGAATCCCAGAATCCTTCGCGACAAATTCGGCCGAATACCGAACCGAATCCGAGTCCTAATCTCCATATGCAAATTAGGGGTGAGAAGGGGAAAACATTTTTTACTTCTTTGTTTTGTGACAAAAAGTCACACGATTTCCCTCCCTGCCCTAATTTGCATATGTCAATTAGGATTCGGATTTAGTTCAGCCTGGGAGAAGGATTCGGCCGAATCCGAATCCTGCTGAAAAGGGCAGAATCCTGGCCGAATCCCGAACCGAATCCTCGATTCGGTGCATCCCTATTAGTTACCAGGAGCGTCATTTTGCCACCCCTGGCAACCAGGGGGGTGCTGCTGCCTGAGGCGAGTGCCTCAACTCGCCTCATTGGTGGAGCGCCCCTGGGTGTGACCAGAGGGAATTTTCTCCACTCACCTTTAAACAAAACAGGGATTGTTTGTCAATTGTACTGTTGCATCAAAAATTGTTACCTGCAACTTGCTTTCCAATGCTTTTCTAATTTATTAGTAATGCCCATAAGTATAATATATAGACCCATGTCATTCTACTTGCCAATTCCCTGGCACAACTGATTTTAGTGTGATGTGCTAGATCTGCTTCCTCACCTCTATATATTATTAAGTCTCATACAAATAAGAAAGATGCAGTCATTTACATGAAGCAATAGCTGCAGCTATTTACCACCAACCAACATCACCAACCCTTGTGACCTGCAGCATTGAATCTTGGTGGGTGGTTACAATATGAAGTAGGCACAGTTATACCATTCAGCATTATATCATTGGCTTATAAAAGGGCATGCACTCAGATTGCCTATAACTTTTCCTTTGAGCAACTATTTGCCACAGCTGCAGGACTACTGTATGTGGCCCCTGCATATACCCACGCTGAATGCCATCTGCAATATTTCTGCCCTTCCAATGAACATGACCAAGCCTTTTTCTAATGACTTAATATCAGAATCTGATGCCACTTTCGTTTGACCACTTGCAAAAGTGGCCACCTTACGCTTGTGTACAGGTTCCCAAATATATATATATATATATATATATATATATATATATATATATGTAAGCACCAAATAAACAATTTTTTTTATTTGTTTTCAGCTTTTTTCACAGTTGGTGGCAGCTATGAAAATTCAACCATTCTAGTAGCATCAGGTAAGAATGGCTTTGGTGTAAAATATAAGATAGCTGTGGATTCTTAGACAAAAGTGAAACATTTAACTTAAAAAAAAAGTTTTATAGATGGGGTCAGTGACCCCCATTTGGAAACTGAAGAAGAAGAAAGCAAATAATTCAAAAAACTATAAAGAAAACTATAAAGAAAATGAAGGCCAATTGAAAAGATGCTTAGAATTGTCCATTCTATAACATACTAAAATTATATGCAGTAAAGAACTGACCTCCAAGATGGGCTTCTATTAGAATCTAGGAGGGCATATAGGCATTCTCCCTGTATCTGCTTTTTTTAATATATTAGCTGCCCCCCTCTCATGTGTGTATACAGAAATACAGACCTGGGTAATATATCTATCTATCTATCTATCTATCTATCTATCTATCTATCTATCTATCTATCTATCTATCTATCTATCTATCTATCTATCTATCTATCTATCTATCTATCTATCATCTATCTATCTATCTATCTATATATATATGTAGAAGGGCTGTGGCACACACTTACTGAAGCAAAGACCCAGGTGCTAGTCAGAAAAAATTGTATATTCATGTAGAAAGCTGGCACATACTGGGATTTATCAAAATAAAACTTATTTTATTGAATCGACGTTTCGGTCATCACACGGATCTTTATCAAGATAGATACAGAGTGCAAGTGTAGACAATTATATAGACTCACCCACCAGTGAACCTTCACCAGAACACGCCCACATATCAAGTGCATGTTTTAACCCTAGAAGACCCAAAAGTCCAGCGAATATGGATGATTTTAAATTGGTCTGAAAAACAAAGTGCATAGGACCATATAATTTACTATATAAAAATGCATAATCCCATATTATGCATCCACTTAAAAACAGTAATAAAAATGGTGAAAATATTTTTCTTTTAAAGTGACATTGTAGTAGATATAGTGTTAAAAGTGTCATAAAAGTCTCTAAAAACAATATCTAATAAATTCATAAGACGAAAGCTGTTGGCATATAAATATGTTAATAACTGTCAATAACAATACAAAAAATAGTATAAACTTTATAGTTACTCATAAGAAGCAAGAAAACGAGCAATATTCGTTAAGACCCCTGGGGGCAATGGTGTTTAGCATTCTAATCCAGTATACCTCCTTTTGCAATAGCATGCGATCCCAATCGCCCCCCCTAGCGGGTTTGGGAACTAAATCAATGCCCATGAATTTAAATGTTGGGAGATTGTGACCCATTTTTAAAAAATGTTGTGGTAGTGGTAAATCAGATTTTCCAGTTTCAAAGACTTTTTTAATAGAAGACCTATGATTACCCATCCTCGCACGGAGGGTATTCTGCGTTTTCCCAACATAAGACAAACCACATGGGCATGTTATGATATTGATGACATGTGTGGATGTGCAAGAAATGCGGTGTCTAATCATGATCTCTTTCCCAGTGTGGGGATGTTTGAAAGATTTACCTGGTAGCATGTATCGACACGTAATACAACCCGCACATTTGTAACAACCTTTGTTTAATTTACTTAGAATGTTACCGCCGGACTCATAGCATTTAGTTGGATCTGTCTGCATTAATAGGTCTCTTAAATTTGGTCCACGTTTGTAACCCCACAGAGGTTTTTGGGTGAGCGATTGGGATAATTTTTTGTCACTTTTCAAGATTGGCCAACTCTTTTCATCTATTTTCCTAACCGCCATGGAACCAGTCGTGAAACTGGATGTTAGAATGAAACGATTCTGTTCCTTTGGACCTATAATATGCTGGGTATCCTGTGTCTGTGCTAGATGTTCCCGGGCTCTTACAATGGATTTGGTAATTACATGCTGACGGTAACCCCTTTGTTTAAATCTATCGGCAGTTTCCACTATTTGCCTTTCACAGATATCCTGATTGGAATTATTGCGCATAGTGCGCAAAAATTGTGAAAATGGAACTGCTTTTTTGGAGCTAGGAGGATGGAAACTCGTGGAATACAAAAGGGGATTTCTATCAGTTGTCTTACGGTATAGTTTATACCCTAATCCATTGTTCTGTCTAAAAATTTCAACATCCAAAAATTGGATACTTTGCATGTTATGTGTGACCGTAAATTTAACTGGAAAATTCAAGGCATTTAGATGTTCAACCATATTCAACAACCCAATTACATCACCACGCCAAATTAATAGTATATCATCAATGTAGCGTAGGTACAACAATAGAGATTCCCCAAACTTGGGTATAATGTTATGTTGTTCATAATGGGCCATGAAACAAATGGCATAGGCAGGAGCCATTGCTGCACCCATCGACGTGCCTTCCTTCTGTAAATAATATTGTTTCTCAAAATGAAAATAATTCAATTTCAATGTCAATTCCAAAAGTTGGCAGGTAAAGTCAATTGGTGGGCCCATGTATGTAGTGGAATTGAGAAGTGCCCAATGTACTGCTTCTATTCCTTCATGGTGAGGGATTATTGTATATAGACTGCAAACGTCCATGCTTGCCAATACAATAGGTCCATCAGTAAGTATCGTATTTGATCTATATATATACATATATATATATATACACACAACGCTGGATTTGCTGGGCGGGCGCCCCTAGGCCGCGCGCTCCGCACGGTCCTAGCGCCAGCCCGAAATACCTCACAATAGCGCCAGCGTGCAAGCACCGGAGCATTGGGGAGCAGCGCGTCCCCAGTGCTCACCATAGAGAGGCTGGGTGGCATGCACCCCCAAAAATATGCCGCCCTAGGCCCGGGCCTATGTGTGTATATATATATATATATATATATATATATATTTATATATATATATATATATATATATATATATATATATATACAGGGTCGGACTGGGCCAGCGGGACACTGGGAAAAAACCTGGTGGGCCCCAGCTCTTGTGGGCCCCGCTGGCCCAGACCCGCTCCCTGCAGAAACGAAGTTGAAGTCTCCGTAAAAAACAAGTATGTGCACGCCTGCATTTGCAATCCCGGTGCTGCAGGGGGCGAAGCAAGGGCCGAGAGGGGGGCCCTGAGACAGCTGCCCCAGTCCGACCCTGTATATATATTTATATAGAGCAGTCCACGAAAGCACTCATGGCAACAATCGATAAACTTGTTTCAGTGCATAATACTGCATGGTGCAATATATATATATACAGTATAAAGTAATATAGTACCACACTCAACGGGAATACTTGTGAATATATAGTTATATATATCCAATAAATTCACCTCTATTAATTTCATTTATTTGGCAGTTCACACGTATGAGCCTTACTATGAGATTAGTTGCTATAGATTATCTAGTGCATCTTGTTATTGTAATAGAAGAGCGATTCCGTGGGAGGTGATGAGAAAGACTCACCATCACTACAAACAGTGGTTGCTTAGACAAGGCTAAAAATGGAAACTGGCCCTGCAGCACCTTCCGAGAATTCTAGAGAATACAAAGTGAAAAATATACATTAAGCTTAATACTGTTTTTCCTTTAGAACACATAGCCTCACTGATGTCCACAAAAAACATAATCTGCTACAATAGGGCTGTCCTACTGGTGGCTACTGAGTCACACCCAGACCCCAGCTGTACCCTGTTACCAGATGTTTGTGCCTTCACTACAGGTTCTATAATAGATATCACCCAAAAGTCTCACGTACATAGTGTTGTCACCTTTTTTGTAAAAAAATACCGGCTTTCCTATATATTTAGATTTTTTCCCTATTAATAACATTGGGATCAACCATCGTTTTTACCGGTCCGGACGGTAAAATACTGGCTAGGTGGCAACTCTACACGTACAAAAATCATTTCTCACTACTAATACTGCTTGATCTCTCAGCCGCATTTGACACTGTAGATCACCCTCTCCTCCTCCAGTCCCCCTAGTCGCTTCGCCTTTGTGACAAAGCCCTGTCCTGGTTCTCTTCTTACATCACCAGTTGTTCCTTCAGTGTCTCCTACAATGGAGTATCATCTTCTCCCCTACCTCTTTCTGTTGGAGTTCCTCAAGGCTCTGTCCTGGGACCATTACTGTTCTCCCTCTATACTTCCTCCCTTGGCAAATTAATCAACTATAAGGTTTCCACTACTACCTCTATGCTGACAATACTCAGATCTATCGCTCATCTCCTTTTCTCAACCCAGAACTCCTAACTCGCGTCTCCTCCTGCCTGTCCGCTATCTCTACCTGGATGTCGCAACGCTACCTTAAATTAAACCTCTCTAAAACTGAAATGGTTCTCTTTCCTCCAACTAACACCAGCAACATCCCGAAAGTATCCATCAAGTATCCACCTAAGGAACATATCCAAAATATGATCATTTATCACCCAAGATGCTGCCAAAATTATTATTCAATCTCTCATCATATCACGTCTAGACTACTGTAACTGTCTTTTAATTGGCCTTCCCCCTCCAGAGACTGTCACCTCTCCAGTCCATAATGAACACTGCTGCGAGGCTCATACACCTCAGCAACCGCTCCTCCTCTGCCTCGCCATTCTGTCAATCCCTGCACTGGCTTCCGTTACCTTTCAGAATCAAATTCAAATTAATGACACTGACTTTCAAAGCACTTCATAACTCTGCCCCACCCTACATCTCTGAACTCATCTCTATATACTCACCCAATGCTCCCCTACTGACCTGCTACTCAACTCTTCTCTCATTACCTCCTCACATGCTCGCATTCAAGACTTTGCAAGGGCTGCACCCCTCCTCTGGAACTCTCTCCCACGGTCTGTCCGACTTTCTCCCAACCTTTCTGCTTTCAAGAAATCTCTGAAAACGCACTTCTTTCGAGAAGCCTACCCTCACTCTACTTAACTACCAAACGCAACACCACATACAATACCACATTTCTCACCCACTTAATTTGATCTTGACCACTCCCACATCTTGTGTATTACTCCCTTCCCTTTAGACTGTATGCCTATGCATAGGGCCTTCCTCACCTTTTTGTACCGGTATTGATTGTAATGTTTGTTACTCCATATGTTCTATGTATATAATTCATGTCATTTAGTTGTATAATCACATTTACTTTACAGTGCTACGTAATATGTTGGCGCTATATAAATACATGTTAATAATAATAATAATAATAATAATAATAAATACATAAAGCCCACAAGGAAAGGAGCCATTGTTAGAGATTCCAAATCCAATGCCTCCATGTGGCTCTTTTTCTTGCCAGGTTTTACCAGTGCTATGAGTGTGCTGTTCTAATGATTGCTATGAAATATTTAGATAAATACTAGGGGGATAAACAACCAAAATTTAAGGGGTTTGGGGAGCAGAAGAGACAGAAAACAAGAAGGAAAAGGACAGCACAAAAGCCGAGATTGAAGGGTATAAGAGGGGAAGTGGAAAGGGATTGAATTGCATTAGAAATTAAAAAGCAAAATAATAATAAGGAAAGACTAAAGGATCAAATTAAAGTATTAAAAAGACAGCAGGTGAACATGGTGCAAGAAGGGGTGGCGAGGGTAGAAGAAGGATGAACATATTAAAGGAGAACTATACCCCAAAATGAATACTTGAGCAACAGATGGTTCATATTGAATTAAGTGGAATATTAAATAATCTTGTCATACGGATATATATATATATTTAAGTAAATATTACCCTTTTACATCTCTTGCCTTGAGCCACCATTTTTTGATGGTCTGTGTGCTGCCTCAGAGATCACCTGACCAGAAATACTACAGCTCTAACCACTCCAGTGTCGGACTGGCCCACAGGGATACCAGGAAAACTCCCGGTGGGCCCAGGTGTCAGTGGCCTCTTGCTTCTAACCATTTGGCCTATTTCAAGGCCATTCCTTATTTCTATGAGAACAAAGAGACTAAATAGATTGAATCATAGATTATAGTATGTAAAGAAAAGAGACTAGCAAAATAGAGGTTGCGTGAGGAGAGGAATTATAATAGTACTGAGAGTGGGCCCCTGATCTAAGGTCTTTTGGTGGGCCCCTGGTGTCCCAGTCCAACACTGGCTGTAACTGTAATAGGAAGAAGTGAGGAAGCAAAAGACACAACTATGTCTGTTAATTGGCTCATGTGACCTAACATGTATGGTTTGTTTGTGTGCACAGTGAATCCTACGATCTCAGGGGGCGGCCCTTATTTTTTTAAAATGGCAATTTTCTATTTATGATTACCCAATGGCACATACTACTAAAAAAGTATATTATTATGAAAATGGTTTATTTACATGAAGCAGGATTTTACATATGAGCTGATTTATGCAATATCTTTTTATAGAGACCTACATTGTTTGGGGTATAGTTTTCCTTTAATAAAGAGATACCAGAAAGAAAATAGTATAAATTACAAAGGTGTGCAATGCCTACTGGATTTATCCTAAAGGGGTGGTTCACCTTTAAATTAACTTTTAGTATGTTATAGAAGGCCTAATTCTATGCAACTTTTTAGTTTGCCTTCATTGTTTTTTCTTTATAGTTTTTAAATAATTTGCCTTTTTCTTC
Source organism: Xenopus petersii (assembly GCA_038501925.1). Lineage (NCBI taxonomy): Eukaryota > Metazoa > Chordata > Amphibia > Anura > Pipidae > Xenopus > Xenopus petersii. The sequence continues at coordinate 13,335,241 of CM076686.1, forward strand.
TGACTTTTTCCAGCTTTCAAATGGGGTCACTGACCCCATTTCAAAAACAAATGCTCTGTAAGGCTACACATTTATTGTTATTGCTACTTTTTAATACTTAACTTTCTATACTGGCCTCTCATTTTCATATTGCAGTATCTTATTCAAGAAAATGCATGGTTGCTAGGTTAATTTTGACTCTAGCAACCAAATTGCAAAATGGAGAGCTGCTGAATAAAAAGCTAAATAACTCAAAAACCACAAATAATAAAAAATAAAAACCTATTACAAATTTTCTTACAATATCACTCTCTACATCACACTGAGGGGGTTATTTATTAAAGTCTGAATGCTGGAATTTTTTCCTAGATTTGTTATACCCCAATGCCGCAAAAAGTCTGAATCCAAAAATGTGCTATCTCTGACCTGCAGAGGTTGTATATAAGTCAATGGGAGAGATATCTATCCTATTTGGAAGTTTCTGTGCTGGAATTAGCATGAAAATACGCCTATTTCGGCTTTTCATCAAAAAAATCTAAAAAATTTTGACTTTTTGGGAAAAAGCCTAAAAAAACTGAGCTATTCAGGAAAGAAATCCAAAAAAATCATACAAATCAGGAAAAAAAATCTGAAAAAAAAATCACAATTTGTATTTTTGCTTGATTTTATCTAGTTTTCCTCAATCCAATTAAATCAAGCATTTTTTATAATAATAAACAAGGTCAAATTGTGGATTCTAGTTTGGTCGGACTTTTTGATAAATAACCCCCTTAAAGTTTGTTAAAGGTGAACAGCCCCTTTAATATGGTGGGAAGGCTTCTATACCTAGAAATTTACAGATGTAGGTGCACTTTTTACTGACCCTCCGGCAAGTAAATATATGTACATACAACCCTCTGTATCTATGAAGTTGGATAACACTTTGCAAAGACAAGCAATGTAGCAACTCTATCTCTATATTATAAATTTGTAGCAATTAAAGCAGCTTCTATTATGAAGTTTAATATATCTTTCCCTCTCTTTTAGGAAGCTCGGATACGGGAGTGCACAAAATGCAGAACATTGTACGACTGGTGCTCTCTGCATGTGTATTTATGTTTACAGTTTGGGTTTTGCTGCATCATATGAAGATGGTGAGAAGATCAGAAGACACCACATAAGGATCCTTTATCCTCCTGTCTCGGTTTTACAGAGGTGCAAGTGTGACATTTAGCTGTGTACAAACAAACACTGCCCATAAACCACCGGTTTGCTCTGGTGGCAACATCATCAGTGAACACTGTCTTTGTATTTCAAGAATTAATGAGCTTCTTCTTTTCTCCCACATATCCTTATATACAAAAATAAAGCCACCAAAAGATGATTCATTGAAACCTTTTAACAATTTTTTGGTAAACCTGACGCTTCGTGTTGCATCTCAAGTTTTGTTAGATTACTATAAGCAAAAACAAATGGCCATATTATTTTATATTAGGAATGTCCCCACCATCAGCAGGCACAATCTGGAATTCAGTTGGTGAAGATGTGATATTAACAAGTCCTCTTTAAATCTAATTATTTTGTTTGTTGGGAAAGTGGGTCAATTGCTCAGACTTGATAGTGAGGGATTAGCAGAGCTTAATATTTTAAATTTGGAAAATTGACGACAGATATATGGTTGATGAAATGAAAGACTGATGAGGGAAATATTGATCTATACAAAAGGGGGGTTGTGGGAGCACCCGCATTGCTAAGTAAAAATATATAGAAGTATAAGGGAAGTGCTACTGGCATATCCAAATGGGTCAGTGCACATTCCCTGGGCCCCTGTCTAAGTAATTCAGTAGATATGAAAATGCATGTGTTAACAAAGACAGGGGTTTTTAGTTACAAAGTTATGATCATTAAGCTGAAAATCCACCATACCACATCAAGTTAAACCCCATATGGCGGTCCCTAAATTGTTTACCTACCAGTCATAGTATTGAGGATCCTGTGTCTCTCTGCATAATAGCATTAGTATAGTAAAAAGTAAAAGTCTGCTGAACCTTGGTTTCTGTCTGAGCGCTAAATCCTCCCCCGCTGCTGAATTGCAGCTTTTAAGAGAGAGTGATTGCCCAAACCAACGCCCATTTTTAAAAAAAAATGTATAAATATGGTGCAGCTAAAAGCATAGGGCCACTTTTAATTAATAGGGGTGGGTATGGGGCCCAGGGAATGTGCACTGACCCATTTGGATATGCCAGTAGCACTTCCCTTATACTTCCATATATTTTTACTTAGCAATGCGGGTGCTCCCACAACCCCCCTTTTATATTTGCTCTTACAGCCTGGAGCTTTGGCTAAGCTGCTTGTGGCTTGTAGCACCCCCCATACCCCTATTAATTAAAAGTGGCCCTATGCTTTTAACTGCACCATATTTATACATTTTTTTTAAAAAAAATGGGCGTTGGTTTGGGCAATCACTCTCTCTTAAAAGCTGCAATTCAGCAGCGGGGGAGGATTTAGCGCTCAGACAGAAACCAAGGTTCAGCAGACTTTTACTTTTTACTATACTTTACAAGATATTTAGTAAGGGCAGCTGTGGACCCATCAAGGAGGAAAGTGGAATTAGTTTACTTACGGGCACTCCGTAAGTAAGGGAACCAGTGCTAGTTTAGGACAAGGTAGAGAGAACACCTGGGTTTCTGGACTGGACTTGGATGGAAAAAAAGTTCTAACCTGGAAGAGTGGAGGGATATATCCCTGAAGGTATCGGGCCACTAATGGAGAGTGGGGGGATACGGGTGGAGTATATACCGGACTACTAGTCGGTTAGGTGTAATCCAAGGTCCTAGGGCAGGTGTGCCTAATCAGAACTGGTTCATTGAAACAATTGTAACTAAAAGTGTTTGAAGAAGTAATTGCTGGAGAGTATAAAGTGTGCCTTGACGTGTCAGTAAATAAAATATTCTTTTTTAACTTTTCCTTTGTGAGCCATGTGGTGAGTACCAATTGGGTTAACTTTCCCTTTAAAATCTGTAAGACGCTCCCAGACACAGAGTGATATTCTTCCTTCTTCTAGCGGGTGCGCATGCACAGTAGTGCAAAAATCCGAACTTTAACGAAGAAGTCGGCTATTTAATTCTACTGCACATGCATCTGCCCCAGGATATTTAAAGAAAGAAGAAGCAGGAAGATCACTCAGTGGTGCTCACTGGTATAACCCTGGGCTGGTGCAGTTTTATGCTGATAGGAGCAATGGCCCAGGATTTCAGGTAATATATACAATCACTTGGGGCGCCTAAGTTTTGGCACCCCCATGTAAATATGTCTTTCCTTTTCCTTTAACTTCCTTCCTGTTAATGACCCATATGCCTATTCTGAGCATACATGCCCTTATGCAACTTACAGTTTTCCAACACCAAAATGTAGCTTTGTGCTTGGTTGAATAGGTCTTCGTCTGTGTATTCTTCATGAGTCAACGATCACAAACTCTGAAGCATGACAGCCTGGGTACCACAAGGCCCAGCAAAGTCATTTTGCCCTAAAGGGACCAGTACCTCTAGATATGTCAGGGAGCAGGGACCCCGAGGCCAACCAGAGACAGGTTAACTCTTTAATAGCACTCTCTAGGAGAGTAAGATAGTGAGGAGAGTAAGATAGTGAGGATAAATAGAATGAGCAGCCTGTGCTCCAACAAGGATTGTAGTAGGGAGTAGCTCTCCTCTAGGCTGAATCTGTCTATAGTAAAGGGACTGCAGTTGATAGGGTGCCAGGCTTTAGATTTATTCTCCCTGTTTATTCACCTATATGGGATATGGCCCATGTCTGGGCATTCCATCCTAGAGCTGTACCTTAACTACCCTACTTATGTCCACATGGTGTCACACTGGGCTGTCTTGGCCGACTGTGGTGGCATTGTAACAGTTGTCTGCAATTGCCTCTGTGGATTTGTGAATATATCCCTGCGGATCCATTTTTCCTTTTGTAGATAAATTGTTCCCTTGTTTACTGCAAGAACCTCCTGGTGTCCTTTATTTTACTTTTATGCACAGTAGCCTATGGGAGTTGTAATACCACTACACCCTTCCTTCCTTTCACTTTGTGAAGGCCCTGCCTTAAGTGTTAGAGTCCAATGTAACCCATGCTCTATGGATTAACCTCTTTGGTTGAATATAGTCCAAAATAGCATTACAATCTAAAAAAAGGCATAAATGAGGCTCCTGGACCTCCTAGGGGCCCGTGTCCCTAGATGGTTGGACAAGTAGGAAGAGTGAAGAAATATGGCTACCCTGCCTGACAGACACTTCTCCTCGGCTGGTGTAAGGGAACATCCAGGGTGGGGCCAAGTTCTATTGGGGCCCAAGACTGCTGACAGTTGCTCACAACCTTTCCCTTACTGATTCCATCACCTGCACTGATTGTTCGCCCACTATCCCGCTACCACATAGCTGTTTCTACACCAATCACGTTCATGTCCCACAGCTGGTCACTAATTCACTTCCCCCTCCAAGTTTTACCCTGACCCTTCTATTTCGCAGGCAGCTGCCTCTTCTGCTGACCATTAGTTTCATCTCTAGATACATCACAAGCTCCACCACCAGTTTGGATCAACAAATAACAAGTCAAAAATAAAAATAGCAGCGGACAGAGCTGGATATGCCTCATGTATATTTTGTATCTGACCATTGAGCACCTTTTCTGGTAATAAAAAGTATATTTAAAGGGTAAAACGGAAGTTATGTATAACAAACACATACATTTGTATTTTGAAGAGGTGACACATCCCCCCTTAGGCGTCATTTTGAACAGCGTAAAAGTCTCACACAAATAGGTCACTGCACACAGGAAAGGAAACAGTTTTTGGTTTCAACCTTGATGCAAGAAGTGGATATTGTGTTTGAAGTCACCATGTTGATGCAGGCTCTGCTGGTCTTCACCTGTAAGTGCTGCTGCCTTTTTATTGACTTTATTTTGGCTTTGGAATTGTTCCTCAGGGTCACTTTATTAGATGTCACTGGGAGAAACTGCCTGGGGTCCAATGTAAACGATTAGTATGTTAGTTCCAATTTTATATGATGTAAGATGTAAGAGCTCGTAGGCAGGGCAGCAAAATTGACAGGTAGTTGATTCTGGGAAGTTGGAAGAAACACGTGGCATAGGATATAAGGAACCAGTAATATCAGTTATGTCCAAATAGGGTATCAGTGATCTACATTATATTATGTTTATGTTTCTCCATTAGAAGAAATCAGTGACCCTTCCAACAGCCTTTGTGGGTTTGCTTGTCCTTGTTATCTCATTCCTGTTTATTTTAATTAATGCTGGCCACTTTTTAGTTACCGGATATAGGGGTAGGGGTTGAAGTGTGTGCTGGGCTCCTCCAAAGATTTTTTCTTGCGGGAGCCTGGTGCAGTCTAGTTATGCCGTTGACTTCAACCTTAAAGCGTGACTGAGCTGCTGGTTTGTCAGATAAAGGAAGACATTGTAGCCATTCACTATTCCTCTTTAGGTTTATGTATTTCTTACCCCCCCCCCTGTACTCTGCTAAAATACAAACTTATAATATGATGATTGTATCACTTTAGTCCAGACATGGCAGCTCACAGTGGCTCAGATCCTACATGATCCCCATTGTAAGCAGCAGTCCTGTCCTGCTTTATGGCAGCTGAGATTCTAGCTATCTGTATAACAGAGCATTCTGTCCCAGTGGCTGCACAGATCCTATATGATCCCCATTGTAAGCAGCAGTCCTGTCCTGCTTTATGGCTGAGATTCTAGCTATCTGTATAACAGAGCATTCTGTCCCAGTGGCTGCACAGATCCTATCTGATCCCCATTGTAATCAGCAGTCCTGTCCTGCTTTATGGCAGCTGAGATTCTAGCTATCTGTATAACAGAACATTCTGTCCCAGTGGCTGCACAGATCCTATCTGATCCCCATTGTAAGCAGCAGTCCTGTCCTGCTTTATGGCAACTGAGAATCTAGCTATCTGTATAACAGAGCATTCTGTCCGAGTGACTGCACAGATCCTATCTGATCCCCACTGTAAGCAGCAGTCCTGTCCTGCTTTAAGACTCTAGCTATATTTTTGTCAATGCTTTGATGAATGTGAACACATTCAGTGAATTACATGCAGAAATAGGAAAACATTGGTTAACTAAGGACTGTGGGATTTGCTGTTTGATAACACCAACGGTTCTATGATTTGCAGACTTCCCCATGATTTTTGTTTTGGGCTTTTGCCATAGTGTAATGCTTATTAATCTCTCTGTTTTCCTTTGCAGGGATGTCTAAGGAACATGCAGGTGAGCATGTGACTTTCTAATGAAGGATTATACAATGCAGATTAAAGACTGTACCCAGTTCTTGATATTCATCTAATTATCATGCTTTTCTCGACACTAGACTGCTGCACTCATTCATGTGAAAGGGAAATGCAAAACAGTGCTAAGCACTTTGGGTTCACCACAATATTATGAAAAAGATCATTTGCAATTGCTCTTAATTTTTTATGGTTTTAGTTAACGTAAAGTTCAACCACCCCTTAGACAACTAGCCATGAAGCATCATATTCTGTGTCCCATGTAGCTTTACTTTTCCACTTTATATGTAGTTAGGGTCAGACTGGGGGTCCCAGGACCCACCGGGGCTTCTGCCTCAGGGCCCCACTCCAGACCATGGGGGCTGCTGCCTTCGGGCCTCCCTTTCGGAAACCCCCCTGCCACGCATATGTGCACTTCAACGTGCGCACTCACACTGCTGACTGGTTGCGGCAGGAAGAAAACCAGGGTGCGGATCTGGGCCGGCAGGGCCCACTGGGTTTTTCCTGGTGTCCTGTCGGCCCAGTCCAACCCTGTATGTAGTAGTAGGCTGGCACAAACCGGACCACACTCCAATGCTTGATGCAGTTAACTTCATATAAAGCATATTGTTTGCCTCCCCAAGCTGAAGGTCTGGATCCCCCATTAGTTTTGGTAAGTTAACTTATGACTTATGACACTTATATGTCCAACACTGGATGCCTCTCCAGAAATTATTTGATCACTTTCCACATGATGCTTTCCACTGACCCCCTAAAGCTTAGCTTCTCAGCAGCAGCCCAGAGCACAAGAGTGTGTTAAATATTTTATGTTTACTTAAATAAGTTACTATGATGCTAATTTCTCTTCTAGAATTGTTTTCTGTGCCAAATATAACAGCCAGTTCAGATCCGGTAACTGAAGGAGCAGAAATGTCATTGGATTGTATGATCAGAGGCAGCCAACAGAAAGGAGCTTCTTCAGGGAGATTACAGTTTGCTTTCTATAGAGACGGCCGGGTGCTGCAAAACTTCTCACAATTCAGTACTTACCAAGTTTTCCCAGTTCAAATGAAGGATTCTGGGGAATATTCCTGTGAAGTGAGAACCTCTACCAATGGTGAAACAAAGATGAGCAATACAGTATCAATCCGCATACAAGGTGAGTACAGCTTGCTCTTCCCTGTAATAGAACTAAACCTGCACTAAAAAGGTTCTGAAGTTGACCCTAATTATATTGAGTAGTCAACCCTTAATGAATATAAGGTGGTTACAGATGGAGTCTCTAGTAAGCCATTAATTCATATTATATTCAAATTATATTATAGTACAATTGGCACAAAAAAGAGTCTGCTTTGCCCTTGTGCCTCCCCCTTTAGTGACTTGGACACCATTTTTCCATAGGTTAATGGTGGGTCTCTGTGATCCACTTTAATAAAACTAAAGAATGTCTTTCTACAATTAAAAAAAGTAAGGAAATAAGGGGACATAACTGCTGTTATGTCAGTTTTGAAGCTGATTTCCCAATGTAATTTGGTATAACCAACCATAACAATTTCAGGAGACTAGGTTAAGATGCTAAAGCCAACGTAAGTTACAGACCACAGATAATGAGAGGATATTACATCAACTTGTTCTTGTTTAGTTCCAGCAACACTTTCAGTTTGATGTGTCTGACTCTGTGGCCAAGCAACAACCTGTGTAATTTGGATTATTTTTCTTACAGAGCTATTCTCTAGCCCAGAAATAAAAGTGACCCCGCACACAGTGACCCCTGGGGAAAATCTGTCTATAATATGCAGCACAGTCAGCAAGTCGGACACAACTAAACTTCGATTTCGATTTTACAAAGACAAAGTTCTGGTGCAGAATGAGAATTTATCCAATAATTATTATGTTAAATCAGTTCAGCTAAAGGATTCTGGGAATTATTCTTGTGATGCCCGTATCAATGGCACAGTGAAGACAAGTAGAGAAATTCGTATCGAAGTACAAGGTGAGTAGAGAACATTCACTTAGCCTTCTTTAAAGGAGAAGGAAAGCTATGGGGGCATTTTATTACCAACAGGCCCGGATTTGTGGAAAGGCCACCAAGGCCCGGGCCTAGGGCTGGAGGATTTTAGGGGGCGGCAGGCTGTCCAACCACACCCACATTGGTTCAGAAACACTGGGGATGTGCAGACGATACAAATTTGCATGAATAAAGGGGGGGCACAGGTGACGAACGGTAGTGGGCCTAGGGGCGCCCGCTATGTAAATCCGGCCCTGATTACCAAAAGATTAGCTGCAATAGTGCAAGCTAGAATGTTATATTTATTCTGTAGAATGTTTTAACATAACTGAGTAAAAAGCTCTAGAAGCTCTCTGTTTGTTTAGTATAGCAGCTGCCATATTAGCTTGGTGTAACATCACTTCCTGCCTGCGTCTCTCCCTGCTCTGGACTCCGATTACTGCAGAGAAGGGAGGGAGAGAGGAGCAAACTGAGCATGCTCAAGCCCTAGCCCCGAAGGTTTAAGCTGAAAACAGGAAGTCTGATACAGAAGCCCATGAGTACACTACAGAAGGAAAGAAATGTGGTGTTTCTTTTGACAGAGAACTCAGAACAGCATTACTTTGAGGGTTTACTGTTATATTTAGGTTGACCTTTCTGATAAGGCTTACTTAGTTTTAACATTTCCTTCTCCTTTAATCGCTTATGCGCCTGGTGCAGAATGTTTCCATTGCTCTGAAAAGACAAGCTTCTCAGCTAAGGTCACACTACAAGATGTACCAGCATCTCAGATGTTCTTTTTGCCTGCAATAACTCTTATTGTTTTCTGGTTTCTGCTTTAAACAAAAAGATCTCCCACAAATGCACAGATACACTTACAGATCTCCTGGTGTGACTGTAGCCTAATGTCCAATGTCCCCCCAAAAAAATGGTGATATCAGGCTTTTGAGGCAATTGTCAATTGCTTTGTGACCTACAGAAAAATTGCTACGGATGTCACAAAACATCGGGTATGTGATTGGTCTTTATGTGGTTTATGGTTTTAGCAACCTCCCTAATTAATAGTTGTAAGTTTGTTAATGTATGTGGTTGATAAACAGGTGAGTGCCCTTCATTTCCCAATATGGTGGCATTTCTAATAGGAAATTTGGTTTTGTATAGGGATGCACAAAATCCACTATTTTGGATTCGGCCGAACCCCTGAATCCTTTGTGATAGATTCAGCCGAATACCAAACTGAATTTGAAACTTAATTTGCATATGCAAAGCAGCGTGCACAGCTAAAAAAAATTTGACTTCCATGTTTTGTGATGAAAAGTCACATGATTTTATGGATTCGGATTCGGTTCGTTCAGGCACAAGGATTCAGCCGAATCTGTATCTTGCTGAAAAGGGTTGAATCCTGGCAAAATACCAAATCCTGGGTTCGTTGCATCCCTAGTTTTGTATAACCGCTCATCTGCTACAGATATCTGGCTCCATGTTGCTGTTTGATCACTGCCAGTGATCAAGAAGAAGCTTATGTTTGAATTCCTGGCTTTGATGCAAGGGCATAAAAAACCAGGCGTACTGCCAAACAGTAGGCTGCCAGTCCACACAGGAGCCAAGAAATGGCCAATCATGGCACTTATTTTGCACCATCCAGGAACATTTTTCATACATGCGTTGCACACCTACTCCGGTATTTTGAAGGGCTGCCTGGGTCAAAACTTCCAAATAAGGAAAACCGGGCAGGATTCCCCATGATTGACATTGCTGAGTCATAACCCTGCCCCTCTATGGCCCAGCCCGCCCTCTCCGCATCATGGCCCGCCCCCTGCCCAGTCTCTACCGGGGAAATGGTGGCAACCCTAGACCTAACATGTTTGGTTTGTTTGTGTGCACAGTGAATCATAGGATCCCAGGGGGTAGCCCTTATTTTTTAAAATGGAATTTATGGATTACTCAATGGCAAACTCATTGTTCGGGGGTATAGTTTTCCTTTAATTCTCTGTCCATACCGATTCTTTTGAGAACTTGGCAGCTCTGCAATCAGGATTAGTCAGAGTTTCCAGGACAAGGTGGAAATCCTGCAACACTTCGCCCTCCATATTAATTATTTGATAGCAATCCCATTATATAATCTCCTGTCAAACAACTATCATTTACTTTACAGTGCTACGCAATATGTTGGCGCTATATAAATACATGTTAATAATAATAATAATAATATCATCGTAAAGTCTTAGGACAAGTTAATAAAAAAATAAAGGTGCCACCCGGTGTATAGGTTATAAACTACCCTGTGCTAAGTATTTATTGGCAAATACTGTGAAAGGAGACCAAATGTCAGTATTGTGGAACACTTATTTCTCAAGGCATGGTTAATATAAATGCAGCCTTCACTTCTTCCAGGATTTTTGGCACATTCATGTATATAGTATGTATAGTAGTCCCTTGCCTATTGCCTTTATTGTATTCAGCATTTACAGTTTTAGCCATCAGGTCGCCCATTTCTCCAAAACTTTTAGAAGTGAAAAAAAAAAAAAAATTAGTTTGTTCAGATATATTAATATTTTGCATTTGGCAGAACCACTGCTAACTCTAAAGTACTCCTGAGCCACAGAAACCCCAGCTAGGGTTGCCACCTGGTCGGTATAAACACAGGCCTGGCCGGTAAAAATTATGGTTCGTCCCATTGTTATTAATAGGGAAAAAATATAACTACAGTATATAGGAAGGCCGGTATTTTTTTTCCAGAAAAGGTGGCAACCCTCACCCAAGGCTACAGTCCCGAATCACTGGTTCCTGAAGTCTCGCGAGATCTTGATGTCACCCGCTACGTATATGAGCGCAGTGGGTGTGGCTAGTTAGTTCGCTGTATGATAGTGGTGTAGAAGGGAAAGTCTGCTGTTAGTAACTGGCGGTATTTCGTGGTGTGGACGGCTTTTTGACGCGGTGGAATTATTCTGGGCTTGAAGAAACAACTTTTGCGGGGTGGGTGGGATAGACATTTTTGTTGTGGTTCTATGCTGTCTAGGGTTGCTACATTTTCTGGAAAAAAATACCGGCCTTCCTATATATTTATCTTTTTTCCTTATTAATACCATTGGGATCAATTATCATTTTTACCGGCCAGGCCAGTAAAATACCGGCCAGTTGGCAACCCTAAATACTGTCCCTGCTGCCAGCAGAACCCCTAAACTCCCAATCCCCCTAATGATTTCTCTCTTTGCTAATTGGAGTTCTGGCTTGGCGGGAATAGACAATTGAATCAAGCTGTTATGCAAAAGTTATTCATTATTTACTTGTGCTTGGGAAAATAAATAGTAATTGGTGGCTGAGCTACTTGCTGTCAGGGGAGTCATTTTGTGCAATCAAGGCGCAGTTTTTTTTTTCTCAATTTGAGATGAGCTAATTTAGGAGACTGTGTGAAATAAACCTTTTACTTTGTTATTGACTCTTAAGTAGGGTTGCCACCTGGCCAGTATTTTACCGGCCTGGCTGGTAAAAAGGATGGTTGATCCCAATGTTATTAATAGGGAATAAAGATAAATATATAGGAAGGTCAATGATCTCAATGTTATAAATAGGGAATAAAGATAAATATATAGGAAGGCTGTTTTTCTTTCCAGAAAAGGTGGAAACCCTACTCCTAAGAGTACAGGATGCCTGTCAGTGCCGCAGCAATAAGTCCCGGGGCCCCTAAGTGAGGTGGTACAGATTAGTCGCCCAGTGACAAATCACCTCTTCTTCGGGCGACTAATCTCCCCTAAATGCCTTGCCGCTGGCTACAATGTAAATCGCCGGTGAGAAGGCACTCTGATTGCTTCTACTTTCTGAAGTCACCCAAAGTTTCCTTGTGAGGCAACTTCGGAAAACGAAGAGCTCCTGTCGGCGATTTACATTGTAGCCGGCGGGAAGGCCCTAAGGGGCCCTGGAACCTTCTGCTGCGGCACCGACAGGCAACCTGTACACTTAAGAGTCAATAACAAAGTAAAAGGTTTATTTCACACAGTCTCAAATTAAGAAAAAAAAACTTGTGTTATTAAGCTATTTTGTTGAAACTACAGTCAGATGTTTTTCTGTTAAAGAAGTAAAGCTTAACAAAGAAGTAGCTAGAAATGTTGTACATTATGTTTTGTGCTTCTGTACCAGCCCAAGGCAAGCACAGCCCTTTAGCAGTAAAGATCTGTGTCTCCAAAGATGCCCCAGTAGCTCCCCATCTTCTTTTCTGCTGATTCACTGCACATGCTCTGTGCTGCTGTCACTTACTGACCAAGATAGATTTCAGTAGGCTGGACTGCCAATTAATGCCAATACAACCCAGGCATCCCCTGAGCCACTTTAGCTGTGCACTCACAATACAGTGATAGTCGGAAAAGTCTTGTTCATCTTGCACCCACCCAGATCCTGTCAATCAAAGCTCCTACTGTATCTATGATGTTGTGTCAGGTCAAAGAGGACATTGCCCCTTTTCATTCTTTATATGCTCTGGACCTTAGAATTTCCATCTCTGTTAAAACCTTCTTGGGGTATAGTAAGACCAGTCTTATGTGCCGCTGTCCTCAGGTGACTGGGAATTATATTCAGTGTCGGACTGGGACACCAGGGGCCCACCCAAAAACCTTTGACCAGGGGCCCACCAATTAATCTTAGACCAGGGGTCCACTCTCAGTACTATTATTATTCTTCCTCTCCTCACTCAACCTCTATTCTCCTAGTCTCTTTCTTTTACATACTATAATCTATTATTCCATCTATTTAGCCTTTTTGTTCTCATAGGATTTGTGAATAGATATGAAATATGCCAAATGTCTAACAGCATGAGGGCCCACTGACACCTTGGCCCACTGGGACTTTTCCTGGTATCCTGGTGGGCCAGTCCGACACTGATTATATTTAACTTTACCTTTAGATTAAAACACAGTTTACCCCTATTTCACACTTTGGTTAGAGATACAAATAAATGTTGAAGCAGTCACCCTACTGTTGATCTCTTGGTGTCAGACCTGTAACTGCATTTCTTTTTTATCAAATCGCTTTTTTGCTTGGAATACTAAACAGCAATTAAATAATTTTTCTTGTGTTTTCAGCAGTTTTTGTAAGTAATGACACCGGCACAAATTCAACCAGCATAAAAGGTAAGAATGACTTACTATCTGAGGCTCAGTTAGCTGGGGAGGAAACTAGGAGTTATACCTTTCCTGTATCATATAGAAAAGTTTCACTGTCCCTGATTTTCTTTTATATTATGATTTATAAAAAAAAACAGATATCTAGGAACCCTGCCCATATGTTATTTTCTTATTGAGGCAAATTCTGTTTAACCTGGGACATATTTGGAGAGTTTGGTGGTTACATTATACCAGGGATGCACCGAATCCAGGATTTGGTTCGGGATTCGGCCAGGATTCTGGCTTTTTCAGCAGGATTCCTATTTGGCTGAATCCTTCTGCCCAGCTGAACCGAATCCGAATCATAATTTGCATATGCAAATTAGGGGTGGGGAGGGAAATCACGTGACTTTTTGTCAGAAAACAAGGAAGTAAAAAAAAATTCCCCTTCCCAGGAATTCGGTTCGCTATTCGGCCGAATCTTTTGCAAAGGATTCGCAGGTTCGGCCGAATCCAAAATAGTGGATTTGGTGCATCCCTACATTATACCATACTAATTATTTTTTAATTATGCTCATCAATGCTTATGGACCATTTGCAACATGTTTCTGTTAATAACAGTTAACTCATCATCTTATCTCATGTCAGTATGTTCTTGCTCTGCTGCTGGAGCTGATTCACCTTGTGTGATAGAAATGTTAACGTTCCCAGTGAATAAAACGTGTGTTTATTTCTAACAGTTATGCCACAGAACGACGTACATCTAATAGTTTTGGTTCCACTCATCCTACTACTCGTTGTTGTTGCTCTTCTGATAAAGTACAAGCACAAACTATTAGCTGTATTCACAACCACATATGGGTCTCACCCAGGTAACTGAAGATATTGTTGCTGTTTTGTGTATGTGACCCACACTTTGTATGGTCTGCCATATGCTGAACTTAGCATTCCATCATTTTTTTTGGCTCCATAAAGGAGGAGGCGAAGGAAAGCAAATGAGACTTCTTGCTGCTTTGTTACTCTTGGTTTTCATTATTCCACATGTACACTGATATAAACTGGCCTACCAGTTGAAATATTGAAAATCATCATCATTTATTTATATAGCGCAGTGTCCAGTCATTCCACTATCCACTCATAGGCGCAAATTTACTAAGCGCCGAAGGGCCGAACGCTAGCGTCAATTCGCTAGCGTTTGGCATTTTCGTTACTGCGCAAATTCACTAACGAACGCTGGCGTAAATTCGCTAGTGTTATTTCGCACACTTACGCCAGGCGAATTTTCGCTAGTGATGTAACTACGCAAATTCACTAACTTGCGCAGTGTACTGAACGCTACCTTTTACGCTAGACTTCCTTCACCACCTCAGACCTGGGGAAGCGCAATAGAGTAGATAGGGATTGTTTCAAAAAAAGTCAAATTTTTTTCTAAGTCCCAAAAAACGCTGGCGTGTTTTCTACATGATGGGTGATAGGCTGAAAAAGATCGAAATTTTTTTTGGGGCTCCCCTCCTTCCCCCCTACATTTCCTGACTCATGGCAACTTACCTAGACAGTGGGCACATGTGTAGGGCAAAATAAAATTTATATTTGCTGCTTGGAAGGTTTTCTAGGCATTTGTAGTGCTGATACATGTTCCTCCATTGAAATTTGAATTTGGCACCGTATGCAAATTAACCATCGCTAGCGAAACTTCGCTTCGCTTGGCGAATTAATGCTAGCGCAACTAATGCTACCCCTGTGCGCAACTTCGGATTCTAGTGAATTTGTGGAGCGCTGGCGAAAATACGCCTGGCGAAGTGCGGCGAAGTTGCGCCTGGCGCAACTTCGCATCTTAGTGAATTTGCCCCATAGGCTCTGGATTTACAGTTGAGCACCTATAGCAATATATGGTATATGTAATGAAAACCATGTATTGCATTGAAAGAAGGTGATCACAGATACTAGAGGGACTCAATCCAGGAAGTCTGAAAACCAGGCTCCAAGAGCAAACTGCGGGACTGTACTAGTGGGGAATGTGGGAGTAGGGCAAGGCATCATATAGACCAGGGGTCCCCAACCTTTTTTACCTGTGAGCCACATTCAAATGTAAAAAGAGTTGGGCAGCAACACAAACATGAAAAGGGGCTGTAATTGGCTATTTGGTAGCCCCTATGTGGACTGGCAGTCTACAGGAGGCTCTACTTGGCACTGTATTTAGTTTTTATGTAATTAAAACGTTCTTTCAAGTTTCAAAAATAAGCTCCGGCTTTGAGGCCACTGAGAGCAACATCCAAGGGGTTGGAGAGCAACATGTTGCTCACGAGCTACTGGTTGGGCATCACTACTATAGACCATATACAATGAGAATTGAGATACAATATTTATTTGATGTATTGGATAGAGGGGTAATTTGGCTTTTATAACATTTAGGTTATCTTACATTGAGTTGAGAAGTACCAAATTATGAATTTAAATTGGATTGGGTGAGTGAGTGAGCCAGGGAAGAAAACAATTGTTGCATTCAGTCTAGCCCCTTTACTTGCCTGCCTTATAGTAACTTCCATGACAAGTTCCAAACTTCAGCAGATTTCAGGCAGGTATTACTACTGCTGTCCTTGATCCTCACCTAAGAACATTCAGATTCCTTGATGAGGTGCCCTGGTCTTTTAGTTGTCAGGAGATCAAATTTGAACCATATTGGCTGATCAGTGTCTATATGTTGAGCAAAAATGTCCAAGTTGGAAAATTTAGTCAATATGGGGCAACTGGTCTGCCAGAGGCTTCAATGGATATGTTTTTATTTTTTTAGCTACATTTCCAGATCTGTAAATAAAGGAGTCCATTTGGTGATCTGTGTGCAAACTTTGTACATAGCATGAAGTGTGTGCTGCACAGCTGTGTCCCTTGTCAGGAAGATGCTTAATAAACTGTAAGATAACCTGCCCATTGCAATGAACCATAATCCGATTTATAAGGCAGCTCAAACTTATACACCATAAACCAGTTCCACCCATAACTACAAGGCAAATGCACAGCACCGCAGAATGCTGCACTATTCACCCACTACTCACAGATCATGTTCCACTAAGTTGTAGCACTCTGTACTATACCCTTAGTAAATGAGCCCCAGAGCATTGCCAACTTTGAAATAGGAATCCAGCCACAGCGAGTAGGTGGCAGAGCCTTTTCTTATGCCTTGGTGAACAAACTGAACAGCCTAAAGGTTAATGTATTTAAATTAGTTTATGTTTGCCTGACGTTGTGCTCTCCACCATTCTGCAGTACACAGTCCTGTTTCTTCTCAATTACAGGTCCTGCCACAGATCTGTTAGTTGAGACAGACCCATATTACTCCTTTATTGAATTCTCCTCCATTCAGAAAGGTAAGTGGCTCCATTCTATGAATTTACAGCCATGCTATAGTGAGGATCAGAATTCACCAATTTATCGTTTAACCACATCTAACTTCTTCTAGAATAGTTATCCAGCTAAGGTGACCTGGGGTTGTCTTGGTAAAACTACACTGGAGATTTTGATCAGATTTTGTGCCACACAACAGCACAAGATTTGGAGGGTCCTAAGAAATCTGATCCCCCTATATCTAGAATTTAAAGTTGGAGGAGATAAAGTTAGATGGTGTAGTTGTTTATGCATCTACAGTCTGACACCATCAGACTACAGTTAAAACTACAGTCAGAAACCAGACTACAGATTTTGATCAGATTTTGTGGGTCAGATATTATCTGATCTTGCCACGCAACAGCACAAGATTTAAGAAATCTGATCCCGATATATCTAGAATCTAAAGTTGGATCAGATAAATTTAGATGTAGTTTGTTTATGCATCTACATCCGACAGTCACTGTATTTCAATGGAAAAAAAGAAGTAGGTCAGACACCACAGATTTTATTTCGGATGAAGTTACAGCATGCAGCTTTCGCATCTGCATTGCATTGGATGGAAAATTTTCCATGTAGTTCACACACCAAATTTTTGTATCAGTCCCATTATATTTTGATCCATGCGACTACATCTGACTTGTAGGATGCGGTTGGTCGATCTGACACCATCCTACAAAATCTCCTTGAGTGCTCACTCCTATTAGCCAGTAACATGCTTACTAGTTAATAAGGATTTAGTAACCCAACTGATTATGTTAATTTTTGTCTTGCAGATCCGGTAATTCAAACCACTAACACTGTAAGTATTGTGGCGAAGTCATGTCATGGTTTTGCTCATACTGGGAATTCCCTGAATGTTAAACAAATTGTAACACCATTATCCTTATCTTTCGATTTTATATAATGTTATTAAGAGGTTTCCAAACTTTAGGGTCAGGGCATACGCTCAGATTCGGGAAGAATCTCCTCTTCTTCGGGGTGATGCTCTTCTTCGAACTACCTCCCGCTGGCTAGAATGTAATTCGCCGGCGGGATGGCACTCGGAGCGATTCGTTTACCGAGGTCGCCTGAAGTTTCCTCGTGAGGCAAGGCGACTTCGAGTGTCATCCCGCCGGCGATTTACATTCTAGAGTTCGGGGAGATTAGTCACCCTGAAGAAGAGGAGATTTGTCGCCAGGCGACTAATCTCCCCAAATCTGAGCGTGTGACCCGACCCGTAGGGTTATACATGCTAATGGGGCAGGTGTGGGCAAGGAGAGACATCCTAAAAGCCAAGTAGGAATGAAAGTCGGGTTGAATATTTATTTGTTATAGATAGGGTGAGTTTTATAACCAAATTTTATCCACAGGTTACCATGTTTCCAATTGGAAAGTTCCAAATACTGAACTCAAATTAGGGCCTAAAGCATATAAACCTTTGTATGGTGCACCATTTTGGAACCCAGTATAAGCAGCAAGTGTATTTGTTGCATATGTGTTTTAGAAATGTCCATATTTTATTGTACTTGCCCACCGCCTAAACCATACAGAATCTTTACAAAATTCTATCC
Organism: Xenopus petersii; assembly: GCA_038501925.1. Classification (NCBI taxonomy): domain Eukaryota; kingdom Metazoa; phylum Chordata; class Amphibia; order Anura; family Pipidae; genus Xenopus; species Xenopus petersii. The sequence goes on from CM076686.1 coordinate 13,353,503, forward strand.
TGCCAGACTTGCCCCTATGCTTCACTCTAATATTTGTAACATTTCCACATTGTTCTAAAAGTTATACTGGGATGGGGTATCAACGGGTTCTTATGGAACCATTCCTTCATGGGAATCGGGGAATGTTTGGAGACTGTTGGAATGGTCAAGGATTCAGGAACCAGCAACTTAAAACTAATCAACAAAATCCCCCATATAATAACTACTGTATCATACAGAAAAAGCATTATAGCATTATGAGAGGTTGAATATATACTACTAAACAACTTTTTGATGCATTTTTTTTCACCAGGACGTGACATATACACAGGTAAAAGCCTGAATGCTCTTTGTTCCACCAAACCAGACACATGCAACTCTAGACATAGCTAAGGAACATTCCAGTCTAACTGATTCTAAGAACTGGAAAAGTAAACTGGATCGTCTGTATTGCTATTTCGGATTCTGGATTCATTACTAAATTACAATTTGTCAGAAATGTCTTCACACGGAGCACCAGTGGAGCCATTAAAACTATTTCATTATCTTAAAATAACCTGAAGCACAGACAAAGTCTACTCAACACGTTTCGTGGCTACAATTTGGCAGGACAAAAATCCTTGGGTTTTTCCAATATGTGTAGAATACCAGTTGGATGGGATAGAACTCAACCCTGAATCTTGACTTCACTGATTGCAACTAATTCAATGGAAGGAAGCAAAGCAGCAAAATGAAAAGTTCTTCAGAAACCAGCAAGACCTTGGGCCAATGCTTTTGCTATTGTAGACAGTTTGGAGGATGATGTTAATCCTCATAGGATAATAATTTGCAATTTTACTAGAATCTGTGTGTGTTCAGTATGTACTACTCCAACATTTTAAGGCAAAAACAACAAAAGAACTCAAATAAAAATCAGTGAAAGGCAGCAGATCAGGCAGGTAGACAACTGAAGGCAGGGCAGGAGGTCTCATAGCAGCACAAGAGTGAGGGCTCTAGTAGAATACCCAAACTGCAGACATGTACATCAAGTATAGGAGTTATATATAGTATGAAATCATGCAAACAGGGTCTTAACTGGAAAAAAGGGTAATTCTATAAAACAGAAACAACACTCAGAATCATTATTAGTAGAACATCACAATGAAAGTAGCTTTTATAACTTTGTTACTAGTTAGAGATATATAAACAAGTACAAGTACAAAGCACTAAAACTGTCCGTCAGGATTTTTGAGCCTGTGTAGTCCTCCTTGGCATCTCCCTCCTGATGCTCTAGTTCAGCCTGATATGTTGAATTTGGGGCAAAGTAATGGGCACTTGAATGCATGGGAACTAGAATTTCCTTTCCTTTAACTGTCTGCAATTCTAGTGTTTCCTTAGCAGGGTGCACCACTGTGTAGTTCCCCAACGACAAGTTTTGCTGCAAAAATAATACCCATAAAAATTTTTGCGCAATTTGTCAAGTGTCCAAAAAAAATTCACGCCCATAGACTTCAATGCAATTTGGTGAACTTTCGCAGTTTCAAAAGTTTTTAGCGAAACGGGTCAGATTCGCCATCACTATTTATGTCTGATCTTTCTGAAAATATATAAAAGGAGTCCTTTAGATACATGTTCATGTAATCTTATTTTAAAACATTTGGTAGTTACACCTATATGAAGTAGGTTACAAGGACATTCAATTAAACATACTACAAAATCACTAGAACAATAAACAAATTGTCTTAAATTTAACAAGGGAATTGTGTGTGCCCTGTACCATCCCTTTAGCATCGAATCACCGCTATGAACAGTACCAAAGGCCATACTAAAAATGATACGAATTTTATTATTATATTTCCATAACCAAGATGGAGCTAACAAATATTTTCAAGTCTTGTTCTTACTACTGATAACCGGTACTTTATCTAGTAATATATTCTGAAGAATTGGATCTAATCTAAGCATTTTCCTAAAAGCATTAAGAATATCTAGGAGTCTAATTGATAACTGATATTTGGTCACAAATGCCAACTCGGCTCATTGCCTGTGGCTCTCACTTTGAGTTCCTGAATCTGATTAATATAACATTTTGTATAAAAGTTGTAATCTAAAGTTTATAATCTAATTTTTCTCCTTGGTACTGTTTGTAGTCAGCCCTCTTAGTTTTTTGCTTTTACCATTTTCTTGGCTTATTATTCAGCAAACTACAAAATAACACAAACCCAGGATTGACATGAAAGGTGTCTGCTCCCTCATTCACTAGTTATAATTTACTGGAAGGCCACTTGATATCTCCAGCAAAGACAAATTGATTAAGTACATTTATAAAACTATATGTGGAGAATACAAGGCCAGCTACCAAACCGATACCCGGGGGTCGTGGGTTCAGGCCGGTTTCAGCACACCATTTGTGGGTCAGAGACTATACACTTCCAACTTACAGTTTTTATCAACTGGGCAGGTCTATAAAAAGAGGAGAGAAGGATGGTGCAGGCGAGTTTGGGTTGATTGCGGTTTGGATGTGTCAGGCTCTTTTGGAGACTTAAGTAGGAAGAGCAGTTAGAACTGCTGTTAGAGTACAGCTCGCAGGACTTGACACGATGGGAGGAGTGCAAGTTGCAGAAAGCGTGGTCGAATATCAGGCAGAGGGTCGGTAGGCAGGCAGCAAATAATACATAGTCAGGGACAGGCCGAGGTCAGAGGCAGGCAGAAGATAGTCGGATCGATAATCAGGCAGAGGGTCGGTAGGCAGGCAGAAGAGAATCAAAGTCCAAAGTCGGGCCGAGGTTGGTAACAAGAAAAGCAAATCCAAAAGTTATCAGGAAAACACAGGAACGAGTACTAATAAGGGAAATCATGAAGCACTGTTTGCTCTTGCTGACGTCTATTTACAGGGACAAGTTTGGCACCAAAACGTAACAACGCAGCGTCAACGCGCCCGTGTCCATCGCGGCGCGCGCCCATGCAAGGACGCACACGCGGCCTCAGACCGAGGACAAGCTGCAGCTACAGGTACCTTACAGGGTGTAGTTTTTCTCGACTCGCACATCACTATCACTGTCATTTAAAATCTTGTTTTATTAATTTAATAATTTATAAAAAGGAAATAGCTCAGTTTAAAAAAAAATCTTAACCTCTGTTACTTTTGTGTTTTATCCTAATAAACTGGATTTTGGGGATATCCAATAACCAATCTGGTTTCACGTAGAACGAAGGAGGCCACAATCACCGCAGAACTTTGCTGCTACTTTTTATTCCATATTCCACAATGTTTCGAGTCAACCCCCAAGTGAAAAGGGGTCCTTGTTGACTCGAAACATGTTGTGGAATATGGAATAAAAAGTAGCAGCAAAGTTCTGCGGGGACTGTGGCCTCCTTCGTTCTATGTGAATTACTGAATTTCTGGCCTTTATGGTGTGACCTGAGAGGGTGAGCCCAAAGGATAAAGGAAAACTACATACGATTAACCAATCTGGTTTATGATGACTGCTGGCCAAGATCTAGGACTACATATCCATTTGTGTCCACAAACAAATGCTCATACCAATGCTTTCAAGAAATGATAGCAGTCAATACAATAATTAAACAGTAAACATACTATTTGTTTTCTAAAACCAAACAGATTTATATGGCTATATAAAATATTTTAAAAACACAAAAGTGCTTAAATCACAAAGCACAAAGCAAAGCATATACTTGGTCAAGGAAAATAGCAAATCACAAAGGCATTCTGTAATCGTCTATGGCCAAACTCTATAAAGAATGTGCTAGTGAAACTTTTTGAAGAAAAATCACACAACACTGTGGTGCTCAATAGATGTTGCAAATCTTAACAGACAAGGTGAAGAAGATAACATTGTGAATATTGATTGAAATTTTCGCAAAATTTGCGAAATGGCAAAAAATTTGCGAAGCGGCGTCTGGTTCTCGTTTTTGACGCCAGCGCCCATTTTTGACGCCGGCGCCTGTTTTTGACGGCAGCAAATTTTTTCGGGCGAATTTTAGTGGGCTTTTTCGCGAATTCGCGCCTGGCGAATAAATTCGCCCATCACTACAGAACAGTTTTAGTTAAGTGCATAAACAATATCTTCTCAGATACCATGAACCATGTGCAGGTTTTTTATACTGGTGAGGGATGGTATCATTATTTTTGGCAGTGACGACTTCCTCCTTAGTCTTGTCAGTAGGCTTTGCAGTGTCATTAACTTCAGTAGGCTTTGCAGTGTCATTAACTTCAGGGGTGTCAACCAGTTCAGGGGTGTCAGTAGGTTATGGGCTGTCAGCTGGTTAAGGGTGTTAACCCCTTTTATTATATCATTTTTTATGGTTACGTTTTTTTGGGGGAAACTGAAAATATTTAGTGGCAAAATAAAAACACAAATTTTTTAAGATTAATTATACCCCAAAGCTGCTAAAAATCAGAATCCAAAAATACGCCATCTCAAAACTGTCAAGGTCATGTAGAAGTCAATGGCAGATGTCCCTGAAGTTGTTTCTTGACATTGTGATCTACTTTTTTAAAGAAACTAAACAGAGCAGATGAGCTCATCACTAAAATGAATGCAAACAATAGCACTTCTCGCAGCAATAATATTAAAGGACAAGGAAACCATTTCCGATAAGTTTTATCTATTGTAAAGATGACATTTTCCTTTACCTAATCGCTAATATCATTGTAACAACTTACCCCGGCAGGGGCGGTGGGGGTCAGCGGGGACGCCCGCCGCACTCCAAGCTGGGACGCCCGCAATGATATTCTGCTCCGAGGGCGCGCGCGCTTATTGCATCTTAAAGACGCACGCGCGCTGACATATGACGTCAAAATTTTAAATGTATTTAAAGATACATTTTCTTTTTACAAACTGCCCGGGATAGGATCCTGGTGCTTGTTTCCTGGTGCTCCTGAGCCTTGTGCTATTTGTTTCCTGTATCCTGAACCTGTTTGATTCCTGTTGTGACCCCTGCCTGGCTATTTGACTATTCTGACCTCTGGATCCTGACCCTGGCCTGATTACTGACTACCTCTTCTGATTAACTTGATTGACTTTCTGGTTTGACCCTTGCCTGACTACGTTTATTCTCTGCCTGCCTCGACCCGGCCTGATCTGACTACTCTATTGCCTAACGCCTTGTACCACGACCTTTTGTCCAAAGACCTTGCTCTACAGTCGTGCCCTTGCCTATCCAGAACCCTCATCTTGCACCTCTCGTTAAAGTCCAGGTGGCATCCGAGTAAGCCGAGGGCTCCTCCCGAGGCCTAAAGGCGGTCACACTACTGGTGAAGCACAAGCCGAGACCAGGGTGCCTGGTGTTTGTTCTGGTGTTGGGTGCCGACCGTTACAATCATTTTGCACAATAATGATTATTTTTCTGTTATTTAAAGCAGATTTACAATATAAGCTCCATGGGCACCATATTACCAGCTCTAAAATCATAAAGATGGCTACTTCATGTTCATTGTACATGCGTGAACCTCCCCCCCCACCAACTAACCCAGACCTGAGAATGTATTTTAAATATATTATTCTGTATACTGTAACTGCTGCTCCATGTGTCACAAGGGGCAGAAAGGGAGGGCTATAGCAACCACACACTACTATGACTATTATAAGCCATATGGGACTAGGCTACTCACCGGCATTTCAAAAAGCATTGCGGCAGTACAGCTACACGTGCAAATGGTGGATTATCATGAGTACTTACTTTTTGAAATAATCTTCCTGATTCTGTCAGTTGTTCAGCTTCTCATAGTTTCAGGTCAGAACACTCTTAGCTGGTCCTTTGATCTTGAAACACCAAACTTTCTTTGATTATCTATCACCATTTCAAGAACTGCATTTTTCCTGGTTTCCTGGTCTAGAGTATTGTGCCTCCTTACAGTCATAATCCTTTTTCTGAAACATGGAGACCATGTAGACCATATCTGCTTTGGTCATTGGAGTTCCTTCTGCCACCTGGTTCCATAGCTAGACCCCATATGAATAAAGTCACTCAAGAAACCGGAAGTGCGTTTGTGGGACTTGGGAAACCAAAACTATTGTTGTTTGTTATTCTCTCATTATAACTAGTTCTAGAAAAACTACTTGATCTGAATCTGTTAAATAAGTAAAAACTAGCCCCTCATAATTAGAATTCAAAATTCATATTGGTAAAGAAATGGTCCACCAGTTAAACCTTTGTGTCCCATATTATCGGCAAATCACTGATACAGTCTCAGACCAGGGGGACTCAAGGGGAACCAGATATATTGTTCCTCCCAGCTACCCAAATGTCTATTTGCAGAGCTCCATCACAGCCCCCCTAGTCTGTAAATAGTATTGTCAATTGAACAAAAAATTATTTTGTTGTAAGAAAAATTGAACTCATTCTAGCATAAACTACCGTGCATTTGGCGTTGGAAGTTAAAATAATCTAAACAATCTAAAATAATCCATTGTCGTGTTTTATGGACGCACCCAATGAGCCTGCACCAAGGGTTGAATTTCGAAGTGAAAAAACTTCGAAATTCGACCATTGAATTGCAGTAGTACGATAATCGAAGTCGAAGTTTTTTTTTTGATCGAATATGGCCATATGCGATCAAAGTAAAATTTTTCGAACAATTAAATCCATTGATTCGAACTATTCAAATGATTTAATCGATCAATCGAACGATTTTCCAAAAAAAAAAAAACGTTGACTTCTAAAAACTTAGCCAAATGTTGGATATAGGTTCTAGGAGGTCCCCATAGGCTAACATAGCAATTTGGCATGTTTAAGGTGGCGAAGTTGAAGTTTTTTAAAGAGACAGTACTTCGATTTTCGAATGGTCGAATATTCGAAGTATTTTCAATTCAAATCGAAGTTAAAGTCGAATTTGGCCTATTCGATGGTCGAAGTACCCAAAAATGACTTTGAAATTCGAAGTTTTTGAATTTGAAAATTCACTTCGAATTCACTTTGAACTTTAGTAAATGTGCCCTATAGACTTGACCGGTTACACATTTACATTACACATTTTGAATTGAAATTGGGGAAACAGTCACCCTGCTATAGTTCCTGGGGTACCCAGGGCACAAAACTCACCTCAAATCTCCCCCTAACTGGCCTTCAGACTGGGCCCTCTTAGCTCATGACAAGGTTACAGATATATAGAAACATTGGGGTAACAGTCACCCTGCTATAGTTCCAGGGGTCCCCAGGATACAAATAAGCACTCACCCCAAATCTCACCCTAACTGGCCTTCAAACTGGGCCCCCTTAGCTCATAACAAGGTTACAGATATATAGAAATATTGGGGTAACACTCACCCTGCTATAGTTCCAGGGGTACCCAGGGTACAAATAAGCACTCACCCCAGATCTCACACTAACTGGCTTTTAGGCTGGGCCCCCTTAGCTCATAACAAGGTTACAGATATATAGAAACATTGGGGTAACAGTCACCCTGCTATATAATTCCAGGGGTACCCAGGGTACAAATAAGCACTCACCCCAAATCTCCCCGTAACTGGCCTTCAGGCTGGGCCCCCTTAGCTCATAACAAGGTTACAGATATATAGAAACATTGGGGTAACAGTCACCCTGCTATAGTTCCAGGGGTACCCAGGGCACAAATACGCACTCACCCCAAATCTCACACTAACTGGCCTTCAGGCTGGGCCCCCTTAGCTCATAACAAGGTTACAGATATATAGAAACATTGGGGTAATAGTCACCCTGCTATATAGTTCCAGGGGTACCCAGGGTACAAATAAGCACTCACCCCAAATCTCCCCCTAACTGGCCTTCAGACTGGGCCCCCTTAGCTCATAACAAGGTTACAGATATGAAGAAACATTGGGGTAACAGTCACCCTGCTATATAGTTCCAGGGGTACCCAGTGTACAAATAAGAACTCACCCCAAATATACCCGTAACTGGCCTTTAGACTGGGCCCCCTTAGCTCATAACAAGGTTACAGATATGAAGAAACATTGGGGTAACAGTCACCCTGCTATATAGTTCCAGGGGTACCCAGTGTACAAATATGCACTCACCCCAAATATCCCCGTAACTGGCCTTTAGACTGGGCCCCCTTAGCTCATAACAAGGTTTCAGATATATAGAAACATTAGGGTAACAGTCACCCTGCTATATTTCCAGGGGTAACCAGCTGGCTTGCTCTCCATAGTCTGTCTCTATCCATATCACCTCTGTGGTCATTCCTTCACATCTGGAGGTTCTTGGGCTTTTTTTTTTATATATTACTAGTGTAGTTTACAGTGTAGTTTATTAGTACAGTTAAGACTAACATTTTCCTATGTGGAGGGTGGTGTCCGACAACAGGAAAAGAAAACAGATTTAAATTTCCGTCTTTACAGTGCAAGACGTTATTCTGCAGCTTCTTTTGAACCCACCATGTCTTGTTCGCTACTGATCATTTTAATCTGTAAGTACAATAGTTATTTGACTTTTTTTTTTTAATTGCTTTTACAAAATTGCTTATTTTACTAATGCTTTGATTTAGCAGAATGGTGTGTTTAAAACAAATGACTCTACCAGAGCTGGAAAAACATCCAATAATATATTTTTATGCTCCACCTAACCATATACAACATCAGCATGACAGTGGATTATATAATTTGGTTACATATACTGATATAGGCCCCAATATCAATAAAAGATGTATACTGTGCTAATGGATTCCCTTAAACCAGACAAAGCTACTAACAAGATGCCCTTCATTTATTATAATTATTATGGATCTGTAGGAAGGTAAATAAACAGTTATACTACCTTAAGTCAATGAAAAATTTCTCACTTCCCATAATAAGTAGGTGGTATACGCATGTTCATTATGGAGCAGTAAAACTGAGTCTGTGTCTTGAACCCCTCCCCCTTTGACCTCTGGCTGCATGGGGTGGGGGAATTATAGACAAGAGCCCCTTTCACCCTACATCATCCTCCTAATGGTGTGTGGGACCTTTAAAAATCTGTCCCTATGTTGTTGGTGAATACATTTCACCTTTGTGCACAGTTATTATAATCACAGCTGTATCACTACCAAAAAAAATAGAACCAGGACTTGGATAACGGCTGCTTCCTTCTACCACTTGTTATTGAAGGGTACCTTGATGACCAGGATCAAGTGAGAATACCACTAAGGAGAAAGAGAAAGGTTGGCGGGCAGCAATCGCCCTTGGAGAAACCCATGAGCAAGCAAATTGCTTGAGGTTGACTCTAGGTTTTAGCTTGGAGGTCCAACATTAAATGATTCAGCTAACAGGGTAGTTATTCTCCATCACATTATGTAATTAAAACTGTCATTCAATCAGTTGTCATGAAGGCTGCTCTTGTAGGGAGTGTTTGATGGACAGTGGTACACGGAAGACACAAGAAAGAGGAGGTCTATGTCTTTTTATTTTTAATGGTGGATGGATCAGAGTAAAATAGGGTCTGCTGAAGGCTCCTTCCACTCCATAGTAATGAGGTTGGGTTAGGGATCAGCACTGACTGACATCTTTTTGTCCTCTGAGTGAGTAAATAGACATGTAAGATGTACCTATGACAAGCTTTTGAGTCATCAGGTCCCCTCCTTCAGGCATAGGGCAGGGAAGTGGGAGACCCATTATATGGGACACTTTTGAGGTCCAACATTTGGTCAGGGCTCCAATAGCTCATAACAAGGATACAATATATGGAAGTTTTGGTGTATAAGACATTCAAGGGTAGCGATTAAGGGGCCGATTCACTCAGCTCGGGTGAAGGGTTCGAATGAAAAATACTTCGAATTTCGAAGTATTTTTTGGGTACTTCGACCATCGAATGGGCTACTTCGACCTTCGACTACGACCTTCGACTTCGATTCGAACGATTCGACCCCTTACTTCGGCAGATAAAACCTACCGAAGTCAATGTTAGCCTATGGGGAAGGTCCCCATAGGCTTGCTAAGCTTTTTTTGATCGAAGGATTTCCTTCGATCGTTTGATTAAAATCCTTCGAATCGTTTGATTCGAAGGATTCAATCGTTCGATCGAACGAAAAATCCTTCGATCGATCGATCGCAGGATTTGCGCTAAATCCTTCGACTTCGATATTCGAAGTCGAAGGATTTCAATTCGAGGGTCGAATTTCGAAGTATTTTTAACTTCGAAATTCGACCCTAAGTGAATCTGCCCCTAGGTGTTTATTCAAAATCTCTCCCTATTAGACTTGTTCATCTAGGTTTTAAAGCATTATGTATGCTTTCTATTTCAATTTCAACATTTGGGCTGCCCTCCTCTCAGCTCTGTTGCTGCTGTATTGCAGGAAGTATCACCTTGACCAACATACATACCGAGTTCTATTTAGAGACACTGGGTATGTGGTAATATTATACTTACATATATTGGAAAGAAAATTAACCCATGTTATGTCAGGCTTAGCTGTCTGAGACATGTGCCAAACCCAGTGGCTTGTTGTATGAAGGAAGGACAAAACCAAATGTTCCAGGGAACCTTTACAATGAGCACTATGAGTGTTTTACAGTTAATATAAAGAAAATTAACTTTCAAGACCTTGTTTTTATATTTAGAGAAACTTACACACAAGAGAGAGCAATTTACTTTGCAAACTGTGTTTACTGTGTATGTTTGCACCCCAAGGGGCTGATTCACAAAAGGGCAATGTTTTGTCAGCGTCAGCTTTACACCCATCGCACTACTTCGCCAGGTGCAAATACGCTATGAATACGCTAATTCAGTAAAATGCAAAGCTATGTCCTGGGTTCAGTGGCGTAACTACCGGGGGAGCAGGGGGTGCGATTGGGCCAGGGCCCGCACCCCCTCAGGGCCCCCGGCAGCTCACACGCCATGAATTGCAGGCATACGGAGGGGGGCGGGGTCGGCTGCACGGCCCGCCCACCCCCTCTAGTTACGTCGCTGTTCTGCCCTTTGCTGCCTCAGCGTACCTCTCCCTCTTCTTTGACGATCGTCGATCTGCCTGCGTCTCTCTCCTCCCTGTTCAGCTCCCCCCTCCTTCTCCAGTCACGCAGCATGCTCCTTCTGTCCCTCCCACACCCTGTCATTCTTCAGTCTCGCTCTGTCTGCCCCTCCCACCTACATCTCTCTCCAGCCTTGTGCCCTCATTCTCCAATCTGTTTCACTCCCTCTATCCCTCTCCATTCATCTCAAGTGTTGCTCACCCCCTACATCTTCCATCCTCCGTGTCCTCTTTCCCCTTATGCCACAACCTGCAGCAATACAACATGCTCAAGAGTCAATATAAGGGTAAGTGTGGCATTGTGTACAATAATATAAATCAGAGGCAAAGAACTTCTTACTTATTTACTTCTTACTTATTTATAATGAATAATGCACCCCCTACCAAAATTTATAAAGATATTGGAAGTCACTTTGGAGTTATGTGACCTGTATAAAAGCCTGCGGCCTTGTGCTTTTATATGGTTGCGTAACTCCTCAGTGACTTCTAATTTCTTTATAAATTACAGTAGGGGGTGCATTATCCACTATATATATATATATATATATCCTGAAAATTGACATTATAATACATGAGAGATACTTGTATCATATACTGTATATCTCATATCTCAGCCTGCAGCCTTGTGCCTTTATATGGTCACAGAACTCCTCAGTGACTTCTAATATCCTTATCATTTACAGTAGGGGGTACATTATCCCTTATAATATATGAGTGATACTCAGAGTTCCCTGTATAACTCAGCCTGCAGCCTTGTGTCTTTATATGGTCACAGAACAACCACTCAGTGACTTCTAATATCCTTATCATTTACAGTAGGGGGTACATTATCCCTTATAATACATGAGTGATACTCAGAGTTCCCTGTTTAACTCAGCCTTGTGCCTTGTGCCTTTATATGGTCACAGAACAACCCCTCAGTGACTTCTAATATCCTAATCATTTACAGTAGGGGGTACATTATCCCTTATAATACATGAGTGATACTCAGAGTTCCCTGTATAACTCAGCCTGCAGCCTTGTGCCTTTATATGGTCACAGAACCCCACAGTGACTCCTAATATTCTTATCATTTACAGTAGGGGGCACATTATCCCTTATATCATTATAATACAGTGAAACCTCAATTTTACATGTCCTTTTTACATGTAACTTTTAGTATGTTATATAATGGCAAATTCTAAGAAGCTTTTCAATTGGTCTTCATTATTTATTTTTATTGTGTTTGAATTATTTTCCTTCCTCTTCTATATCTTTCCAGCTTTTAAATGGGGGTTATTGACCCCATCTAAAAACAAATACTACTTTTTAAAGACTTATTTGTGTGTTTAGACACTCTTCAATTCATATTTAAGTCTCTTATTCAAATCAGTGCATGGTTCCTAGGGGAATTTGGACCTAACAACCAGATTGCTGAAATTGCAAACTGGAGAGCTGCTGAATAAAAAGCTAAATAACTCAAAAACCAACAAATAAAATAAAAACCAATTGCAAATTGTCTCAGAATATCCCTCTCTACATCATACTGTTACTCATAGGTGAACAATCCCTTTAGGGGGGCCCAGTTGTAAATTTCTGTACCGGGGCCCTTAGGGGTCTAGTTACACCACTGCCTGGGTTGCGAACAATGGCGACCTTTCGCTAGCGTTACTTTGGCTGTGCACGCAAAGGGCAGTGACCTGTACTTGCACATACGCTGCTGTAAAGCTATGGCATCACACAAAATACAAGGCACACACTGGGCTACAGATTCTACAAGGATCTTGGAGGTGTTGGCAGAGGATGAAGCCACTGCAACTGTCCAGGCATCTTGGAGCAATTGTGAATGAGTGGGACACAGAAGTATAAGTCAGGATATATTTACAAACTTTTGCACTTAATTAGTTGTTCCCAAACTGTGAGCACTGCTTCACTCATTGAGATGACAGACTGAAGGACTGTCCTGAAGGACTTTTCCTGCTCTTTTCCTATTCCCCTGAATAGGGAAAAAGGTAACAATCTGGGGCCGAGATCTTTGCTTCCTCCGGTGGTTCACCTGGTAGTTACCTCAGTTATTATTTGAAATGTAGACATACTAAAGTGAGTGCTGGACCTGGCATTACCTGGTATTACCCTGCCAGCATTACCCATGTGCCAGTGAATCTTTTGCTATTAACACTGATACTACACAAAATATTGTATTGCTACTGATCTTCCCTGAGTCTGTTTTGTCTTTTAATGGTAACATAGTTAGGCTGAAAAAAGACACACGTCTATTTAGTTCAACTCTAAGTCTATACTGTATATAACCTACCTAACTGCCAGTTGATCCAGAGGAAGGCAAAAAGCCCATTTAAAGCCTCTCCAATTTGCCTCAGAGATGGAAAAAATCCTTCCTGACTCCAAAATGGCAATGGGACCAGTTCCTGGATCAACTTGTACTATGAGCTATTTCCCATATCCCTGTATTCCCTCACTTGCTAAACACCATCCAACCCCTTCTTATACCTATCTAATGTATCAGCCTGTACCACTGATTCAGGGAGACAATTCCACATCTTCACAGCTCTCACTGTAACAAACCCCTTCCCAATATTTAGGTGGAACCTCTTTTCTTCTAATCAGAATGGGCGGCCTTGTGTCAACTGGAAAGACCTACTGGTCAATAAAGCATTAGAGAGATTACAGTATATCGATTTTTTTTTTATAAAAATCACAAACATCACTAATTTGCAGAAACAAATGATCAATCATTTAAATGTTTAAAACATTGAAATTCAGAAATGGGATTTATTATTCAGAATGCAAGTGATACCAATTTTTATGTAAAGTAGATCACTATACATTAATAATTAGCATAGAACAGAAAAACAGAATCATTTTCCCACCAACATCAGCCTAGTTACCATCTAGTGCAGGGCTGTCCAACTGGCCCCCCCCTTTCTGTGGCCCCCCACATGCTGTGTCTGTTTACCATATGTAAGATTTAAAAGGTATCACTACAGAGATTAATTGGCCCCTGCATTGTTTAAACCTCAAATTCAGACTAATAATTTGTATTGTCACACTTGTGACACCTCGATTGTTCACACCTGAGACCCAGACTGAAACTGCCACATTGTTCACCTGTTCACACCTTATACAAAATGCTAATGTGGCACCAGCACTGTGTCACTGTATGTAGTACATATTAGAATGATAGCTTTCCTTGTCTCCTGCTTCTGCCTTCCCTCCCTGTGTGTGCCATTCTCTGCTTGCCCAGTGCTGCTTGTGTGTGCCATTCTCTGCTTGCCCAGTGCTGCTTGTGTGTGCCATTCTCTGCTTGCCCAGTGCTGCTTGTGTGTGCCATTCTCTGCTTGCCCAGTGCTGCTTGTGTGTGCCATTCTCTGCTTGCCCTACACTACCTGTGGGATGTAAGCCTGTTAGGGGTTTGTTCTTGGGGTTTGTTAGCATTTGGAAACTGTTGTTAAGGGCCCCTAAGTTGTTTAATCATGTGTTGGGGTTTGTTGTATTATCCACAGTGGAGGATCAGACATATGGATTTAAGGGTATGTGGGACTTCAATTTTTCACATATGAGTGATGAGGGATTTCCTTGCAGTGAGCACCATCCATTTGGTTTTTTGGTGTGCTACCACCGTTAATGTGGATATGATCTTAAACGGTCTTGTGGTAATATGAGTGTGGTTTACAGTTGTTGTGTTGTTTAAAAGGGGAGTGGCCAACACTGACTTCCATTATCGGCCCTCCACCACATAGGCCAGCAAAATTTTGGCCCTGGATATGACAGAAGTTGGACAGCACTGCTCTAGTGAAAAGTCCTATCTTTTTATTTGAAAGAAAAGGGGTGGGAGGATGACTTTGGTCAGCGAACAGATGATGTCAGGGCAGACCAGTGATATAAGGGGGCAGGGAAAATGACATCAGGGGACTGATGATGTGGCAATCAGCAATTAGCTGATCGTCATGTTATTAACGTCCATGGCCTGTCTGGATTTCCTAATTGAGAAATCCGGACAGCCACTTTTGTACCTGGACAGCCCTTTCAAAAACCGGGCTGTCCGGGTGAACTCCAGACAAGTGGCGACCCTAATGTGGGATGGTGGGTGCAGATGCTGCAGGGAGGTTGCTGCCATAGGCTTTGTTATTACTGGAACCACCAACCCCAGGCACAGCACCACATCCTTCCTCCCTCCCTAATTGAGAGTTCTGCTCTTAAATTATTTAAATCAGACACTATAGATAATGTTATACTTGAATTTTAAAACATTCTGGACAATGGCTTTCCCGATAACAGAACCTATGCATATAGAAGCCTGGATATCTTTTAAACTAAATGTATTTGTATTTAAAACTGGATGTATTTCCCCATTGAGCAATACTCTGACATGGATTATCATTAGTATCTTTCTGTTCTGTTTTGCAGTACAATCAGCGGTTACAGGAGGTGAGTACATTATATATACAATACAAAGCTTATTGTTAATTATATTGGCCCCAATATCAAGCACAACACATAGTTGCACAGTCGTCTGATTTTTACTGAAGACCTTAAACTGATGGGAAAAATGAAACACATATATGGTCCCATTACAACGTTAGAATATATTGTCTGCCTGTTTGGCCAGTTATTATCTAGTCACCTGTTTATCTTCCTGTCTATGAGGCTAAAATGATGAGCTTACTGGATACAATAAGCAAGAGACTCCCATGTGATATTACTTGGGAAAGGGGCCAAAGATCAGCTTAAACATGCCTATCACTTGGGACATATTCTGGCCCACCCTTTTGCATTGTTCTCAAGAATTCACTGCATTAGATAAATACTTATAGTAAACATTGGATACACACAGGGGCTGATTTATCAAAGGTCGAATGTTAGAGTTTATTTTATCCTGAATGAATGAATGAAACTCGAATGGTATCTTATTTAAGAAAATAACTTGAAGGTCTAAAACTCAAATGAATGTTACCAACCCAAAAACTAGAATCGAAATTGAACGCAAGTCGAATCAAGTTTTTCTCTGAAAAAAACTTGAATGTTAGGAAGGCTATTAACTTCTTCAAATACTGTAGGTCAGCGGACCTCTGCCATTGACTTCTACATGAACCCGACAGGTTTTAGGGTTTGACTTATCGAATTTGAGTTACTTCCAGGGTATTGGGATGATAAATCTCGAATTCAAGTTGTGGTTTAAACTCAAAATTGTGAGTTTTGATCAAAAACCAAATTGAAAATTCTAATTTACCGTTTGAACCTTAGTAAATCTTCCCCATAGTGCAGTTTGAAAAGACACAATTCAGTTATATATATAGGCAGTAAAGATATCGTTCCTTCCTAGAATTCAGAAGAAAAGAGTAAAGTTTTGTTAAACTAATAATTAAGTCTGTCTATTGATGATGTGCTAGGTGCAGCAACTAGGGATGGGCGAATTTTTTCGCCTTGTTTCGCCGTGGAAATGACGCCCATTGACTTGTATGGCGGTGTGCGTCAAAAAAATTTCGCCGCGCGACAACATTTCTTTGACGCTCATAGACTTTAATGGGCGTCAGCAACAATTCGCCAGCCGCAAATTTTTGGCGAAACTAAATGGCTCAAATTCTCCCATCCCTAGCAGCAACAATAAAACATTTATTGCACATCATTTGTATTTTTAGGCCAATTCTCTGACCTTACATTATCCGTGATCCCATTTAAGCCTGAAGAAGGTACTGCCATGACCATAATATGCTCAGTGAAGACTGACTCTAACAGAAATAATACAGGAATGACATTTGCTTTCCATAAAAATGGACACGTTGTGCAGGAATTTGGATCACACAATACATATCACATTTCCTCACCGACTCCAAAGGATTCTGGGAATTATACCTGTGATGTAAAAACTCAATTCAGTGCCACAAGGAAAACAACTAAGCATGTAAAGGTACAAGGTGAGTCCAAATGACATGTCCTCTCTACTTCTCTTGACATCTGACAGAAAGTAATATATGAGCAGGGGGTTAACAACATACAGGGTTTAGAAATAATTTATTTAATTGTACTGTATTATAGCAGTGATCCCCAACCAGTAGCTCATGAGCAACATGTTGCTTTCCAACCCCTTGGATGTTGCTCCCAGTGGCCTCAAAGCGGTGCTTATTTTTGAATTCCAGGATTGGAGGCAAGTTTTGGTTGTATAAAAATCAGCTGTACTGCCAAACAGAGCCTCAATGTAGGTTGACAATACACATAGGGGTGTCACGGTCAGCACCCAACACCAGAACAAATGCCAAGCACCCTGGGCTCGGCTCGTGCTTCTCCTGTAGTGTGACCGCCTTTGGCCTCGGGAGGAGCCCTCAGCTACTTGGATGCCACCAGGACTTAAACTAGAGGTGCAAGGCTAGAGGTTCTGGATAGGCAGAGGGGCACGACTGTATAGCAAAGTCTTAGGGCAGAAGGTCGTAGTACAAGGCGTTAGGCAATAGAGTAGTCAGATCAGGCGGGTCGGGGCAGGCAGAGAATAATCGTAGTCAGGCAGGTACGGGTCAAACCAGGTAGTCAATCAGAGGGTTAAGCAGAATCTAAGTCGGTATTCAGGCAAGATTCAGGATCCAGAGGTCAGAATAGTTAGAAGCCAGGCAGGGGGTCACAACAGGAATGAATACAGAATAATCAGAAGCTCAAACGCACAGAAGCACCAGGAACAAGATCCTATAACGGGCAATGATAGAATAACTGAGCTCCCTTAAATACCCATTTAAATTTCGCGCCAATACGTGCATTTGCACGCTGGCGTCATAACGCCAGCGCGCCCGTGTCATTAAAGCAAACGAGATGCGGGCACGCGCACCCTAAGTAGCCAAAATGGCGGCTGAAGAGGAGTGGCGTCCCTGCCGCACCACTGGACCATCAGGTACGTTTTTTATTACAAGGGGCTACCAAATGGCCAATCACAACACTTATTTGGCACCCCAAGAACATTTTTCATGCTAGTGATGCTCCCCAACTCCTTTTACTTCTGAATGTTGCTCACAGGTTCAAAAGGTTGGGGATCGCTATGGGTTACTGCCCATGTGCATATTTGCCCAGTGTTTATAAATGAGCCCTACAGTCTATTAAAGCTAATAAAGAAATTGTACAAGTGGGCACTTATTCCACTGGAGAGCTGCTGAATAGCGAAATAACTCAAAAACCAGAAATAAAAATGAAAACCAATTGCAAATTGTCTCAGAATATCACTCTCTAAATCAGTGATCTCCAACCAGTGGCTTGTGAGCACATGTTGCTCACCAACTCCCTTGGATGTTGCTCTCAGGGGCCTCAAAGCAGGTGCTTATTTTTGAATTCCAGTCCTTTTTTAGCACCTCCCAGGAACTTTGTTCATGTTTGTGTTGCTCCCCAACTCTTTTTACATCTGAATGTGGCTCAAAGTTAAAAAATGTTAGGGACTCCTGCTCTGCATCATACTAAACGTTAATTCAAAGGTGAACAACGCCTTTAAGAAACAGGAGACAGGCATTTTTGTCAGAAGCAACACAAATGGTTTTTCACTGTGCCTTGTTCTGCATGGAATATTGATTATGGCAAATTTTCTTGAATGCCAAGAGGGGCTTGGATGCTTTCTTAGACATACAAAGTTCCCCCTAATCAGTCAGAACACTGTTCTGTGGACACTTCCAATCAAGTCCTTTTGGAAGTAGAAAATTTGTGTAGACAGAATTTGTAACCTTGACAAATTTGGACCCAAATTAAGTCGGAAACTCAACCCCAAGATCTGGGATTTGCCTTAGAATTCACAACTTATAACCTTATTTGCACTAAAGAAACCTGATTTAGAATATATTTTTCCAAACAAATTGGGTCAGATACAATTCAGTGAGATAAAGTTATCTGCTGGTTTATTACGTGAAAATACATGGACGGGATACAATTCAAGAAGAGCATTTTTTTTCTCCAAATTCAGTTCCACAGATTTCAATTGAGTTTTCACGTAATAAACCGCAAGATCTTTTTCTGAATTGAATTGCATCTCAAATTGAATTTCATCCATGAGTTTTCACGTGATAAACCATTTTCTCGCTGTATTGCATCTGGCCCATTGTGGTTTTAATTCTTTTGTAGAATTGTTCTCTGACCCTGAACTAAAAGTGAACCATTATCCAGTGGCAGAAGGTGCTAATGTGACAATAACATGTAGCAGTTACAGCTCCCATAGTTCAGCGGTGCTGCAGTTTGCTTTCCTCAGAAATGGGAAACATGTAAAGGAATTCGGTTCATCCGAGAAATACCGGATTGACAATATTCAGATGAATGATTCTGGAAATTATACCTGTGAAGTGAGAACAAGAGATGACAAGGTCAAGAAAAGGAGCCAGAAGCTCAGCATTTACGTACAAGGTAAATCACTACTAAAGAATATTATTTCATTATTTTGTGGCATCCTACTTTAATTGCTATCATATATTATTTCTATGAGCTAACAACAATAAATGACCAAAGAATATTAATACAAGGTGGACATTTGTTCATTGTGGAACCTCAGGCAAAGCTGCTTCACTGTTGCACTCTATCTTTGCTTCCTGTGCTTCGGTTACCGTGTGTTCCCAACAACATCTCAGCTTTAAAAGAGGCAGTCAGTCCATAGAATGTCACCATTGATTACCAACCACTTATTGAGGGAACTGTTACCAAGCAGGAGACGATTGCAGATGACAGTTACTACCAACTTACATAGGTTGTTGAACAAGGAGTTGACACATAATTCACCAAATTAAGCCCTAAGTGACCAAACCCCTTTGTCATTCTTAATATTACTGCAACAGTGCCCTCCTTTCCTTTACTTTACTTTACCCACAACTAGGAAACATCTCTGAAGAACACTATGGGGGTTATTTATCAAGCTCTAAATATCCGAACCTCGAATAATTCGTAGTTTTCGGAGCAAAAAAAAAAAACTATGAATTTTTCGAGATTTATTAAAGTCTGATGGTCTAGAAACTCTGAATCTGAAACCCAGATCCAAAAGCTCTCGATGTCCTGTATAAGTCAATGGGGAAGGTTTCAGAGTCTGTGCTGATGTCCGTACCGATATCTGATGATTTCAGAGTTTAGGCCCCGGAGTTTTCGGGGAAAGCTCCGAAGGTTTTGGAGTTTTGCCCGACCCTATTTTTTCAGGCTTTTTTCTTCATAAATAAGGTCCATTTGGGAATTCGGAGTTGCTTGGAGTCGGATATTAGAAATACTGAATTAAATTCGGACCTTGATAAATAACATCACTTTTTATAAGTCAATGGGGAAGGTCCCAGAATCTGTGCTGATGTCCGTACCAATATCCGATGATTTCAGGGTTTAGGTGCAAAGAACTCAGAAAAAATCGTCGTTTCTGCAGAAAACTTCGAACAATTCTGAGTTTTCGGGGAAAGCTCCGAAGTTTTTGGAGTTTTGCCTGACCCTATTTTTTCAGGCTTTTTTCTTCATAAATAAGTTGGATATTAGAAATACTGAGATAAATTTGGACCTTGATAAATGGCATCACTTTTTCATGGCTCTCTACAGTGAAGATGAAAATAGATGTTTGCTTCATCCCCATTACTGTCCTGCACTACTAAAGTTTTAAAATAATCTGTTCCTTCTAAAAGTTGTATTCCACTTTTCACATCTATATATGTGATATACAGTATCATAGTCTCCTTACATTTGCACTTTTAGACAAGTGCCTATGACTACTTGACTTGAATACAGTATATGTGTGTAAATGAAAGTGTGAGTGGGTTTTCAGTTTAAATAATCTCCTACCCAAAATTGCTTGTCTCTATGTCATTCAAGTCAATGGGAACTGTGGGAGACTGATCATGAAAGTGTTTAAACCTGATGGAATGTCCTGACTTTACAAATAGTTATTTTAAGTAAATTTAATAACCCATGGCTTCTCTGTCATTGCAATTATTATTTTTTTTTTTTTTTTAATCTTGTTCTCCAGTCTCTGGAGGGAATGAGGATGGAGAAGAGGAAATTGTACATGCTGACAGCCAATGTAAGTAAAGAATGAATAGCGAAATAAGAATTCCAATTTTGGATGTGCCCAAATCTCAGATTTTTTTTTATGACTTAAATTCATCTGAATTCTTTGTGTCCAACTGAAAAGGAAATGTTTTTGTTATAGACATTACTTGTGTTAGTAAGTTTTGGGGTTCCAAATAAGCTTAAACATTTGGAAACAACAGTTTTAGAGAAAACACTGTTGAGTAAGAGGTAATAATAAATGTGTTTTTAGTGTTTACTTGGTGTTTATGGATGAACCATGTCCCTTTCAATGGAGAATTGTAGTACAACATGTTCTGCATATTTCTGTAGTGGTTATTTCATGATACCCTATCAAAAAAAAATTGTAAAAGTAATGTTCTGCAAAAGAAGAATTAAGGGAATTCAGTTCAAAAACATGTGGAGGCAACAGTCCCATTTTAGTGGTTTTCTAAAACCACAAATGTCATTGGATTTATTAAAAGATCCGGAGTACAAATTAAAAAAAGTGCTGAAAATGTGCTAAAAAATACGAATGCCTCTAAAAACTCTCAAAATTCGAGTTTCTTCGACAATTTTTAGCCAAAAAATTGATTAGAAGCAGTCCAATAACATCAGTGTAGCTCCCATTGACTTTTATAGTACCTTGACAACTTTCACTTGGCAAATTTTTGCATTAGAAGTTTGTGGTTTTTTCACTTAATAAATTTAACATTTTTAGAGCTTTTTTATAGGAAAATCACACAAGATTCATGGAAAAAAAATTAAAATTTGATGTATATCCTACATTATTCATCAATCAATGGATACATTTTTCACGCAAATTTTTTCCAAACCTTGTGACTTTTTTTCTTAATACATATGAGCGAAAAATTTCACTTATCCATAATTATAACCTTTTAAATGGTTTTTAGTAAAGGAATGGGACCAGTTATCCAGAATGCTCAGGACCTGTGGTTTTCCAGATGACGGATCTTTCTGTAATTTGGATCTTCATACCTTAAGTCTACTAGAAAATCATGTAAACATTAAATAAACCCAAAAGGCTGGTTTTGCTTCCAATAAAGATAAATTATATCTTAGTTGGGATCAAGTACAAGCTACGGTTGTATTATTACAGAGAAAAAGGAAATCATTTTTAAAAATTTACATTATTTGGATAAAATGGAGTCTATGGGAGTCAACCTTTCTGCAATTCAGAGTGTTCTGGATATGGGTTTCCGGATAACAGATCCCATACATGTAATTTCATTTATAATCAGTGTTTAGTAATATCACGTGTCACTATGGTGACTATATATTTTAAGTTTTGCTTTTTTTTTAAATAACCTATTTTAAAATGTTTAAAGTATACATTTATTTTATATATTATAATCTTGTTGTAAGTTATTCAGTATCCAAAAATTTACCAGAAAAAGTAGGCTAGTTTGTATAGAAGTCTATGGGAAAATTCTGTAACAAATTTATTTTACCAGTTTACTTAGAAAAAAAGGAAAAGAAGTTAAAAAAAAAAATCCTGTTATAAATCAAACTGCTCCTTACAGACAATGGCCAAGGGATGGTCAAGTAAAACAGCATGGGATATACGAACCCACAAATATTGTGTTTTGTTTTATCCTAGAGTACTGCTCAAGGGAGAAATAATGTTGCCTGTTTTGTCTGTTCTTTTCACATTAAAATGTTTTTTTTTTTGCTAAATCAAATTTCAATAAACAAGACCCTAATATTTCCTGCCTGCCCTGTCTACTGTCTTTAGCATTAGGGCCTTGAGAAGGTAGAGAGGAGACACTATGAGCTGCAGTGTCCTTGCCGAACCTTCATATGAGTTTAGGGTGTCAGACTGACTCTGATTACTATATTTAATTAATCATGTTACTATATTTAATTAATCATTTAATAGAGTTGCACTT
Source organism: Xenopus petersii (assembly GCA_038501925.1). Classification (NCBI taxonomy): domain Eukaryota; kingdom Metazoa; phylum Chordata; class Amphibia; order Anura; family Pipidae; genus Xenopus; species Xenopus petersii. Next base: position 13,376,294 of record CM076686.1, read on the forward strand.
GATGTTTTCTTATAGATGTACATCAGAAACCAATTGTGGCAGCTCTCACACTGGCTACAGTCCTCTCATTTATCATTGGTGCTGCCCTTCTCTTCAAATACAGACAGAAATGTTCAGCTTTATTTACTGGCCGACACTCGCACCAATCAGCACCAGGTAAATGACTGCTTTGTTTAACATCAGTTACCTTAGTGTTCTACCTCATCTCCAGACCAGTAGGTGGAAAGGAATTTGACTTTTTATTTCATGGATAACATTTATGCAATTGCAAGGTCCAGAGAAAATGTTATAAGTGACTATTCTAAACCCAAGAGAGAATACTGAGAATCGGAATTGCCATGATCTTGTCCCTGTAACATGCCCTTTTCATTTCAGGGGTTGATGCTGCTTTTATACAACATTCATTGACTTCTCACCCATTCAGCTTTATTTGCCAATGGAAGTTAGAAGCAAATAGAAGGCAGGATTGGAGGCGCCAGTAAAACTTGAATGTTAGATAGGAGTAGTAGGGAAAAAACAGCATTAACACTTGTAGACTGGTCTAGAATCAGGAATACGTTGATTAGGGATGCACCGAATCCAGGATTCGGTTCGGGATTCGGCCAGGATTCGGCCTTTTTCAGCAGGATTCGGATTCGGCCGAATCCTTCTGCCCGACCAAACCGAATCCGAATCCTAATTTGCATATGCAAATTAGGGATGGGGAGGGAAATTGCGTGACTTTTCGTCACAAAACAAGGAAGTTACATTATTTTTCACTTTACATATGCACCAGTGCAGTCATTAAGTACATGAATACACCAGCATATCCAATCAGACTCACCAAATAAGTGCTCTGAGTGATCCGACACCTGAAATAATTGACCTGCCCATCGTTGGTCTGGTCTCCTTGTGCATTTTTGGCAATTGATAAAAAGTGGGCACCACTACTGTACTAGGAACAAGATAATTCCTCTCTACTGGATCTATCGTTCCCTTTTCTAAGACTCAATCAACCAATACAGTCTACTTTTCTAAAAGAACATTTTTGTTGGGTTACTAGTCTGATACAAGCACTCGTATTTTCAAGTTGTCTATATACAGTATTCATATATTAGGGAATCCTGCAACTAATCCCCCTTTGTCTGTATACTCGATCACTTAAAGGAAAACTATACCCCCCAAACAATGTAGGTCTCTATTAAAAGATACTGAGTAAAACCGCTCATGTGTAAAACCCTGCTTCATGTAAATTAACCATTATCATAATAATATACTTTTTTAGTAGTATGTGCCATTGGGTAATCATAAATAGAAAATTGCCATTTTAAAAAATAAGGGCCGCCCCCTGAGATCGTAAGATTCACTGTGCACACATACAAACCACATGTAAGGTCACATGAGCCAATTAACAGACTTACTTCTTCCTGTTACAGTTAGTGTTGTAGTATTTCTGGTCAGGTGATCTCTGAGGCAGCACAGATAGAGTCACGAAATGGTGGTTCAAGGCAAGAGATGTAAAAGAGCAATATTTATGTAAATATATATTCCAGTTTGGTAAGATTCTTTAATATGTCATTCAATTTGATATAAACTATCTGTTGCTTAAGTATTCATTTTGGGGTATCGTTTTCCTTTAAGTATTGTCTTGTTCAAGTTCTAAGGGCAGTGACCGACGGGGATATTAATTACGCATGTCTGCGAGTGGCAAATCTCCCGAAAGTCGAGTGTAATATGTTGGTTTATACCTCCAGCAATTTCCGTTATTTCCACTGGAGACCATTTACGGGAGATTCGACGCCCTCAGTCGCGCATAAATAATTAATTAAGTCAGTGCTAGAAAAACTGACTTTTCTTAGGGAAAATAAAACTCTGCACAGTTGTTTCCTTACGTCTGTCCTCGCGTCTCATTTGAGCCCAATTATACAACTGGTTCCGTAAATAATCAATGTTGTCCCTAGTGAACTTTCATTTTTAGAATTTTAAATTGATACATCTTCTAAAAACTATTTTGTGAACAGGGATGAAAGCTATCAGAATAGATTGAAATTTTTCAAATTCCTAGGAAATTATACTGTTTCCAATACCTGTTATGTATTTTTTTTTTCAAAAAGCTGTTGCATTTTATTTTTTTCTTAATTTCTTCAGCTACCCAAATATGTTGGCCGGGGAATGGGCTGATATCATTAAGGGGTTGCCAGAATCAAAAAATTGTCCACAGCACTAAACTATAAGTGCATTTAGATTTCTTAGGCATAAGTGCAGTTTGTAGCTAATTGTAAATTAGTAAATTGTAGCTGCATGCTTCACCTAGCAAGGACTTTACTAGGGTAGAACTTTTTTTTTTTTTTAGATTTAATTTATTTATTCAGTTTTTTTTTTTTGTTAAAACAAAAAGTACAACACATAACAAAACAGTACAACAATAAATGTTTTCTTATTGCATGGTCGTCACAGCTCATTAAATACATTTATCTGTATACACAAATACATAAAAAAAAAATAAAAAAAAAATATTAATTAATAAATACAAAAATTTATCCTGTCACCCCCTTCTTAATTGTCCTTCATTCTCTAGAAAATCGCACCATTGTTTTCATAATTTATGGTGTTTGTTCATTTTACCTCTTTTTTTGCTATTATTTCTTCTATGCCTCTTATTTCTTCAATTTCCTTAATCCATGTTATTTTATTTATTGGTAATTTTGTTTTCCATTTATGTGGTATCATATTCCTTGCCACAGCTATTATTAATTATTCTACTAGGGTAGAACTTAACTGTGCATCTATGCATTCTTTTCCATTACCAAAAATGTATGGGGGGTTCATAATTCAGCCTTTGGCTCTTCAGAATAAGGAAACTCTGGTTAATGCTGCTTCCTCTTTTATTAGTAACCGACAGAGACTCTGCTGCCCGTGAAGATCTCTGCTACGCCCACATTAATTTCAGAAAGGTTAGTAACAAAGTAATATACCAGCCAATGGGTTAAAAATACACATCAGTCACCTTCTTCCTTTGTCAATGAATTTAGTAGCTGGAAACCCATGAATTAATTTTTAGTGATGGGCGAATTTATTCGGCAGGCGCGAATTAGCGGTGAATTTGCGCGATTCGCCGTCAGCGAATAAATTCGCAAAACGCCCGCGAAAATTCGCGGAAAAAATTAGCCGGCTTCAAAAATTTTTTTCCGAAAAAACGGAGACGCCAGCGCCGTTTCGCTAATTTTTCGCCGTTTCGCGAATTTTCGGCGCAAATTCGTCCATCAATATTCATTTTTCAAATGCATCTGCAGCTATTTCCATTTGCAGAGAATTTCATGTTATTGACCCTTCCCCTTCTTTGCTGGTGCTAAATCTCCTATATTACTCTCATAGTAGTTTCTGGGGGTAAGATTTTTTTCTAGTGAAACAAAACTATCCTATCTCAAATATCGTTGTGGGAAAAAGTTGCGTCAAAATCATGCGTCAGATCAAATCGTGCATTTTTCTGATTTCATGATCGAAAAACGAGTTTTGGATTATCGAACGAAAACCAGCTTGAAACCCTCGAAGATCACGAAGGCAAGAAACATCTATAAATTGTAAAAGGGACATTTGCCATTGACTATTACATGACTTGACAGGTTGTAGCTGGATCATTTTCAGATTTGGATTTGTAGCAGCTTTGAAGCATAATAAATCTCCAAAAAGTCTTCCCCTCTAAAAATTTGAGTTTTTGCCATACAAAACTCAGAAGTCCACCAAACTACTCCAAATTGATTGTAGGATGTCCCCAATAGGCTAAAGCACCAATTCGGCAGGTTTTAGTGAATAGTCGAATCTGAATTTATCAGTACATGATAAATTTCAAAATTCTAATTTCGATTTTTAAAAACTCAAATAGAATTTGGACCATCCCCTAGTTGAATTACACAAAAATAACTCGAAAATTCGAATTTTTGAATTCAAAGGTCGAATCCAAAATTTCAAAATCGAAATTCGAATTTTCACTTCGACCCTTGATAAATCTGCCCCCAATTGGTCTACTAAAAAAATCATTAAACATGAAATAAATCCAATTGGATTGTTTTGTCTCCAATAAGGAATAATTATATCTCCGTTGGGATCAAGAACTGTTTTATTATGACAGAGAATAAGTAAATCATTTTTATTAATTTCAAATGATTTGTAAAATCTAGTAAATGGCCTTCCTAATTCAGAGCTTTCTGGATAACAGGTTTTCAGATAAGGCATCCCATACCCGTACTGGTATTGGAATTGCCTTACACATAAATGCTATAGCTTCCAAAACAGTAGAACTATGCTCTGTGAGTGCCATTAACAGTATATCAACTGATTGTATTGTATTGTATTGTATGGCACGCTAGCCCTTCTCACTGTTTTAATTAAAAATTTAAAATACTTAATTGATTTTTTTATTTATCAGTTTTAATTCATGAATAATAAGCAGAATAGAAGATGGATTGCAAAGGCAGTATATTAAAAAAAAGTATACAATTTATTACTTATATATAATATCTAAAACACCATGAATAAATTAAGAATAAATATGCATAAAAACAATTACAAATTCAATCCAGGTGGATAATCACTTTTCCTGTAGAGTAAGGGGCAGATTTATCAAGGGTCGAATTTCGAAGTAGAAAAAGCTTCGGAATTCGACCATCGAATTGGAATACTTTGATTTCGAAGTCGAAGTTTTTTACATCATATTTGGCCATTTGCGGTCAAAGTAAAATCGTTCGATCGAATGATGAAATCCTTCAAATCGAACGATTCAAAGGATTTCTTCCATCGATCGAACGATTTTTCTTTGACTTCAAAAAACTTAGAAAAATGCTCTAGAAGGTCCCCATAGGCTAACATAGCACTTCGGCAGGTTTAATTTGGCGAAGTATTGTAGTCGAAGTTTTTTTAAAGAGACAATACTTCGAATGGTCAAATATTCTAACTATTTTACTTCGAATCGAATTCAAAGTCGAAGTCTTAGTATCCTATTTGATGGTCTCCAAAAAAGTATCCAAAAAAGTTTTGAAGTATCCAAAAAATTAATTTGAAATTCAATTTTTTTTACTTCCCTCGAATTTACTTCGACCCTTGATAAATCTGCCCCCAACTGTTCCTTGGCGGCAGTGTATGCATGTAATTTAAAAAACAAGAAAAAAGTTCTGAGTTGTAGTTCAACAAAAAAGAGAAAAAGTTATTTAAATTGTGGTTGTGACCAGAATTTTTATCCCCCAATATTATGAAGCAATGAGATATGCACAGTGCTTTACCCAAGTGGAATCACTCCTTAGGTTGGACTTTCATTTTTGGATGCTTTTATTTCAAGCAATGAAGAAATAGTGAAGCAGTGTAAGATCGTGAAAAAGATTCGGAGGTTGCGTTCTGCTGCGGAGCACATGCACTAAAACAGACTGTGCGCCATCTTGGATCTTCGTGAAAAGGACTTCTGTAAAGAGGTGAATTCGTGAAACAGGCTTGAGGCTGCTGAGAGTTCAAACCCGGCTGAGGAATTCTGGAACTTAGAATCTGGTTAGACTATTCCAATCTATTTTGGGGGGCTTTAAAGCTGGCAAGGAGGAGGGAGTGGGGGACGCCCCAATACATCCCGTAGAAAATTTTGCTCTCTACATTTAAGAGTAAAGCACTGTGCATATCTCATTGCTTCACCATATTGGGGCATAAAAATCCTGGTCACAACCCCAATTGAAATAACTTTTTCTCTTTTTTTGTTGAACTACAACTCACAACTGTTTTCTCTGTCTACAAGCAGACACCGCAACCGAGTAACGGTTACTTTTTTTTTCTCTACAGGAAAAGTGATTATCTACCTGGGTTGAATTTATCATTGTTTTTATGCATATTTATTCTTAAAGGAAAACTATACCCCCCAAATGAATACTTAAGCAACAGATAGGGGCCGATTTACGAAGGGTCGAATATCGAGGGTTAATTAACCCTCGATATTCGACTGGGAACTAAAATCGTTCGACTTCGAATATCGAAGTCGAACGATTTTGCGCAAATCCTGCGATCGATCGATCGAAGGATTTTTCGCTCGATCGAACGATTAAATCCTTCGAATCGAACGATTCGAAGGGTTTTTAATTCAACGATCGAAGGAAAATCCTTCGATCAAAAAATCCCAGGCAAGCCTATGGGGACCTTCCCCATAGGCTAACATTGACTTCGGTAGCTTTTAGCTGCCGAAGTAGGGGGTCGAAGTTTTTCTTAAAGAGACAGTACTTCGACTATCGAATGATCGAATAGTCGAACGATTTTTACTTCTAATCGTTCGAATTCGATCGAATTCAATCGAATTTAACCAATTCGATGGTCGAAGTACCCAAGAAATACTTCGAAATTCGAATTTTTTTTTATTCGAACCCTTCACCCGAATTTCGTGAATCGGCCCCCTAGTTTATATCAAATTGAATGACATATTAAAGAATCTTACCAAACTGGAATATATATTTACATAAATATTGCCCTTTTACATCTCTTGCCTTGAACCACCATTTCGTGACTCTATCTGTGCTGCCTCAGAGATCACCTGACCAGAAATACTACAACACTAACTGTAACAGGAAGTTGTAAGGAAGCAAAAGGCAGAACTCTGTCTGTTAATTGGCTCATGTGACCTTACATGTGGTTTGTATGTGTACACAGTGAATCTTATGATCTCAGGGGGCGGCCCTTATTTTTTAAAATGGCAATTTTCTATTTATGATTACCCAATGGCACATACTACTAAAAAAGTATATTATTATGATAATGGTTCATTTACATGAAGAAGGGTTTTACACATGAGCTGTTTTACTCAGTATCTTTTAATAGAGACCTACATTGTTTGGGGGGTATAGTTTTCCTTTAATTTATTCACAGTGTTTCCTGGCCAGCCAGTGTTTTAGAGATTATATATATAAATAATAAATTGTACACTTTTTTTTTTTAACATACTGGCTTTGCAATCCACCTTCTATTTTGCTTTTTGTACATTGTCATTTATCCTCAATAGGACCTTGGGGATTGAAGGTGCAGATTTTCGACCAGTAAAATAACTTTGTGTCACAAGATCCTTATCTGCTATAAATTCATGAATATCAAAATGCACAGTTTTATTTCACAATTCATCAAACCAGATAAGCATTAAAAATGATAATTAGAATTAGTATATAATTATTGTAATATAATTTTTTTTAATTGTATGCGTTTTTCCTATTAATCATAATAATTAAATAGTAATATTTAAAAAAAAAAAGAAATGTTACCAATCTGTGACTATATTTATCTTTTCCTATTGCCCAAGCCGTGACATACTCAGTGTTGAAGACAAATATACATCTGAAATCCATCATCCCAGAAGACCCTTCAAAATCTTGTGATTTCGTTTATGGAAGAAGCCCCAGGCAAAATATTTCTGCTTTGTGCAATTGAAAGAGCAGTACTTGAAATTAGAGTCGCTGACATGATAATGGGGCAAATTCACTAATCTCTGAAAATTCGCCAGCGACGGCTTCGCTCACATCGCAACACTTCGCCAGGCGTAGATTCACCAGGACAACGCTAGTTCACAAAAATCCAAAGTTGCAGCCAGGGCGCTGAATGCTGACGAAGTTGCGCTACTGTTACTGCGCCAAGCGAAGTGAAGTTGCGCTAGCGTTGGCTAATTTGCATATGGTGGGAAGTTAAAGTACAATGGACGTATATGTTGCAGCAAATACATTACACTACACAAGCCCAGGGAACCTTAATAAAATAAAATAGAGTTGTTATATTGCCCTACACATGAGTCCAGTGTATAGTTTATGTGCCATATGTTAGGGAATGTAGGGGGGAAGCCGGTTATCCTAAACAAATGTTACACTTTTTTTCAGCCTATCACCCTGATAAAAGGAAAAGACGCCAGCATTTTTTGGGATTTTTTCAACTAAATTTTGAGGAAGTCCTATCTACTCTATTACACTTCGCCTGGTCTGAGGTGGTGAAGGCAAGTCTGGCGCAAGAGGTAACGTTCAGTAAAATCCGCATCTTAGTGAATTTGCGTAAATTCCATTCACCAGAGCACAAATTAGCCAGGCATTAGGGAGGGAAGTAGCGCTAGAGTCTATCTCCTTCCCTAGCGAAGTTACGCCAGCGACCGTTAGTAAATTGGCAAAGTACTGAAATGACGTCACGCTGGTGAATTTTCACTAATGTTAGTCACTTGGCCCTTTAGTAAATCTGCCCCAATGTCTCTTGCTTCAATGTCTTTTGCTTAAAAGCCTTTCAAACCTGGGACATAATTAAAAAAAAACATTTTCACCACGCTTGTCTGTAGTGCAAATATTTAGCAACTCACACTTCATCCCAGCAGTGAATTTTAATGATTCCTTCTGGTGGACCCTCAAATGCTTAGGGGCCGATTAACTATGGGTCGAATATCGAGGGTTAATTAACCCTCGATATTCGACTAGGAACTAAAATCACTCGACTTCGAATATCGAAGTCGAACGATTTAGCGCAAATCCTGCGATCGATCGAAGGATTTTTCATTCGATCGAACGATTCGAAGGATTTTAATCCAACGATCGAAGGAATATCCTTCGATCAAAAAATCTCAGGCAAGCCTATGGGGACCTTCCCCATAGGCTAACATTGACTTCGGTAGCTTTTAGCTGCCGAAGTAGGGGGTCGAAGTTTTTCTTAAAGAGACAGTACTTCGACTATCGAATGGTCGAATAGTCGAACGATTTTTAGTTCGAATCGTTCGATTCGAAGTCGAAGTAGTAGTCGAAGGTCGAAGTAGCCCATTCGATGGTCGAAGTAGCCCAAAAAACACTTCGAAATTCGAAGTTTTTTTAATTCGAATCCTTCACTCGAGCTTCATGAATCGGCCCCTTAATTTACATGCATTGTGTTTCTAGACCCGCCGTATTTAAAAAACTGATGAAACCAAAAAATATGTTTCATGAAATTAGTAAGGATTGTATCCCTCTACCATCACTAGCGAGAGTACATTGAAACATTATTGAGTGGTGGGCTCTATTTCTATGCTATGCTATTTCTACAGGTACCACCAACTGTCACTTAGCACGAAAATCAGACTTTTTTGGGGCAAAAACTTTGAAAATCCGAGCCATTCAGGAAAAATGCCGGAAAAATTTGAGCCATTCAGGAAAAAGTCGAAAAAATTCGAGCTATTCAGGAAAAAGCCAAAAAATTTCGAGCCATACCGGTTTTTGCCAGATTTTATCGAGTTTGTCTGCAATCCTTTTCAATGGAGTTTTTTCATTATTATGCTAAAATCGGGCATGGGAGTTTGGTTGTGGTTTTTTAAATTAAATATGAGATAAACCCGGATTTTAGTAAATAACCCCCTATATGTTGGATTTAAAATTTTATTTAAAAACTATTGTCATACTGCTAGTTCTTCCACCCCAGCTGGAGGCTTGAAGAATTGGGTAAAGAGATTAGCAAACACAATAAAAGTAGATGAGACTATAACACTACAAAAAAGTAAGGGAAAGTAACTATCCATAACAGCATCCAACAGCATCCAAACAAGCTCTCTTTAAGGGCAGAGACACACGTGGAGATTCGGGAAGATTTAGTCACCCGGCGACAAATCGGCTCATCTTCGGACGACTAATCTCCCCGAACTGCCTTCCTAGAATCTAAAACGCCGAGCGACTACTCTCCCAGCTTCTCCACGTGTGTCTCTGCCCTAAAAGTGTGATAATATCAGGAGATCGATAATCAGTCGGGCAGCTTTGTGCTACAAGATTTAAAACTAGTTGAGTATTTTATTGAGATGGTATCACAAACTTAATGTGACTGCCATACCGCTCAGATTTTTTACGTTTATTTATTATTACATTTTCGCAGAAAGTTGCTTTGCGGGTAAAATTCCACCCGAAAACTCCAAATACTTCGGGGTATTGCACGAAACCCAGCGCAGATCAAAAAATCATTGGGACTTCTCCTATTGACTTATATGCAACCTCGACAGGTGTCACATGCCGGATTTTCAGATTCAGACTTTTTCATCCTCGGGGTTTAATAAATTCAGTCAATGAAGTCAAATTTTTGCATTCGGACTTTAGTAAATAACCCCCAGAGTGTCATACACATATACATAAAGGAAAGCACACAATACACTATACATTCGCAGCAAAGGAACCACAGAATCGGGGCATAAACAAATACATATATATACTGCATATATGTAAATAAACATGAATTCCTGCACTGATGTCGTAAAGAAATCAAATCTTTATTTCATAATTTTTGTGTCCTAGTGTACTATTGTTATGCAAACAGCAATACAACAAAAAGAGTTACGTTTTAACAAGCTATTACTATTAGAATATTGTAGTACCTTTACAATGGAGGGCATTGTATTATGTGGAGAAAGCAGGACTAACACTTTGGGGCCCATTCACCAAGCTCGAGTGAAGGATTCGAAGTAAAAAAACTTGGGCTACTTCAACCTTCGACTACGACTTTGACTTCGAATCGAAAGATTCCATTTGATAGTCGAAGTACTGTCTCTTTAAGAAAAAACTTCGACCCCCTAGTTTGCCACCTAAAAGCTACCGAACCCAATGTTAGCCTATGGGGAAGGTCCCCATAGGCTTGCCTAACTTTTTTTGGTCGAAGGATATTCCTTTGAGCGTTGGATTAAAATCCTTCGAATCGTTCGATTCAAAGGATTTAATCGTTCGATCGAACGATTATTCCTTCGATCGAAACTTTTTCCGCAAAATCCTTCGACTTCGAACTTGAAGGATTTTCATTAATTAACCCTCGATATTCGACCCTTGATGAATTTGCCCCTGTGTATATGCTTTTTACTGGACCTGCGGGTGTCCATTTGGGTCCATTTTGGCCTTTTATGCTTGATGCCAATATTATTAATATGAAAAAATGGCAAGCATATAAAAGGGCTGGTTTTTTTTTACAGAAAAGGTGGCAATTGGCAACCCTAGATACGCCATATTGAAAAGTGACAGTTGTGAGCAGGGCATGAAGAGAAAGACAGTGGTGTGCTAGGAAATTTGGCTTTAGCAGAGTGTGCCAGTGAGGGTGGATCAGGGAAAACCAGGGAAAACCGACAGAAGCTAAAAAGGAGGAAATCTAGGAATTTGGAGGAGGATAGTCAGATACTTACTGGTTGCTGCAAGGGCATGACAGATCAGGACTGAGCAATGAAGCAATAGGTATTTCATCTAAAAATAAACAGTGTTGGCACAAAAAGAAGCACGGTCTGTATGGGGGATGGGATAGCAGAGGGAACTCACTTAAAGACTCCTTTATCCTATCTACCAACAAGCCAGCGAGATTTAAAAGTTCCCCCTTTCCAATTAATTTCAGGAGATTTGTCACCCACAATAGTGAAAATGTATCAAATCTGCTTTTTCTTTATACATGGCCCTGGCTGAGAGCAAAAAACGTACACATCGACTGGGTCTTTGACTGTTGTGCGAGGGGGAGTTGCTTGTGGACACTGGAGAGCATTCAGGAAGGAGCAAACTGAAAGTAGTGTCCTCTCTGCACATGGTGTCTCTCATACTGATATCTCACACGTGTGCACATAGATGAAGAGGGAGCACACAGTGAGATTCCCAAGTCGCAGCCCGACTTGGATTTTTTACAGAGCAGTTGCCTCCAAGCAAACACGCCTGTTGTTGGTGCAACACAGTTTGAATGTTTAATGAGCAGATATGGAAGCCCCAATGCCAAAATAAAATCTAATATAACTATTTAATATGTTGTATTAAGATTTTTTTTCCAAAAGTATTTCTTGCAGTGTACCTTTTTAGTAAAAGCCAAAAAATTCATTAAAAACAGATTCCCTTTAAAGTATCCTTTAAATGGCCTCTTTAATCGTTAGTTTTATTTGTATTCCATTTTAACCTATACATTATTTACTTACATTTTATTCTTGATTTATCTTCTGTATTTGCTAATCTGTTAGTGGCCATATTCTCAAACATTGAACTAGGGATTCCAGAGGGATTTTTATAAGATTTATCAACACTTTTCGGATGGCAGGTTATTATTTTATGACACATCTCATGTAACACAATAGAATTAGGTATTGAATCCTTGTTATTATTTATTGCTCCCCTTAGAATATGTTTCCTTAGCTCAATGATTGTTTCAGTCTTCGTGCAGTTCTTTTTTTGTGGCATAAAGTCTTTCGGGGGAATTTAATAAAAGTCGGTAACAGAAAAACTATTCGCAATGCGAAAAGTTATGCCTTTGCGCGAACAAATTTTGCTTTGCGTGAATTTAATATAGATCTGCGAACCCGGAAACTGTTTAACGACCACTTCTGACAGTGGAAGACCGTTCGAGAATTTTATAGTTTTCGCCAATGCGCAGTAAATGTAATAAAACTTCTTACTGAAAAACTCTTTATGTTTGCTCCAAAAGATTACGACACCATCAAGCACTTCTTAAAGGACCAGTAACATCATTTTTTAAAAAAAAAATTAGTTTCTTTGCAAGGAAAAAAAAACACCAAGACAGTTTTAACTTTTAAATCGCAAAGCTTTTATTAAGAAATTACTTTCCAATTCTCTGCATGCGCTCCTCTTCAGAAATGGCGACAGGGCGACAATCCATTGTGCGGCACTCGATTTCTCCTCCCTGCCTTCTATAGGAGATAGTCAGGGAGAAGAAATTGAGCGCCGCACGATGGATCGCTGCCCTGCCGCCGTTTCTGAAGAGGAGCACATGCAGAGAATCGGTAAGTAATTTCTTAATAAAAGCTTTGCGATTTAAAAGTTAAAACTGTCTTGTGGTTTTTTTTTTCGTTACAAAGAAACACATTTTTTTATGTTACTGGTCTTTTAAGAATGCGTAATTAAAATTTGCAGTGTAATAACATTTTAAGGAACAATATTACATTGCGAAATGTGGATTTTTATTCTTATTGGTGCAGATTGTTTTTCTCTTTGCGACTTTAATTACATTCCCCCCTTTGAGAACAATCAAGATATCAGATATTTTGATCACTCTTCCATTCTGAAATCTTATTCAGACATGTAGGGCTGGATTTACATAGTGGCGCCCCTAGGCCCACTGCCATTCGTCGCCACTCTCGCCTTCCCTTTATTTGTGCAAATGTTCATCATCTGGACCAGAGCAATGGGGATTGACGCATGGGAAATTTAAAAAACTATTGTATCTCCAGCGCATCCCCAGTGTTTTTGAACCAATGTGGGTGTGATTGGCCAGCATGTTGCCCCCCTAAAATCCTGCCACCCTAGGCCTGGGCCTTGGTGGCTTTTGCACAAATCCGAGCCTGCAGACATGAAAGAAAAGAAAGAAGCCGAGACGACTGAATAGAAACACCTTGGTTTTAATACACATGACTGTTTAAAACTGAAAAAAGAAGAAAAAAAAAATGAGGAAAATCTAAATGAGACATTAGGGGGCACATTTACTTAGCTCGAGTGAAGGATTCAAATAAAAAATACTTTGAATTTCGAAGTTTTTTTTGGCTACTTCGACCATCGAATTGGCTACTTCGACCTTCGCCTACGTCTTTGACTTCGCATCGAACAAAAAATCGTTCGACTAATCAACCATTCGATAGTCGAAGTACTGTCTCTTTAAAAAAAAACTTTGACCTCCTACTTCGCCATCTAAAAGCTACCGAGCATCAATGTTAGCCTATGGGGAAGGTCTGCATAGGCTTTCTAGCCAATTTCTGATCGAAGGAATTTCGTTCGATCGATGGATTAAAATCCTTAGAATCGTTCGATTTAAAGGATTTAATCCTTCGATCGTTCGATCGAAGTATTTGCGGTAAATCCTCCGACTTCGAATTTCGAGGGTTAATTAACCCTCGATATTTGACCCTATGTAAATGTGCCCCTAGATGAAAGCCAGGAAAGTGTTCATCAGAAGGATCAAAAAAAGGAGAAATCCCAAAAGACCAAAAATAATAAATTGGATAAGAATATCGTTACCTTGCAAAATGAGACTTAACCAAGCAAAGCACTGGTGAGCATTCAAGTTCAATAAAGGAATTTAAAGCAATGGCAAGTGATGGGCCCATAATTGTATTTATTATTTCATGTATTTGATTTCAAAAGGGATTTAAGTAATTCACTTGTATAATGGCTAATGATAAGATCTCTGCATGTATTGCCTATCTGAAGATATCAAATGGTCACTACAATTTGTTGGACATAACTTTCTTACTATTGCTGCCTGTCAATGAATGGCCCGAACATTGTGTGGTTTGTTCTCTTAACTACTTCATATTAATCTGAATGGTTAGTTGTAGGTCGGAAGATTGGAACTGACTTTGTTCATCTGATAGTCATAAATAGCACTACTTTCCAATTTCTCCAACATGAGCAGAGGGTGTAACTTATCTCCAAAGAAAAGACTCAATATGTCAGTGCATACCATGCACATTGTATAGTAAATCTACCATTTAATCCTTTTTATTTAATTGTAATCTTCTGTTACTAATAAACTACAGTAGAACCCCAATTTTATGTTTTTCAGGGGACCAGAAAAAAAATGGTGTAAATTCCAGGAAAATGTAAAATCAGGGAAATGCATAATGCATTATACTGTATACTATGGGACCTCAGAAAAACTGTAAAATCAGGGTATATAAAATTGAGGGATACAAAGAATAAGGAGAAGATTTATCAAAGGCCAAACAGTAAATTTGAATTTTTGAGTTTCAAAATGCAAACATTTGAAATTTGATTTCCCTATTCGAATGTAAATTTAAATGTTAGATTTATCACTAGTGATGGACGAATTTGGGGAATTTCCCCTGAAAAATTTGCAAATTTCCCGCCAAATTCGCAAAACGGCGAAAAACTTGCATCTGTTTTTTTTTACGCCGGTGAATTTTCGCTGCGGTATCGCAAATGTATTCGCCAGTGGCGAATTGAGGGAATTCATTGCGAATTCGTGCCTAGCGAATAAATTTGTTTATCCCTATTTATCACATATCGACCATGGAAACAGTCCTAATTTGAATATTTGCCACCTAAAACCTGCCGAGCTCCTGTAGAAGTCAATGGCAGAGGTCCGTTGAGCCATTTGGAGATGTTAATAGCCTTCCTGACATTCAAGTTTTTTTTTTCGGGAGAAAAACTTGATCCGTACAAATTGGATACAATTCGACTCTTGGGGTCAGAACCATTTGATCAAATATTAGATATTCAAATTTTTTCTTAAATAACCTCCCAGTCAAATTGTGAGTCTATTGAATAGAATAAAAATCACATGAATTCAAAATTTGACCTTTGATAAATGGGTCTCTCTGTCTGTGACGTAACGTGTTATGAGTAGGTCTGTTATTATTTTACTTTGGATATTGTTTTTTTTCTATGTCGAATTGCTTTATGTTTTGTTTGGTCAAATTATGAGGCTTTTTTTGATAGTGAATATAAATGAAAAGAAGTTTATATTTATTATAATGTTGGATGCTGTATTTGGTGCTAATCTGTTCCAGTGAGCGTCTATGTCAGCAGTATGAAATTTATGAATTTATATAAAAATTTATGTAGCAATCCATTTTTTTTACTTTCTACATCATGGACTTATTACTTATTTACTTTTTTTATAGTCTGAATATAGAGTAAATTAAAAAGAATTACAGGAGGTTCATCAATTCACTCAGTTTATGGTCTTTTCAGTCAATCTGAATGACAAGCTTTACTTAGTGCACCCATTTTTATATTGTACTGCTTTTATTGATTTGTTAGGTTTACATTTTTTACATTGTTTCATTAATTGCATCATTATTTCAGCTTGCAGATATTTGTCATAAGATTTTTATTTTACAACGTTATGTTTATTTTCTTACTGTTCTGATGAACTTGTGATTTTGCTTCATTGCTAATTGATTTTAATTATGTTAATTTCTGGGGACGTCACTTCTTTAGGGGGTTATTTACTAAACTCCGAATGCAAAAATCCCCAAAAAATTGTGAATTTTTTTAATAAAATTGGGCTTTTAAAAAAATCACAAATTTTTTGGAATTCACTAAACCCAGAGGATGAAAAAGCCTGAATCAGAAAATCTGGCATTTCAGACCTGTCGAGGTATATACAGTAAGTCAATGGGAGAAGTTCCAATGATTTTTTGACTTGTGCTGGGTTTTGTGCAATATCCTGAATTTTTCAGAGTTTTTTGGCCAAAAAGCATAAGAATTTGAGTTTTCGGGAGAAAATCCGAAAAAATCTTGAAAATCAGATTTTTTCCCGCAAAGCAAATTTCCTGGAAAATTTAATAATAAATAAGCATAAAAAACCTGAGCGGATTTGATCGGAGTTTGTAGCAAAAAATGTTGAGATAAAATCGGACTTTGATAAATAACCCCCTTAGTGTTCACCTTTCCTATTTAACTGCTTTTCAAATTTAGGGGCCGATTCACTAACTTCGAGTGAAGGATTCGAAGTAAAAAAAACTTCGAATTTTGAAGTGTTTTTTGGGCTACTTCGACCATCGAATGGGCTACTACGACCTTCGACTACGATAGTCGAAGTACTGTCTCTTTAAGAAAAAACTTCGACCCCCTAGTTCGCCATCTAAAAGCTACCGAAGTCAATGTTAGCCTAAGGGGAAGGTCCCCATAGGCTTGGCTAACTTTTTTTGATCGAAGGATATTCCTTTGATCGTTGGATTAAAATCCTTCGAATTCGTTCGATCGAAGGAATAATCCTTGGATCGTTTGATCGCACTTTTTGCGCTAAATCCTTCGACTTCGATATTCAAAGTCAAAGGATTTTTATTCCCAGTCGAATATCGAGGGTTAATTAACCCTCGATATTCGACCCTTTGTGAATCGGCCCCTTAGTTTATTGTAGCCTATGAATACGTATATTGCGATACGAAACGCAATATTGTGAAATAAAGTTCTATTTTTAACTTCGGCTGAGGTGTTCCCGTTGGAATGTGTGTTTCTCTTCATCTTTATATAAAATTGGAAGATTCGCTGTAATACCATTTATATAGAATATGTATTATATTTATAATAGTAAAGGTAGACTGCAGGGTTCACTTTGCATAGTAGATTATGGGGCAGATTTATCAAGGGTCGAATTTCGAAGATAAAAATACTTCTAAATTCGACCATCGAATTAAAATACGAATTTCCAACGAATTTGGGTATCCTGTGGTCGAAGTAAAATCGTTCGATCAAACAATAAATCGTTCGAATCGATCGATTCTAAGGATTTCAGCGATCGCTCGAACGATTTTCCTTCGACTAAAAAACATAGAAAACTGCTCCCCATAGGCTAACATAGCACTTCGGCAGGTTTAATTTGGCAAAGTATTGAAGTCGAAGTTTTTTTAAAGACACAGTACTTTGATTATCGAATGGTCGAATATTCAAACTATTTTACTTTGAATCGAATTCGAAGTAAATTCGAAGTCGTAGTATCCTATTCGATGGTCGAAGTAGCCAAAAAATTACTCGAAATTCATATTTTTTAACTTCTAAAATTCCCTCGAATTCACTTCGACCCTTGATAAATCTGCCCCTATGTGTATTTTAATTACAATCCAATGGTTTAAGAACATAATTCAAATATAGAAATTTATCATGTCCTGTCTCTTTCAAAATTCGACTTCGACCATTCGCCATCTAAAACCTGCCGAATTGCTGTTTTAGACTATGGGGGACCTCTTAGAACCTACTTGGAGTCCATTAGTGGAAACATTTAAGTATTGTTTGGGAAAAACTTTAATGGACTCTAATGGATTTTGAAAGTAAACGTTTCATGGTAGGTGTCCCTATCTTCCATACTCTGATCTCTAATGCTTCCATTTTCAGAAGATTCAAGATGGTTGATTAGCTCTTGCTGCTTGACCATTTACTTTTCCCCAGGTAAGTAAATACAACCACCTAACTTCTGGAACCCCTAAGCAAATATGCCTTTCCTTCTCCTTATTTAAGCTCGCACCTGATAAAGTGTGAAAATATTTGTTTCACCTACTGCAGTGATCCCCAGCCTGTAGCTTGTGAGCAACATGTTCTCCAAACCCTTGGATGTTGCTCCCAGAAGCCTCAAAGCAGGAGCTTATTTTTGAATTCCAGGTTTGGAGGCAAGTTATGGTTGTATAAAAACCAGGTTCATTGCCAAACAGAGCCTCAATGTAGGTTGACAATCCAAATAGGGGCTAAAAATGACCAATCACAGACCTTATTTGGCAGCCCAAGAACATTTTTCATGCTAGTGTTGCTCCCCAGCTCCTTTTTCTTCTGAATGTTGCTCATGGGTTCAAAAGGTTGGGGATCCCTGACCTACTGTGTAAGGGCAATTTTTATAAATTTACATGATCAACCTAACTTCATCAGGTTTGCTCACCATTAATTAATGTTTGAAATTTTCTTTTATAGCATTTACAGCAATAATGTGTAGTTGATTCTCCCCAAAAGAAAATTGATTTGTTGCTTTGCAAGAGACAACACATTTTTAGGTGGGAGTTGGTTTATGATAACAGGAAAGAAAAAAGATTGAAATTTCCGTCCTTATAGTGCAAGATCTTATTCTACATCTGATTCTACAACTCACCATGTCTTGCTCGGCGTCAGCACTGATCATTTTTTTCTGTAAGTACAAGGATTAATCAAGTATTATTTTATCATAGGCAGTTACTAGCCGGGTTGTGTGTAATTTATTATAAGCACCTTTCTGTTGGCCAGTGAGTAGCCATATTGACCCTCCTCATTGTCCATAAGGAGGAGGTTGTTAGAATACATAGGGATATAACTGGGTAACGAAGCTGAATGATCATGGAACGCCTGTGATTTGGTTGTACATTTCATGGAAGAAACCGGCAATAGAAAGGGAAAACCATTAAAACACATATAATCAAAGTTTCTAATTGCAAATTATCAAGAATAATGTCTTCAAATCTCTTTTTGGTTTTATGTGTTCAGTTTGACCATCGTCGTAGCTATTTATATACTCTGCACTGAAATTAAGAAAACAATCATTTTGGGTTAATGGAGAGTACAGGTATAGGACCTGTTATCCAGAATGCTGGGAACCTGGGGTTTTCTAGATAACGGATCTTTCCGTAATTTAGATCTTTATATCTTAAGTCTACTAGAGAATCCTGTAAACATTAAATAAACCCATTAGGCTGGTTTTGCTTCCAATAAGGATTAATTGTATCTTAGTTGGGATCAAGTACAAGGTATTGGTTTAATACTAAAGGGAAATCCTTTTTTAAAAATTTTGAATATGTGGATAAAATGGAGTCTATGGGAGAAGGCTTTGCTGTAATTTGCCGCTTTCTGGATAACGGGTTTCCGGATAATGGATCCCATACCAGTAATATTAATTACAGACAATAGCAGACATTATGGGGGTTATTTATTATTCCAAATTTATCTCAATATTTTCTGCTACAAACTCCAGTCAAATCGGCGCGGGTTTTTTATGCTTATTTATTATTACATTTTCCCGAAAAATCTGATTTTCATGTTTTTTTCTGAATTTTTTCATCCGATTTTTCACGAATTTCACTATTTTTTTGAAATTTTCACCCGAAAACTCTGAAAACGTCAGGGTATTGCCCAAAACCCAGCGCACTTCAAAAAATCATTGGGACTTTTCCCATTGATTTATATGCAACCTCAACAGGTCTGGGATGCCGGATTTTCAGATTCAGACTTTTCCATCCTCAGGGTTTAATAAATTCCAAAATAATCTTGTTTCTTTAATGTTTGGGATTTTTGCATTCGGAGTTTAGTAAATAACCCCCTATTTATAGCCCCTTTTCAGTCTCATTTACAAAAGGTAATGGCTTGCTATTATATTATAAGAATATTGGGTAGAGGGTGTCTTGTCTATGAGGGTGTCTGAGAGAGGGCAAAAGTAAAAGTACATTGTTGAAGAGTTTGTGTGATTAGCTTGGGGCAGATGTCATTAGCATTGGGTGTGTGCCATTGAACCACCATATCTATGCCTGAAGTCAGATTACTAAGTGACCCCATTTATCTAATGGCCACTGGAGTCCTTAAATGTGTGCCTCTTTCTCATTGGTTTGAAAATTCCTGTATTGAATGTACATAGTCTGGAGGGAGCAGACTCAGGGGCAAAGAGTTGGCAAGTTCTATGTGTTTTAATCAATATTATATTCAAGGTTTATGCAAAGGTCAGGACAACCAGCAATTAGGAAGGTCGGGAAGTGCATTGAACTTAGGTCTAGGTCTTTGTAGAGAAAAGTCATGGTGACTTTAGGTAGGCTGGTGGGTTGCTATTTGCTTGCCTTCATCTACAGTGAATCCCTTAGGCAAGCTAATTCCCCATGACATTTTAGAGGTGCTCCTGTTAGCCTGTGTCTTTTCCAGTGGGTCCAACATCCCAAGAGAGAGCTTCCAGGATTCCTATTCTCACATTGTCCCATAAGTGAAGATGTGAGTGGGTTGGAGTAGATTGGTGTCAAGTCCCCAGCCATGTGAATCCCCCTGATATCTGATGAGATTCCACCTTAGCTCATAACAAGGGTATCTAGAGGAGCAAAAAATGGTTTGTATGTAATAAATAAGTACCTACTCCAAATACTTACCCCAGTCACTGCTCTGGATCTTAGCGTTTTTCCAGCCATGATGTATCACAGGAAGCTTTACTAGCACAGTCTGTAAGAGTCTGACCAAAATACGGTCAAAAGTAGTTCATCTGCTGACAGAGAATTTAGGGCACATGTCTGAGCAAATAAAGCGACCCACTTAGCGGCACGGAGACCAACGGATGCAACAATATGATATAAAAGGGATTGGCAAGAAACGTAACTGATGTAATGCCAAGCTTCGCAGTCACGAGAAATAAAGCACAGTGGGCTCGCTTCTTTGAAGAAAGGACAAAAGTATCTTGTCTGAGAACCAAGTGTGCTTATAATAAATACAAGCAAGTTTGACTTCTTCAAAAAGTTTCATTTTTCAAGACCTAACGGGTTATTTACAAATGCAGCCACAATGGAAGCAATGGTTGCACTTATTCCCTCCATTCATGGTACATTCAAACACTCAAATTTGTGGTAAGCACTGCTGCATCTGTCCTGCCTCTTCCGCTGATTCTTGTGGAATTGTGGCTATTCAATTTGACGTACTTTACAAAAATGATATCCCATAGCTCAAAGTCCTTAAAAAATCCAGTTTTATTCAATTCAAATAATAAAATTATTGTCATACTGACCCCTCAACGGACCATCTTATGCGTTTCGTACCTGCCGGTACTTAATTATAGGTGATCATATGTGACTATCGTCTATGGTTAAGTACTGTTAGGTGCGAAACGCGTAAGGTGGACCGTTGAGAGGTCAGTATATAAACAATTTTATGTGAATTGAAGATAACTGAATTTTTTATGGACTTTGAGCTACGGGATATATTTTTTGTAAAGTGGTATCATTTTTATAAGTGGTGCCTTGGACACTGGAAACCCCAATAGCCAGTGTCGGACTGGGACACCAAGGGCCCACACAAAAACCTTAGACCAAGGGCCCACCAAAGAACCATAGACCAAGGGCCCACTCTCAGTACTATTATTATTCTTCTCCTCACTCAACATCTAGGGGCCGATTCACGAAGGGTCGAATATCGAGGGTTAATTAACCCTCGATATTCGACTGGGAACTAAAATCGTTCGACTTCGAATATCGAAGTCGAACGATTTTGCGCAAATCCTGGGATTGATCGATCGAAGGATTTTCCTTCGATCAAAAAATCACAGGCAAGCCTATGGGGACCAATTCGATGGTCGAAGTAGCCCAAAAAAACTTCGAAATTCGATTTTTTTTTTTATTCGAACCCTTCACCCGAATTTCCTGAATCGGCCCCTTAGTCTCCTATTCTCTATTCTTTACATACTATAATCTATTATTCCATCTATTTAGCCTTTTGTTCTCAAAGAAATATGAAATGGCCATGAAATAGGCCAAATCTTTAGCAGCACAAGGGCCCCCTGACACCTGGGCCCACCGGTAGTTTTCCTGGTATCCCGGTGAGGCAGTCCGACACTGCCAATAGCATATTGCCCAATTTAGACTGGCAGCTATATATTTTACTAAATAATTTCTTTGAAGCTATTCAATTTGAGGCCAATAGCAGAATGGCCAAATAGGCACAGAAAAGGGTTCCAAAAAGGGTCACAAAAATAAATAAATTTTTTTATTCAAAGTTGTGTTAAAAAAATCACCATCTCCTTCCGCCCTGCGCGTTTCATTTCCCAGAGCTACCGACACTCTTAACACGGAAGTAAATCCAGGGTTTCCACAGCCAGAGGTTGTGTTAGGATCGCATTAAAAGAATCAAACATAGATATCATTTTTGAATGCCACAATCTGGTGACACGTGCCGAAGACGCTAGCTGCAACCTGCACACAATTTGCCAAGAAATGCAGTGGCAGTTGCGTTTGCTTTTCTGCATTGGACACAACTCCCCCCTGTACTTGCTGTTGTGGAGGCCCAAAAAAGGACAGTAGTATAGCTTTAATGGTGGTGGTCTGTTAAACAATAACTTTGGGTAGATAAATGAGCTGCATTTGTGATTCTTTTGAGACCGAGAACCTGACACTTCTTGGCTCCCTCTGGTGGTACACACAAGGTAGTGGCTGCAAATAGTATTAGACATAAGGACATTAGTAAGTGAGTAGTTGGGAAATGGCTGCATATCCTGCACAAGTTACATGTATTTAATATTTCAATGAAAAGGAATGATCTAACTTCAGATGTATAAAAATGATTAAAAGGAGGGGATCTGACTTCTGTCAGTATTCAATTTTTGTATAGAACAAAGAAAGTATCCCCGTCTTTTTGATCAGAAAAAACACACAAAAGTTATATATTGTCACTATGTAATTTGATTTCAATTTAATTGAAATCAAATTACATAGTGACAATATATAACTTTTGTGTGTTTTTTTCTAATGAAAAAGACAGGGATACTTTTTTTCTTTTCTTCTATACAAACATTTATTTAATATTGTGAGAGGTTTTGGGAACTGTTCAAACCCCCTAATTTTATAGGTGACCCCATTCTTTTATATTTTTTCTCCAAAAATAATTTTACATGAATCGCAGGAATGCAAGTTCATAAGTTAGTGCTAGTAAAGAGCTAGTAAATAAAGTGAGTGCAAAGCAATAATAAAAACCTTCATGTTTTTACCCTTAAAGCACCATGCTTTCTGAGAGTTCTAGCACTAATGTGACCACTGAAATCCAGCCCCAGTCTTTGAATCAAGTGCAGCTGGGTATAAAATTTGCACCCGTTATTGTACGTACCTCTTGCAGGAGGGGGTGGTTTGCAAAAGCATTAAGAGAACTTTTGGCTGCCCCACTCTTTGGGGCAGATGTATCAAGGGTCGAAGTGAAAATTTTGAAGTAAAAAAATGTCGAAGCTATTTTTCTGTGTACTTCGACAAATTTGATTCAAATTTGAAAAAAAAAATATAAAACTCGAATATCAAAATTTATCATGTACTGCCTCTTTGAAAATTCGACTTCGACCATTTCGCCATCTAAAACCTGCCGAATTGCTGTTTTATAAATTGCAGGTAATGAGGAGAGCAATCCAGAAGTAGGTTTACGGCTACAAAGTGATTTATTTCAGACTACAAAGCCTGGTTTTAGCCTATGGGGGACCTCCTAGTATTTGGAGCCAATTGGTCGACTTTAAAAAAAACATTGAATCGAATTTAATTGAATACAATGTTACTTCGAAATCGAATGAAAACAGCCTATTCACCCGTAAAAAACAAAATGTTTTTTTTTGGATACATTTCGGTTGGTCTTTTTTTATTTGAATTTTGAAGTTATGGGAGTTCAAAAAAACTCCAATTACTTCGCAATTTTGACCCTTGATAATTCTGCCCCATAGTGTTATGTTCTGTGACACTAATATGTATCATAACTGTAGATAGAAGATGCTCTAGATTTTAGATTCCCCTATGACTTTTGAGAGGATGTGTTAGGAACAGCCAGGAATCAAACCCTGGTCCCTGTTGTTGGGAGGTTCTGCATTACCAGGGTGAGCCACTGGAGGATCTCTGTCCTCATGTTAGACACTGCTCTGGACAGACTTGAAATATATTCTTTCTCCCCTGCCTCATTATCCACATGTGTCTTCCATTCCCAATTAATGAGCCTTTATAAACCTGTTCCTGCCCTAAGATCCTGGCTTGATTATCTGAGCTCCTGAGCCAGCCCCTTACTTGTGACTTCTGACTCCTGTGTCCCCTGCCTGGTTCCTGTGTTCCCTGCCTTGACTCCTGATTCCTATTCCCACCTGATTCCTTTCTCTGTGGATTCCCTGGTTTGACCTTCGGCCTGTTATCTCGACCCTGCTTGAATGCTGCCTGCCTTTGACCTTGCCTTCTCTTTGGACCTTGCTTGCCTGCCGCCTGCCCAGACTTTCTCCGCCTGTTTATTGGACTTTGCTTGCCCTTACCCAGGTTGTATCTTTCAGTTTATACTGTTATTGATATTTCATTCATCTCCATTAAAAACTCCTTTATCATAACATGGCTTTTGCTGTTAAACCTGCAGTAAATGTGTATCACCTGGGTTATCCAGCATATAGGCTCCATTCATCAGCACCCAAACCTGACAGGATGAGTCTGTCTGTCTGGAACCTGGGCCATTTTTCCTGAAATAAGGCAAAGTTTGGAATATGATTAAAAGGATTAACAAGTGCAGGGCTATAACCTATAGTGTAAAAAGACAGCCAGGGCTATTTAGCTAAGTATCCTTATTTCCAACATAGATTACTGGGAAGTTGGTACTTCAGTGCAGTGGAAAATTATAGCTCATAGTACAAGTTGATCCAGGGACAGGTCCCATTGCATCTTGGAGTCAGGAAGGATTTTTTTCCCCCTCTAAGGAAAATTGGAGAGGCTTTAAATGGGTTTTTTGCCTTCGTCTGGATCAACTGGCAGTTAGGCAGGTTATATATAGAGTTGACCTGAACTTGCTGGACGTGTGTCTTTCAACCCAACTTACTATGTTATTAAGTAAAATAAAAGCAATGTTGTTAATAAGCAATTTAAAACCCCTAGTATCCAGGGTCAGCCTGGGCTGGGGGACACCAGGAAAAAAACTGGTGGGCCCCGTAGATCCAGACCAGCCCCCATTGTGCTATCCACTGACCCCCTGTTGCTTCTGATTGTGGCAAAAACTGAAAATCAGGTATGCGCTGGGGGGGAGGTTGTGGCACTGAGTGGACTTCACAGTCAAGGGGTGTGTATGGGGGGACCCCTAAGGCTGTAACCCTCCATTCTGACGCTGCTGGTATCTCTGTATAAGTGGTGGTTCACCTTTGAGTTAACTTTTAGTATGTTATAGATTTCAATTCTAAGCAACTGTTCAATTGGTCGTCATTATTTATCTTTCATAGTTCTTTAATTATTTGCCTTCTTCTTCTAACTCTTTCCAGATTTCAAACAGGGGTCACTGACCCCATCTATAAACAATTGCTTTGTAGAGCTACACATCAATTGTCATTGCTACTTTTTATTACTCATCTTTCTATCCAGGCCTCTCCTATTCATATTCCAGTCTTTTATTCAAATCAATGCATGATTGCTAGGGGAATTTGGACCCTAGCAACCAGAATGCTAAAATTATACATTTGAGAGCTGCTGAATAAAAAGCTAAATAACTCAAAAAACCCTAATTATAAAAAATGAAAACCAAGTGCAAATTGGTTCAGAATATCACTCTCTGCATCATACTAAAAGTTAACTTTAAGGTGAACAACCCCTTTAAGTATTGCCCTATATAGACACTTCTACCATCTTCCACCCCTGGTGGCCCGTTATGTTTGTAATGTGTCTTAATACAACCTAGTTACCTGGACCCCCGGGAGTGTGACATTGAATGTCTTTACGTGATTTGCAGTAATTTGCAGAATATTAAAGTAGAAACTTTCGGAAAAAATGACTTCAAACATGAGGGACACTAACAAACTGCAGTTGCAGTGCTGCATTGGATGCAGGAAGATTAAAAGCAATTGTTTGTTTCAACTATAATAAAGGGCATTCCTGTATGTCATAGCTTTCTGGATTGTTGCATGCCATGTAGAATCACTGTGCCATAATTAGATTAAATTAATTACTATCTTTCTGTTCTGTTTTACAGTACAATCAGTGTTTACAGCAGGTGAGTACATTACATATGCATGACTTTAAAGAAGAACTCAACTCTAAAAATGAATAGGGCTAAAAATAACATATTTTATGTAGTGAACTTATTGCACGAGGCTAAAGTGTCAGCTTGTCAATAGCAGCAATGATCCAGGACTTCAAACTTGTCACAGGGGGTCACCATCTTGGAAAGTGTCTGTGACACTCACATGCTCAGTGGGCTCTGATTGGCTGTTGAGAAGCTAAGCTTAGGGCTCGTCACTAATTATCCAGCAGAAAATGAGCTTCCCCTGTAATATAAGCTGATGCTACAGGTTTGCTGATTATTAAATTCTGATGCTAATTGCACTGGTTTCTGTGCTGCCATGTAGTAATTATCTGTATTAATTACTAATCAGTCTAATACTGTGACATTTCTATTCTATGTGTACTGTATATTGTGAGTGGCTCCCTAAGCTCAATAAGTGACAGCAGCACAGAGCATGTGCAGTGAATCAGCAGAAAAGAAGATGGGGAGCTACTGGGGCATCTTTGGAGACACAGATCTTTACTGCTAAATGGCTGTGGTTGCCTTGGGCTGGTACAGAAGCACAAAACATAATATACAACATTTCTAGCTACTTCTTTAGTTTAACTTTCCTAGTCCTTTAAATGAACTGAGATTCATGAATTTATTGGTATTTAACTACAATGCATATTCCAACAATTGTGCTGTGATGATTGACGTTTTTTTTAAAAAAACAACAAAATAACCATTGTGGCCTGAGCGAACCGGCGTTGGCTATCTTGCCAGTCTGAATTAAGAAGTTATGGGACGGGCAGAGAGGGGGAGTCATGAGGTCTTCCTCGTGGATATATTGGTGCCGAATATTGCAAAAAACAAATCCAAAACAATGCAGAGACCTGCAGCAAATCTTCAAAGTGCAGGACAGGGTGAAGCTGAAATGGAGAATTGAAGAGAGTCACTTATATATATTATCTACTCCATGGAACCATGTTATCCCCTCTTGGTTATCAGCCCTACATTTATAGACAGCTAAGATCAGTACAACATTTGCCCTAGCTTATACACAAAGAAACAAATCATGTCGGCTATCTAATGCCCTTACTCTAATTCAAAAAAGAAATTAATACAATTTTCATTAAATACTAGGCCTCTCCCTCATTTTCTAAAGCTAAGTGCTGTGACAGATACAACATATTTACTCCCATTAAAATGCCTTTCACAAAGCACTTGTGTTTGATTTATACAACTACTGTGTTACTGTTGCAAGTGGCACATACTAAGGGGCAGATTCACTTAAAGGAGAAGGAAAGGCTGGAGACACTTGGGGGTGCCAAACATTAGGCATCCCCAAGTGATTGTAGCGACTTACCAAAAACCCAGGGCCGGTGCTCCTATCAGGAGAAATCTGCACCGGCCCCGGGTTATAGGAGCGAGCACCACGGAGATATCTACAGATGCGCATTTCCCCGGACTGACGCATGCGCATTTGAACGAAAAAGCCGACTTTAAAGTTAAAGTTAAAGTTCGGCTTTTAGTTCTAATGCGCATGTGCAGCTGCGCGAAGACGGAAGTAGATCCGAAGTAGGGGGTGCCTAACGTTTGGCACCCCCAAGTGTCTCCAGCCTTTCCTTCTCCTTTAAGGGCGAAGTGACTAACGCTGGCACAAATTCACTAACGGGTGCTGGCGTAAATTTGCTAGCGAAGTGGACCTACTCTAGCGCTACTTCGCACCCTTACGCCAGGCGAAGTTGCGCTATGGCGAATGGGACGTAACTACGCTAATTCACTAACTTGCGCATTTTACTGAACGTTAACTCTTGCGCCAGACTTGCCTTCGCCACCTTAGACCAGGCGAAGTGCAATAGAGTAGATAGGGATTGCTTCAAAAATAGTTGAAATTTTTTCTAAGTCCCATAAAACGCTGGCGTCTTTTCCTTTTTTAAGGGTGAAAGGCTGAAAAAGATAGTACATTTTTTTGGGGGTACCCTCCTTCCCCCCTACATTGCCTAACGTATGGCACCTAAACTATACACTGGACATGTATAGGGCAAAATAACAAATCTATTTTATTTTATGAAGCTTTCCCAGGCTTGTGTAGTGTAATGTATTTTCTGCTACATATACGTCCATTGTACTTTAACTTGGCGCCGTATGCAAATTAGGCATCGCTAGCGTAACTTCTCTTTGCTTGACGAATTAACGCTTGCGCAAATTCGCTTCTGTTTGCCTCCCTGAGCGCAACTTCGGATTTTAGTGAATTAGCGGCGCCCTGTCGAAAATTCGCCTGGCGAAGGCGTCGCTAGGGCATTTTCGCTGCTTAGTGAATTTGCCGCTAAGTTGGTAGCACTATGTAATGATCATGTGCCCATCATGTGAAGCTCAAGGACAAGAAAAAAGTGAGGATGTAGATGAGTAAACATTTGGGACCAGCCCTTTAATATGTCCTTTTTTTTTTATTTTAGCCCAGTTCTCTGACCCAAAGTTATCAGTGAGCCCAAATCCGCTGAAAGAGGGGGATGAAATAACCTTCACCTGTTCCATGCCTAATGATTTCAACACAATAACTTCAAGAAAGATGTATTCATTCTCTAAAAATGGACGTGTTGTGCAGGACTTTGGATCCAAGCACATATACCGCATTTTATCAGCGTCACCAAATGTTTCTGGGTATTATACCTGCACTGTACAACTTTCTGCAACTCCAAACGACACGAGAAGGGCATCTACACACATAAAAGTACCCGGTGAGGCTGAATGACACATCATTTCATTTTCTTTTCCAGTCTTAGAGATTATTATATGTTTGTATCAATGATCTTTTCTTAAAGACCTATCCAATCACAGGCAATAAGTAATTTGATCCCTCCTTAAAATTTCCAGCGTAGGGTTGGCCCATATCTACAGCTCTAAGCATGTCCATCCACAGATCTATAGCCTTGGACACCAAGACAGCAACCCATAAATAGCATTTTGTGCCTCAAGTGATCTTAGTGCCAGGTAATGCATTTTGTGTAGGCTTTTAGAATCATCTCCAGGGTTTGAATAAATCTTGAACATATTCAGTGTGTTTTTGGCACAAAATAAAAAGACCTTCTTTCTTTGAATCCCTTTATATGACATGCAATGACATCTTCTGATATACATGCACATCATCAGCCATCCCTTCCCGCTGGAGGCGTTAAGTTCTTTTACCTATATTCCAAGAAATAGGTGGAACATTTCCAGAACCTAGTATGTATAGAACCCACTGAAGTAAGGGCAAGGGCCCTCTCTCTAAAGAACTGGACTGAGGGCTAGTACTTCAGAAGCACAAAGTAGACAGTACTCAGTAGCTGAGCAACCCTGTGCTCCACCAGGGAATATACTCCAATAATGCCAACTCTATATAGAATATATAGAGTTGGCATCCTTGTGAGACATCTGCCAAAATAGGGACATCATCAGTGGCAAAGACTCGAAAGGCAGACGGCACTTCTGAAAATGGGGTTTATTGGAGTTCCTGCTGGAAGAACCTCAGGTTCTTCCAGCAGGAACTCCAATAAACCCCATTTTCAGAAGTGCCGTCTGCCTTTCGAGTCTTTGTCGTATTCACAGTGGGGACACTGTTTGACTGTGCACCTGACCTGAGGGGAGAGCGGTGAGCATGTGCGGTCCTTATTCGCTTTTCTATCTAGACATCATCAGTGGGTTGTTTTGCCTCTTTAAAGCAAATATTTCATTGGTTGCTATGGGATATTGCATCTGAGGCCTTTTATGAAAATGGGGGACAAGTTCTTAGAGCACAGTTTGAAACCGAGGAAGTCCAAAAATGCTATGTAAAGGGAGACTTCATTAATTAATGTATTGTATACTATCTGTACCGTTCTATTGCCTAGCATGTTGAATAAATTCCTTCTTT
Organism: Xenopus petersii; assembly: GCA_038501925.1. Taxonomy (NCBI): domain Eukaryota; kingdom Metazoa; phylum Chordata; class Amphibia; order Anura; family Pipidae; genus Xenopus; species Xenopus petersii. The sequence goes on from CM076686.1 coordinate 13,406,306, forward strand.
GTATTCAAATTCAATTGGTGCCCAGCTAATCCCTTGTAGTAAAGCTAGATACAGTATGAAGGTTATCCACAGCAGCAAAGAAACATTAGCCCTACAAATGTTATCCCTATTGACATTCAGGTTAGCCCCTATCCCATCCACTGCTTTGAAGATCTGTCCAGTCCCAATGTCATGTGATGAATTTCCTGAATCTCACCATTATTTTGCATTATACTAAATCCATGATGAGATGTTCATTAGTCAGCCAGTTTTCCAAGCAATTAATCACTAAAATACACAGAATTATGAAATATACTGTTTGCTTTCAAGCACTTCTATATTCTTCATACTATAATTATAGACTGACCAGACTAATAGGGCTAACAGTGTCTCTGTCTCTAGTGCAGTTTCTGAACCTTTACTAGTTATTTGTGAACCTTTACTAGTTATTGTTGAACTAGTTAGGACCAAATTAAGTCTCCGACTCAGCCCAGGGATCTGATATATGAAGAATTTATATCACCTCTTTATGGCTGTGTACACTAAGGGGCACATTTACTAAATTCGAGTGAAGGATTAGAATAAAAAATACTTAGAATTTCGAAGTTTTTTTTTTGGCAACTTCAACCATCGAATTGGCTACTTCGACCTTCGACTACGACTTTGACTTCGAATAGAACGATTTGAACTAAAAATCGTTCGACTATTCGACCATTTCATAGTCGAAGTACTGTCTCTTTAAAAAAAACTTCGACCACCTACTTCGCCACCTAAAACCTACCGAGCATCAATGTTAGCCTATTAAGAAGGTCCCCATAGGCTTTCCTAGCTTTTTTTGATCGAAGGAAAATCGTTCGTTTCGAAGGATTTAATCGAACGAATAGTGCTAAATCCTTTGACTTCGATATTTGAAGTTGAAGGATTTAACTTCGACGGTTAATTAACCTTCAATATCTGACCATTAGTAACTGTACCCCTAAGTCCTAGAAAAAAAGGTCCATAGCCACCCACCCTACAGACCCAATGTTTGTCTTATGTTGTCTTGAGTTAAGAATCTGTGATCTTGGAGATAATTCACAGATTAAGTCTGGATCAATTTCTTTTCTAGAGTTGTTCTCTACCCCAAAAATAGAAGTGAGTCCTCATTCAACATCAGAAGGTGCCACTAAGAGACTAATATGTAGCACTAACATCTTGAATGGTTCAGCACCGCTGCAGTTTGTTTTCCTCAAAAATGGGCTGAAGGTGAAGGAAGTCATTTCAAATGAAAAATACCAGATTTACGAAATGCAAATGAATGATTCCGGAGACTATACCTGTGAAGTGAGAACAAGAGATGACAAGGTCAAGAAAATGAGCCAAACACTCCGCATTGGTAATTGTTGAGCATCATTATCTATCATCTGAGTCTCTCATATCACTCTTGTGTTCTTGCAGTTGCACATATGCAGTTTTGGACTGACCCACTAGGGTTCAGAGAAAAACCTGATAGGCCCCAGTCCTAATGGGCCCCTCTTACCCAAACTCCCCCAACATCAGATGTGGGTTAGTCTGGTGCTTTCTAATAAAACATCAAAGATTGCTGATTCTGAGAGGGTGGATTAGGATTATGTGTCTAGTTTCAGTTGTAAATGTATGGGATCCGTTATGCGGAAACCTGTTAGCCAGAAAGATTTGAATTACGGAAAGGCCATCTCCCATAGACTCCATAATAATCAAATAATGCAAATTCTTAAAATGATTTCCTTTTTCTCTGTAATAATAAAACAGTACCTTGTACTTGATCCCAACTAAGATATAATTAATCCTTATTGGAAGCAAAACCAGCCTATTGAGTTTATTTAATGTTTATATGATTTTCTAGTACATTTTAGGTATGAAGATCCAAATTATGGAAAGATCTCTTATCCAGAAACCAACAGGTCCCGTGCATTCTAGAAAAACTGGTCCCATACCTGTATAACATTGGGCTCCAGTTACGCAGTATGTTCCAAATTGTTTTTATACAAGGTTGGACAATATTGATATCGGGGGGGGGGCTGAAGGAGGGCAGTCAAGGGGGGCTGTTGTACCTAAGGGGGTTTAGTTCTCCTTTAAGGTAGACATTTTTAATATCTTCATGTGCCTTAAGTACTAATACTGTGCACAACAAGCGTCTGGATTAGAAAATGCAATTTATCTACGAAATGTCCCTTGGACCCACTGGTGCTTCCTCATATTCCCTCTCTATGGGCCGAGGTTCAGGGGAACTTACACTACTGTACTCCCTATTGGTTCATCACCAAATGACCTCAGTCTTGCATCCAAGATCTCAAATTCAACAAGGCTTTTACCCATGTGACATGACGGGCCTCATTTATTAACATAGCCCTGCACCTTTTTCTTTTGTATACGGTTACTACTGATTGTAGCAGAACTCTACTCAGTGTAATTCATATGGCAATCTAAATGGCTATTTTCTGATATTTTCTAACAGGTACTTATTTGCATCATTGCACTATTATAAACAATTTGATCTTTCTTTCGATTTTCAAACTTGAAGAAGATTGTGTTGTGCTGGTACTTTTATTTAACCCTTCAGCTTGACCCATTTCTGTATGTTTTTCTGCTGCTCTGGCATCCATGTCTATCTCTCTTGTTGGTTGCAACTCTCTGTCGGGCTTCTACTGGCTGCCATAACTAATATGCAGGTGCTTTCCACAATTACCCACCAGATGTTTTAGGGGACCGTTCACATCTAGGGGGTGAGTGTATCACCCACCTACATTGCCTGAGCAACAGAATGACTTGTTTGAAAGCCTTAAAGAGCTGAGGACTGGGGATGAACAAAATACACCCATCACTACTGAGAAATTATGAGTCTTATTATGGCTACCTCAACAGCCCCCCCCCCTTTCCTCTGTGAAGTTGTTTATCCTGGTGACAGCGCTGGGACATCCCTATAAGTATTGTTCCATATATCCGGGATAATTGCTGGTCTCCTTTTCCTGGTTCTCCCCGGCTGCAGGTTTACCCTCAGTCACAGAAATGTAATTTGCCACTCTCTAAACTGGAGGGTCCCCTTCTTATGGCAGAAGATTGAGGAGAAGAAAGTGATACGAATGTCCATCCCCAGATAATGTTATAAATGCAAATTATATGTATCACTAGGCTGGAGAAAACAACTTAATCTTCTTCTCTCTTTCTTCTACAATATAGAGTATAGCATAGCCTCCGTACATTTAAATGTTTACATAGAAATCTAATACTTGTTATTTAAGATAAGCAATTAGCGTAAAATGCTTTCTTTCTTTGACTTTTTAAATGTTCTCCAGCCTTTGGACGGGACAAGGACTCAGAAGAGGAAACTGACACCCAGTGTAAGTACAAAAGAAATAGCTACTGTGTGTACTAAATCCAATTCAGGAGGTGCTTATATCCTAGAATGTCTTATACAATATAGGGGCAACTTCACCGCACTTCGCTGCACTTCGCCTCACTTCGCCAGGCGTAGTTTCGCCAGCGCTCCGCAAATTCACTAAAATCTGAAGTTGCGCACAGGGGTAGCGTAAGGTTGCGAAGTTGCGCTAGCATTGATTCACTATATAAAGCGAAGTTACGCTAGCGAAGGCTAATTTGCATACGGCGCGAAATTCAAATTTCAATGGAGGAATACGTATCAGCACTACAAATGCCTAGTATACCTTCAAATCTGCAAATAAAATTTTTATTTTGCCCTACACATGTGCCCACTGTCTAGGTAAGTTGCCATGAGTCAGGAAATGTAGGGGGGAAGGAGGGGAGCCCCAAAAATATTTTCGATCTTTTTCAGCCTATCACCCATCATGTAGAAAACACGCCAGCGTTTTTTGGAAACAATCCCTATCTACTCTATTGCGCTTCGCCAGGTCTGAGGTGGCGAAGGAAGTCTAGCGTAAAAGGTAGCGTTCAGTACACTGCGCAAGTTAGTGAATTTGCGTAGTTTCGTTGCTAGCGAAAATTCGCCTGGCGTAAGGTTGCGAAGTAACACTAGCGAAACTACGCCAGCGTTCGTTAGTGAATTTGCGCAGTAGCAAAAATGCCAAATGCTAGCGAATTAACGCTAGCGTTCGGCGCTTCGCGGCTTAGTGAATTTGCCCCATAGATTCAACTGAATCCTTAAGGTTACTACTTTATTTTATTTAGCCCTGGTGGCAAAGTAGCAATGGTGACAGGATACAAATGGTGTAAGAGCTCTCACACCCTGCCCAATAGGCGGTTCAGAGATGCCTGGTGCACACAGGTGGAGGTTCCGTCACCTCCTAGCAATAGTCCAAAAGAAAAATCCAATAGCACGCAGGTCTGCTGGAACACTTCAAGGGGCAGATTTACTAAGGGTCAAATTTCGAAGTAAAAAAAACTTTGAAATTCGACCCTTGAATTGAAATCCCTTGACTTCAAATTTCGAAGTCGAGGGATTTTTACCATATTCGATCGATCGAACAATCGAATAGAAATAGTTTGAATCGATCAATTCCAACGATTTTTAGCGATCGATGGAAGGATTTTTATTCAACCAAAAAAAAACTTCTCATTGGCTAACATTGCACTTCGGTAGCTTTAATTTGGCGAAGTATGAAGTCGAAGTTTTTTTTAAAGAGACAGTACTTAACTTAATAGTCGAACGATTTTTACTTCAAATCGTTCGAATCGAAGTCGAATGGTCGAATATTGCCTATTCGATGGTCGAAGTACCCAAAATTTACTTTGAAATTCGAATTTTTTGAAATTCGAACCATCACTCGAGCTTAGTAAATCTGCCCCCAAGTGTTTAAGTGTTAAGTGTTATAAGCAGCAATGGTGACAGCCATTGTCGTAGGCTCACTTCTACAATTTTAATTGGCTATAGAAATACCTGTCACTGCTGCTGTGCCTTTAAGTGATAAATGCTGTGTTCTGACATCAGGACATGCCGTTTATGAGACAACGTTTACAAACAGGAGTCACAATATCAAAGGGGATTATGTTTACAAACAGGGGTCAATATCAAAGGGGGATTGTAATATAGGTCGGTAACTAGGGTTGCCACCTGGCCAGTATTTCATCAGCCTCACCAGTAAAATACCAGCCAAGGCTAGGGCCGGTATTAGCTGGCAATTTTGTAATCCCTATTGTTCAGCCATTGGCCCGCATTAGATGCGTCCCTCTCAGCTCTCCAACTCACCTAATCCAAGCGCTGCAGTTCCTTCCTGGACAGACCGGCTTTGAAACTTCATGACTCCACCCCTAAATGGCACAACTCCTCCCCTCTCTGGCCCACCCCCTACATCACTGGCCAGTAGGGCCAGAACTAAGAGGTGGCAACCCTATCAGTAACGGAAAAATGTTTGCATTGCGAAAAAATGTAACATTCCGAGCAATTTTGCCTTTGCAAACATTGTGCGAACCCTGTTCCCCTGACACAACAGTATAGATATATAGTTATGTTTGTGATCGTGTGCAGTGAATGTAATAAAATTTCTTGAACTGAAAAGTTGTTACGTTTGCTCCAAAAGTTTACGCCACCTTCAAGCAGGGGCTAAAGGTTCTCAATGCGCAATTAAGATTCGCAGTGCAATAAAAGCCTATTGAAGAATATTACATTGCAACATGCAAATTTGTAGTCTTATTTGTGAGCAAATTTGTTCTCTTTGCAAGTTTTGTTAAATTTCCCCCCTAGGGTTCCCTGCCTCTCACTGTGAAATCTCCTGACTCTACTGTACATTGCCAGAGAGTCACACTCAGAATGAGACAGGAACATGGAGAAGATTTGGGTATAGGGAGAGAATAGAGGAGAAACTATTGAGTCGGAGTGGAATTGCTGACCTGTGCAGGTTGAGAGCAACGTTCCCTATCACCAGTGCATAACTGGAATATTCGCAGCATTGTAGAGGGTCAGCCTTTGATGTCTATGCTACTGTTGTGCTTGCAATTGAACCATACTGTCATGGGAAAACGTGTTCTCAAAATGCATCAGTTAGTAGTGTTGCTCCAGCAGACTTTTGCACTGAAAAGTGAAAATCTGACACGGGGCTAGACATATTGTCAGTTTCCCAGCTGTCCCCCGTCACATGACTGGTGCTCTAATAAACTTCAGTCCATCTTTACTGCTGTACTGAAAGTTGGAGTGACATCACCCCTCTCCCTTTCCCCCCCCAGCAGAACAATGGGAAGGTAACCAGATAGCAGCTCCCTAACACAAGATAACAGCTGCCTGGAAGATCAACACTCAATAGTAAAAATCTATGTCCCACTGCGACACATTCAGTTACATTGAGCAGGAGAAACAACAGCCTGCCAGAAAGCAGATCCATAGTGCAGCACTGGCCCTTTCTGAAAGCACATGACCAGGCAAAATGACCTGAGATGACCTACACACCAATATTACAACTAAATAAAATACACTTGTTGGATTGGGAATGAAATTTTATATTGTAGAGTGAATTATTTGCAGTGTAAACAGTGTAATTAAAAAAATACATCATAAACATCACAACAGAATCCCTTTAACTTGATATTTCTCTTTAGTTATTCACCAGAGACACTTCCTGCCCATTGTTATTTCTGCTGCAGTCCCAGGCATCTTACTTATCATCGGTGTTGCCCTTCTCTTCAAGTACAGACAGAAATGTTCAGCTTTATGCACTGACCAACGACTGCCCCCACCGCCTCCAGGTAACGGACCCCCCAACTGCCCTTGTGTATTTAGCCTCTGCTCCACAGTGTTCATCAGAAAATCAACTCCAGTCCTATGGAAAGGACTGTGCCCCCTACTGGAAGTATTGAAATGTAATCATTTGTAATGCAAACAAACCAAGTAACAAACATTATATTTTTATGCTTTCCGTGTATTTACCAAGTTATTTACTGTTGTGGGACTGCCTCTATTTCACCTCCTCTGAAAATTAGACTTTAAGGCTGGTGGCAGACGTGTCGATTCCGAGGAGATTAGTCGCCCAGCGACAAATCTCTTCTTCGGGGCGACTAATCTCCACGAAATGCCTTCCCACTTGCTAGAATGTAAATCGTCAGCCGGATGGCACTTGGATCGCTTCTGTTTTCCAAAGCCGCCCAAGGTTTTCGAGGAGATTAGTTGCCCGAAGAAGAGGAGATTTATCTCTGGGCGACTAATCTCCCCAAATCGGAGCGTGTGCCACCACCCTAAGGGGGTTATTTATCAAAGGTCAAATTTTAGAATTATTGATACCTCAAATGAACTCACAACTAATATTTAAGAAAAAACTTGAATGGAAAAAACTTGATTCTGTGAGTACGAGTTGCGAAACACGAAAACTCGATTTGATCCAATCGCTCGAATTGATCGAGTTTTCGGTTTGAAAAAACTCCAATCGCTCGAATTGATCGAGTTTTCGGTGGGAAAGAATTCCAATCACTCGAATTGATCGAGTTTTTGGGCAAAACCCTCCGAAAAAAACTTGAACATTGTGCAAGCTATTAACATCTTCAAATGGTTCAAGGGAACTTTGCCACTTACTCCTACGTGACCCCGAAAGGTTTTAGATTATGTACTTTCGGATTCAAGCTATTTTCAGGGTGGGGGTATAATGAATTTCGAATTTTTTTAAAAAAAAATTGAATTTTTTTAATTTAACCGGGAAATGTGAGTTTCAACCAAAAAAAAAATCTATTTGAAAACTGAATTGTCATGGAAAACAACTCGGATCCTAATAAATTACCCCCTAAATAATGTTGTCTCCTCTTTTTAGTTCCTGACAGAGACCCTGCTACTAGAGAAGATTTGTGCTACGCCCGCGTTGATTTCGTCAAAGTACAGAAAGGTTAGTAACGTGCAGTAGTAATATAAAAGCCAAGGATCACACAGATCCACTAGGTTCAGCCTTTCAAGGGTATAGTTGATTATTTACTTTGTTTCATAAGAAGGCACCCCCCCCTCTATCAAGTGAGGCAAAAGCCACAAGGTTGCAAAATGCTTCTACAAACCTTGCACCTCCATAGGCAAGAAATTCTCTAATTATATTAACATTGTTAAGAAGAATCTTTCAATTCACTGAATCCTAACTCTTCAATTACCAAAGAGAACCCCTAAACTATATCAATGCTCTTTTAATATACACAGCTTAAAGTATCTTTGTCTAGGTAGCACTAGTTGTGTGTTTTCTTGTTGTGTGTGTGATTGTTTTTATCCCATTTTGACAATGAACAGTAAATAAGGGTCACATAAGGGTATTCTGTATCAATTGATAGTACAATGTTGTATTGCTTCCTTTCTTCTAGATTCCCCATCACCAACCTCTGATGAGGTGAGTATCATTTTTCTTTGTAAAAACAGTGAAGTAATGGAAGTGCAATGGAAATTCTGGGGCAAATTCCCTAACCGGCGAAAATTTGCCAGCGACGGCAGCCTTTCGCAACAGGCGTAAATTCGTTAGGACATCACTAATTCACTAAAGTCCGAAGTTTCATCCAGAGCGCCGAACGCCGGCGAATTTTTACTAGCGTTACTTTGGTAATCAAATCGAAGATGCGCTAGCGTTGGCTAATTTGCATACTGCGGGATATTATAAAGTTGAATGGACATATATGTTGCAGCAAATACATTAAATTACACAAGTTCAGGGAACCTTAATAAATAAAGTTGTTTATTTTGCCCTACACATGAGCCCAGTGTATAGTTTATGTTCCATATGTTAGAAAATGGAGGGGGGAACCCGGTTACCCAAAAAAAAATTTACGGACCTTTGCAGGCTATCACTCTGAAAAAAGGAAAAGACTCCAGCGTTTTTTGGGACTTAGAAAAATTTTGCACTAAAAATTTAGGTCCTATGAACTCCATTGCACTTGGCCTGGTCTGAGGTGGTGAAGGCAAAACTCGGTAAAATCCGCATCTTAGTGAAATTTCGGAGTTACGTAAGTTCGCCAGAGAGAAAATTCACCTGGCGTTAGACTATGAATCAACGCTAGAGTCTAACACCATCGCTAGCTTAGTTATACCTGCACCCGTTAGGAAATCGGCAAAGTTCTGAAATTAAGTCAGGCTGACAAATTTTCGCTATCGTCAGTCAATTCGCCCTTTAGGGAATCTGCCCCCAGGTTGGTATTACGGATAAAACATAAGGATTTCAATCAATTTCAGTCAAGGGTAGTGATTATTATTAAAAGCATGTATGGGTGGTCTGATTTATAAAATATGAAATACTAAGGACCTTATTTATAAATATCCAGGTATTTCATTGAAAAAGTCTGACCAAACTAGAATCCACAATTTGATCTTATATGTTATTTAAAAAGCACAATTTCATCGAGGGAAAAACTTTTTTTAGGATTTTTTTCCCGAATTGTTTGATTTTTTCAGGCTTTTTCCCTAAACATCCAAGTTTTTTCAGACTTTAGCCCGAAAAGCTAAAAATAGTCAGATTTTTGGGCTAATACCAGCTCAGAAATGTCCCAATAGGATTGTCACGACCAGCACCCTGAATTCAGAACAAATGCTAGTCTCCCTGGTCTCGGCTCTGCTTCCGCCTGTAGCAGTCGCCTTTCCGTTCAGGATGCCGCCAGGTCTTAATAAGAGAGGAGCCAAGCAAATCAGAGTTTGGGATTGTCAGGCAGGCAAGGGTCAATATTGGAAGAGTTCAAAATAATTGGACAGGCAGGGATTAAAACCAGGAATCAAACACAAGAAATCACACCCAGGATACTAGCAAGTAGAACCTACAATGGGCAATCAGTTTGGATACAAAGCCCCTTTAAATATTCCAAAAATATTCAATGACATCATGGCGACACTCGCGGTGTGTAAAACCCAAAACTGCGCACCATAGGAGAACCGTTTGGAGGAAAAAGATCACCGTGGCGGGCGTCCCCACCGGCCCACTAGACCACCACTAGACTGTTCTTTACAAGGATAAGGACCAGTCCCATGGACTTTATTCACAACCTCGGCAGTTCTGAGATGCCGGATTTCTGGATTCTGACTTTTTGCAGCATTATGCTTTAATAAATCCAGAAAAACTTGAGTTTTTCCCCCCAAAAAAATCATATTTTAAAGTAAAAAAACCCACATATTTTTTGCATTCGTACTTCAATAAATAACCCTCTAAACTAAAGTCTAAAACAGAGGTGTTTAAACTTTTAAGCCCCCATTTGGTGAGGAGCACTCCAGCTCATAGCAAGATTATAGACATAGGAAATCTGTACTAGCCATCGTTCCAAGAATATCTAGAACAGCAAATAATATATCCATCAAGCCTCACCCCAAATGGTCTTCAAGCTGAGCTTTCATGAATATTTAAAACATCCATCCAAAATCTACCCAGTTCAGTTGTTTGCTGTATGTAGCCACTACTCTAAAAGTCAAGAGGAATTTAGATTTGAGTTGAGTTGAATTATGTTTCTTTGTAATGATTGGTTAAACTGCCACACTCTTAATCTTTCCAATTGATAGTTCACAGTATATAAGGTACATATCATGCCATCTATGAACCTGGTTCAAGGCATCAATCTGTGACTGTCTTTATCTTTTCTTTTACACAGGGTGTTACATACTCAATACTGAAGACAAATACGCACCTGAAATCCACCATCTCGGAAAGGCCCGTGAAAATCCTTTGATTTAACTTACAGAAGAGTAAGAGCAGCCCAAGGCAGGGAGTGTTCCTTCTCTAAAGAGTGCAGAGGTTCCTGTGTATGGATAATTTGGAGCTAAGTTAACATGATAAAATTAAAAGTAATGAGCCAATTAAGAGCTTTCTAATCTACCAACCCCTAAACCTGTTTAACAAAAAAAATTGCCAATATGAAGCAACTTACACTTGATTTGCCACTCAAAGCTTTATTTATGTGCACAGTTTTTCTGGTGTTGGAAATTATCAGTGTTTCAGGCATAGTTTCAAGGATATCTAGGACTGCAGATAAATTTGACACATATTTCTCCCTAATTGACTTTTTTCAAGGTTTTTAGGTGTAACTATGAGATTACATTTCCTCCAATGCTCTCTCTAAATGGCCTTTAGGCAAAGTCTGTCCAACCTCCATATGGGGCAGCCCCGCAGTTTGTTATCCATTGATCTAGAGGCTCAGTTTGTAGTCTTGAGCCTGGGGGTCACAAAAATGAGCTCTCTTGCATCCTATAACCCTTTCTTCTTTTTAGATTGTAAGCTCTATTGAGCAGAGCCCCTTTTCCTGCCAATATTTTTATGTAGAGTGTATGTCTGATATTTACACCCATCTAATTTTCATTGTTCCGAAATATGTTGGCGTTTTATAAATACTGTACATGTTATTATTATTAATAATAATAAATATTGCAACTCACTACTCACTGCATAGCTAAGATGTAATTCTCCAACACATAGTAAAAAGAGATTGCATGTTTTTATTTGTGCTAAAATGGAGGGGCCCATTTACTTAGCTCGAGTGAAGGAATAGAGGAAAAAAAACTTTGAATTTCGAATGTTTTTTTTGGCTACTTCGACCATCGAATGGGCTACTTTGACCTCCGACTACGACTTCGAATTCGACCATTCGATAGTCGAAGTACTGTCTCCTTAAAAAAAAACGTTGACCCCCTAGTTCGCCATCTAAAAGCTACTGAAGTCAATGTTAGCCTATGGGGAAGGTCCCCATAGGCTTAGCTATCTTTTTTTGGTCGAACAAAAATCATTCGATCGAACGAATAGCGCTAAATATTTCGATATTCGAAGTCGAAGGATTTAACTTCGACAGTCGAATATCGAGGGTTAATTAACCTCGATATTCGACCATAAGTAAATTTGCCCCGGAGCGTATATATTAAAAAGTCCACTGAAAAAGCAGTTGCTGTAGAACCACAACCATGTTACATTTTTCAGGGGTGTAAAACCTGTGAAAATGTAAAATCACGTACATCTATTATGCGTTAAATAATGATGGGACCACAAAAAAATGGTGTAAAATGAGGGAAAATCTTCTGCATACTGTAGCTTCAAAACAATTTAGCCACCTTCAAGCTTAAATATGTATAACAGAAAATTGAATGTTGCAAAGTAACAAACCATAACAATAAACATTATTACATTGTGAAACACACTTTTTTATTCTTGTGAATTTTTATTATATGATGTCATTAATAGAATTTATTAAATTGTGTAACATACATAGTAACATAGTAAGTTAGGTTGAAAAAAGACACACGTCCATCAAGTTCAAGTATATAAGTCTATATATAACCTGCCTAACTGCCAGTTGATCCAGAGGAAGGCAAAAAAACCCCATCTGAAGCCTCTCCAATTTGCCTCAGAGGGGGAAAAAAATTCCTTCCTGACTCCAAAATGGCAATGGGACCAGTCCCTGGATCAACTTGTACTATGAGCTATCTCCCATATCCCTGTATTCCCTCACTTCACCATCCAACCCCTTCTTATACCTATCTAATGTATCAGCCTGTACCACTGATTCAGGGAGACAATTCCACATCTTCACAGCTCTCACTGTATGAAAAACCCCTTCCCAATATTTAGGCGGAACCTCTTTTCTTCTAATCGGAATGGGCGGCCTTGTGTCAGCTGAAAAGACCTACTGGTAAATAAATCATTAGAGAGATTATTATATGATCCCCTTATATATTTATACATAGTCATCATATCACCCCTTAAGCGCCTCTTCTCCAGCGTGAACATCCCCAATTTGGCCAGTCTTTCCTCATAGCTAAGATTTTCCATACCTTTTACCAGCTTAGTTGCCCTTCTCTGTACCCTCTCTAATACAATAATGTCCTGTTTGAGTGATGGAGACCAAAACTGTACGGCATATTCTAGATGGGGCCTTACAAGTGCTCTATAAAGTGGAAGAATGACCCCCTCCTCCCGTGACTCTATGCCCCTTTTAATACAGCTCAAGACCTTATTTGCCCTTGATGCTGCTGACTGGCATTGCTTGCTACAGCCAAGTTTATCATCTACAAGGACTCCAAGGTCCTTTTCCATAATGGATTTGCCTAGTGCAGTCCCATTAAGGGTATAAGTGGATATTTTTACATCCCAGGTGCAGGACTTTACATTTATCAACATTGAATCTCATTTGCCACTTAGCTGCCCAGATTGACAGTTTGTCAAGATCCTACTGCAAGTGCCACATCCTGGATGGAATTAATTGGGCTGGATAGTTTTGTGTCATCTGCAAACACTGATACATTGCTTATAACACCCTCCCCTAAGTCATTAATGAACAAGTTAAATAAAAGTGGACTGTGATTCGATCATTTTTTTCCATTTTTTTTTCTAGTGATTGTAAATAAAACTCAGTCGAGTTCAATCTCAATTTTTTGGGGGTCTACCAACCAGTTTGAAAGAATTTGAAGAATTAATCAGGAATTAGCTAATTTGCTGCTGCCACATTTAAACTGTAAATCCCTTTGTCAGGACAGTGTACATTCATATGTAGTTAGATGCCCCTGGAGTAAAAAGAGCATGTGCAGTGAATCAGCAGAAAAGAAGATGGGGAGCTACTGGGGCATCTTTGGAGACACAGATCTTTACTGCTAAAGGGCTGTGGTTGCCTTGGGCTGGTACAGAAGCACAAAACATCATGTACAACATTTCTACCTACTTCTTTAATTAGGCTTTAGTTTTCCTTAAAAATGCATAGCACTACATGTTTCAGACCTCATGGAGTCTGGTGCAGAGGAAGAACCCATGAGGTACAAAACATGTAGTGCTAGGCATCTTTAAAATAAACTAAACAGAAGCTGTACCTGCATGCTCTCCAGTGTATTTTGTTTAACTATACTCTTGATATATAGTAAGGTAATTAAACTATTGCAGTAACAATCCTACTCTTTTCTTATTGATGACTGGTTGCTATGAGTAGCTGCATATTTAAAAGGGTGGTTCACCTTTGAGTTAACTTTTAGTATGTTATAGAATGGCCAATTTTAAGCAACTTTTCAATTGGTCTTCATTATTTATTTTATTATTATTTCCCTTCTCCTTCTGACTCTTTCCAGCTTTCAAATGGGGGTCACTGACCCCATCTAAAAAACAAATGCTCTGCAAGGCTACAAATGTATTGTTATTGCTACTTTTTATTACTCCTCTTATTGGCCCTCTGCTATTCATATTCCAGTCTCTTATTCACATCAATACATGGTTGCTAGGGGAATTTGGACCCTAGCAACCAGACTGCAGAAATTTCAAACTAGAAGAAAAAGCTAAATAATAATAAAAAATTAAAACAATTGGAATTGTCTCATAATATAACTCTGTACATCCTAATAAAAGTTCATTTAAAGGTGAACAACCCCTTTAACACCTGTGTTCACCAATGAGCCCTCAAGATAAGGCAATATACACCATGAACAGGTGCTCCGTTTTAGTTTTCCTTTAAGCCCATACTTCTTGCTGCCTCGGGTACTCTCCTACAGGCCTATTTATCAAACTGTGTAAAATCTTTGTAATATCTATCATGTTATTATCCTTATACTTAGGTTTCCGCCCTTGTAATTGGTTTTTATTTTTTTTATTATTTGTGGTTTTTGAGTTATATAGCTTTTTCTTCAGCAGCTCCCCGATTTGCAATTCCAGCAATATGGTTGCTAGGGTCCATAGTATCCTAGCAACCATGCACTGTTTTGAACAAGAGACTGGAATATGAATAGGAGAGGCCTGAATAGAGAGATGAGTAATAAAAAGTAGCAATAACAATACATTTGTAGCCTTACAGAGCATTTGTCTTTAGATGGGGTCAGTGACCCCCGTTTGAAAACTGGAAAAAAGTTAGAAGAGAAAGGCAAATAATTTTTAAAAAATGATAAAAAATAAATAAAGAAGACCAATTGAAACGTTGCTTAGAATTGACCATTCTATAACATACTAAAAGTTAACTTAAAGTTGAACACCCCCCCCCTTGAACATTGTCCATTGCCATTTCTGAAATCTGCAGGCAAAGCACCTTTAAACACATTTAAGCACTCCTTTTGCGCAACACTTACACAAACTACACCCTGTGCCTTACAAGCGGATATGATGAATGACAGCTGGTGGGTAGGGGAGTTGAAGTTTCATCATCTGTTCCTAGAAACAGTCTGGGCATATGCAATATGTTTGTGCAACGTAACTGGAAGCAGGAGGCATTAGCCCACAGCTGCCTTTTCATTCGGTGCAGATTTGTAGACACAAGGGGCCAAATTCACTAACAAATTCAGCATATAAAGGAGAAAAAGGAGAGCACTCCAATGCAGATTAACTGCTTGTGATTTTCATTTATTGCACACTGCTATACACAACATGTTTCAGGCCCTCAATGCCCTTTCTCAAGTGTAAAAAAATTAGCCAGCGACGGCTTCGCTCACATCGCAACACTTCGCCAGGCGTAGATTCGCCAGGACAACACTAATTCACTAAAATCCTAAATTGCGTCCTGGGCACTGAACGCTGGAGAAGTTGCGCTAGCGTTACTGCACCAATTGAAGCGAAGTTGCGCTAGCGTTGGCTAATTTGCATACGGCAGGAAGCTAAAGTTGAATGGACATATATGTTGCAGCAAATACATTACATTACACAAGTCCAGGGAACCTTAATAAAATAAAATAAAGTTGTTATATTGCCCTACACATGAGCCCAGTGTATAGTTTATGTGCCATATGTTAGGAAATGTAGGGGGGAAGCCGGTTACCCCCCAAAAAAAATCACCATGAAAAAAGAAAAGACGCCAGCTTTTTTCATGACTTAGAAAAACGTTCAACTATTTTTTTAGGAAGTCCTATCTACTCTATTGCACTTTGTCTGGTCTGAGGTTGCGAAGGAAAGTCGGGCGCAGTAAAATCCGCATCTTAGTGAATTTGCGTAGTTACATCCATTAATTTTTTAATAGTAGCACAATAGGAACCATTCCATACAGAAACACTGCTATTTTAAGTACAGGGATGGGACCTTTTATCCAGAATGCTCGAGACCTGGGGTTTTCTGGATAATGGATTTCGATTTCCCTACTTGTCTACTAGAAAATCATGTAAACATGAAATAAACCCAATAGGCTGGTTTTGCTTCCAATAAGGATTAATTATATCTTAGTTGGCATCAAGTACAAGCTACTGTTTTATTATTACACAGAAAAAGGGAATCATTTTCAAAAATGGGGATGATTTGGATAAAATGGACGGCGATTTCGTAATTTGGAGCTTTCTGGATAACGGGTTTCCAGAAAACGGTTCCCATCCCTGTACTAAGGTCTATCCTTTTGGCTTGTATTAGGCACTGTGCTCATGCACAAGGGAAAGATGAAAATGGAAAATATTTTATATATATATATATACTAATTGAACTATATTCTTTAATAGGTGACTTTTTAGGATATAAAGTAGCTGTTGATTAAGTATTCATTGTGAAACTATAATTTACAGCCCCATTCTATATTCAACAATATTGGACATCCAATGTGTGAAAGAAAGGTGTCATTATTGAGCAGCACATCATGCTGGCTTTGCAAGAATTGCTGGCTGAGAATTAATTACAGGTATATGATCTGTTATCTGGAAACCCATTATCCAGAAAGTTCTGAATTATGGAAAGGACATCTCCCATAGACTCCATAGACTGGGTGTGGTAATTAGGTGTGTGTGTCTGGTTGGGAGCAGGGTGGGACAAATATATAACTTGTAATTTCATCTCGTTCTACATGTTCTGTATGCATCAGAGATGACAAGAAATCTTTCTTGACTTGACTTGATTTTTATCTAAGCAATCCAATTTTTTAAAAAAGATTTCCCTATTACAATAACAGTAGCTTGAACATATGGAAGACACCCCATACCTTTCAGGGGCGTTAATCCCAAAAAAAGTAAGACATACCAGTAAGTGGATGGGTCAATCGAGTGGTTGTTGGATATAAATAACTGGGTATGGCCAGGTGTATCAGGCTTGGTCTAAATTGTTTCTCTTTCAATAATGAAATGTAGGGGGTAGGAGGGTAGTGTTTCTGCAAATGAACATTCAGACCATGACCAACTCCCAACTAGAAGCAAAGCCCCATCGTATTAATAATCCTACTGCAAGAAATACCACCAGTCGTTGCTGAATTTACACTGATAAACCAGAGAAGGTTTTGTGTTGGTTCTCCTGTGAAGACCACAATTTACATTGAGGTTAGACTTGTGGGTTGCATTTTTGAGCATATCCTGAATAATAAACCACAAAATAATGTAAGTATTTCATAGACAGGGGCTGGGTTTCCGTAAGCGGAAAAGCTCTTCTATCACAACTTCTGCCTTTAGAATCTGCTTTTTCTGAGCACCAGGGAGTTGCTATGATTGTGCAGGTGATGCTGCTCTTTGTCTGTAAGTACCGCTGCTTTTCTTTCATCCTGGTGTAGGGGTCATGCAGTGCTTGCCAGACTTTTTCAGCTGAAGCCCACCTTCAAGGTCCAATATTTGGTCAGTGCCCCAGTTTGTCAAAAACTTATAGATTTAAGCCCTTACCCCAAATTTCACCATAACAAGGTTACAGATATATAGAAACAATGGGGTAATAGTCACCCTGCTTTAGTTATAGGGGTACCCAGGGCACAAATAGGCACTCATCCTAAATCTCCCCCTAACTGGCCTTCGGGCTGGGCCCCCTTAGCTCATAACAAGGTTATAGATATATAGAAACATTGGGGTAACAGTCACCCTGCTATAGTTCCAGGGGTACCCAGGTCATAAATAAGCACTCACCCCAAATCTCACTCTAACTGACCTTCAGACTGGGTCCCCTTAGCTCATAGCTAGGTTACAGATATGTAGAAACATTGGGGTAACAGTCATCATTGGGGTAACAGTGACCAGGGCACAAATAAACACTCACCCCAAATCTCCCCCTAACTGACCTTCAGGCTGGGCCCCCTTAGCTCATAACAAGGTTACAGATATATAGAAACAATGGGGTAATAGTCACCCTGCTTTAGTTATAGGGGTACCCAGGGCACAAATAGGCACTCACCCTAAATCTCCCCCTAACTGGCCTTCGGGCTGGGCCCCCTTAGCTCATAACAAGGTAACAGATATATAGAAACATTGGGGTAACAGTCACCCTGCTATAGTTCCAGGGGTACCCAGGGCACAAAAAAGCACTCACCCTAAATCTCACCCTTCAGGCTGGGTCCCCTTAGCACAAAGTAAGATACATACAAAAAATAGGTGCATTAGCCATTCAGCTATTGTTAAAAAAATATTTCACCCCAAACCTCACCATATTGACTTTCATGCTGAGTTTTAAAAGTATGTCACAGTGTATACGCATTATCCCCAAATTTTACCCTAACTGGTTAATTCTACACCCTGTCACTGCTCCCAGCAGCCTCTCAGTTTGGGAACTACTTGTGTAATATAATAAAAGTTACAAATCTTGTACCCAGTCCAGAAACCCACAGCAAACAATTAGCCGATCATCGGATTCGCTGCCCCCCACCCCCAGAATATCCTAAGGAAGAGATCCTGGATCAAATCTTCTTGTCTGGTGTGCAACCCCCACCAACACCGATTGCTCACACATTTGATTTGGCATCTTGAGTTAAGTGGTGGAGGGGGTTTATTGGTTGCTATGGGTTACTAGACCTGGTTACAATGATTACATCTGAAGAGCCTTAATATGGAGGGCAGGAATGCCTGTACACGAAGCAGGACTATTTATCCTGAGGGAGAGCATGTCATTTGTTGTAAAATATATATAGAATTAGCCAGTTGATAATATAAATTGTGCAAACAAATGTGAATTGTGGATGAATTATGACTGCACCAGTGTGGGTGTTAAGATAAACTTAAAAGCCAAGTTTGACTCCTCATACAGGTTAGGACAGTTGAGCTTAATGTGCCTTGACAAATGACATTCCATGTTAAAATACTTCACTGCTCGTTCAAGTGTATCCTTGTAGGAAATCCACAATGAACCAAATAGTGGCATTTTTTTCACATTACCTCCACTAGATGGCAATCAGTGATAATGAAATGCTGGGATCCCTATAACAAGCTAAGGTAGAGGGAACCAAATAAATGCCAGATAAGTGCAATTGGGGTAAATTATATTTAGCTCTCATATATGAAAAGCTAAAGGCCATTGAAGGTAAGGTTTGGGTTTGGTTTAACAGTTATTGCTGAAACCTTAATCTTACTCCCTGGGGAGTCGTCCCTATTTTTAAAGAGATGTCTTCCATGCACCTACTGTATTTGAGGTCATTTCCCAGGCATAAGGTTACTGGATAGTGATAAGTGCCTAGAAGTATTTTCTCTCTTAAGATTGAGATATTTATCACTCTGCAGGTGTCACAGCCAGACCTTGGGTTTCCTTTCAACCGGATGTGGCCAAAATAGTCTTTGGAGAGTCCATAGCCCTGACATGTAACATGGCCTCTCCTGAGCAGGGAACACAGACCTATACCTGGTACAGAGACAGCAAGAGAATAAGTTCAGGGCAACATCTTTATATAAATGCTGCCTTCAGTGCTAACAGTGGTGATTACCAGTGCCAGACTGGAACCAGGGAGAGAAGTGAAGCCGTCAGGCTGGAAGTGACTGAAGGTGAGTTATTTGTCGTAAGTTTTGATTGTTCCTTCTCTGCTGGGCATACATGTGAAGACTCACTCCTTATGATAAGGTCACTAAAGAAGTGTATCTTTGCCCAATATTGTCAGTAGACAAGTAGATTGTCACTAACAATGATCAGATCATACTAAAGGCCTGTGGGACCTGTTTGTGGAGGACCACATCCAAATACTGGTGCAGTCCAGGTCCAATAAGTTGCCAACTAAGTCCGGAGCACCCTAGTTGGCAACATTTATCACCCCATGTGTGGCCACCTTTACAAATGGAACTTCATGTGATCTTTAGGGTGAGATGTGTCTTATAGAAGAAGACGTGTCAGTTGTAGAAGAACACAGATATATGGGGGTCACTCAGTATCCATCATGGAAGTACTTTGCTCATCCTTTAAAAAATGTCACTGCTGCAGGTTATGTCACCCTTCAGACTCCTCCGACTGTTTATGAAGGTGATTCCTTGATCCTGAGATGCCAGAGCACTGTTTTTGGAGCTTCAAGTGGTGCCGAGTTCTACAAGGATGGCACCGCCCTAAAATCTTCAACCAGCGACTCAAGTTTATCACTGGGAACCGTGTATAAGAACACATCTGGGACCTACCGTTGCTCAAAGAGCTTATTTAATGCAAGGCCTGTTACCGACAAAGCCTTTATTTCTGTGAAAGGTAAATACAGATTCTGCCCCTGTGATCGTCTAACTCTATCCTGTCTTCTGCTCCATGTGGAAAATGACATTTTCTGCAATTGTATATCTTATTATATCATATATATTTTTATTTTTAGATCTCTTCTCTAAGCCGCACATACAAGTGAGTTCCAATGAGACAAGAGTTGGGGCTAATGTGACAGTAACATGCAGTACTACCCTCACCCCTGCGAGAAGAAGTACAGAACTCAGATTTGTTTTCAACAAAGATGGACGAAGCATGCAGGACATACAGCCATCCAATGAGCTGCACATTAGGGGAGCATGGGTGGAACAGTCCGGGTATTACACGTGTGAAGTGGAAGCTGTTGCCAGCAGAATTAAGAAAATCAGCAATACATTGTATATCCAGATTAAAGGTGAGAGGTTACTATGGGTTGTACTGTAATGTACTGTACATACTAAATTCTTGGGCAAAAATAATGCACTGCACCCCTAAATCTAGCACTAAATCCATTGCCATCCAATCAGATTGCTCAGTGCAGCTGTTGTACAGTACCCAGTGTTTTCATTTCAGAAATGTTGCATATCCACCCAAAGTTGTCACTTCAAGTAAAAATTAAGTTAACTTTTAGTATGTTATAGTATGGCCAATTGTAGTTGTAGTTGGTCTTCATTATTATTTTTTATAGTTTTTTTTAGTTATTTGCCTTTTTCTTCCGACTCTTTCCAGCTTTCAAATTGGGGTCACTGACCCCATCCAAAAACAAATGCTCTGTAAGACTACACATTTATTGTAATTGCTACTTTTTATTACTCATCTTTCTATTCAGGCCTCTCCTATTCATTTTCCAGTCTCTTATTCAAATCAGTGCATTGTTGCTAGGGTAATTTGTTCCCTAGCAACCGGATATGTGAAATCGCAAACTGGAGATCAGCTGAATAAAAAGTTAAATAACTCAAAAACAATACATAATAAAAAAGGAAAAACAATTGCAAATTGTCTCAGAATATCACTCTCTACATCATACTAAAAGTTAATTTAAAGATGAATAAACCCTTTAATGTTGGCGCTGGTTTGCAAAGATACTTGTAACATACTAGTGGTTGGTGAACCTTGAACTCATGGTGTCTCATTGGCTCATGATATAGTGATGTGTGGGTTGATCACAATTGGGCAGGTTTGGGTTGATATTTGGCCAACCATTGAAGGTGTTTGAGTTGGGTGCGATTCAGACTGGGGAAGGACATTCCTCCACTGCTCCTGAAGATCCTTAGAGTCTTAGAACCAGCGTTGCACATAGAAGTAGCTTACAAAGCCAGATGATGTGGGTGTGGGTCCTAAAATGACAATATTTTATGGGTTAGGGTTGGGTGTGGGTTAAGATTTTGCGGGTTGACCATGATGCTTCAGTTTCACCCTGCCCATAAAAGCACCCTGGTTAGAGGGGAAAGACAGGTAAGTAGAATTGGTTTTAAAAATGGTTGACCAAGTAGACAATAGTCAAAAATGCCCTAATCCTTCCTAACCTTGCCATTCTCCAGCAAGTAGAGATTTCAATATATTGAGTCGCTATGTCTGCACTCGCCCTCTCCCCAAGGTCTGATTAAGGTTTTCCAAATAAATTTATCATGAGCAGTGCAAGGCAGTTGGTAAAATAAGGTCTTCAAAGCTCCAGCAAGGAGGCATCTCAAAGGCTTTGCTGGAACATTAGGCACCAATAGAGCATCTTACTTTATCAGTGTACTAGGGAAATCCCATAACTCCCCTTACAGACAGGTGCCAGAAAACTATGCCAGCATAGGCAGAACATAATGGTAATTCTTAAAGAATCAAACATGATATATTACTTTGACTTTTTATCAAAAAATGTTTTCTTTTGAACAGAGTTTCAACAGAACGAAGTTCATCTCGATTATACCTTGCAGAATGCCATTCGGCTGACTTTGTCGGTGTTTCTATCAGTTCTTTGTTTATGTTTCGTCTGCAACCACTTGAAAAGGGCAAATACATAAAAAACAGAAACAACAGACAGCTAAAAGGAACGACTGAATAACGTCTACAAAAAAAATCTGTATTGTTTGTGAAATAATACACACGCTGCAAAGGGGATCTAGAGGCTGGAGTAATTGTCATATTGTGAGTCAGGATTATTCCCATGTGAGACAGATTGGATCTTCTTCATTTCATTGCTGTTGCCTTCCTTATTGTGGACAACCTTGTACCTAAGTAGGAATGATATAAGAGCAGATATGAGTTTGAAGGGTGTCTTTTCCAGCCTCGTCACATATAAAACTCTTATGTAACCAAAATAGGACTCTGCGGTCGACTGTTTGTAGCCAGACAGCAAGGTCTGTTATTAAGATTCAGTTTACCAAGACTCTTTGTCATTCCTCCAGAGTAAATATAGAAGTATTAATAATAAGCCAAATACCATGGGGCATTATTGTTTGCTTTCAGTCCAATTATATGCGTGGGATGATGAATAAACATTAATCACAAGTCTATTATTTTATCTTTGGAAAGTACAAACTGTAACTACTTTTTAAACTACTAGAATCTCGTTGTGCCAGTAATTTAAAAAGCTATAAAATATGCTTGTTGTTCATGTCTCAAAAATGTGCTGCTCCACATGGGATAACACATAGGGGCAGATTCACTAACCAGTCGCCAGCGTCCGTTTCACACCCATCACTACACTTCGTTAGTGATGGGCGAATTTATTCGCCAGGCGCGAATTCGCGGCGAATTTGCCCGCCAGCGAACAAATTCGCGAATCGCCCGTGAAAATTAGCGGCAAAAATTCGCCGGCGTCAAAAAAACGGGCGCCGGCATCAACAAACGGGCGCCGGCGTCAAAAACGAGACGCCGACGCAGTTTCAAGAATTTTTAGTCGTTTCGCAAATTTCGCGTGAAATTCGTGAATTTTTCGGCGAAGCAAAACGGCGCAAATTCGCCCATCACTACACTTCGTCAGACAACGCTAATTCGCTTAAAATGCTGAGTTTTACCACGGGCGCCAAACTCTGGCAACTTTTCGCTAGCATTACTTCGGCAATGCGAGCAGTTGAAAGCGAAGATACGCTAGCGTTCATCTCTGCCTAGCGCAAATTCGCTAGCGGTCTTTTGCTCAGGTTAATTTGCATACAGTGGGAAATTTAAAGTTGTATGGACGTCTTTATGTTATTATGTTGCAGCAAATACATTGCATTTCCACTGTTAATTACACAAGTCCAGGGCACCTTAATAAAGACAATAGAGTTGTAATATTGCCCTACACATGAGCCCACTCTATAGTTTATGTTCCATATGTTAGGAAATGTATGGGGAACCCGGTTACCCAAAAATATAATTTTTGCAAGCTATCACTCTGAAAAATGGAAAAGACGCCAGCAGTTTTTTAAACTTTGATGCTTTTTCCACTCACAGAATATGATGTAAGTAACAGAAGAATAAGGAAGATCTATGTATCCCATTGCACTTTGCCTGGTCTGAGCTGGCGAAGGCAAGTTTGGCGAAAGAGGTAATGTACGGTAAAATCCGCATTTTCGTGAATTTGCGGAGTAACGTCCATTCAACAGATCGAATTGTCGCCTGGCGATAGAGTGAGAATGAGAGCTAGCGCCTGTTTCTTTCAATAGCGAATTGGCGCCTGCGCCCGTTAGTAAATCAGCGACTTCCCTGCAGGCGGTAACGCTGGTGAATTGTTGCCAGCGTTTGCCACTTCGCCCCTTTAGTTAATCTACCCCATTGGCATCACTTCCACTTGGAACATCCCCCATTTACCCCAGTAGATACATTCTGGTTCTTTGTAGATCTTGTTCCTGGACTGCTCTCTTTTCCATGACCAGACAGAAGGCCTGGACCTTATTGAAAGGTCTGATTAAGTTTTTACAAACAAACTTATCATTGGCAGCACAAAGTCGTTGGTAAAATCAGGGGCTCTCACTTGCCTTCAAAGCTCCATCAAAGCCTTTAGTTGCCCATTGATCTCTAGAGGCATCTAAAAGGCTTTGATGGAGCATTGGGCATCAGAGGTTGCGTGAGGAGAGGAATTATAATAGTACTAAGAGTGGGCCCCTGGTCTAAGATTTTTGGGTGGACCCCTGGTGTCCCAGTCCGACGCTGACTGGCACCACCTAGAAGCTTGATGGCAACCTATATGGAAGCCCTGCCTTCAAACCTCAGAGACATGCAATAGGAAATAATCACCATGGCCCAAATGTTACCACCGTTTTTGAAATATAATCGCTTATCAAGGTAGCGCACCAGGATATTCTGGAGACTCAAGTGAATGAGGGTGGGATTTGAGCATTGTGCCCCCTGCCCATGGAGTTGCAAAAAAAAAATCACAAAAGTTCAGAAAAATTGTTTATTTCACTTATTGGTGACAAATATGGTTAACATGTTAATTGAGGAAAACAATGCCCTTGGAACCAGAGAATATAATAGTTTGTATCAGCCAAACTGTGATCCTTTTATTTAGACAATCCCATGTTTCCTGAAACACAATAAAAGGATCACAGTTTGGCTGTTACGGTTCTCCAGAGTGATACAGTTGATCGCTGAGACTGAGAGGGATGGCGGTGCCTGTCTCTGTGTGATCAACCTTATACACAAGAAGGAAAACTTCACCTAAATCATGTTTATACTTTTTAAATATTCCTCTATATTTATGCCACTAAGCAGGGCCCTGTTTACTGTACCTCCTATATCAGTCTGTATGTGTATGGAATGCTTATGTTCTGCTGTTGTACAGTGTTGCACAATAAAAGGTGAAGAAGGCTCAGAAAAAATGTGCCTCTAGGGAATTCATGTTCCTACAAGCCTTCCAGGGGTTACAGAGAGAGGACAGATAAGGAATGAGATATCACTGCACGCAAGCTGCCGGCATTCACAATCATCTCACCTGATGGGTCGAAAACCCAGTTTACTCTGTTGCTGGCCAGCAAACACATTACAGTTATGAGATCTGTTATTAGGAAACCCGTTATCCAGAAATTACCAAATTACCGAATGAACATCTCCCATAAAATCCATTTTAATCAAATCATCCAAATTCTTAAAAATGATTTCCTTTTTGTCTGTAATAATAAAACAGTAGCTTGTACTTGATCCCAACTAAGATATAATTAATCCTTATTGGAAGCAAAACCAGCCTATTGGGGTTATTTAATGTTTAAATGATATTTTCGTGGACTTTAGGTATTAAGGTCTAAATTATGGAAAGATCCCTTAACCTGGAAAACCCCAGGTCCTGAGCATTCTGGACAACAGGTCTCATACCTGTATATAATTTCATTTGATCTGACATATTATGTAATTATATCCTCTACATGTTCAACTGCCTCCTTTGAAGTAGAAGTCTGGATTTTTACTGCAGTGGGTTTGATATAATAAAACAGTAGCTTGTACTTGATCCCAACTAAGATATAATTAATCCTTATTGGAGGCAAAACCAGCCTATTCAGCTTATTTTAAAATCAAAATATTTTAAGGTAAACAAGGTATGGAGATATATTACAGAAAGATCCCTTATACAGAATACCCTGGGTCCCAAGCATTCTGGCTCCCATACCTGTATCTTCATCCTAGATGTGAAAACAGTAGGACTCATTTATGGCCGCAACTGCCAATTAGTGGCCATCGGACATATTCCAAGGTACTCAAATTGAACTGTGCAGTCCTATAAATTTCCCCATGGTCTCACCTTATACAGAAATGCAAAACAATAGGGTAACTTACAAATTCCCTGCAAAAATTCTATAATAATAAGTACATCTCTGTCTCTGTGTTTGCTCATGGTCCGTACAGACAGGTGCCATAAAACTATACCAGCACAGGCAAAAAGTATTGGAATTTTTTTTTAAACTGAATATTATATATGACTTCGACTTTTTATAAAATCCCAGTGCGTATTTCCCCTTTAGCTGCTGTGTTCATGTACATTATAATGTATTATATGGGTCTTATATGTCACTTCTAAATGATTCACAGCTATATTAAATTTAGACATTTCTCAGGATTTTTTTTTTGATTATTGTAAAACACCAAATTATTTGTATCTGGGCAAAATGCAAAGTGAATACTGCAACAAGCCTGCAGAGACACGTCTATTGTATAAACATTCTGAACTCTCGCAGCCGTCTCTTTTGAGTGCATTAACGTGTTCTTTCTTGTTTATCTTGATATCTCATTTTTGGTATGAATGCAGTGCTATGTGTGTGGCTAGAGACAAGTAAATAACTGCTGTATTCAGAAGACTATATGATGAATGTCTTGGTTTTTTTGTCTCCTTTTAGCCTGTCTCATCCTAACCAGGTTCTTTGCTTGACTTATGGGGCAAATTTACTTACCTCCGAAGCTGCGCCAGCGTTGATTTTGCCACACTTCGCCAGGCATAGATTCGCCAGGGCTGCGCAAATTCATGAAGATCCGAAGTTGTGCACAAGTTACCGATTGTTTGCGAAGTTGCGCTAGCGATGTTACAATCAGTGGTTCGAAGTTACGCTAGCGATGGCAAATTTGCATACGGCATGCAGTTAAAGAACAATGGCCGTATATGCAGCAGAAAACGCATTACACTACACAAGGCCAGGGAACCATAATAAATGTATTGTAATGCCCTACACATGTGTCCACAGTTTAGGTGCCATATGTTATCAAATATAGGGGGGAAGGAGGGTATCCTAAAAAAAAAAATGTTGATGCTTTTCAGCCTATCACCCTATAAAAAGTAAAAGACTCTAGTGTTTTTTTGGGACTTAGAAAAAATGTCAACTTTTTTTGTTTCTACTCTATTGCACTTCGTCTGGTCTGAGGTGGCGAAGTAAAGTCTGACGTTCACGAAAATCTGTAAATTAGCGTAGTTACGTCCCTTTGCCCGAGCGCAACTTCGCCTGTCGTAAGGGTGCGAAGAAGCTCTAGAGTAGGTCCACAAATTTACGCCAGCTCCAGTTAGTAAATCGGCGAAGTGGCAAAATTCGACCCTTTGCCCTTTAGTAAATTTGCCCCATATAGATAATTACTGCATTTTTATAATCATTAAAAGTAGGCAGTAGGTTAAAAATAGTGTCGCTCTGAGAAAACACAAGAGGGCGCTGGACTTCTGGGAATCAGTAGAATGTACAAAAACTTTACATAAACTAACCTTGGCTGCTTCTCTGAGTCAATTACATTTAATTTCAATTTTTGGTCATTTCTAAGATATTTGCTTTATTAGACTGCAAATAGCAGGCTTTTGGCTCAAGTTAGAGTCAGCAGCCCCAGGGCTTAACATAATCCTGGAATTGTAAAAACTCTGAGCCTTCAAAAAGATCTGTTGAGCCAAAAGCCTTGTCTAAGGGCTAGAATTCTAAGGCTCGTTTATAGTAATTTACTCTCATTTTTCCCCACAATGCAGTTTTTTTTAATCAGAATAATAGACCAATTAGGGGTGCATGCTAACTTCGTCCATCACAGCTTGTGCACCGACATAAATACAAATTTAGCGTCCGTTTCATTTTCTATTTTTAGTGGTTTCTAAAACATAAAAAAAATATTGGCAGTTTTAGGCTGTTGGCACACATGTGCGCAAATTCACTAAGCGCCGAAGCGCCGGACGCTAGCGTCAATTCGCTAGCGTTTGGCATTATCGGTACTTCACAAATTCACTAACGAACGCTGGCGTAAATACGCTAGCGATGTAACTACGCAAATTCACTAACTTGCGCAGTGTACTGAACGCTACCTTTTACGCTAGACTTCCTTCGCCACCTCAGACCTGGCGAAGCGCAATAGAGTAGATAGGGATTGTTTCCAAAAAAGTCAAATTTTTTCTAAGTCCCAAAAAACGCTGGCGTACTTTCTACATGATGGGTGATAGGCTGAAAAAGATCGAAATTTTTTTTGGGATTTTGGGGCTCCCCTCCTTCCCCCCTACATTTCCTGACTCACGGCAACTTACCTAGACAGTGGGCACATGTGTAGGGCAAAATAAAATGTATATTTTGAAGGTTTTCTAGGCATTTGTAGTGCAGATACGTATTCCTCCATTGAAATTTGAATTTCGCGCCGTATGCAAATTAACCATCGCTAGCGAAACTTCGCTTCGCTTGGCGAATTAACGCTAGTGCAACTTCGCAAACTAATGCTACCCCTGTGCGCAACTTCGGATTTTAGTGAATTTGCAGAGCGCTGGCGAAAATACGCCTGGCGAAGTGCGGCGAAGTGCGGATCTTAGTGAATTTGCCCCATGGAGATTAATTACCTGCAGTACAGCAGATTTATTGCAGGTGACTAAACAGCCTTATTGGTTTAGAAACCACTAAAATAGAAGATGAATATGTTATATCCATTGCTAGTTGCAAGTGATTTGCCAAATGAATGCTAAATTTGCATCTATTTTGCTGCTAAATTTGCATCTATTTTGCTGCATCGTGAGCATCATCAATATTTATTATTTAATCCCAAAGCTAAAGGGGAGTCCCTAAATATTTTTCCTGTAGGGCGCAGTAACACCACTTCTAAATACTGTATTTGTGACCTGCAGGACTGAAAACCACCCTGGTCACATTGTATGCAGCGCTATATCTAAGACAAATTTCTGTAACTTTTTTTGTTTTAATTCCAAATATATTCTATTTATGAAAGTCTGTCCCTGTGATATTACATTTCCCCTGTAGTGTGTGATGTAGTTATAGCAGCAGACATATAAAATATGGTGCAGAAATGATATACAGGTATGGGTCCTGTTATTCAGAATTCTCAGGACCTGGGGCTTTCTGGATAATATATTGCTCTGTAATTTGGATCTCCATGCCTTAGATCTACTAGAAAATCATATAAACATTAAATAAACCCAATAGGCTGGTTTTGCTTCCAATAATGATTAATTATATCTTAGTTGGGATCAAGTACAAGTTACTGTTTTATTATTACAGTGAAAAAATCATTTTTTGGATTATTTGTATTAAATAGAGTCTATGGAAGATGACCTTTCCGTTATTTGGAGCTTTTTGGATAACCGGTTTCCGGCTAACAGATCTCATACCTGTATGACTTTGCATGTTCAGTTGGCAGGTGCAGCAGTAACTGTGGTAAAGACTTGTCCATCAAGTTCATGTTTATATAAAACCTATTTAACTGTTAGTTGATCCAGAGGAAGACAAATACCCCATCTGAAGGGGGGCTCAGTGGATTGATGAATTAATATAATTAATCCCTACCCTCCTTCCTTTGTGGTTTAAATAAAAGACCAGATGGAACTATTGCTAAATTGAAAGCACTGACTTTCTCCCTGTTGTTGTGCATGGGATTATGTATAAAGAAATGGCTGTGCCCCAGCCTGTGGCTGTATCTATTGGCTAGAGTACAAATTGGTGATTGCACCTGTCTTAACAGATAAATCCAAATCCACTTGGTGCTCAGTGATAGAGTTAACCGGCAACCTCAAAATCTCTTGGCTAGAGATCAAGTTCATGGAAGAGTCAACCAACTGTACTTGATAGAGATTCAACATATCACTAAGCATTCACCCTAATTGACCTTCTGGATGTGGCCTCGTGTTCGCGAACGTCGCGCGACGTTCGCCAATACGAGTTCGCGTTCGATTCGAACAAAAATCGTTCGACCATTCGACCATTCGATTCCTTCGACCGCTAAAATCGAAGGATTTTCGTTCAAATCGAACGATCGAAGCCATTGGATCGAATGAAATCATTCGATCGAATGGCTTCGATCGTTCGATTCGAACGAAAATCCTTCGATCGAACGATTAAAATCCTTCGATCATTCGAATCGAACGATTTTCGGATGTTCGAAGTTCGCGAACTGTCCGCATTTTTTGCCGGTGTTCGCGAACGGCGTTCGCGAACACATCGGCGGCGGTTCGCTACATCCCTACTACTAGTACAGGAGAAGTGTCAGTATAAAATATAAACATTTAAAGGGGAAGTCTAAAATAGAATAAGGCTAGAAATGCTGTATTTTGTATACTAAACATAAACATGAACTTACTGCACCACAAGCCTAATCAAACAAATAATTTATGCTTTCAAAGTTGGCCACAGGGGGTCACCATCTTGTAACTTTGTTATACATCTTTGCAAGACTAAGACTGTGCACATGCTCAGTGTGGTCTGGGCTAATTAGGGATCGTCATAAATGATCAAAACAGCAGAAGTGAAATAATATCTGCCAGAAGCCGATTCAACAAGACTAATTAATAATCAGAATATACAGACTGCACTGGATCCTGTGTTGTCATGTAATCTAATGTGGATTTTATAGTTTTTGTATTGTTTAATACAAACTTTCTCCAACTCTGCAGAACCAGTGGCTGCAGCGAAAGAATCCTCCAAATAGAATCCCAGTTTATCTGTTTGAATCTGGCTCCATAATCTTTGTCCCTGCAGCTGGAGTTGGAAACAGTAAAGGGGATGTAAAGGCAAAAATACAATCTAATACAAATCTCTACACAGTCGCCAACTGCTCTACAGGGAAACAAACAAGGACACCACAGTGGAGACATTTTGACTGGTTGTAAGATACACATTTAAAGCTACCAGCTAGTTGCCCAGATCCCCATTAGTAGAAATGTTCAGGGAGTAAACCTTATTCACAGTATTCCTGTGTAAGGGGCCCGAAGGCTCAGCCAGGAGTAGCGGACCTAGGAAAAAGCACCAGTCCAACAGTTTGAGGTACAGGCAAGGGTTTAGAATGAGGGAGGTCAAGTTCAGGCAATATGGTTGGTTCAGGCAGCAAGGGTTCAGTAAACAAGAATCAATACACAGAATCAAGATTATAACACTAGAAGCGCACCCAGGAACTCACAAGGAAGAACCTATTGTAGGGTAAGGTGAGCAGTGTCTCAGCGTCTTTTATAGGCCTCCTTTGGTGACAAAATTAGACGCAGTGACGTCATGGCGCTGGCATCCTCACTCATGCGTTTTCGACGCCGTCGTCCATTCTGACGCTGACGCTTCAGGACCGGCGACCAATCCGACGCCGGCGCCTTGTTTTATGTCACCGAGCTGTGACCAGGAGGAACCACATGGAAGACGCCGCCATCTTGGGACATGCCATCTTGGGAGGCCAGGTAAGATTTCCTTACACCTTGTTACCCAACTTCCCCAGTTCCAGTGTGGATCACTAAAGACAGAACTTTTTACTTTGGCCTTGTTGTCCCAGGCTCCCCAGCAGACGTATAACCTGTAGAACAGATGGAGGCCAAAAAGGTAGAGACCTGGGTTCCAGTCAGTTTATTAAAGCTAAACAGGAAATGGTCATAACTCTCTGGGCCAATAGAGGAATAACTAGTCCACTCAAGTAACTATGTATACAGGTACCGGGATTTAGAAATAAAGGAAAAAATAGTCTAGTAAATGATAGACCATCCCATAGGGGAATTAGTCATATGGTTTCCTAAATTATGTTACTGAAAGGAAATACTCCCAAAGTATCGTGTGGGTAGCAGT
Source organism: Xenopus petersii (assembly GCA_038501925.1). Classification (NCBI taxonomy): domain Eukaryota; kingdom Metazoa; phylum Chordata; class Amphibia; order Anura; family Pipidae; genus Xenopus; species Xenopus petersii. The sequence continues at coordinate 13,437,906 of CM076686.1, forward strand.
AGCTAAAGGAATAGCAGTATTAGTACGGGTATGGGACCTGTTATACAGAATGCTCTGTACCTGGTGTATTCCAAATAAGGGGCCTTTCCGTAATTTGGATCTTCATGCCTTAAGTCAACTAAAAAGTAATTAAATCATTGATTAAACCCAATAATTGTATCCAATAATAATAATATAAATGTTTATATCTTAGCTGGGATCAAGTACAAGCTACTGTTTTATTATTACAGAGGAAAAGGAAATCATTTTTTACAATTTGAATTATTTGATTAAAACAGAGTCTATGGGATATGGCCTTCCATAATGGGTTTCCGGATAATGGATCCCATAGCTGTACTGTATAATGTGTTGTTTTCTGCTTAGACCTTTAGCCCTTCTGACATGTATTCTCATCTCACTGGTGCTATAGGATCTTACTGACAGCTCCCATGAGAGCAGCTACACCACCTAACATATACAGTATATATATATATATCACTCCTTAGAAGAGGAACATTAGCCATCAAAAACACATTAACAATATACATTTATAATAAGGTTAACATATATTTAATGAGCTCCAGCTGAAGGATTATGGGGTTTTCAAAGAGAAGTTAATATTTGAAAAGGAGCCATCTGGATTTGCGTGTGATCTCTAGATAAACGGCAGCATAATAATTAACAGTAGAATCATTGTTTTTTGGTGGGGGCTGCTGCTGAGCAGGATGAAGTCACTGTCTGTTAGATAATTTAATTCCCAGAGGCGCCTGCCTGCTAATTACTGAGAGAGTTGGAGAGGAAGTAACTTAAAGGAATAGTTCAGTGTGGAAATAAAAACTGTGTAAATAGATAAGCTGTGCAAAAAAAAATGTTTCTAATATAGTTAGTTAGCCAAAAATGTAATGTATAAAGGCTGGAGTGAACAGATGTCTAATAAAACAGCCAGAATCCAACTTCCTGCTTTTCAGCTCTATAACTCTGAGCTAGTCAGCGACTTGAAGGGGGGCCACATGGGACATTTCTGTTCAGTGAGTTTTTAATTGATCCTCAGCATTCGGCTCAGATTCAAAAGCAACAGAAATGACCCATGTGGGCCCCCCTCAAGTCTCTGATTGGTTACTGTCTGGTAACCAGGGTAACCAGTCAGTGTAAACCAAGAGAGCTGAAAAGCAGGAAGTTGGGTTCTGACTGACAAGTTATACATCAAATCACTCCAGCCTTTATACATTACATTTTTGGCTAACTAACTATATTAGAAACATTTTTTATTTTGCACAGCCTATCTATTTACCCAGTTTTTATTTTTTCACTGAACAATTCCTTTAAATAGCAAATAATATTTAAAGGTACAGTAACACTATTAACAAATTAAAGTGTATCAAGCCATCATCAAGTGTATCTAGGCCCTCTGCTGTTCTCGCTCTATACTACTTCACTAGGAAAACGCATTCAGTCTTCAGTATCACCTTTATGCTGATGACTAGGGTTGCCACCTGGAAGGTATTTTACTGGCCTGCCCGGTAAAAATGATGGTTGATCCGAATGTTATTAATAGGGAATAAAGCTAAATATATAGGAAGGCCGGTATTTTTTTCCAGAAAAGGTGGCAACCCTACGGATGACTCCCAACTCTACTTCTACTACTCCTGATCTTTCTAATTCTGTCCTTTCCCAAGACACAGACTGTCTCTCTGCTGTCTCCTCCTGGATGTCACAGCGCCACCTGAAACTGAACCTTTCTAAAACAGAACTCATTATATTTCCTCCAAGATCTTCCCCTGTCCCTCAGATTTCACTCACCGTAAACAACACCGCCTTTCATTCCACCACACAGGCACGCTGCCTAGGAGTCATCTTAGACTCTCATCTGTCTTTTTCACCACACATTCAAACACTTGCAAAATCTTGTTGTATTCAACTGCACAACATTGCCCGAATATGACCCTATCTCAGTTCAGAATCAAGTAAAACACTGATTCAGTCTCTCATCATCTTCCACCTTGATTACTGCAACTTACTCCTCACAGGTATTCCAACAAGTCACTGTCACGTTCAGCACCCTATACTCAGAACCCAAGCTAAGCTCCTTAGTCTCGGCTCTCACTTCTGCCTTTAACCGCCACCTTACACCTCGGGAGGAGCCCTCGGCTAATTGGATGCTGCCAGGTCTTAACAGAGAGAGGCGCAAAGCAAACGGTTCTGGACTAGCAAAGGGGCACAATCGTCTCACCAGGATACTGGAAGGAAGAACACCACCAGGAACAGGCAGGCCAGGCCGGCACAAGCAGTTAGTATAGTCAGGCCAAAATCAGGATTAGAGATCGTAGAATAGTCGGAGGACAGGCAAAGGTTCAGGATTGGAGAGATAAACGTAGTCAAACAGGCAGGCAGGGGTCAAAACACAGTAGATCAATAGCATAATAGTAGATCAATAGAAGTAATAACGCACCCAGGAACAAGGCAAATAGAATCTAACAACAGGCAAGGTCCTGTAATCCAAATGGGCTTTAAATACATTTGAATTTCACGCCAAATGCGCGCTGGCGTCATCACACCAGCGCGACTGCACCTTTAAATGAAGAACGTGCGCGCGGAGCGCGCCTTTAGAGGAAGCCGGCACAGGAGGAGGAAGCAGCGCAGCGGGCGTCCACGCCAAGAACGTGGCGATGGACCCCGCTGCCCACTAGGCCACCAGGGTAAGGCTTCCTTACAGTCACCTTTCACAACTCCAATCTGTTCTGAATGCGGCTGCTAGACTCATTCATCTATCTCACCGCTCAACATCAGCTGCTCCCATATGTATGTCCCTTCACTGGCTCCCAATCTCCTCTAGAATCAAATTCAAATTACTAACACTCACATTCAAGGCCCTCAATAATGAAGCCCCTACCTATATTTCATCTCTGATCTCCAAATACACTCCTTCACGCAACCTTCGCTCTGCTTCTGATCTTCGCCTCGCTTCTCCTCTCATCACTTCTGCCCATTCTCGTCAACAAGACTTCTCTCAGGCGTCTGCTTTTCTCTGGAACTCTCTGCCTCGAGCTGTCAGACTTTCTCCTTCTTTCCAAACTTTCAAGCGCTCCTTAAAGGAGAAGGGAAGCTCCAAGACAGTTTATTGTCAACAGATTAGCCATAATAGTGCAAGCTAGAACGGTATATTTATTCTGCAGAATGCTTTACCATACCTGAGTAAACAGCTCTAGACACTGTTTCTGTTTGTTTAGGATAGAAGCTGCCATATAAGCTTGGTGTGACATCACTTCCTACCCGAGTCTCTTCCTGCTCACTTACAGCTCTGAGCTCAGATTACAGCAGGGAGGGGAGGAGGGAGGGGAAGAGGAACAAACTGAGCATGCTCAAGCCCTAGCCCTGGAAGTTTAAGCTGAAAACAGGAAGTCTGATACAGAAGCCCATGAGTACACAATAGAAGGAAAGAAATGCTGTGTTTCTTTTGAAAGAGGACTCAGAGCAGAATTACTTTGAGGGTTTACTCGAGTATTTATATAGACCTTTCTGATAAAGCTTACTTAATTTTAGCCTTTCCTTCTCCTTTAAATTCCCACCTGTTTAATGAAGCTTATTCAATGTACCTTAATTAATCAATCATTGCTGTATCATAAATAACAAAATTGTTTCTAAAATCCTAATGTCTCAATTGTACCGTAACCTTTAGTTTGTAAACGCTAATTAGTAGGGTCCTCTAATCCTATTGTTCTCTGTAACCCTTGTTTGTTATCCACCATTTATTCAGTTTGTTAAAACCAAGGCTGCGTAACTTGCGTAACTTGTCAGCGATATTTAAATCTAACTTGCGTAACCTGTCAGCGCTATATAAATAAATAAATAAATGTTGATTCACTCTAGAAAAGAAGAAAAGGCACAGGCTACGCAACAGATAACGGATACGCTCTGTAAATTAGAATGGTGTTTTACCAAGCTTATCTGCTATGCAACCTGTGCATTTCTCCTTTTTTCCAGATTGCCCCCATGGCTACACAGCAGCTGGCAGTAGTATTTTTGAAGCTCTCACAGAAATGTTATCAATGTGGGGCATCACTACATTGTATTGTAATTAATTTGATATATATTAATATTTTGGTGTTACTGTTCCTTTAAGGCAGTTATCCCCAACAAGTAGTTCATGAGCTCACCAGGTCATTGGATGTTGATCCCAGTGGCCTTAAAGCAGGTGCTTATTTCTTACGTATGCACCGAATCCATTATTTCGGAATTAGCCGAACCTTGATTCGGTTGAATACCGAACCGAATCCGAATCCTAATTTGCATATGCAAATTAGGGGTGGGAAGGGGATTTTTTTTTTATTTCCTTGTTTTGTGACAAAAAGTCACGGGATATTATGAGTTGAACACTTTCCAATTAGTTTAAAGGATAAAAAAAGTAATTTACCATTTGGGGTGCCAAAAGTAGGGCACACCCAAGTGATTGTATTTACTTACCTGACAACCTTGGCCGGTGCTCCTACCATGGTGTAATCCTCTTACGGCTTCTTCTTTCTCCTCGCAGCTGCCCATGCTCAGTAGAGCTTTAACGAAAAAGCCTAACATTTTGAACCCCCAAGTGACTTTCTCCTTTAAAGGGCATGTAAAGTCGAAAATAGAATAAGGCTAGAAATGCTGTATTTTGTACACTAAATATAAACATGAACTTACTGCACCACAAGTCTAATCAAACAAATAATTTATGCTTTCAAAGTTGGCCACAGGGGGTCACCATCTTGTAACTTTGTTAAACATCTTTGCAAGACCAAGACTGTGCACATGCTCAGTGTGGTCTGGGCTGCTTAGGGATCGTCATAAACAAAGCTGCTTGAGTTCTGCATGGCTGGGAAGTAAGGCGGGGACTCCCCCTGCTGTTCATAAGTATGATTGTTTCCCTGCAGTGCAGTTAGGGATCATCTGACAATTCCTATCCACAGCAGTAAATGAAGGGAGAATTTCAGTGCATACAGTCAGGTTTCTTATAAAAACTGTACACATTTTTTAATTAAAGTATATTGGAGATAGGTTTCTTTTTCATTAAATAAAGTAAAAATGGGATTTTATTTTTTTGCCTTTACATGCCCTTTAAGCACTATCTACTAGCAAGCATCTGTTCAAACAGAATATAGATTGCCTTGTGCAAAAACAACAGCAGGTGGACGTTTATTTTATGGTCGCTTTAGGGCAGGTGTCTTGTTCAGTAATGAGTATGCCTATTATACGCTTCATACAGAACATGCAACAACCTTTGTACTTGAACCTGATATTGTTATTCATTCACGTTTTAAATAACCCATGTAGAATTTCACATAGTATCTGTATGTAATGATGGGCAAATTCGGGGTGTTTGGCTTTGCCAAAAAACTTTGCGAATTTCCCGTGAAATGACGAAAAATTTGCGAAACGGCTCTGGCGTCTCGTTTTTGAGGCCGATGTCCTTTTTTGACGCCAGATGAAATAAACTAAAGCTCTACACATTTACAGGTATATTTGGTTCCTAAGTCCATGTCTGCCTTCTGAGGATTATTCACTAACATAGGTGAACTGTAACTCTAGCCCAGCATTTGTCATAAATAAAAAAAGAGTTCTGGTTGAAAGGCTTACCTGGAAAGTCTCATACCATGGATGTGTAGCAGGCACTAACAGATCCCACAAACAGGCGGAGTAAAACAAACGGCAAGTTTTATTTTAGGTAAACACAAGACAGTTGCAGCCTTATGCGTTTCATGCTCTAGGACACGTAAACATCGGCTGCTACCTGGAAAGTCTGACTAACAAGTTGTCCAGGCTTTCTTTTTGTCAGTTTGTGACATCACTGTGGTTGGGCAGCTGAGAGGAGTACTCTCAAATGACTTCTAATACAGCTATGGGACCTGTTATTCAGAGTGCTCAGGGCCTGGGGTTTTCTGGATAACGGGTCTTTCCGTAATTTGGATCTTAATACCTTAAATCTACTAGAAAATCATTAAACTCATAAAAAAGGGGCGTTCAGTGTTGAGTGCAGTAAAAAATGAGGTTAACTTACCCAGAAAAAAGGGGGGTCCTGGTGCTCAAGCCCCAGGCCGCCAGCTCGAGGAGGCAATTTGTTGCAAATTGATAATTGTAAAGGGCTGGCACATACCAGACCACACTCCGTAAATTAATGTAGTAAAAAATTTTTATTGTAGCAAAAACATCTCAACAAAGCCTTACGCGTTTCGTGCCTTAGAGGCACTTAGTCATAGGCTATATACTAGAAAATCATGTCAACATTAAATCAACCCAATAGACTGGTTTTGTTTCCAATAAGGATTAATTATATCTTAGTTGGGATCAAGTACAAGTTACTGGTTTATTATTACAGAGAAAAGGGATTCATGTAAAACAATTTGGATTATTTGGATAAAATGGAGTCTACAGGAGTCTTTTCGTAATTTGGAGCTTTCTGGATAACGGAGCCTTTCTGGTTTCTGGATAACAGATCCCATACATGAAACAATGAAGATAATGGTTTATTTATGACACTTCCAGGCAGGCAAATACTCAAAGGCATAAAAAGCCTAAAGAAAAGTCAAGAGGTTCTCAAACTTTTTCCCTCAAGTCCTCATTTACTTACTATAACCAGTTATAGGACAAACACGGTTGTGGGAGGAGCCAGGAAAGTCTACAGAGCAGAAAGTGACATCACAGCTGGAGGGTTCCACCAGGAGCAGTAGCAACCTCCCTGAATTTATTTTGCATTCAAAGTTATGTAATGTTTTTCCTAACCAGAATATCAGGCCATACCTCTTTCACTGCTGAAAACGGACTGTTGTAACAAAATTCATTCATATTACCAGTACATGTATCCCTTAATATGTCGGAATGAAAAAAATAAATAAATCATGAATGTAAGTTGCAAACGGATAGTACCCTCGTCAATTTCACATTCACATATTTTAATATGCTACCAAGGGTAGCATGCACTCCTGTTTCATAATATATCAGTCTGTGTTGCCATGGATATGGTGTCTTATGTAGGCAGCAATATGAGCTTACTATCAGTCTATGGGCCTCCTACTCAAGCAGGAAGCCACAATGTCTCCTGTGCTCAGTCTTTACATGGAAACCCTGCCCATACTTTACACGGGAAGTGGTCGCATGACCCTACCATGAACTGACGCCTTTCTTTCCATCTCAGTGGCCTGCTTTGGAGGGGTTAAAGTATTTGTGACATATCTATAAATACACAGTGATATATACAATATATTTTGTCTCACTCTGATCCACAACTCTGTAATGACATGGAACACCTCTAGGTTGCAGGGTCCGTGTCTAGCAATAGCCTTCTTCATTTTTGGTCCAGAAATTGCATAGTTTTCAGTAGTTTACTGTTTATAGATATCTGTTATCCCTTATTTGTCAAATATTGTTTCTTCATAACAATAGATAAGCTTCATTCCTGTCGCCTTGAGGTGGGAAGAAGTGCTTTATTAATAGTAAGCAGGGAATTGATCGAGCAGGGTCGGACTGGACTGGTGAGACACCGGGAAAAATCCAGGTGGCACAGATCTGCTCCCCACAACTGAGACCCTATGTGCTGCTCCCTGACCTCCCCCACCCTGTTGGGTAGGTTGGGAAGGAAAGTCACAGTTGGGGTCTTCCCCAAAGTTTGGAGGTAATGGGTTCTTTATGTCACATCAACATGGGTTATGCAGTGGAATTCATGCCAAGGGGCAGGCTTATACTTGGGTTCATATGGCAATTAGGTGTGATTAGTTGTCCTCTCTGCAGGTTTGGATCACAGCAGATTTGGGTTTTGGTTGATTGTCCTATGTGCCCATCCAATGTAGCTGCACAGCCAGTAGCCCATTCTGAAGTTAACATTGCATTCCTGGGGATGTTATATTCCTCACATTGAGTTAATTTGCTTTTATGTATATGTTACAACTGTATATTGTTCTTTGACAAATTGTACTTGAGTTTAATAAAACCTGCGGCCATTTTCCTTCCTATACTGGAGTGTTTTATGTGTTCTTGGGGTTGGTGGAATGGGGGACAGGTCTTTATTCTATTAGTGAGAAGGTTAATATGACCAGGTAGCTTGACGCTTCAGCAATCAATGTTTGTAAGTGTTCGTGTTGGAAATATAAGCTTATACATCTCTGTATCTAACACATTGCTATCACTTTTCAGCCACGGTTACTTCTTATAGTTATGCAATTGCCCCAAGATGCCCCTGTATATACTGTATATAAAAATCTGCCATTCAAACTAGTGGTCATGCATCTCTATATCTCCGTTGACAATCAACAGAAGCAATCATCCAAGGGACTGCCATGAAAACAAACTTAAATAAACAGTAATAACCTTTTCCTTTATTTATAAAGTAAAAAAATACATTTATATAACACTTCTAGAGAGATTGTTTACCAGTCATAGTGGAGATCACATTAGGGTTAATTTCATTAGAGCACAGATGACAATGTGGGAGGAAAGCCAAGTATATGTGGGTAAAACATACAATCTACTGTAATTGCAGATAGTGCTTAGGGGGAGACCCAACCTGAGGACCCCAGTTCTGCAAGGCAGAAGAACTAACCACTGAGCTCTATGAACAGGCAGCCTAAGCACTAGTAGATGCTAGAAAGCAAACCAATCTACTAACCAATACTAATATACATTTATCCATCCAATTATACAGTGTAACAACCTGAGCTGTCAGTAAATATGAAGACTTACCCTTCAGGTATGGTTTTTCAAGTTGAGTCTAAGGGCAGAGACACAAGCGAAGATTCGGGGAGATGTAGTTGCATACTGTCATCTAGCTGGCGGGAAGGCTTTTCGGGGAGATTAGTCACCCGAAGAAGATGTGGCTAAATCTCCCCGAATCTTCGCATGAGTCTCTGCCCTAAAGCTGGCCATACACATGATTATCTGCTTGTTTGGTGGCCCCACCAAATGAATGAATCTTTTGTACATTCTTATCCAAAACAGGCTAATCTGATCATTTAGCCAAAAAATCATAGTTTGCACCTTAGCAGGTCTGTTGAAAGTGATTCACATCAATGAACCGATGAGGTCAAAGCTGTCCAAGTTCTGAGCTTCAATCTGAGGGATAAAGCACCAGCTTTATTCTGCCAGCGTATGGCCAACTGGGTGGTATCAGCCTTACCCACTTGAAAGCACATAAAGTAAATGTGCTGACCTGAAATTTACAGACTTGTATATCTTATGTACAAGCTTAGTTAGTAGTTCGGCAGAGTACAGCAGAATCAGATCCCCTGGTTTTCACATGAGGGTCTCCAACAGTGCGGTTTTTCGGGATGACCACCCTATGGCACGGAACAGTCTGAAGATAGGCTGCTTTTTTATCGACAACACTGTAGAGAGCACAAGGTTTTCACGTATTGTGTTGAATGACAGTGTAGATCGTATTTGTCCTTGATTTGGATGGTAGGTTTCTCTTTTTCGGCTGACTATAAATGACCTGTAAAAAAAAAAAATTTGAAAGGGTCTTAGCATGATATCTAAAGAATTATTCTATGCACATACTGTAATTTCCCCTCCATTTGCACAATCCCTTTATTGTGATCATGATCATATAGATCAGGGCTCCCCAACCTTTTTTACCCATGAGCCACATTTGATTGTAAATAGTTTTGGGGAGCAACTCAAGCATTAAAAAATCATGGGGGGGGGGGCAAATAAGGGCTGTTATAGCCCCTATGTGAACTAGCAGTCTATAGGAGCTTAGCAGTACACTTGGTTTTTATGCAAACAAAACTTGCCTTCAAGAAAAGAATTTGAAAATAAGCACCTGCTTTAAGGCCAATGGGAGCAACATCCAGGGAATTGGGGAGCAACATGTTGTTTGTGAGCCACTGGTTGGGGATAACTGTTGATATATAACTCCTCCATACCTTGAGGATCAAGATGTAAATATAACTGAGCTGTAAAGTGGAATGTAGTAGCTACTCTAGGGGGCAAATTTACTTAGCTCTGAAGTTGCACCAGCCTTGACTTCGCCGCACTTTGCCAGGCGTAGTTTTGTCAGGGCTGCTCAGATTCACTAAAATCTGAAGTTGCGCCCAGGGAGGCGAAAGGTAGCGAAGTTGCACTAGCGTTAATTTTCAAGCAAAGCGAAGTTACGCTAGAGATGCCTAATTTGCATACGGCGCCAAGTTAAAGTACAACGAACATATATGTTGCAGCAAATACATTACACTACACAAGCCTGGAAAAGCTTCATAAAATAAAATGGAGTTGTTATTTTGCCCTATACATGTCCAGTGTATAGTTTAGGTGCCATATGTTAGGAAATGTAGGGGGGAAGGAGGGAACCCCAGAAAAAATTTAATCTTTTTCAGCCTATCACCCTTAAAAAAGGAAAAAATGCCAGCGTTTTTTGGGACTTAGAAAAAAATTTAAATTTTTTTGAAGCAATCCCTATCTACTCTATTGCACTTCGCCTGGTCTGAGGTGGCGAAGGCAAGTCTGGCGCAAGAGTAAAATCTGCAAGTTAGCGAATTAGCGTAGTTACGTCCCTTTGCTATAGCTCTATTGCACTTCGCCTGACGTAAGGGTGCGAAGTAGTGCTACAGTAGGTCCACTTCGCTAGCGAATTTATGCCAGTACCCGTTAGTAAATCAACGAAGTGGCAAAATGATGTCATGCTGGCAAACTTTCGCTAGTGTTCGCCCTTCGTCCTTTAGTAAATTTGAATTTATTAAAACATGCATTTATCTGGTCAGGCTTTTTGGGGCAAAAACTCAAATTGTTCATGGAAAAAAAACCTAATTTTTTGGGATCTATTATACTCCAATAATGCAAAAAGGCCAAATGCGCTGGGTTTAGCTCGATAATCAGATGATTTGGGGGTTTTTGGGCAAAAACTCTAAATAATAGCGCTTTTTGGGAGAAAAGCCAGAAAAAATTGTACGATTTGGGTTTACACTTGATTTTATCAGGTTTTTTACAGATTTTTCCGAGTTGTTTTATTAATACAAAGCAAAATCGGCATGGGAGTTTGGTCGTGTTTTTTTCCCCATTGAATTATGAGATAAATTTGTGGTTTAGTACATAACCGACAAACCAATTGGGAGCAGGCACTCAAAGAAGGCAAACTTCCACCAGGTCAAACGTTCATAGTGGAGAAAGGTTATTGTGTCCACTCCACAGCCTTATGCGTTTCATGTCATCAACACTTAATCTTAGGCTATGGGCAGCCTATGATTAAGTGTTGATGACACGAAACGCGTAAGGCTGTGGACACAATAAACTTTCTTCACTATGAACGTTTGACCTGGTGGAAGTTTGCCTTCTTTGAGTGCCTGCTCCCAATTGGTTTTTCGGATTATCTGCTCCCCTTGCTGAGGGCTGAGGGCGCGGTGCACCTGGGCCACTTCCCTATTCTGGTGACTAATCATTTACCTTTGAAGACCCTAATACTGCAGATGTTTAGTACCCAACCCCCATAATGTAATTGAATGCATAGTGCAATTAATTAATAAACACACGACTGCACTGCTATGTGGCTTTCAATAACTATCCGGCCTCTTATGATGAATGGAGCCAAAATGCATCTATTAACGCTAAACACGAAGTAGCTACACCCACCCTGAACCATAGTGAGCTGTGCCAGAAAATCAGATGCAAATACAAGGGATGGGCGAATTGGACCAGTTTCGTTTCACCAAAAATTTGCCACCGGCAAAATGTTACCGACGCCCATTATAGTCTATGGGCGTCAAAAAAAATGTTGTTGCCCTGCAAAATTTGTTTTTGATGCACGTCTTTTTATTTTTACGCACGACACCATACAAGTCTATGGGAGTCATTTTTTCGACGAAACAGTCGAAAAAATTTGCCAATCCCTAAACACAATTTTGAATGCACACTCCTGAAAATGCTGTATGCAACTTGCATCTGCATACCTTCCAACATTTTGGAAATAAAAAGAGGGTCATTTTTTGACCACGCCCGTTTTTGTGACCACACCCCTTAATTACCATATTAATTTTACAAAATTTAGGTTATGAAAGTTTGAACATATTTCTGTGTTTTTTTCCCAGGTATTACAGTTTTGCTAATGAAGGTGAATTGCCCTTTAAGCTGTGAGTCTAACTTTTCCCAAGGGACCTGTTATATTATATTGTTACAATTACTTATCTTGAAATTGTTACGAAAGTATCTTATCTGCAGCTGTGGCTGTTCTGGGCTCTCTGCTAAAAGCCAATTAAGTTAGAAACTTTGTTTCTTTTTCTGGCTGTTTAGTGCAGAGAAAAACGGGTCTCTCCAGTTGGAAGGTGTGCATCCGATGTGTAACAAGTGCAATTGATCCCATTTTGATGCATTGGACAGAATTGTAAGGTAAAATTGAATTTTAATGAAAAACACTGAATTAAGGCTTTTGCTTCCAACATTGCACTTTGCACACTGCACTTGCAGCATGTTGTCCTGTATTAAAAGGACATAATGTTTCCAGTAGTAGAGAATCATTTTGTTGTGTTTTAAGGGTTTCTGAGAAACAGTGATAATAATCTCTTGGAAGCCACTGTGTTCTGATCTCTGCATGTTATTTGATAAATATTTTCCTCTCATGCTCTTGGCTTTAACTGATATTATGTATATTTTCCTCTGCATTAATGCTGTTGCCTGGGAGCTAAGCCAATTTTTCTTAAAATATTTGTTCTTAGGAAAATGCTTGTAAAGGGAAACTAGATCTGCCTGAAACAAGCCCCTTCCCGGAACTTGTGTACTAGCTATGCTTCACGTAATTGCTGATGAGGATTTGTATTACATCAAAAGCTTATGAGAACTTGCCCTTCTTGCGCACCATAATTAAAGGCTCTTTAAGTGATTAGTGCACCCTTGGCAGAATGGCCAACAAGTGGGGGTTCCTGCTGGGGGAAATATGTGTTAGAGTGGCATGTATAATTAAAAGTCCCCAAAGAGAACATATATTAAATCAGTGAGATGTGTAAGAGGTAAGAGTGAATAAAGGAGAACTAAAGCCTAATTAAAGAAGTAGCTGTTGTACATGATATTTTGTGCTTCTGTACCAGCCCAAGGCAACCACAGCCCTTTAGCAGTAAAGATCTGTGTCTCCAAAGATGCCCCAGTAGCTCCCCATCTTCTTTTCTGCTGATTCACTGCACATGCTCTGTGCTGCTGTCACTTACTGAGCTTAGGGAGCCACTCACAATATACAGTACACATAGAATAGAAATGTCACAATATAAGGCTGATTAGTAATTAATACACATAATTACTACATGGCAGCACAGAAACCAGTGTAATTAGCATCAGAATTTAATAATCAGCAAACCTGTAGCATCAGCTTATATTACAGGGGAAGTTCATTTTCTGCTGGATAATTAGTGACGAGCCCTAAGCTTAGCTTCTCAACAGCCAATCAGAGCCCACTGAGCATGTGAGTGTCACAGACACTTTCCAAGATGGTGACCCCCTGTGACAAGTTTGAAGTCCTGGATCATTGCTGCTACTGACAAGCTGAAACTTTAGGCTGGTGCAATAAGTTCACTATATAAAATATGGTATTTTTAGCCACATTCATTTTTAAGGTTTACTTCTCCTTTAAATTGAGAGTACCAGAGAGAATTATAAAGTGTTAGTAGTTTTTTAGGTTCTAGTTCTCCGTTAATGGTGTATATTGGTCTAAGCTTAGCATCATGAAGGTTTCTATATCATAGCAGTACAGAGTTTTTAAAAAGTCTAATACCACAATATATTTTATGGTTAGAGGGGACTTACTGTATAAGCCTTTGTGGTCATTTTAGCTCTTCTTCCCATAGATCCTTTCTGGGAAATGAAGTTGTGCACATTGATAGGCTAGTGATCAGAATTACTAGGGGCTTAGGAAATTGACACCCAAGCAATTTTGATTTGCGTTGTTTTTTAGAGTTGATTTACTGCAATTATGTGTGGTTATTAGATGTTTGTATGGTACAAAGAATCCCTATAAAGTAAAGAGTTCTAAAAAAAAGAAAAAAGATGGTCGATAATGGGAAAAAGTTTCCCCTGGGATGGACATAAAAGCCATACATGATAAGGTGACCATACACGATAAGCTTGTTTGCCAAGGTTGCCTAATGAGCAGATCTTAAGCAGATATGCCCATCAAAGGCAGGATGATATTGGCTTAATCCAATCGTTCAGCCCCAGGGCCAAACAATTGGATTACAGCAAAGGAAAAAGCCGCCGACGGGACGAGGACTGCATCAACTAGCCATTGTGGTCTTCGATCGCCACAAAATCAAACATGCCCAATAGATATCTGGTTGATTTTTGGCCTGATATAGATTGAGATGACCCATTGGAATGCCCCATACACGGGCAGATAAGCTGCTGAATTGGTCTAAAGGACTGATATTGGCAGCTTTAATCTGCCCTTGTTTCACACCAACAATATAATGTATGGCCACCTTAAAGGTCAGGTGGGAGAATGGGTATAACTAAAGGTGGCCATAGACGTAACAATTACAATCTTGAAAATTAATCGTCAGATATACAGGTAGAAACAATAGAATTCTACCTGTATCTGACATTTCAGCACGTACCAATGGCCGATGTTTGGGTGCCTTCAAAGGCACCCGATCAATATTTTACGGCCAGCCTGATCGACGAGCCGACTGATATCTAAAGGTGGCCATAGACTCCAAGATCCGCTCGTTTGGCGACATCGCCAAACGAGCGGATCTTTCCCCGATATGCCACTAAACTGCATGGCTATATCGGGGGTAATCTGAACGTTCGGCCTTATGGCCGAACGATCGAATTACGATGCGCCAAGCGGCTCCGACGGGTCGGTCGGGTAAAAATCCAACCTTCCCGATCAATATCGTGCCCAGATATCGATCGGGAAGACCCGTCGATCCAAACGACCGATATCGGCAGCTTTATCTGCCCGTGTATGGCCACCTTAAGTCTTCTGCCGATATCACTTGGCTCTTTTCCCACCATACATGCACCGAATATCATACGAAAATTAGTTTCATACAATATTATCTGTGCATCTATGGCCACCTTAAGACACAGCAAGCTTTAATTATTTGGCTTCAGATAAGGCTGCTAAAGCAGCAATGGAAAAGGCAAGTAAGGGGATCATATTCACCAAGAGATTGTCGGCTGCTCTCCTGGCCCAGTGGTTTATATCAGAGCAGATAATAACCAGAAGGTTACTGCCCGGGCCATACAGACAGTCGCATGACTTGGAGTTTTTCTTTGATGACGCAGAATGAAATGTCATCCCTGTTTTGCCTTGATAAATGGCACCCATTATCCCTGTGTGATCTTCTTGCATTGATCGGACTGCAGGCAGCCATTTGATACCATTACGTCAATATATAAACAAGATTTAGATCCAAGCAACATAATGGGACTTTTGTTTATATATAATGACTTAATCAGAGGCATCGCTCATGCGTTTGGATTAGTTAATGGGCTGTTATGGAGAACAACACAGGGCCAATAAAGCCTATTATAAGTTGCCATGTCGTCATAAAGAAAGTTGCACTTTATCCCTCAAAGCCTTTAAAACGGTAGAATTAAGACATTCACACACAGGTAATCCTTCATGTGACCTGACTTGAGTCACAAGGCAAGTTCTGACCTCACTAACATCACTGGAAACAATAGAATTTTGGAGACATCTTCATAATGGCCGCATACTTTTCTATTATTCTCGACAAAATAAAACACTGCGTTTTACAGAGATGACAGGGTTAATATTATGTGCAAATACTAACCTCTTTCTCCTGATCGATTTCATTCTGCTGATTTCTTTCCACCTCAATATACAGAGTTTCACTGTATAGATTTTCTCCAGTGGGAGCAGGTTCTGGCAAAATAATAAATACTGTATATCATTGCTTGTGTTGATCATAAATTGCCATTATCCATGTGAAATTATCACGCGCACAAGTCGGGGACAGCTCAAGACAACTTATAATGACCCAGATAGAACTTGCTAAGGTTGTTCCCCTTTAAATTAATTTTTAGTATGATGTAGAGAGTGATATTCTGAGACAATTTGCAATTGGTTTTCATTTTTCATTATTTGTGGTTTTTGAGTTTTGAGATCTTTGCATCTATGGCCAGCTTTAGGTTAACTTCATCCTTTGACCAGAAGGCTTTGGACCTTTACAACTGCCTCAGCTTATCATATACTGAACCAGACATATTCTGTTTTTCATGGTAATACAGTTTTTTTATTGTATTCTTGAAACAATTCTGGTCTGTCTGAAATATGGTTTTACCCAGTCTGCCTGCCAATATTTAGCTTTTACCACAAAATGACACCAATGAGCTAGAAATGTGGCACAAAAATATAAATTACCTTTGTTATTTTTCCTCCGCAGTAGTATAACGAGCCCTGCTATCAGCAGTAACAGAATGAGGCTCACAGGCAGGAGGAGAAAATAGGAACGGAAGTAGAATGTTTGTCTGTCTGCAATCATTGAGAAAGAAACAAAAGTTAATGTTGGGTACAAGTATGGGATCCGTTATCCAGAAACCAGTTACCGTATAAGCCGTCCCGAGTATAAGCCGAGGTACCTAATTTTACCTCCAAAAACTGGGAAAGCTTATTGACTCGAGTATAAGCCGAGGGTGAGAAATGCAGCAGCTTCTGGTAAGTTTCAATCAAAAAATTGAGGGTTTCTGCTCCTATTGGAGGTGCCGGCATCTCGTTTTTGGATGCCGACGAATATTCTTGGAGACTATTCTTGGACGCCGGCGACTATTCTTGGACGCTGGTGACTATTCTTAGGCCCTGGCGACTATTCTTAGACGCTGGCGACCGTTTTTGCGCTTGACCCGAGTATAAGCCGAGGTAGAGTTTTTCAGCATATTTTTGGGGGCTGAAAAACTCGGCATATTCTCGAGTATATACGGTACCCAGAAAGTCACAAATTAGGAGATGGCCATCTTCCATAGACTCCATCTAATCCAAATAATCCAATTTTTAAAAAAATATTTCCTTTTTCTCTGTAATAATAAAACAGTAGCTTGTACTTGATCCCGACTAAGATATAATTAATCCTTATTGGAAGCAAAATCAGCCTAAGTTACGTGAAATTGCAATATATAAAGATTTGTAAATATATAAAGATTTGCTGATCAGCAAATAAAATATTATTGGCAAAAGGTGCATTTGGCTGTACTTGGAAAGAGGAAAGCAAGGATTGGCTGAATAGTTTGGGAAAGAGGAGGAGCCTATGTCACTTGTATTGGAGTGCAAAGCTTAACGTTGAGCCACTATTATTATCATTATTGGGGCAGGAGGTAGCGACCTGCTACCCTCTTTATGGTTTTCTTCTTGGGTAGGAATGTTTGCTGGAGAGGCTGTTCCTATGGTGTGATTTAGTGGAGGCCAAGAGGCGATAAATAGGAGGTTTGACTTTTGACTGGAAGTTATAATAGGGATTTGAATGTAAGGATGATGGGTATTAGATGCTGCATCCGTTAATGGAACATTTTTTACAAAGCTTTTTATAACATAATCATGCAGTATAACTAATATAGTTTAAATACTATAAATAATACTAAAAATAAAGGAAAGTTGGAAAGTCAACCAAATTTTTAGATTTTTTTCTAAATCAACCACCCATTAATAAGCTAATCGTTAAAATTCAGACTCTTACCTTTAAGGCAGATATCTTGGGCAGTAATAGATACATTTTTCTGATCAACAGGGTTCTGTACTATGCAGAGATACTCATTGCCCCATGATTCAGGCCTCAGCGAGACCCAGATGGTGCTTCCATTTATGTAGGGTTGGAATGCAAGATCTCTGTGCCTGGTCTTCCAGCTAAAGAACAAGGCTTTTGTGTTGGTTGGGACAGAACACTCAAGTGTAAAATTACACAGCTCATCACTATGCATTTCCAGTACTTCTATGTTTGGAACAGGAACAGGCTCTGCAAAAATAATAAAGCGTTATTGTGTTACAGTAAGATTTGAATGTCTTTTTTACGGCCCTTTTTTAAGGGAAAGCTAGTAGCAGAACTGACATGTTTTAAGTACTTACAGACATGGCCTAATGAAATCAATAGACAGATTAAAATAATGGGTGAATGAAGGTCACAATTAATTTACATAGACACCATGAGCTATACCAAATATTAAAAAATATAAATAGAACCACGTGTTTGTCTCCAGCCCATGAGAAAATTAAGTTTCTTGGTGTCATCCTGAAAGGAAAAAAAACTTGGTCTACATTTTTTAGGGAACTGTACCCTCATCACTTAGGTGTTATCACTTCCCAGCTGATGGTGCCTTTATATTTAACAGATTTGAAACCCCTACCTATGAGCCCTTTCTAAAGCAGGTCCCCTGCACAATGCCACACCAAGAACAACCTCAGACCAAGCCAGTAATATTTTACTAAATATACGAGGGAACGTTTCCATATCAGACTGAAGCACAGAAATAAACTCCATGACCCTAATGAAGCAATTGCCATTTCCCCCACCTGAAGAAGAAGGACCATATAATTCTACTTAAATCAATGACTTCCAGAAGTACCTGAAAGTACTGAAACCCCATATTACTCAATGGTGGGTCCTTTCCTTTTTGGTGGATCTAAGCAAGCTGGGCAACCATAAACAAATGGCCGACCAAACACAACATATAAGTTAACATAGCTGGGATTTCAGTAGCCCAATCTCATACAATTAACTTCAAACATGCCCCTATCATCATTTGCATGGAAGGAGTGGGTGCCAAACGTGCTGAGCATTGAGTTTCGTAGGCAACTTTTGAAGACTGCTTGAAACTGAAATTAAGTGGGGAAGGAAACATCATTATTAGTCATTCTACCCCAACTCCTATATCACTCAGGAACAATTTAACAAATATGCCATTTCTGCAGAAGCCCTTGTCACCCCAAGAGCTAGAAAGCAGCATTGAGCCAAAATAGTGTCAAGTCTTATAGACTATGTTGGTATACAGGGAAAACACTGAGCTATAGACTTCAGTATTTTAGCGGCATATTCTAAACTAATTAAAGATATAAACAGGGAAATATAGACCTTCTCTACAAAGAACTATAAGAGACCTCTCACCCAAAAATGCTCTTAAGGTGGCCATAGACAAAGAAATCCGCTCACCAAATGAGCAGATCTCTCCCCGATATGCCCACATTAAAGTGGGCAATATTGGGCTGATGCGATCGTGGGCGCTAATGCCCATCGATCGGATCTTAATGCATCTGATACGGGCAGGACCACGGATCACAGGACCGCATAAATGCACAGATATAATGTAAGCATGTGGTGTTGAGTCTCATTGAGATATGTACTGTACGTATACACAGTCCCACCATCAGATCATTTAAGGATCATGAAGATATTTTGTAAAAAAAATTATTGCAGTCCAGGAGCCTAGGACTCCCTTGGAAACCAGCTCACTAATAGCAGTCCCTGCAAGTGAAGATGCCAGATTGTGAGCATTAGGGCATAAATGTCACTTTTCCTATTTAAAATTCCTGGAAGTCTCAGAAAGAAACTTTAATAAATAGAATAAAATAAAAATAGAATATAAAAAAAAACTTTTTTACTTGGCAATACATGCTTTTGTTCAGACCATACCACCCTGAAAGCACCTGATTATGTCTATAATTGGTTACCAAGCAGAGCCTAGTACTTGGATGGAATACCTCCTCTGAATTCCCTTTGTAATAGGTTGCCTACAGCAATACCACCCTGAAAAGAACCACTCTTCTCAGAAGCAATTGGATACGAAATCACCTGGGAATAGGTATTTTGGAGGCACTTTAAGTAATGCGGACAACCTAAAACAATACTCAGTGATTAAGCTGTGTAATTATAAAAGTGTGCCACATGAATGACCCATTGAATCGCTGGCATGTACTCAACGTCTGCTTATAACAAATGCTAAGTCCAGAGCTCACTTGTAATCTTGTGCACTGTATTTTTAATTTGGATACAGGGTCAAGTACTCTGTGTACTAAGGCATCTCCCAAGTATGTGAGAAATTTCATTTAAAGCATATATTGCTCTCGAAATTCATTAATGCTCAGAATAATGCACCTACAATTGGTTGCCGCCCGGACAGTAAAGCCTGGACAGGGCTGGTATGACAAATTTACTGGTAACGTACTTGCTAGTAAATTTGCAACACCTTCTTGTTCCATCCTGCTCTGTCCCAATAATTCTTACCCCTTTCTCTGCCCAATCCATTGAGACCTGCCACTGATGTCATTGCTTCACCCACTCATGTCGTCAGTCCACCCACTTGTATCATTACTCCGCCCACTCATCATTTCCCCCACCGCATGACATCACAGGTTTCCCCCTTATTATCATGGAGTGTTAAAAAAGCAGCAACCCTACATATATTTACTGTATACATACTTAGATCAAGCTTTACCATCCGTAAAGAGTGTTAGAGTAAAGGGATGCAGGCCTGGTTGGGGAACTTCACTCCATTTTTAAATTGCCCAAAAAAAGTTGGCTGGGTCCCACCGAGTTTTTTCCTGGTGTCCTGCCAGCCCAGTCCGACACTGGATGCATGGCTTGGTACACTTGGGGTGCCAAATGTTAGGCACCCCCAAGTAATTGTATTGACTTACCTGAAGCACCTATCAGCAGAAAACTGCACTGGCCTGGGCAGCGTCGGACTGGGACACCAGGGCCCCACCCGAAAACCTTAGACCAAGGGCCCACTCTCATTACTATTTTCCTCTCTTCGCTCAACCTCTATTCTCCTAGTCTCTTTTCTTTACATACCATAATCTATTATTCCATTAAATTTAGCCTAGATAGGGAATAGCCATGAAATAGGCCAAATGTTTAGAAGCAGGAGGGCCCACTGACACCTGGGCTCACCGGGAGTTTTCCTGGTATACCTGTGGGCCAGTCCGACACTAGGCCGGGGGTTATACCAGTGAGCACCACTGAACGATCCTCTTTCGTCTTCCTCTTTTCTTTGCGCGGCTGCGCATGCGCAGTAGAACGAAAAGCCGAACTTTAACTAAAAGTCACCTATTTCGTTTCACTGCACATGCATCTGCCCCGAGAAATTTGAAGAAAGAAGAAGCCGGAAGAGGATCGCTCCATGGTGCTCAATGGAAGAAACCCGGGCCAGTGCAGCTTTCTGCTCATAGTAGGGATGGACCGAATCCAGGATTCAGTTCGGGATTCGACCAGGATTCAGCCTTTTTCAGCAAGATTCAGATTCGGCCGAATCCTTCTTCCCGGCCGAACTGAATCCGAATCCTAATTTGCATGTGCAAATTAGGGTGGGGAAGGAACAACCCATTACTTTTTGTCACAAAAAAGGAAGTAAAAAATGTTTTCCCCTTCCCACCCTTAATTAGCATATGCAAATTAGGATTCGGATTGGGACAAATCTTTCGCAAAGGATTTGGGGGTTCGGCTGAATCCCTAGCTGATAGGAGCACTGGCCCGGAGTTTCAGGTAAGTCAGTACCTAACATTTGGCACCCCCAAGTGCAGGAAGCCTTTCCTTCTCCTTTAAACTTTTCCAGAAATTGGAAATCAGGATTCAGAATTGAATATTCCAGGCATGTTTTCTTTCTCTTAATCCACAGGGAACCTACATTTCTCAGATACATACCATACACAGTGAGATCATACGTCTGATCTTTTAGTTGTTCACTGCCTTCAGGAATTAGAATTGCTTTGAAGGTTCCGGCATCCTCCATTCTCAGCTTCCTGATCTGTAATTCTATTTCATTGGTTTCTGTGCGATTGGCAAATTGTTTGGAATGGACAGTTAATTGTTGATCCCTGATATCGGCTATCCTGTCCCAAACCGTTCCATTTATGTGAGTGAAACTCCAGTACACGGCATTGAGAGGCGCATTTAGCTTTGGATAAGACAAACGGACAGATTGGTTCAGCAGCCCTTGTACCACAAGCGGAGCATTTTCTGCTGTAATGACAAATTGAGTAAACTTAGTCACAGCCAGTCACACTTTTTATTTGATAACCTAAAATATCAGCTAAAACATTATATCTATGGTAGCTTAAGGCTAGAAAGCAATGTCTTGCAGTTTCATTCTGGAAAGTAACCGTAACAAAATGAATCACATGCACAACAAGAAAAACACTAGACGGTATATTTGACACCAGTTTTATATAGGTGCAATCACATTTTACATAAGGTAAGTACAGTATAATAAACAAAACACTGAGGGGCACATTTACTTAGCTCGAGTGAAGGAATAGAATAAAAAATACTTCGAATTTCGAAGTGTTTTTTTGGCTACTTCGACCATCAAATTGGCTACTTCGACTACGACTTTGACTTCGAGTCGAACGATTCAAACTAAAAATCGTTTGGACTATTCGACCATTCGATAATCGAAGTACTGTCTCTTTAAAAAAAACTTCGACCCCCTACTTCGCCACTTAAACCTACCGAGCATCAATGTTAGCCTATGGGGAAGGTCCCCATAGGCTTTCCTAGGTTTTTTTGATCGAAGGAAAATCGTTCGATCGATGAATTAAAATCTTTCGTTTGAACGATTTTTCCTTCGATCGTACGAAAGAAGGAAATGCGGTAAATCCTTCGACTTCGCTATTCGAAGGATTTTACTTAATGAACCCCCGATATTCGACTCATAGTAAATGTGCCCCTGAGTATACAGCAGGTATTGACACTCCAAGCACATTGTACACAGTGAGAGGCAGTGGGTACTAACACCCCAAGTAAATCATATAAAGTGAGAGGCAGTGGTACTAACACCCCAAGTAAATCATATACAGTGAGAGGCAGTGGGTTTTGACACCCCAATTACATGTACAGTAAGAGACAGTGGGTACTGACATCCAAATCAGAATATGTACAGTAGGGATGCACCCAATCCAGGATTCAGCCTTTTTCAGCAGGAAAATAATCTTAATTTGTATATGCAAATTTTGGACGGGAAGGGAAATCACGTGACTGTTCGAAACAAGGAAGTATAAAAAACTGTTACCCACTGTTTCCTTTTCTGCCCCTAATTTGCATATGCATATATTCTGCTGAATCTTTCACAAAGGATTCGGGGATTCGGCTGAATTCTAAATAGTGAATTTGGTGCATCCCTAATATACAGTGATGAACAATGGGTATTGGCACCCCTCACATGTTATATCCATCCAGTACTCGCTTGCACCCCTGCACCCAACCAAAAAGCAAGGTTCCTGGGTCTATAGAACTGTGACTGTTATACAGGCAATTGGGCAGGAAATTTAAACTGTTGTCACTGAGTGGATTTTCCTGCTGCCAGTTAGATTGCATATAATTAAGTTATAGTTCTGCTGCTACCTTATCTTCTATTTTCTTCCATCCACCTTTTCCCCTGCCTAGCGTTTCTCAACATCCCAGTTATTCTTCTTCCATCCTTTCATCTACCCTCATCTACCCTATCATTTCTCTTTTCTACCTATCACACTGATTTCCACTCACTGTTATTCTTCCTCTCCCCTCTGCTCAGCTTTCACTTTTTCTCTCTTTCCCATCTATTGGGACTGGTGGGACATCATTACATTGCAGTGGTGATGGGAAATTCCTGATCAAGACTAGTCAGGGTCCTACATCTCACAGCAACTCCCTCGGCCCATTCTGATATCTCTTATATATTATGTGCTGCCTTCCTTCTATTTACATTTAGTTCAGATTGAATCTTACTGTATACAGACTTTATTATACTATGCACATGTTATTTGTCGTTATAATATAACACTCCTTGACCTGAATATCAATTTTCTTTGAATGACCTCCTTTTTGAAACCTAAATCAACCTGCCCTTTATCTACAGTATATTACCTGCCATATACCCTTATCCAGGGGCGTAACTATAGAGGAAGCAGACCCTGCGGTTGCAGGGGGGCCCAGGAGTGTAGGGGGCCCAGTGAGACCCTAATTAATTAGCAATTTTAATATATCTTGGTAAAATAGGCCAACTTATAAATATTTTGGGGCCCTAAATTGAATTTGCTATGGGGCCCAGTAACAACTAGTTACGCCACTGCCCTTATCTCTACAGCGCACCTGCTCAATAGCTTACATTTAAATGAGCAGTAATAAGGGTACCCCCCTAATTGTGGGTGAGCGTCTCTTTAGATGAGCTAAAATTCACCTACAGACACTGGGGCAAAGTCACTATGATAAAAGCATCCTACAGGAAAGAGATAACTGATTTAAGGCATGCAGCTGGCTATATTACACAAGACTCCTTTATATAATGTCAACATTATTCATAGGGAAATAAGATAACAACCCTAATCAACCCTATGTGCAATGAGACCGACAACTGCCTGTCGCTTAGGGAAGGAACACACGGGCAGATTCGGGAAGATTAGTCACCCCGGCGACAAATCGCCTCTTCCCGAACTGCCTTCCTCCACCCTCCCGCCGGGCTTTAATGAAAAATCGCAATCGGGATGTCACTCGTGTCGCTTCATTTTCCGAAGTCACCCAAAGTTTCCTTGTGAGACAACTTCGGGCGAATTTGGAAAATGAAGCGCCGCGAGTGCCATTTTTTTATGGCAATTTTTCATTATATCCGGTGGGAAGGTAGGGGAAGGCAATCTCCCCGAATCTGCCCGTGTGTCCTTACCCTTAGGTGCACATATCTAAATGTATCATAGACACACACGCACGTGAGCAAATCTTAGCCAAAGCCAGCTTATTTTACCTTTTTTTATGAATGCCCATGAAAACCCATACAGTTTCACATTACAAGTAAATTCCTATTCTGGCAATGCTATCCCTTTAAAAACATCCTGAAACAATAACTATTAATGGCACAAAGCTGTAGTTAATGTATAGAAATAGGAAGCGCACCAAGGCCCAGCGCAGTCACCACAAACCATACATTTAATTAAAGAAAAACGAGAGCCTTGCTATTCGCAGAAACCGTTTCACAGTGTGGTAACAAGCAGCTCGCTTCTGCTAATAAGTGGGTTATGGGGTTGGAAATAAAAGGGCTGTGTATTTATAGTCGCCCCGCTTTAGGATAATACTTGTTCCACATTCTGGTGTATTATTCTGTATATATATATATATATATATATATATATATATAAAAATATATATATATATATATATATATATATATATATATATAGTCCTAAACATGCTGATGAAAAAATGATAGATCTTTATGATTATAGATGTAGCCCTGTTTTGGCTGTAATGGCCTAACTGCAATTGCTCCTTGGCAGGAATATTTCAGATGAATTTGTACAGGTGGAGGAACGGGTAAGCTGTGGCTGAACTGTAACTCTTAACTTACCAGAGTTTCTTGAATCAAATAATGATTTATTTAACAGCAAAAAGTAGTTCTCGGTAAATTCAATATTTCAGATGCAGTGGCACAACACCCACGGAGTTATTTTGGGGGTGTATTCACACACAGCAGATAATGTCTCCCAGAGTTTCAGTCTGTTGCAAGTTTGCTTCATGGAATTACACAGAGTATTCCCTATCCACTTGCTAACTCCACCTGATGAGCTGACCCACAGTCACTATAGTTGAGCAAACTATAACAAGATCTGGTATCCTCTATTTAGACCTCATTCACAGGGCCCCATTCCCTGACATCAGTAAGGGTCTTCAATCCCTACAGCACAGAACTTTTTACTGGGGTCTTATGCTCCTGGCTCCCCAGAGGCATCCAGCATGAGTGACAGGTGAAGTCCATGGAGGAAGAGCACCATTCTTTAAATAAACTATGGGCAGGACCAACTCACTCTCCCCTGGGTCTGGGGGAACACATCCATCTCCAGGGCATAGTTTACAACTAACTGGCACAGCCTACGCTACAATGGACTTAACTTCCTCAGTACCCTACATTCTCCCCAGGTAAATCCTTCTTGTCCTTGAAAAGGTGACATACACCATAAAGAGGTAGAACAAAATCAAACAGCGCCAAAGACATCATGATCTGGGCAGTCTCTCCAGAGACTTACTTAGGTACTGTAAGATATGTGTGTAAAAAGGACACCATTTTGTATGTATTTCACCATTGTTAGACTGGTGACTAGAAAACTCCAGGGAAAGATGTATAATATTGCAGCAAGAGTGGCGGTATTTGTGTACCGGCTCAGGAAAAGCTGGATAATGAGACTACACTTCAGTGCTTCTCCCTTGAGTGGAGGAGGGTGAGTTGGGAAAGAGAGTGTGATTCCCCACTCTCTGTGTGTTGGAGAGAGCTCCAAAGCACTGGCGAGAGGAAGAGAGAAACCCCTCCCAGGAGACAGAATGTAAAGATGGAGTCCAAGAGAGGATTCTGGGGCTTGTGTATGGTGAAAGCTGTAAGTGCTGCAAAAGTTGAGTCTGTGTGAGCACCAGTGAGGGTGTTAAAGTGGGACTGCTAATGCTTATGTTACTGAATGTCGCAGTGGGACCTGGATTTTACTATTGCGTGCTGTTCTTATATCTACCAGCCAGCTGTTATTTTGTGTTAGCAGGCCTGGATTTGTGGCAAGGTCACAAAGGTCTGGGCCTAGGGCGGCACATTTTTAGGGATGGCATGCCGTCCAGCCGCATCAATCTGCCTCACCGGGAGCAGAAGAGCATCAAAACTGCACGTGAGCGCAGCTGATCTCGGCGCGCATAGAGTATTCCGCATGGTGCGCATGTGGGTGCATGTGTGAGGAGGAGGACGTGCTTGTGGGAGAGGGATCACTCGTTAGATTAAGGGGAAGGGAGCGCTCGCAAGGGGAGGGGTGGGTATTTGACCTTTTGGCCTAGGGGCGGCCCAAAAAGAAATCCGGCCGTGTGTTAGGGAGCTGCTATCTGGTTACCTTCCCATTGTTCAGTTGTTAGGCTCCTGGGGGGGGGGGGGGTTGGGAGTAATATCACTCAAATTTGCAGTACGGCAGTTAAGAGCACAAGTCACATGACTGGAGGTAGCTGGGAAACTGACAATATGTCTAGCCCCATGTCATATTTCAAAATTAAATTTAAAAAAATCTGTTTGCTCTTTTGAGAAACGGATTTCAGTGCAGAATTCTGCTGGGGCAGTACTGTTAACTGATGCGTTTTGAAAAAAAACATGTTTTCCCATGACAGTATCCCTTTAAGGTTTCTAACACTCTGAACTATAAAGCTGATGACTTGGTCTGGAGTGGCCGAGTTGATCAACAAGATCAAGCGGCTTCAGTTAAAGCGTGTCGTGATTATTCAGGGTAAATAGCACATTCTCACGAATCTTCACGGAAATGCCCTAAATTGTTGCATGCGTCTGATCTTTGTGTGATGAATAGATGTGGTTTTACATACTAATCAGCTCAGTCTTGCTCTTTAAAATCAGACTAAACTGTCTGTAAAACACATGCAAAGAACATGGCACAAACATCTCATGCTGCCAGAATATATTTGAAGTTATTCTATGGGAAGTCTGCACTTTAAAGGAAAGAATAAAACAGGTGGGGCATTTAGCAAGAATTATTCGCGAGTGCAGCTGTCTGCAGTTTATTGGCAGTCTGTCTCTCTATTATTCTTCGTATTGTCTGTTAATTTCCTGCCATAATTCAACTGAATTTCTGTAGCATTTCACTGCACACACACACACCCTCTTAGGGCTCTTACTCACTGGCGTTCTGACCTGCGCTCCCCTGCGTTCCGTTTTTTGGCGTTCAGCCGCAGGAATAGACGCATGTCATTATTTCAAATGGGGCTGTACTCACGCAGGAAAAATGCAGCATGTTGCGTCTCAACCTGCGTTCGGCGCCTTCACGCGCCTGAGTGAGTACAGCCCCATTTGAAATAATGACATGCGTCTATTCCAGCGCTCCCCTGCGGCTGAATGCCAAAAAACGGAACGCAGGGGAGCGCAGGTCAGAATGCCAGTGAGTAAGAGCCCTTAAAGTGGTTGATCACCTTTTAGTTAACTAGTATGATATAGAGAGTGATATTCTGAGACAATTTGCAATTGGTTTTCATTTTTTATTATTTGTGGTTTTTGAATTATTTAGCTTTTTATTCAGCAGCTGCAATTTCAGCAATCTGGTTGCTAGGGTCCAAATTACCCTAGCAACCACGCACTGATTTGAATAACAGACCGGAATATGAATGGGAGAGGCCTGAAAAGAATAATCAGTTGTAAAAAGACACAATAACAGTACAGTTTTAGCCTTAAAGCACTTTTTTTTAAAAAAATAATTAATAATTATAAAAATAATTATAAAAATAATTAATAAAAAAAAAACTATAAAAATAAATAATGAAGACCAGCTGAAAAGTTGCTTAGAATTGGCAATTGTATAACATTGAAAATTAACTTAAAGGTGAACCACCCTTTTTCTACTCAACAGCCTGATCTTTATCATATGCTTCAATGGTCATAGGGCCAGTAACCATTAGGGCTCTTACTGATGAGCGGTTGAAGCTGCGCTCCCCTGCGTTCCGTTTTTCATCGTTCAGACGCAGGGGAGCGCAGGAATAGACGCATTTAGCTTTTTTCAATGGGGCTGTACTCACACAGGCGCATGTAGGCGCCCAACGCAGGAAAAATGCAGCATGTTGCGTCTCAACCTGCGTTCGGCGCCTACACGTGCCTGTGTGAGTACAGCCCCATTGAAAAAAGCTAAATGCGTCTATTCCTGCGCTCCCCTGCGGCTGAAGGCTGAAAAAAGGAACGCAGGGGAGCGCAGCTACAACCACTCTTCAGTAAGAGCCCTTAGAGGGGTTATTTATCAAAGGTCGAATTCTGAATTTATGTGAATTTTTTTTTTTACTCTAATAAATTTGAATGTACTCACCACTCGAATGGGAGGTTATTTATGAAAAAAACTCAAAACGTCTAATATGCGATCGAAGAGTTCTGACCCGAAAATTCAAATCGAATTCAAATCGAGTTTTCCTCCGAAAAATAACCGCAAATGTCAAGAAGGCAATTAACATATTCAAATGAATGAACTCGGCAGGTTTTAGGCGGTGAATATTTGAATTATAACTGTTTCCAGGGTCGAGGTGTGATAAATCCCACTTTTGAAATTACATTCCAGTTGGTGCTTTTAAATTCGAATTTGGGAGTTTTGACACACACACACAAAAAAAAAAAAAAATTATAAATTTGAATTCGAATTTACCATTTGAACCTTAATAAATTTGCCCCTCTAAGTGAAAAGTATGTAGTTTTACATTTAATAATGTAAACTATACACAAATATCTTATTTTATATTGGAGGCTTTCACTTTCCTGTTCCACAGGGCGTTATAAATGCTATACTGAATCCTGTTTATCTTCCTGTGTATAAACGAAACTGAAACAGCTGAAACGATTTGCCCTTTGTAATTGGCCGCTTCCAATATGAAATGGAAAATGCTAACTGGTTGGTAAGGATAATGGTCCCAGCAAGCAGTAGAGATGGGCGAATCTGACCCATTTCACTTTGCCAAAAATCCGCAAAACAGCTACAATTCACTATGGGCAACAACTTTTTTGACGTGTGAAAATTTTTTTTTTTTACGTGCAACAATTTTTTCACCCATTGGAGTCTATGGGTGCCATTTTTGTGGCGACAAAATTTCGCTCATCGTTAGTTTGTGCATTTTTTTGCTAGATTTAGCTTAAAGGGGTGGTCACCTTTCAAGGGATACTGTCATGGGAAAACATTTTTTTCAAAATGCATCAGTTAATAGTGCTACTCCAGCAGAATTCTGCACTGAAATCCATTTCTCAAAAGAGCAAACTGATTTTTTTATATTCAATTTTGAAATCTGACATGGGGCTAGACATATTGTCAATTTCCCAGCTGCCCCAAGTCATGTGACTTGTGCTCTGATAAACTTCAATCACTCTTTACTGCTGTACTGCAAGTTAGAGTGATATCACCCCCCTCCCTCCCCCCCCAGCAGCCAAACAAAAGAACAATGGGAAGGTAACCAGATAGCAGCTCCCTAAAGCTGGCCATAGATGCAAAGATCCGATTGCACAAATCATTGTACGATCGGATTTTCCCATCTCCCAACCCGCCACTAACCATTCAGATCAAAGTCTTACCAGTCAGATTAGTTAAAGAACAGATCAGCAATGTTGTGCCCCTGACAGCAATCGTACGATATCTATGTCCAATAACACAAGATAGCTGCCTAGTAGATCTAAGAACAACACTCAATAGTAAAAACCCATGTCCCACTGAGACACTTTCAGTTACATTGAGAAGGAAAAACAGCAGCCTGCCAGAAAGCATTTCTCTCCTAAAGTGCAGGCACAAGTCACATGACTGGGGGAAGCTGGGAAATTGACAAAATGTCTAGCCCCATGTTCAGATTTCAAAATTGAATATAAAAAAATCTGTTTGCTCTTTTGAAAAATGGATTTCAGTGCAGAAGTCTGCTGGAGTAGCATTATTAACTGATGCGTTTTGAAAAAAAACATGTTTTCCGGTGACAGGATCCCTTTAAGTTACCTTTTAGTATGTTATAGAATGGCTACTTCTAAGCAACTTTTCAGTTTTTCCTTTTTATAGGTTTTGAATTATTTCCCTTTTTCTTCTGACTCTTTCCAGTTTTTAAATTGGGGTCACTGACCCCATCTAAAAATAAATGCTCTGTAAGCCTACACATTTATTGTTATTGCCACTTTTTATTACTCATCTTTCTATTCTCTTATTCAAATCAGTGCATGGTTGCTAGGGTAATTTGGACCCTAGCATTGGGGTTAATGCAATGTACTGCTTCTGGGGCACTGGTAGAAGAGCAGAATGTTCTGCTTGGGGGTCAGTTAATGGGCCCCAGAGCAAATTAATTTTAGGATCGAGGTCGACATATTTTTTGAATACAGTACAATATGGGACCTGTTATCCAGAATGCTTGGGATTTGGGAGCTTTCCAGATAATTGATCTTTCCGTTATTTGGATCGTCATACCTTACCTCTACTAGAAACTCATGTAAAACATTAAATAAACCCAATAGGCTGGTTTTGCTTCCAATAAGGATTAATTATATCTTAGTTGGGATCAAGTTCAAGCTACTGTTTTATTATTACAGAGAAAAAGGAATATTTAAAAAATTGGATTGTTTGAATAAAATGGAGTCTAAGGGGCAAATTCACTAAGCGCAGAAGCGCCGAACGCTAGCGTCAATTCGCTAGCGTTGGGCATTTTCGTTACTTCGCAAATTCACTAATGAACGCTGGCGTAGATTCGCTAGTGTTACTTCGCACCCTTACGCCTGGCGAAGTTTCGCTACGGACGTAACTACGCAAATTCACTAACGTGCGTAGTGTACTGAACGCTACCTTT
This sequence comes from Xenopus petersii, assembly GCA_038501925.1. NCBI lineage: Eukaryota > Metazoa > Chordata > Amphibia > Anura > Pipidae > Xenopus > Xenopus petersii. The sequence continues at coordinate 13,469,099 of CM076686.1, forward strand.
TACGCTAGACTTCCTTCACCACCTCAGACCAGGCGAAGTGCAATAGAGTAGATAGGGATTGTTTCCAAAAAAGTTCACATTTTTTTCTAAGTCCCAAAAAACGCTGGCGTGTTTTCTATATTATGGGTGATAGGCTGAAAAAGATAGAGAATTTTTTTGGGGCTCCCCTCCTTCCCCCCTACATTTCCTAACTCATGGCAACTTAACTATACAGTGGGCACATGTGTAGGGCAAAAAAAACATTTTATTTGATGTTTTGAAGGTTTCCCAGGCATTTGTAGTGATTCTACGTATTCCTCCATTGAAATTTGAATTTGGCGCCGTATGCAAATTAACCTTCGTTAGCGTAACTTCGTTTCACTTAGCGAATCAACGCTAGCGCAACTTCGCAACCTTACGCTACCCCTGTGCGCAACTTCGGATTTTAGTGAATTTGCGGAGAGCTGGCGAAACTACGCCTGGCGAAGCGCGGCGAAGTTGCGCCTGGTGCAACTACGAATCTTAGTGAATTTGCCCCTATGGGAGACGGCCTTTCCGTAATTAAAAGCATTCTAGATAACGGGTTTCCGCATAATGGATCCCATAACTGTATATAATGAAATTGTTCATTAAGTAGGGCCTCCTGCAACCATATATAGAGTCTGCTTCATCTGTATTTATGCCCCTTATGTTTTAGGGGTGATGGGGAATGTGTGATGTACTGCTGCTAAATCAGCATAGCGATAAATTCACTGCTGAAAAGTTACATTTGTACAGGGTTGGGCTGAGCAATGAGCAGCACTTGCAGGGACTGTTCTGTTTGTACTGCCAGGAAATTCACAACCTCATGGTAGATGTGTGTCCTATTTACACAAAAGAGCACTAATGGCTTGTGTTGTGTAATATACAAGCATAATACACAAAAGCCACAAATATCTTGTAAATTATATCCTTATAATCTGCAGTCTGGTCATTTCCCTAAACGGTGCGTTCTGATGTCAGAACGGGCCGTTTATAACAAGGGTCCATGGCCACTGAATTTGACGCAGCGGTCCGAATTTGATGCTGACGTGTTCAAATTGAACAGCGACGAGCCCAAATTGGACGCCGGTGCACCCGATTTGGACACCGGCGACCAGAATTGGACGCAGGCCCCTCCCAACATTTCAAACAAAATGTAGATTATAATGCATAATGTACCCCCTACTGAAATTTATAAAGATATTAGAAGTCACCTCGGAGTTATGTGACCTGTATAAATGGTCACATAAATCCTCGGTGGCATAATATCTTTATAAATTACAGTAGGGTGTACATTATATAAACGCTGATGTCATCAGTTATAAACGGTGAGTAGTGATGTCATTTCTGTCACATGACTCACTGAAACTTGTGTATTATAATAAATAAAGTACCCCCTGTTGCAAAATATGAGGATATTAGAAGTTACCTTGGAGTTCCATGACCTGTATAAAAACACTCTGCCTTCGGCCTCGTGTTTTTATATGGTCATGAAACTCCGAGGTAACTTATAATATCCTTATAATTTATTTACTATATCATGTAATGTTTTTACTCTATGATTACTGCATAGGAACTGCACTACAGCAGGAGAATTATTCCTGCTGGACGTTGAGGTATGGCTGTGATAAAAAAAGGAGGAAAATGGGAAGAAGTATTACAGGGGAGTGCAGAAACATTTCTAAATACTCTTTCCCTTCAGTTGCTGCTTTTCCTTCTACAAAGATTCAAAATTTGCATCAAGAGCCCAGTGGCCACTCTCTCTCTACCCTCAATATAACAACTGCATTTGGAGGACACAATGTATAACCTGTACATGTGTATACATACAGGATTTGTACCCCACCCAAGCATATGCTGCCATCATTATGGTCCAACTTGATACCAATATCCCATCTGTTCAACAGTCGTTTGCAATGGAACAAAGGCACATGGGTAACCGGAGAAGCAAAAGAGACTATAGAGTTTTACTCACCAAACGTAAGGGCTGTAAAGAAGCAAAGCAGCTCGACCAGTAGGATCTGCATGTCTGTTATCAGCTGTCAGACACTCATGGGGTTACATCCCATATCCAGCAATGAGTCCATGAATAATACAAATGCTTCAGACTCTGGTTCTTTTCTTCTGCTTCCCTTTGTCCATTGTATGGAACTAATTCACTGGTAACAGAGGACATGCCTCTGCTTTTTGCCCCATTTTCGGAGCGAAAACAGTGGTGCCAATCTGTTTTTGTAGTTCTGATCTGTGTGAAGGAGGGAAAAAAAAAAGAGTGGGTGTATGCCTGCAAGTCAGAACAGATACTACTGCAACCACACTATCTGCAAAACACTTTCACCAAAAAATATTTAAAATCACAAACTCCAGATTTTCCTTTTCTCTAAGCAAATAAACTTTTCCCCTATCAAGCAGTTTGGCAAGGAGGAGTCAGCACACCCACCCCTGGAGTACTATAAATGCTCCTTTGGGGTTTTCAGCAAGCTGTTTACATATAGATAACATGTAACATAAACACAATGATTAAATTGCTGTTGAAAGCCTTATTTGTGTGCTCTTTCTATCCTCTGCACTGTTGGTTCCTGAGCAAGAAACAATGTAGCAGAGGGATGATGATTAACTATGCTGCAAAGACGTATGCAAGACAAAAGTGAGAGCTAGGGGTTTAGCTGGCTTCTGCCACGTTGTTAAAAAATAATTGCAAAACCAATGAAATATAAATGGTGCATATGATAAAGCTGCTTAGAATGAGATTTTTTTCCATATGCAAATAAAATATGTTAAGCCATGGTAAGTTGACCTTTCTTTTGTTTCTTTTATTTGGCAGGCTGCTAGCCTAATACTTGGAACAGCATGAAATAAAAAGAAGCTGCAGAAAAAAAGCAAAAAATATAGGAAGGCTGGTATTTTTTCAAGAAAAGCTGACAGCCCAATCACAAGAAGGCATGCCGTGAGTCAGGAACGCCACCACCGGGAGAGCACAGAAGCGTGTCTTCTCCCGGCGGCGCAGGATGCAAAATGGCGGTGCTCATGCCACCCACTTGGTTTCAGCGCCCAGCGCCAAATTCATATAAAAGGGCGCCTGAAACTCCATATCTTGCCAAAGTATAGGTTTATGTTGCTATATGAACCTGGGTGTTATTTCCTTAGAATATTCCTGCTTTCTGACTCCTGCCTGTTCTGGATTTTTGACCCTTTGCTGCCCGCCTTGTGATCTCTTGCCGGTGACTCATCTACGACTCCTGTTTAACCCTTTGGCTACCACGACTTAGACTTTTTGCTCCTGGGCTTCCTCCTTGGTCCCAACTACTCCTTTTGGGAGCCGCTAGGCCCCCTGACACCTTGCTGGTGGTGGACAGGTTCCCATTGGTGAAGGGATGTTATATGGTTTTCCTTTAGATGTATACAAAGTGGGAGATAAGTAATTTTCAGACTGTTGCCCTCTGCTCATGGAGAAGTGTGGATGATGCCAGGAGATTGATTTGATATAGGCCTCATTGTAGATGGTGGGGTGAAGCCTCTTCAAAAAAAAGATTGTAGTCTTAAGCATCACCAAGAGGAGGTTGTCTCTTAATGTGGCCATAAACAGGGAGATTAAAGCTGCCGATATCGGTCCTTTAGACAGATTCGGCAGCTTATCTGCCCATGTGTGGGGGCTCCCGATGGGTTCTCCCAATCGATATCAGGCCAAAAATAGATTTTTGTACGATCCAGGACATTGGCTAGTTGATGCGGTCCTGCGACCCGTTGGAGCCCATTCGTAGTATTGTAATCCGTTTGGATTAATCTAATATTGCACAGCCATTAGTGAGCATATCTGGTTAAGATCCACTCATTTGGCGACCTTGCCAAACGAGCGGATCTTATAGTGTATGGCCACCTTTAGTATTCACGTGTGATCCTTTTAGGTGTGAAGGCTTATGGCATAATATAACAAAAAGGGCTACATGTGGATTACTGGGCCTATAGCTAATGTACATTTATAATATTACCCCCATATGGTAGAAGAAAATCACTTGAAGGTATATAGACTTAATAATAAATAAAAAACAAACAAATACAAAAGTATTGTAGAAGTGATACCTATATTGGCTATCAATAAAAATACATTCCAAGCTTTTGGAGCACAGAGGCCCTTTCGTCAAGCAAAATACAAATGAAAGCACAACATATATACTGTTAGATCATTGAAAAGCATTCACGGGCAATACATTAGGAAGTTACAGATAGATAGAGATAACTTGTTGAGATAATAAACCAATGCCTTTCACTTTTGGAGGAGCTCTCTGCTATTTTGATGCCGTCAGGTCTTTTAGTTATAGGACCTAGGAGAGAGTTCTCGGCAGACAAGGAAACTTAACTTGAACTAGAGGAACAAGGAGCGTGGTCAAGGGTCAGGCTGAGTCTATACCAATCAGGCAAAGCAGTACAGAATCAGAAGACAAGAATGGAGTCAAGGTCACAGGCTGGGTCAAAACCAACAATATTACAGTACAAAAAACAGGAGAGAGAAAATGATTAGTAAAAGGACAGAGGTCAGGGCAGGCTAGGTCAGAAACAGACAAGATAGATTAGAAATTGCACCAAGAAGCTGTTGAAAATATACCTAAGTTGGGGAATGTGAATAGGGAGATGGTGCCTTTAAATATTTGAATTTTGTGGCAAGCGAGATGACGTCAGATGCGGTGCTTGCATCAGAGCGCGGAAGTGTAGCGATCGCACATTAAAAAAAGATTAATCTCGCGAATGAGTGCAGCGGGCACCACAGGTATTCTCAAAGTTCCCCTTTAGAATTAAGACCTTCATGTCCTGAAAACTGTCATTTTTATTGCAGTGTTGCCCCACTGGTATATCACATGCTTTGGTCTTGATCTTATGTCTGTGATGTCCATCTTTGTGCGCAGTTTTTGTCCTGATTTTCCAATACACTGTATATGCCTCCTGTAGAGCACGTAGTACGTATATTTTAATGTTGGAGGTATATGGCATCCCCTAATGAGAAGTAGTTGTGTGTCAGTATAAATCTGATCAGTTGGCACTGTGGGCATATTAAGTTTTTCAAGGAAGTATTGGCAGGCTGCAATACCATCTTCATGTGTGATGGTGGCATACAGAGACTCCACATCCATGGTAGTTAAGATGTTGCCCTCTGGAAGTGGACTTATTTTGGCCAGTTTGTTTAAAAGTCAGTGGTGTCCTGTATGAAGCTCGTTGCTTTTCTGACAATTGGCTTTGGGATATTTTCTACCCAGCCAGACGTGCACTCAGTTAATGTTCCAATACCAGAGATAATGGGTCGTCCTGTGTTTTATTCATTTTGTATTTTGGGTCATATGTAAAAGGTACCAATTCTGGGGTTCACTGGTCTCAAATCTATTAAGTGTATTTGTGGGAGGGAGAGGCCACTGATGACTGAAATTCCTTAAAGGAAAACTATACCCCCCAAACAATGTAGGTCTCTATAAAGAGATATTGCATAAAACAGCTCTTATGTAAAATCCTGCTTCATGTAAATAAACTATTTTCATAATAATATACTTTTCTAGTAGTATGTGCCATTGGGTAATCATAAATAGAAAATTGCCATTTTAAAAAATAAGGGCCGCCCCCTGGGATCGTAGGATTCACTGTACTCACAAACATACCAACAAACCATACACGTTAGGTCACATGAGCCAATTAACAGACAGAGTTGTGTCTTTTGCCTCCACACTTCTTCCTGTTACAGAGTTGTAGTATTTCTGGTCAGGTGATCTCTGAGACAGCACAGACACCATCACAAAATGGTGGCTCAAGGCAAGAGATGTAAAAGGGCAATATTTACTTAAATATATATTCCAGTTTGGTAAGATTCATTAATATGCCACTTAATATGATATGAACTATCTGTTGCTTAAGTGTTCATTTTGGGTGTATAGTTTTCCTTTAATGGATTCTAAACCAGATTCTAAACCAGATACCCTATTAATCTAGCATTTAACAAATTGAAGGCAATTCATTTGTACCACCAAGTTCCACCAAAATGTTTTTATAGCCTTCCACTCCCCCCCATAAACCCAAATAATCCTAGAATGTGATCATTTCTGGGCTGTACCAATTAGCATCATAGAAGCGGGGTGTCCAAACAGACCATAGCTACCTTTTCTGAACATCTTAGGTCTGATTTAGTAACATAAGTATGAATTGCAGTTACCAGAAGCACCCAATGAGAAGCTAGTCATTCTATTAGAAAATGAAAGCAAATATCTGAGTACAAGTGAGTTCCTTTTCACTCTGATAGTTCCAGAAGTGTGAAGGCATTTCTAGGAAGCTTTACTTGCATCCTGTTAAACCCCTTGCTGCTCCGTGTTGCCTGACTTCAAATAGAAATTGACATCTCACCGGAACACATGTGGCCTACGTGATGGCTTTCATGCGGTTTTGTGTGTTTGAAGGGAATAAGAGAAAACAATGAAGAAAGTTTAGACACCTATTTGCTCTAACCTATTTGATTTTATGATGCAGGTTACATTCTATAGATCTGTTTCTTTGTTTGTTGGGATTATTGAGGCCACCCACCCTGTAAAGTAAAATAGGATACAATAATTATAGTTTTACATTTGATCACAGAAACACTTTCAAGCCACAGGAAAAAACACATTCAATCATTATAGAATAAATATAGCAGACATATCCAAATCATTTTGCACACATAGCCACACCACTCTTACCCTTTCAGATATGTATACAATGTATAATGTCTATACCATATGCACCAATACTGCCTCCTCTATCTGCATATTCACGTCTATAACTATACTTGCAGTCCACTTGTGTAGCAGTACTGTAGAATTGGGGTACCTTGGAGAACCACTGGAGAACCAGACATCTAAGGCGTCAACACTGGCCACCACCCTGCTCCACCACCACCAGACACTTTGGCCAATGTCTTTCTCGAAGGTGCAGGTAGACTAAAGGCATGGATGGACAGGCAGACAGAGAAACAAGCCTTGGGGCAGGGCCATCCAGAATTCCCAGTACCCAGATTGGACAGTCCATTCTGGTAGCTGGGACAGCCATATCTAAGCAATATGTGAGTAGTCAGAAATTTTACATCATCATCATTTATTTATATAGTAAACACAAATTAATAATAATGAAAGGGTTTCTCCACCAAAAACAGTTTCCAGAGGCAGAAGGTGTCTACTTCTTCCTTTTAAAACAATGTAGCAGAAGTCAAGTTCTCCTCCAGGTCTAGTAATCAACATTTTTCTACATTATTTCAGGAGTCAGAGCCAATTGCGCAGTGAATGTCCAAACAGCCATGGATTGTCACCTTTGTGGCCTCAGAGAAGACTGTCAGAGTGGAAGTGATATTGTCACTGTGGAATTAATGGATAGTGATGCTGGGTTGTGACACAATGGGGAGCAGGTCCAGGAAGTGGATATGATGATGGAGCTTTAATAAGAACCTTGGCATAGCTCGCACAATGACGTCTAGATGGGGTCAGAAATAGTACTGAGTAAAATAAAGCAGGTGACCCAGCTACTCACTGAGCTGGATAGCTTGTAAACATAACATGTTCATGCTGCAGCTTGTTGGGCCAGCTTGGATCAGAATCAGGGATCTGGTTAGTGATTGTTTGTATGCTTCCTTGGGTATAAGGTTTTTAATTGCAGGCCTGATAGATTTTCAGTACAAACAGTAATTAACTGTTTGTAACTGTAAGTGCAACTTCTGTACAACCTTATAGTACCTGCCTCTCCACCCTCTGGCCCCCGGTAGCCAAACATTACTAATCCCATAGCTCAATAATGCTACTAATATTTTCCAGCCAAACTTGACACCGCTCCCTTGTTTACCAAAGTGTGGTGCCCTGAAGTTAGCCTGTTGATATGCTGTGTTAAATAATGCAAGTATAACAGCTAGACCTGGGAACCATAGAGCCACCTGACCGAAGAAGAGTATCTGGAATGTAAGCAGCAGGAGAGGCCAAGTAGCTTCGGAATCCTTGTACTGTATTTGACTATTATTGGGAATAATGTGGAACATTGCAGAAGCTGTGCTAGTGACTGGGAATAAAGCTTTTACTCTGCAAGATCATGTAGACCTCCAGTTTATAATTTTCTAAGCATTCAGCTACAGGTCTCTCATTTATGTAATTGAGGTGTGTTCTTTAAAGTTAATTTAGCCCTTTACTACTAAAAGTTATCACCACCTGTAGTACTCCATGTTAGTCCTCTGCTTTCCACTTGCCTGTTAGAGACTTTCTACTTTTATTGCATTGTTTCCGGCCTTCATCAAACCATTCCATGAATTCTCAAGGCTCAGAGCACATAAACTCCTAACAGTCAGTTCTACACCTGAAGTACAAATGGGTTTGTTAAGCCTTCCTGGTGGAGAGAGAACATAATAATGGTTGGCTCAGTCTTACAAGGCTTTCAAGACCCCCAGACACCAGCCTGTTTAGCAAAGGGACCTAGTGGTGCAGCTCAATCTGATCTAATACTAATTTGTCTTAACTAGCAGCAGCAGCTTTCTGGTGCACCATATTTATATATTTTTTCCTTTGCATGTTAGTAGGTTGATAGTTCATATCTCTCAACATATGAGTTTTCAGAACTCACTTTGGTTTATAATTTGACCACATCACATTTTGAACAAAATGTAGAGGGAATTAAAGGAAATAACCACTGTGCTTATTAAACAAAAGCGATATATTTCAAATGTACCCAACTAACTTTCTCAGATTAGAACATTTCCCAGAATCAACTTATGCCCGTCTCATACAATGCAAACTGCAAAGACTAGTCAGAAATATCTGAAACGGTGAAACACAGACCAACATGACTTATGAGGTTCACTTGAAACCCCGGTGCAGACCACAGTAGCTGCTTTTACTTATATAGTTTACAGTCTAAACAGTTCTTTATTTCATAACCACTGCACGACAAGCTTTCATAATGGTAATCTTTCAAAAAACAAATGCAACCTAAACTGCGATTATGCACAGATGTCCCAAAAAGCACAGGCGCAGATGTTGATCTGATAAGTGAGGATTTGATGGGAAAAGGCTGAGAACCACTGGTCTCAATGCATAAAGTGTGACAAATGCAATGCAGGAAAAGCCCAGAGGAGTGGTGATCAGATGCCAAAAAACCAATCCTCAGTATAGCATGAGGGCTTGTTGTATTTCTATTTGTACATACAGTAGGTACAGGACCCTATAGCTCCATCCATCCTCAGAAGAATTTAGAAAGCCTCTGCTGAAGTCAAGCACGTTGTATTAGTTTGTAAGAACACATAACAATGAAAAGAAAAACACAGTTTCAGCCATGAGCTCAAAATTCCACCATTCTCCATTTTGTTGCCTAGGTCTTGACTTGGTTAGGTGCTTTTAGGTACTGCTGACAACAGACATATCTTCCTAGCCTAGCTGATGAGCTCAAATCAGACCAATACAAAAGAATTAAAAAGTAATAACATTTCAGCCATGATCCTGACTTTCCATCATTAACTTTGTTTTGCCTTGGTCAGGAGTCTTTACTTGGACTTGATAACTTTGGATTCTTGGGTAAGAATTTAGCTCCTAAAGATATCCATACATGGGTTGCTAAACACTGCTGACAGACTATGTATGGAGCCCTCCAACTAGCTTCTTTGATCAATATCTGGCTGAAAATCGGCCAGGTTTAAAAATCCCGTCGGATTGAGGACCTCATTGGTTCATTGATGTGGTCCTTAGTCCGACCTCCTGAATTCTCGTCTTTGTTATTTTATTGTTTGGCTCCAGGCCCATGATCATATCATCCTGTTGTTGCCCTCATGGTGGACATATCGAGGAGAGAGATGTTTGTTTGGTGACCTCGCCAACCAAGGACATCTGTGCAAGTATGTTGACCTTAATTGTAAGGTCACACTGGGCGTTTCGGGGAGATTTAGTTACCTGGTGACTGATCGCTTCGTCTTTGCAGCGACCAGTCTCCCCGAACACCTTCCCTCACTCTTATTATTGGACATAATATATATCCGTATTTGGAGAGGCTGCGTGGTCCTCTTCATTGGCTGCACTTCAAAAACAGGCAAAGGCATTAAAGGACAAGGAAAGGCAAAAAAATAATATCCCATTTTTTCTCTCTTTAATGGAAAAGAAACCTATCTCCAATATACTTTAATTAAAAAATGTGTACCGTTTTTATAAGAAACCTGACTGTATGCAGTGAAATTCTTCCTTCATTTACTGCTGTGGATAGGAATTGTCAGATGGTCCCTAACTGCTGAGCAGGGAAACAATCATACTTATGAACAGCAGGGGGAGCCCTGCCTTACTTCCCATCCATGCAGAACTCAAGGAGCTTTGTTTATGACGATCCCTAAGCAGCCCAGACCACACTGAGCATGTGCAGGGTCAGGGTCAGGCAAAGATGTTTAACAAAGTTACAAGATGGTGACCTCCTGTGGCCAACTTTGAAAGCAGAAAGCATTTGTTTGATAAGGCTTGTGGAGCAATAAGTTCATGCTTATGTTTAGTATACAGAAGACAGCATTTCTAGCCTTATTCTATTTTAGACTTTACTTGTCCTTTAAGGACTGATGCATTTGGGCTCTTATTCCTATTATTGCATACGATTCAGGGCAGAAGAGCCCTTAATGCATCAGGCCTTTTGCTTTTGCCTGTTTTTGAATTGGATACAATAAAGACTATTATTTTACTGTAATTGAGGATTACCTTCTTAGACCTTCTGAGAATAAGGGCAAGTAAGGCTACTGTGAAAACCACGTGTTCTACATACAAACCACATGCATCCTGCCAATGCTACTAATAATGAATGTGTCAAAGCAGGTACAGGAACACACAGCCAGTCATTTCCTGGCAACGGAAGGACTTTAGAGATTTAGTGTCTCTTATTTAGATTTAAACCTAAAATAACAGAAATACAGCCAGGCTACCTTAGCAAGTGCAGCACTTGACGAGGAATAGTAGAGTGGAAGTAGCTCTCCCAGGTGATACGTTGTCTATCTGGAAAGGGACTAGTTTTCCTTCCTGAGATGCTCCACTGGAGGAGATCTGGACCATCAGGGGTATGTTTCCACTGGTTTAAGCCTTGGCAATTTCTATCTCTTTATGAGTACTGGTGTATATTTATCTGCTAAATCACTGAATTCTCAAATTACCCCACGTGGATCCATTATACCTAGTAAGTCATTTACGTTAAATAAACATCAAATTCATGGCTAAGAACTACTTGTCTCCCTTTTATAATCACAGCATTTACGCTGTAGTTCTATTACATTATTCCTTTCCTCTAACACCATCGCAAGGGAGAAGGAGGATTGCAAATGGAATAGCATTCCAAGAGCAGCTGGAAAAGGCTTATATACATACGCACAACAGAATGCCAATTTTATGCGTTTTAGGGGACCATGACATTGGGAAAATTAGATAAGGACACTTAAATGTCAAGCACAGGACACATTTTCCTATGAAAGATAGGTTGTTTTCTATGTTAATTCAAAGGTTTCAGAAGTAAAGGACAGAATGGATATTAAGGGGCAGATTTATCAAGGGTCAAAATTAAAATTTTCATTATAAAAATTCGAATTTCAAGCAATTTTTTTGCGTACTTCTACTAGGGAATAGTCCGAAATTCCAAAATGAAAAAAATTAGAATATCGAAATTTATCATGTACTGTCTCTTTTAAAATTAGACTTCGACCATTTGTAGGGATGCACCGAATCCAGGATTCGGTTCGGGATTCAGCCTTTTTCACCAAGATTCGGATTCGGACGAATCCTTCTGCCCCGCCAAACCAAATCCTAATTTGCATATGCAAATTAGGGGCGGGGACGGAAATTGAGCGACTTTTTGTCACAAAACAAGGAAGTAAAAGATGTTTTCCCCTTCCCACCTTTAATTTGCATATGCAAATTAGGATTCGGTTTCGGTATTCGGCCGAATCTTTCACGAAGAATTTGGGGGTTCGAACGAATCCAAAATAGTGGAATTCGTTGCATCCCTAACCATTTGCCATCTAAAATCTGCCAAATTGCTGTTTTAGCCTATGGGGGACCTCTTAGAACCTATTTGGAGTCAATTAGTTGAAAAAATCAAGTTTTTTTTTTGGAAAAAACTTTGAATCTAATTTGATCGAATACGTTCTTTCTTCAAATTGTACTATTCAAAATTAAAACGGCCTATTCACCCGGAAAAAAAACCCGTAGATTTTTTTATAAATTTCGGTTGATCTTTTTTTATTCTAATTTTGACATATTTTTTTATTCGAAATTCGACCCTTAATAAATCTGCCCCTAAGCGTCATGCTTTTACAAGCAATTGTCTTGGCCAAGTGGTTGAATGTACATTACCTTGAGTTTATCTCATGATTCTGCTCCAGTTATCTGGTTCTGACCCAAACTGTCTGACTATGTCCAGATCCTTCCTTATCGGCTCCTTCCCAGAGTATATGTTCTGCGCCCTTGCCACCCCCTACAGGAGCACTGGATTCTTGTGCGGTAAGTCCTGGTGGCACCCAAGTTGGCCCAAAGCCAAAGATGGCTGTTATAGGCAGAGGAGCCCACCTAGACAGGAATCCAGTCACTCTCCTGGGGTTTGGGTTTTCCATATGTGCATTAGTGACAAAATGGAAAAGTGGTTTAGGGTATGGCATTATGCTGTTCAGACAACCCGAGGAACAGAGACACTTCATTATAGTGAAAGGACAAGGAAAGCCCTAGTCTGCATTAGGATCATCTGTCAGGGTGCATGAAAAGAAATTCATACTTCCTTCTTCATCATCTACATTTTAAAGTTGCCCCTCCTAAATTAATCGAATCTGTAGAAGGAGAATATCATTTCCACCTACTGTAATTCAAGCTTTTCTTGTCTTTGACTCACAGGGCTCTTTAAGTAAGGGGTACTAAGGTGCATCCTTGCCACCTACTAGTACAGGGCTCCCTCTTGCCAGTCAATACTGCTATGCATTGTAGCAATATATACAAGCAGGGGTGTATTGGGCTCTATGGGGTACAATATCATGCCCTTTAGTGGTTTACTTGCACACCTGCCCATAGTATATGAGTCCTAAAATCTTTTTCTTTTGTAAGTCAATTATTGCTTTCAAGTAGTTGTTCCTCTAAACTGTGGGGCCCAGGGAGCCTGGAGTAGTGACAGGAGGAGCTCAACCTGAAGGCCAATTAGAATACAATATTTGCTCTCTTGGATTCACGTAAAAGCCCAGCCTGAAAGTCTTCTTAGGCTGAGGTTTGGAATGAAAATGTTTGTGCTGCCCTAGATATTCTTAGAACTATGGCTGAATGACTGATATATTCAGCGGAGTAACTAGAAAAGTACTGGTCCAGGTGAAGGCCCACCCTCGAGACACCCACCCATGTGCGTACTTTATAAGGGTGGTTCCTCTTTAAGTTCACGTTTACAATGTTTTAAAATGGCTAATAGTGATGGGCAAATAAATTCGCCAGACATGGATTTGCGACGAATTTCAGTGTTTCACCGACCACGAAAAAATTCACGAAACTGCTGCAAAAATGTTCAGCAAAAAATCGGGTGCGACATAAACAATTTGTTGTGCGTCAAAGTTATTCGGACGCCGATTGACTTTAAAGGGGACCTGTCACCCAAGAAAATTATTCCAAATCCTATTTTATCACATTAGTCAAGCAAAATAAACTTTAATTACACTATATAAATTATTTGAATCTTGTTTCCTTCAGTCTGGGAATTCATAATTATAACAAGCAGGCAGGAGCCATTTTGTGGACACTGTTATTAAGACAAGTCTTGTATCATCTCAGAATCTTGTTTGTGCACCAGAATGGGGGACCTGATGTCCATCCCCATGTCCTGGCTACACAATTAAATGGTAAAGAGAACGTGGGAATGTGGGGAGAGCAGTGACATGTAGGAAGTGCTGAATGGAAAGTGAAAGTAATTGTCTGCCCGCCTCTATGCCTAAGGAGGGGCAGACAATATTTGATTGACAGCTGAGATACTTAAATGAGCTTACAACAGCTATGAATGCTTTAATAAAAAATATAAATTGGATTTCATGTTTAATTTGAAAAGGGCTTTTATTATACAGCTTTTTGTGTCTGGTTGACAGGTCCACTTTAATGCATTTGGACAAAATAGTCGCTCAGATTTTTCGGCGAAGCAAAATGGGAAAGATTTGCCCGTCACTAATGGCTAATTTCAAGCAACTTTTTATTTGGACTTAATTTTTTCTTCTTTATCATTTTTGAATTATTTGCTTTTTTCCTCTGACTCTTTCCAGCTTTCAAATGGGGGTCACTAACGCCATCTGAAAAAAAACAAATACTCTGTAATGCTACAAATGTTTTAATTGCTTCTTTTTATTATTCATCTTTCTATTCAGGCAGGGTTGCACCGCCAATGAGGCGAGTTGAGAGACTATGCCAGAGAGGTTTCCAGGGGTAGCAAAAAGCCGCTCCTGGTACCTTTAAGAGCCGAAGTTCCTGTTTTTAAACCAGAAGGGGGGGGCATTGTAGGAGCCACCTCAGGCGGTGCTTTCATTAGAATCACTGCTGTATTCAGGCCTCTCCTATTCATATTCCAGTCTCTCATTCAAATCAATGCACAGTTGCTAGGGTAATGTTGACCCTAGCAACCAGATTGCTAAAATTGCAAACTGGAGAGCTGCTGAATAAAAAGCTAAATAACTCAAAAACCACAAATAATAATACATTAAAACCAATTACAGATTGTCTCAGACTATCACTCTCTATAGCTAACACTGCTTTAGATTTACATTCACCTTGCACCACATGTCTCTGATGGGCCCAATAGGAGTGTGAGCCCAGGTGCATCCCATGTAGTTACACCACTGGATGCACCAATGCTTTCCTATATCCAGGCCCGGATTTGCGGTGAGGCCGCAAAGGACTGGGCCTAGGCAGGCCCGCATTTGTGGAAAGGCCACCTAGGCCCAGGCCTAGGGTGGCAGGATTTTAAGGGGGCGGCATGCTGCCCAACCACACCCACATTGGTTCAAAAACACTGGGGATGCACTGGTGATACAATCATTTTTTAAATTTCCCTTGCACCAATACCCATTGCTCCAGTCCAGATGATAAAAATTTGTACGAATAAAGTGGAGGGGACAGGGGCGACGAAAGGCAGTGGGCCTAGGGGTGCCCACTATGTAAATCCGGCCCTGGGCCTAGGACGGCATCAATTAAGGTACGGCATGCTGCCCAGCCGCACGCAAAATTATTATGATTATAATATATTATATTGCTCCAGTGAGAATACAGGATGCACATGCAGACTATTCTATGAGACGGAAGGGCCTCCGGGCGCCCTCGGGGCAAATCCTGCCTATATCTCTAAATTTTGTATGAACTAAGGGGGGTTGTGACCAAAGGTCAGGGCCGCCATCAGGGGGGCACAGGGAGTACTCTTGCACTTTTCAAAATAGCTGGGCCCCCTTTGACAGCGCAGAAGCTGTGCCAACTCTTCCGGAGTCCTGAACCACCAAAGTCCAGAAGCAGGGCCGCCATCAGGGGGGGACAGGGGGGACAAGCGTACCGGGCCCGGGCATGAAGGGGGGCCCGGCAGCGCTGCATTTTTTGAAGATCCGGCCCCCCTTACGAGCGCCCGAGCCGTACGTCTTGCCTCTTGCGTGCCGAATGCGGAAGTGCCGAAAAGCCGAAGCCGATGCGCCGAAAAGACCCGAAGTCACGGAAAAAGCCGAAGTCACGAAGCGCCGAAAAGACCCGAAGTCACGAAAACAGCCGAAATTGAAGTCCTGAAGCGGTGAAAAGACCCGAAGTCACGAAAGGAGGCGAAGTTGAAATACTGAAGCCATGAGTTCAATCCTACTGAACACCAGTTTGTGTTTTTTTTTTTTTTTTTAATCCCCTGGCCACCAATGTATTATTTTAATATTCTATAGGCCCCTGCCACCAATCTTTTTTTTAAAACTTTTTTTTTGGGGCCCCAATTTTTTTTTTAACTCGTAAGGGGCCCCTTGCCACCATTGTATTTTTTTGTTTGTTTTTTTGTAAAAAAAAAATTAATTTTCTTTTTGGTGGCCCCAAATTTTTTTAACTTGTAAGGGGGCCCCTGCCACCAGTTTTTTTTTGTTTTTTTTCAAAAAAAAATTATTTTTTTTTCAAATTTTTTTTGGGGCCCCAATTTGTTTTTAACTTATAAGGGGGCCCCTGCCGCCAATGTTTTTTTTTCAAAAAAAAATTTTTTTTTTCAAATTTTTTTTTGGGGCCCCAATTTGTTTTTAACTTGTAAGGGGGCCCCTGCCACCAATGTTTTTTTTTTTTTCAAAAAAAAATTAATTTTTTTTAAACATTTTTTTTGGGGCCCCAATTTGTTTTAACTTATAAGGGGGCCCCTGCCACCAATGTTTGTTTATTTTTTAGTTTTTTTACATTTTTTTTTGTTGGGGCCCCAAGTTTTTTTTAACTTATAAGGGGGCCCCTGCCACCAATGTTTTTTTTTAAAAAAAAATTTTTAATTTTTTTTTTTTGGGGCCCCAATTTTTTATAAGGGGGCCCTGACCATCAATAGCTTTTTACAACTTGTGTGGGGGGGGGGTTACTTTTCTGTGGTCTTTTAACTGCGATGTGGAGTAGGCGGGATATGGGGTGGAGCTTGGTCGTCAGCGTGGGCGGGGCCCAGGGGGGCCCCAAAAATTTTGTTGTACGGGGCCCCGTGATTTCTAATGGCGGCCCTGTCCAGAAGAGCCGACGTCCCGAAGCTGTGAAAAGACCCAGTCACAAAAGAGCCAAACTTGAAGTCCCAAAGCTGCGAAAAGACCTGAAGTCACAAAAAGACCTGAAACTTGAAATCCCAAAGCCACTAAAAGACCCAAAGTGACGAAAGGAGCCGAACTTGAAGTCCTGAAGCCGTGAAAAGACGTAAAGTCATGAAAGGAGCCGAACTTGAAGTCCTGAAGCCACGAAAAGACGTAAAGTCATGAAAGGAGCCGAACTTGAAGTCCTGAAGCCGCGAAAAGACGTAAAGTCATGAAAGGAGCCGAACTTGAAGTCCTGAAGCCACAAGTTCTGTTCTACTGAACACCAATGTTTTTTTTTATTTTATTAAACAGCTGGCCACCAATGTTTTACAGTAGTACCCCCATTTTAGGTTTTTAGGGGACCAGAAAAAAATGGCGTAAAATCCAGGAAAATGAAAAATCAGGGAAATGTATTATGCATAAAAATCAAAATAAATGAGGGAAAACTTAAAATCAGGGGATTCAAAATTGAGGTTCCATTATATTTTAATACTCTATAGGCCGCTGCCACCAATGTTTTTTTTTTAACAAAAACATTCTTCGGGGCCCCAATGTTTTTTTTAACTTGTAAGAGGGGCCCTGGTGCAATGTTTTTTTAAAAAACTTTTATGGGGAGCCCTGGTGCCACAGTTTTTTTTAACTTAAAGGGGGCCCTGACCATCAATAGCTTTTTATAATTTATGTGTGTGAGGTGGGTGGGATCTGGGGTGGGCTGGCCCTGAAAATGTTGGTGTACAGGGCCCGTGATTTCTAATGGCGGCCCTGCCAGAGGTTGTTTCTTCAAGGGGGACTTGAACAAAATAAGGATAAGGAAACAAACAAAGAAAGCACATGCGTGTGAGGGAAGCTCTCAAGTATGAACTGCTGTTAGATTTTGATTCATTATATTCACTTATCAGCTGCAAGTTATATTATAAATCAGAGTTCACATTATCACCAGTGAGGGGTAAGGATGCACAGTGATTATTCATCTGCCGGATACAGCGCTGATGTTTTACTGGAAATGCTCTAACGGGAATTTCTAGAAGTGATAGTGATTCATACTAAGTTGTCTGATACCGAAAAGTCCAAAAAAAATGGAAAAGCTGAACACATTTAGAAAGACTGTAAACGAATAACACAAGTATTTGGTAGATTACTGCATTACGATTCTCAGCAAGAATGTCTGACATGCTCAGGAAGGCTTAGGGGTCAGACAGAGCTAGTGAAATAATGTTGATTCAGGCCTTTACTGCTTGTACTTGTAAACACTTGTACGGTCATGAACCAAAGCTGAATTTAATCTCAGTACTTAGAACAGACTTCCCAACACTGACACTACTTGCTAATATTACCCTTCAATCCTTTTCTTTCTGTTTCAATACACATCATCATTGACAAACAGTGCATTCAACTTGCAATGGGGACCAATAGGGTTCCTTCTAGCAATGTTTAGTGAGCCCTCTTAACCTAAAAACAATAAAGGAAGTAAAATACAGTAAATAAATATATTTTATAAATAAATATATTTTAGAAAGTGTCTATTTATTCTGCCATTAATGAATACAATGTTACAGAATGCAGCAGGGTTGGACTGGGCTGGCGGGACACCGGGAAAAAACCCGGTGGGCCCCAGCCTTTATGGGGTCCCAGAACCACAAAAGAAAAAGAAGAGGTGCAGAAAGGCCCGCCGGTGCATGCAGGGGCCCCCCGACGTTTGGAACCCAATGGGCCCCCAATGCTCCACTCCTACCCTACAGCCTGGCAGTGCTGTATTTATTGGTCACACACAGGTAAGTACAGATATGGGACCTGTTATCCAGAATGCGCAGGACCTGGTGTTTTCCAGGTAACGGATCTTTCTGTAATTTGGATCTTCGTATTTTAAGTCTACTAGAAAATCATGTAAACATTAAAGGGGACCCGTCACCAAAAAAAAAATATTCATAATCCTATGTCATCACATCAATCAAGCAAAATGAACTTTAATTCCACTATATAAATTATTTGAATCTTGTTTCCTTCAGTCTGGGAACTCATAATTATAGAAAGCAGGCAGGAGCCATTTTGAGGACACTGTTATTAAGGCAAGTCTTGTTATTATCTCAGAATCTTGTTTGTGCACCAGAATGGGGGACCTGATGTCCATCTGGCTACACAATTAAACGGTGAAGAGAACGGGGGAATGTGGGGAGAGCAGCAATTTCTAGGAAGTGCTGAATGGAAAGTGAAAGTAATTGCCTAAGGCATAGAGGAGGGGCAGACAATATTTGATTGACAGCTGAGATGTTTAAATGAGCTTACAACAGCTATGAATGCTTTAATAAAAAATAGAAATTGGATTTCATGTTTAATTTGAAAGTGACTTTTAATATACAGATTTTTGTGTCTGGGTGACAGGTCCACTTTAAATAAACCCAATGGGCTGGTTTTGCTTCCAATAAGAATGAATTATATCTTAGTTGGGATCAAGTACAAGGTACTGTTTTATTATTACACAGAAAAATAATTATTTGGTTAAAACAGCATCTACGGGAGATGCACTTTTTGTAATTCGGAGCTTTCTGAATAATGGATTTCAGCGGGGATGCCCACAAGAGCATAAATAAAGGCTTTTTAAACTACTTCAAAGTTGATGGTGCTGTTCAATCTCTACACTAATGGATTTCTGTATAACAGATCTCATACCTGTACAGAAAACAGGAGCAAATCCCCATTTTGGGGATCTAGTTTATTTGTTCAGATTATTCATCCCACATAAAGCATAGTTTGCACCTATTGTGGTTAGAAGGCGCTCTGTGTATAAAATCCCCATTACACTATCAAGGGAATAAACAAATCCCTGCAATCTTAGCAGAAATGAAAGTGCAAATCAGCATTAAAGAGCTGGGCCCAATCAGAACACCTTGCATTTATAGGAAATTATTTATAATCAGGGATGCATGCCAACAACATCTGTTCCACATTTCCAAGAAATTGGACGTCTACAAAACTTAATAGCTTCCAAGCTCAGATAAGAGACAGGATGTACAGTAACTGATATCTTCTCTGATATTCATAGTTAACTGAACTGTTTTATCTCTTTCAGGCTCTCAGTCTTAAGCCATAATTTAAAGCAAGGATGGTAACATACAAGAAAAAGTCTACCAAATGCATTTAAACCAGCCTTTGACTATTGGAGGGTGAGAGAACCCATCTTTGCCATAGAAAAAATGTGAACTTCTATATGAAGTTGTGAGACTGAAGACCCCCACACACAAATAAATGTGGCGTAAAGAGAAGAAGAGTGGATTTTGTTTCATGTGTTTGTGAGCAAAGTAGTTATAATTTTATTTTACAACTGTCTTGCTACAAAGTGCTAAGTTTATGAAGCAGTGGCCTATTGCTGTGATGTAAATATGTGGCACTAGATGGCATCACAAGATAGCACTGTCAGGGTGTAAGGCTTCTATATTGCAATGTACTGAATTTAATAGAATTGATCATGAATAAAAACAGTGACCAGGCATGATGTTGGCATCCGATATACAAAACCGAAGTGGTATCAAGCAATAATGTGACAGGAACATTAGCAGGGATGTGATATAAAAGACTTCCCTGCAATATGAGAGTTCCCAGTAGTAAGTGCCCTTGTTGAGTGGTGGAGGACTAGAAACCTATCAGTATGGCTCATGGGTAATAGGTAGGGTCTACTGGTGGAAGCAGGATCAGATTGGAACTGTGGGTCTGCCGACCCAGACCATCTCCCCACTGAGACCCTGGGTGCTGCTCCCTGACGCCTCCACTGAAGCCCGATCGCGTCGTCAAAAAGAAAAGGCAGGTTTGGGAGGTGGGATGGTGGTGGACCCCTGAGGCTATAAACCCGGTGGGCTCAGGAACCCCAGTCCAGCACGAAGTGGATGCCTTTGTGGTAGCTCTACCAAGAGTAATTCCAGGTGGATTAGAGTCTTACCTTAGTTAAATAAGCAACTCTTCTGGAGAAGTAAAAGGCCACTATGGAGCTATAGTTAGTCTCTCAGATTCCAGAATTACAGAAAGGTCTTCTCCCATAGACTCCATTTTATCCAAACAATCCAAATGTTTAAAAGTGATTTCCTTTTTCTCTTTAAAAATAAAATAGAGCATTGTATTTGATCCATAATAAGATAGAATGAATCTTTATTAGAAGCAAAACCAGTGTATTGGCTTTATGTAACTTTTTATATCATTTTGTAGTAGACTTAGGGCATGTAGATTCAAATTATGGAAAGATCCGTTATCTGAAAAAACTCCAGGTCCCAAGCATATCCTGATGTGTTTTTTCTGGGGTATTATACATGGAATTGGCACTGTATTTATCCTGCAGTGTGTTCTGGGGTATTATACATGTATTTGACACTGCATTTATCCCACCATGTGTTCTGGGGTATTATACATGGAATTGGCACTGTATTTATCCTGCTGTGTGTTCTGGGGTATTATACATGGAATTTACACTATCTATCCTTACATGTGTTCTGGGGTATTATACATGTATTTGACACTGTATTTATCCCACCATGTGTTCTGGGGTATTATACATGGAATTAGAACTGTTTTTATCCTGCCATATGTAAAGGGGTATTGTACATGGAACTGGCCCTGTATTTTTTCTGCCATGTATTTTGGGAGTAAAGTATTGCAGCACCATGCTGCTGTTGGAGAAATTGTACAAGAAATTGCCTTCATAACCTTTATCAATAATGGTGGTAGTTTAAAAATAAAATACAATATTATTGGATGTTAGCAATATTATCAATTGCAATTTATTGTGTATTTGGTTGCTTAGCCTTTCATATAAAAATGTAAAGTTATAGGGCTTTCTCATATTAAACAGCAAATTATGTGATATATATGATACTAATCATGTACAGTAAGCCATTCATAATCTGGAGGAATACTGAGAAATAAGCCTGTTTCTGTTCTGCAAACCCAGACAGAAACTATTGGTATCTGGCGCTCACAAGCAACAGACAGAGGCCACAACTTGTAATGTCACAAGAGGAACATTTCATCACTCTCTATTCACTTCTATAGAAATAGATAAAGGATGCCTTTGTCAAAGGGAGAAAATTGATCTTTTGTTACATACCCCATACAAGCAAACTGAAAGTGGTGAAAATTCCCACTGGCGAACTGTGGTTACCCTTTGATAATGTGCCCCTGGTTATGTAATGTGAAAGTGGTTAGCTACAAAGCATTTTTTTAATGAAAAACACAGTGCAGCGAGTTTACCCTGGATGGCCTTACAACATGAAATGCCAAGTAGAGAGGGAGATAGAAAAACTGCGCTTCTAAGACATGAGGCAAGATGGATCGTAACACTGAATACTATTCAACCGAAAGGCTTTTTGTAACTGAATTGTGAACTGATTGTAAAACAAAGCATATACTAACCAAAAAACTATTTCCCAAATTTTCATCCATCTGGGTTATCCTATGAATTAATATGGACAATATACTATGGACTGAATATTACCAGATGGTAGGATTTATTATACTTTATTACTAATGAAGATTGCTAAATACTACAATGTTACCAATGTGTCAGTTATATAATAGACCTATGGTAGTATCTGAAAAGCATGTTATTACACCTGGCCACAAGATGGAGTTGGTGTATACTGGGAATTTTGATTTATGTCACATGATGCGGTGTGGGGGTAGGTGGCCTAAAATAGGCTGACTCTAAATTATTGTTTTTCAACTCCACCAGAGGAAGGACCCAAGAGGTCTGAAACATGTAGTGCTATGCATCTTTAAATAAAACACTACACAGAGTTTGACTTGATCTTCAGTGGATTTATTTGCTACATTATGAATGTCCTCCCAATCTGCCTGATGAATTGCATATAACTATAAGTGTGCTTATTGACACAGGGGAACCCTGGGGCTAGGTGTAACAACCACGTTATCAAGAACCTTGTTCAGTGACTGTACCTTGCGGACTCACCGCCTTTTTGGGGCCCGGGCTTTCTGCTATGGAAACCAACAAGGAAGTGCGTTGCAAAACCATAGACGAGGTACCGGGTTGAAGAGAAGGCGTAGTCGTAATAAGGCCAAAAGGTTCAAGGCAGGCGGCAGAAATCGTAGTCAAAACCAGGAATCCAATATCACAAACAAAGCTTCGGCAGAAGCAATAAAACTGGAACCAGCTTGGGCAAAGGGGGAAGCATCTATTTAAAGGCAGAAGGACCAATGGGAACAAGGAAGCAAAACAGGCAGCAGTTGGAACCAATGGTGAGGGGGATCAAACAATCATCATCCAATTTGGACGCAGGAGTCCTTTTACTGATGCGCATGCATCAACTGTGGAGAAGATTCACCTGGCATGCATGCGCAGAAGACAGATGCGCTGGGCGCATAATCACAGGTCGCCTCTGCGCCGGGAGAGCCCGAACCCGCCTGTCCGCACGTCTAGAGGTAAGCAAGGAGGGGCGACTGGCGGGGCGGGTTACACTAGGGACTCCACTGCAGGCTGCATAAATAATCACTTGTAAATGTCATTTTGACACAGAGAAATGAAAATTATGCAATTTTGACTGAAAATATTGACCACAACTTGGTACAGATCCATCAGAAAGCACGAGTATTGCACATGTTTGAAGAAGAAGGAAAGCTACCAAGGCAGTTTATTGCCAATAGATTAACCACAATGGTGCAAGCTAGAACCAGGGGCGCTCGGCCAATGAGGCAGCCTGAGGCGCTCGCCTCAGGTGGCAGAACCAGAAACATTTAAAAAAAAACAAAACGCTCCTGTACTTTTAAGAGCCGAATTTCCGGTTTTGAAACCGGAAATTCGGCTTTACTAGTGCGGGAGAGTGCAGTTGCGCTCTCCGCACTAGTGTTCCTGCCTCGGATGCCTCCCCTGCAGATGGGTAAGCCGGCGAGGGGGGCGGTATTTTGAGGAGCTGCCTCAGGCGCCTTCTTCACTGGAATCGCCGCTGGCACAGCACAGAGGAGGAAGGGAGGATAGAGAAGAGAGGGAGAGAGAAGGGAGGGGGAGACAGGAGCAAACTGAGCATGCCCAAGCCCTGGAGGTTTAAGCTGAAAACAGGAAGTCTAATACAGAAGCCCATGAGTACACAATAGAAGAAAAGAAATGCTGTGTTACTTTTGACAGATGACTCATTTATTGGTGTAATTATATAGACCTTTCTGATAAAGCTTAATTTGTTTTAACATTTCCTTCTCCTTTACTGTATTGTGCATGTGGCTACAATTACACTGGAATTAAGGGAGAAAAATGTTGCATATGGGTTTAAAAAAACATTGCGAGTGATGTCTGAAATGGTACATTGCACAGTGAATGTAAGAACACACGCATGCGTTCCGTTCGGCGCAGGCGCGGGCGCGGTAATGCGCGCCGGCGCGTGACGCGGACGCCGGCGACGGTCGCGGACGCGGTGGCGACGGCGACGGTCGCGGGCGCAGGAACGTAGGCGGAAACGCCTGTGACGGACGTGCTGGCGTCAGTTCCGCGACGTCAGCGTGAGGACGCTAGTTTGGCGCCAAAAGATATGCATTTAAACCAGATCCAGACTGACATACATTGCCTGGTTATTAGGTTTATTACTGAAACCCTAGCATCTATTACTTCTTGAATTGCCTGTTGTGACCCTGCCTGAACCTGGACTACGATTTCTGCTGCCTGCCTCGACTCTTCTGCCTGTCTTATCGTTACGAACCTTTCTGCCTGCCCTGACCTCGGACTTCTTGACTACGGCCTTGTCTCATCCTCTGTACCGCGTTTTGATAGTCTCATTGGCTACTCTCCACAACCCTGCTCCCTGTTCCACTCCAGGTGGGTAGTGGTTGTGTGAGGCGCTTGTGAGTTCAAGATCTTCAGCTCCAGCTCCTTCTCCGCCTGGATCACACCGGTAAGCTTGACAGTATAACCAGGCCAAAGAATGGATCCAGCTGAAGGGGCCTCTCCGTTTGCTGTCCTAACCCAGCAGCTGTCCTCCCTGACGCAAGCGGTCCGGGAGCTGCAAAGCGGATATGCTCAGCTACAGGAGCATATCAGATCTCATCCGCCAGCGGCTCTCCCTTCCACTTCTGCTGCCACTCCTCCTGCGCCAGCAGAGGTTCAAGTTATCACGTCGGAGATCTCTGAACCCAAGGTGGCTTTTCCAGAGAAGTTTGCCGGAGACCGGAAGCTCTTTCGGAATTTCAGGAGTAACTGCAAACTGCTGTTCTCCCTAAAGCCCCACACTTATCCTACGGAGCAAACCCGGGTCGGGGTTATTATCTCTTTTCTCACGGGAGAACCACAGACCTGGGCCTTTCGTCTCATGGACCGCCACAGTCCAGTCTTGGCTTCGGTGGATTCCTTTTTTGACGCGATGGCGGTCATTTTCGATGATCCACACAGAATCGCTACTGCTGAGGCTGCCTTACGTGCCCTGAAGCAAGGGGTCCGTCCTGCTGAGGATTATACGTTGGAGTTCCGGCAGTGGGCAGATGACACAGAATGGAACCCTGCCGCACTAAAAAACCAATACCGCTTCGGACTTTCTTCTGAGTTGAAGAATGAATTGGCCCGTACTGGCATTCCGGACAGTTTGGAAGATCTCATCCTCCTCGCTATCCAACTCGATCAGAGACTCCGAGAGCGTAGAGAGGAAGAAAAGGCAGAAAAAGCGGGGCTTTCATCTCAGACCTGGATGTTACCATCTGCTCCTCCTCCAGTTCGGATGCCGTCCACCTTTTCTCCAGCCATGCCTCCGCCTGTCTTCAGTACAGCCCCAGAGCCTATGCAGATCGGTGCTATTAAGTCTGCTTTATCTCCGGAGGAACGCATCAGACGCCGCAGACTGAATCTCTGTCTTTACTGTGGTCAAGCGGGCCATTTGCTTCGGGGTTGCCCGGTCCGCCCAGCGGGTAAGAAGTTGCTTAAAAAAGACTTTACCCCCTGCTATGTTCCTGTGCCGCTCCTGACAGTCTCTTTGTCTTTACAGTGGGGAGACCAACGGGTAGAACTCCAAGCAATCCTTGACTCTGGGGCCAGCGGATGCTTTCTGGACAATAGAGTAGCACTACGGTTCCAGATTCCGCTCCAAGCCAAGAAGAATCCTGTAGCTCTCCGGGTGGCTGACGGGTCTCTGATTACCTCAGGCCCTGTGGTGCAAGAGACCGTCTCTCTTTTTGTGTTGTTGAATAAAGGGCACGCTGAAATGATGAACTTTGATGTGGTGTCTTCTCCTTTGTTCCCCGTTATTCTGGGATTACCGTGGTTACAGAAGCACAACCCATCCATCAATTGGGCGACCGGTGAAGTAAAATTTCTTTCAAATTTCTGCTCTTCTCGTTGTATTTCTTCTGCAAAAGAGGTCTGTTTTTTATCCCCTACTTCGGAAATTCATGAACTTCTTCCTCAAGCTTATTGGGAGTTTCTGGACGTTTTCAATAAGAAAGGGGCTGACAAGTTACCCCCTCATCGCATTTATGATTGTCCTATTAATCTTCTTCCTGGGGCCCAGATTCCGTTTGGTCGAGTCTACCCTTTATCCGAGTCAGAACTTGTGGAACTTCGTTCTTATCTAGATGAAAATTTGGCTAAAGGGTTTATTCGACAGTCTTCTTCTCCAGCAGGAGCTGGAATTTTCTTTGTCGAGAAGAAGGACCATTCATTAAGGCCGTGTATAGACTATCGGGATTTGAACAAAATCACAGTTAAGAATCGTTACCCACTTCCTCTCATTCCTGAGTTATTTCAACGATTGGCGGAGGCTAAGATCTTTTCTAAATTGGATCTTCGGGGCGCTTACAATTTGGTCCGAATAAGAGAAGGCGATGAGTGGAAGACAGCCTTTCGTACTCGTTACGGGCATTTTGAATACCTGGTCATGCCCTTTGGTCTCTGCAACGCTCCTGCAACTTTTCAACATTTTGTTAACGACGTCTTCAGGGACTTCCTCGATATATTTGTCATCATTTATTTAGATGATATTCTTGTTTTTTCTAATTCTTTGGAAGAACACAGAGTTCACGTGAAGAAGGTTTTGGCCCGTCTACGCACGCATCAGTTATATGCTAAAGTTGAGAAATGTGTGTTCGAACAATCATCTGTAGATTTTTTGGGGTTCTGTATTTCTCCGCAGGGTATTCAGATGGATTCGAGGAAGATTTCTGCAATTCTTAACTGGCCAATTCCATCCTCTAAGAAGGCCGTTCAACGTTTTATCGGCTTTGCAAATTTCTATAGAAAATTTATAAAAAATTTTTCTCAAGTCATTCTTCCAATCACTGAACTGACGCGCAATAATCAAAAGTTTGTTTGGTCTACTTATGCTCAGGAGGCTTTTGAGAAATTGAAAACACTCTTCACTTCAGGTCCAATTCTTCATCATCCTGACGTTTCCCTTCCCTTCATTTTGGAGGTAGATGCTTCGGAACTTGCGGTAGGTGCTGTGTTGTCTCAGAGAACTGGGGTTCAAGAGGACCTTCATCCTGTTGCCTTCTTTTCTCGTAAACTGGCCAAGAGTGAGTGTAATTACGATGTGGCTGACCGTGAATTACTTGCTATCAAGCTGGCACTTGAAGAATGGAGGTACCTCCTCGAAGGGTCTAAACATCCGATTCTTATTTTTACTGATCACAGGAATCTGGAATATTTACGTTCAGCTAAACGACTTAGACCCAGACAAGCAAGATGGGCGTTATTTTTTATGAGATTCAATTTTCATCTTACTTACCGACCTGGATCAAAAAACGTTAAAGCAGATGCCTTATCTCGAATGTTTTCTTCGGAAAACGAAGTTTCCTTGGCCCCTGAGACAATTCTAAATTCTAATAACTTTCTTCTGCTCCAAACAACCCTGGTGGATAGAATTAAGGACGCTTCTTTAAACATCTCTGAACCATCGTTACTGCCTAAGGAAGGTCTTCTTTTCCATCAAGGCAAAATTTTTGTCCCAGAATCAATGCGTCTGGAGGTTCTTAAAAATAGTCATGATTCTAAATTGGCAGGTCATCCAGGTATAAAGAAAACTATTGTCTTGGCTAAGAGAGTATTCTGGTGGCCTGGGATGGCTAAGGACTGTTTTAAATTTGTTACTTCATGTGAAATATGTTCCAGATCTAAAGACTCTCACTCTAGACCTATTGGTCTTCTCCAACCTCTGCCAGTGCCTTCCCGTCCTTGGGGATCAGTTTCTATGGACTTCATTTCCGATTTACCATTTTCCTGTGATTGTTCCACCATTGTTGTGTTTGTTGATCGGTTAACCAAGATGGCACATTTTAAATCTCTACCAAAACTTCCCTCCGCCTCCGAGACTGCCGATACCTTCATTAAAGAAGTGGTAAGACTCCATGGCCTTCCAGATGAAGTAGTGTCGGATCGGGGACCACAATTTACATCACAGTTCTGGAAATCATTATGCAAAGCACTCAAGATTTCGGTGTCTCTTTCTTCTGCGTTTCATCCTCAGTCCAATGGCCAGACCGAGCGAACTAATCAAACTCTCGAGCAATACCTGAGATGTTATTCTTCTTACCTCCAAGATGATTGGGTCAATCTTCTTCCTTTGGCGGAGTTTGCTTATAATAATTCCCATCACTCATCAATTAATCAGTCCCCTTTTTTCGCAAATTATGGTCTTCATCCAGTAACCTTTCCCTCTGCCATTGTTTCAGATATTTTAGTTCCTGCTGTCAAGGACAGATTAACTTTTCTATCGAATAATTTCCAAAGGCTCCAAGAAAACATGAGGAAGGCGCAACAAAATTTCAAAACTTACGCTGATCGGAGGCGGAGAGGCGACCCAGAGTTCAAGGTGGGTGACCGTGTGTGGTTATCGACTGTTAACCTTAAGCTGTCTTGTCCCAGTAGGAAGTTGGGTCAACGTTTCCTGGGTCCTTTTTCTATCATCCGCCAAGTCAATCCTGTGGCTTTCCAGCTTAAGCTTCCAGCATCCTGGAAAATACATCCTGTATTTCATGCTGCTCTTTTAAAACCGGTCTCGATGTTCCGATTTCCTGGGCGTTCGGCTCCCCCACCGCTTCCTGTGGTGGTTGACGGTCAAGAGGAGTTTGAGGTGGAAGAGATTCTGGATTCAAGATTAAGAGGCAAACGGCTCCAGTACCTGGTGAGCTGGAAGGGTTATGGTCCGGAAGAAAATTCTTGGGAACCGGCATCCAACATCCACGCTCCTGAGTTGTTGGACAGATTTCATGGAACCTATCCTGGTAAGCCTGCTGGTTGTCGCGTCCTGAGGCCGCTCCTTGATGGGGGGCAATGTAAGAACACACGCATGCGTTCCGTTCGGCGCAGGCGCGGGCGCGGTAATGCGCGCCGGCGCGTGACGCGGACGCCGGCGACGGTCGCGGACGCGGTGGCGACGGCGACGGTCGCGGGCGCAGGAACGTAGGCGGAAACGCCTGTGACGGACGTGCTGGCGTCAGTTCCGCGACGTCAGCGTGAGGACGCTAGTTTGGCGCCAAAAGATATGCATTTAAACCAGATCCAGACTGACATACATTGCCTGGTTATTAGGTTTATTACTGAAACCCTAGCATCTATTACTTCTTGAATTGCCTGTTGTGACCCTGCCTGAACCTGGACTACGATTTCTGCTGCCTGCCTCGACTCTTCTGCCTGTCTTATCGTTACGAACCTTTCTGCCTGCCCTGACCTCGGACTTCTTGACTACGGCCTTGTCTCATCCTCTGTACCGCGTTTTGATAGTCTCATTGGCTACTCTCCACAACCCTGCTCCCTGTTCCACTCCAGGTGGGTAGTGGTTGTGTGAGGCGCTTGTGAGTTCAAGATCTTCAGCTCCAGCTCCTTCTCCGCCTGGATCACACCGGTAAGCTTGACAGTGAAACTGCATGGACTGTATAAATTACCCCTTTTACATCTTTTCCCTTGAAGCACCATTTTGTGATGGGGTGTATGTGTCTCATACTGATCATGTGACTGGAAATAGTGCAGCTCTAACTGTAACAGGAAGAAGTGTGGGAGAAAAATACAGAGCTCTGTCCATTCATTGGCCAATGTAACCTAGCAGTTTGTGTGCTCTTGGTTTGTGCGAGAGCACAGTTTCTTGTACCAGCCTTAGGGCAGACTTTAAAGGAAATAAATAGAAATGTTTCAATGTATTAAACACATACGATTACAAAAGTATTTCTACACATAGGCTGTTGTATGTGATAGTGACATTGGTCAGTTTTATGAAAACCAAAGCCATTAAAGGAACTAAAATTACATCAGAAAATCCTGCTTCTGCTTCTTTCTGCTTTTTTTTTGTCCATAGCACATACATATTCCAAACTAGTGTCTGCACGCTAGCTACCAAAATAGAGAAGTCTGCATGTTAAAAAAGGAAGTCATTAACCCTGTACTGAAAGGTTTGTCGTCTGATCCTTCCTTTTTGATAACTGAAAAACCTCGTGAGAGAGTCAAGAGAAAAACATGACAGAATTTTTGCATTTGAAAAGTTATGGTAATAAAATAGACATAAGGATAAACTGAATTTTACTGTACTAAATGTAGCTTTGTATACTGAAGCTGTATGGTTCGCTGGTGGTAGCTACAGGGCATCCCTGTGTCAAAAAGAATTCTGGGTCAGGGCTGGGCCTCATACTACTTAGTCTCCACACCCTTATCCACCAAAGCAAAATATGGCAACACATTTTCATGCTTTGGCATAATATTTACTATTACAGAGCACTGGGAGTGACCAGGATGAAATATATTTATAGTAAACTGGTATAGTAAAATGGTAAATTGTAATTAGCAATTACATTCGACGTGTGTTTATAGTATGCATCCAATGTAGAACCCCAAGTCTATAAACAGTCAAGCTCACCAATATAAGCTATGGGTTTAAGTGCAAAGCCCCAAACCTTCAGCTGAGAGGAGCTGAACAACATAGAAACAAATCAGGACTTGCAGTCTCAAAAAATCCAGTGTAAGAGCCAAGTATAAAATAATAAAAAAAGACTTGGATTAAATAACATTTCCACGCGTTTCGCGTCTACGTGGCACTTAATCATAGGGAGCACGAGGCCTTTCTGTGGAAGTTATTTTTATTTATACTTGGCCTGTCCATTGTATTTATTAATATGTGTTTCTATAGCAAATAAAGTGTTATCAGAGGCAGGAACAGGAGGGGTGATCCCCCAGAGCATACATTTTATGCTGGAACAGGCATGATATTCGTCAGGTGGGTTGGGTGTGTTGATGAGGTTAGGTTATGTAGGGCCCTATAGGGATACAGGCCCTATAGAGTTAATCTTTTCACCATTTCCTTGGGTTATTGGGTAGAATCCCTGTTACAAAATAACCTTTACAGTGATAGGCTGAGAGATTTGATGACACTGCTCTGACTCACTCCTATATAGTGTGTGCAGGGAGTGGCCTCTTCCTCTTTTGCCTCTGGATGTGATTCCAGCTGGATGTGCTCAGGGGGACTGAGTGCAATAGGCCCAGAAGAAGTCATGTGTCCAAGTAGGGGACCAGGAAACCCCGTGAATGAGGAACAGATATACTAGGGCAGACTTGTCATAGTCTCTCTAGGAGAGAAAGGCAGAGAGGATAGAGAGAAAGAGCAGCTGAAGCTCCAACAAGGATTTGCAGTAAGGGAGTAGCTTCCCAGAGGCTCTGTGTGTTGCCTCCAGTCAGGGGCCTCAGTGAAGAGGGACTGTAGGGTAGAAGCTGCTTCCTGACAACTTCCAGGAGGGAAAGGTAGTACTATATTTGCCTGTGTTCTCTCTGTGTGAGCCTGCCTGTGATCTGTGTGAACTCTCAATATGCTGTTTTCCTCAACTCCTGCTTGAGTATTAAACCTGTGGTCACTTGCCTTGTGCATAGTAAATAAACCGTTCCTGATTGTTAAGAACCTCCTGGCGCTCAAGTTGTTTTTGTGTGCACAGTAGCCTGGGGGGGATGTAGTTGCACTACACCATAGAGAGAACACTTCCACTTAGCGAAGGCCCTGCCCTGGGTGTAAGTCGCGTGTAACCCATGCTCTAGTGTTCTAGCTGGTGAATTAAACCTGTATGGCCCAAATAGATGTTACAGTTACATGGGGTTATACAACCCCATTTTGAAACAAGTTTGGGTACTGTGTAAAATGCAAATAAAAGAGGATGGGATGATTTGCATACCGTTTAAACCATGTATTTCATTGTAAATAGTTCAAATTTTTGGTTTTTCAGGAAAGCTAGCTCTCAATACAAGTTAGATAAGGTAACATTGAGAACACAGTCCCAGAAGCCCTGGGCTCCTGAAATTAGAAAAATGATAAGATAGTTTACATGGGACTTCTCCACTTTCTTAATTTTCCTGGTCTGGCACAAGAGGTAACTTCAGTAAAATCTGCATCGTAGTGAATTTGCGTAGTTATGTCCATTAGCCAAAGTGCAAATTCGCCAGGTGTTAGGGAATTAAGTACCGCTAGAGTCTATCTCCTTCGTTAGCGAAGTTACACCAGCGACTGTTAGTAAATCTGCAAATGTTTGCCATCGTTTGTCACTTCGCCCTTTAGTAAATTTGCCCCTAAGCCTCAATGAGAGGAAGTTAATGAACTGAAATACCTGAATGCACTGGCACTTTTTTAGACTAGATTTTTTGGTTATCGAAGGAGATAACCTTTTAAAGCAGGGGTGTCCAAACTGCGGCCCGAGGGCCAAATGCGGCCCAGGATGCATATGAATGCGGCCCAACTTGGTTCCCGAGGAAACGTCATGTCGCAAAGGATATATGAGGAGGGGGGACTCTGCCCATTGCCCAGTTAGCAATAATAATATAATAATAAGTCTATTTAATATCCAAGTGTCCCATATTCCAGTGTATAGCTCCATCTGGTTATCCAACTGGCATTGTAGTTCTTTTCTGTGTTTTTCCTTTACTTTTACAAATCAAACATTTTTGTGTATTTCATATGTGGCCCCAGACAATTTTTCTTTTTCCAATGTGGCCCTGCGAGCCAAAAGTTTGGACACCCCTGTTTTAAAGTGTTGTTATATATGAGTTGTTATTAACAAGGGGTATATATCATCCTTTTTCGTCTCAAGAAGTCGCTCTACTAAAGTTTATAGGTAACTTAAAACACATTTTATTTTTTGATAAAGAAGGGATACCTTTCTCTCCAATCAACAACTTACCATTTACTCTGCCCACAAGGTAGACTATGACGCAAATATAGCCTTTCAGAGGCAATTTGATTCCATCCTGGATACCAAACGTACCCTTCTTTTAATGACAGTGGAGTGTAAGTCAGCCTGCCCATCTGCTCTGGGGGCCCTCAGATGCCCCTGCCCAGCTCCGAGGGTAAGGTCAACTAACCACTTACCATGCTTCTTCTGTAGCAGCCCATCCTCTCTGTAGAGACTCCCCTCCAGCAGTACATGCCTTGTTCAGAGGTAAGGTCAACCAACTACTTTGACATGCTGCTGTGTAGCCATGGGGGCAGCCATTCAAGCACAGGATACACAGTAGATTACAGATAAGCTCTGTAGAATCCCACTGTTTATTATAAAGATTATCTGTTATCTGATATGTAACCCATGCCTTTTCTTCTTTTTCAGCTTTGAATGGCTGCCCCCAAGTCTACACAGCAGCTTGTTTATATAAACTATAGTACAGTTTCTGAAGCAAACACACCAGTTTTACCAGTGCAGGGCAACCGTATATTATATTTTCATTACTTTTTTATGTTTTGGTGTTAATGTTCCTTTAACTGCTGTAAAAACAACAGCTTGTGGGTGCCATCTTCCGGATCTTCAGATTTTTTTCGGGTCCTCTCTGAATTTCTTAGGGTCTCTTCGGCAATATAGGGTCATCTTCTGCAATTTTCGGCACTTTTGGCGCATGCACAGTCGGTACCCTCCGGAAGACTGCTCCAACTGCGCCAATACGGCGCTCTATTACAGATGAAGACTGGCACCAGCAGACTTCACTGCATTTACTCTGCACCGTTAGGTGAGAAATATTTAAGGAACTTTTTCAGGACTATTGAAGTATGTGGGAGGGGGAAGCAGGGAGGGCACTATCTAGCTTAGTAGGTAGGGGCTTTTCTTAATTGGGGGGTTGAGTTCTCCTAAGCATGAACTGCTGTTTTGTTTTCCATTCATTAAATTCACTTATTAGCCACCAGTTACATTAAACAGAATTCAAATTATCAAAAGAGAACAAAAATGATCCCAACATTGTTATATGTCCTGCATACTATCCCCATTACAAACCCATCCTCTCTTTTTGTTAAAGTTCCTAATATGTTCAACCAATTTATATGGAACAATAAGGTTCCTATGTTTGTGAAGATTCTCATTCATCCAGGTCATGGTATGTCTGTAGAAATAACTCAAATCAACTGGACTTGCTGTGTTTTTTCCTTGAAGACGTTTTACCAGTCATCCAACTGGCTTTCTCAATTCAGAATAAATTGTAAATAGGATCTTTCTTCAGGAACATTACTATCAAGCTTGAAAGTTACTTCTAAGATGGTTCATGAAAAAAGGAATGGCAAAGATTCATGGCCTAATAGGAGAACCAAAGGAAGTACAGAAAATACCACACATGATCAAGTGGGAACAAAGACAAGAAAAACTATACAATGAAGGAATGGCAACACAATGTGTGTTATTTCTTTTGATTATGAATTGTAACTACCCTGGGAGACATACAGATGTAATATAGGTTACTACCTATTTTTGTTTGTTTGTTTGTTCTTGTTTAATTAAATGTATATTTTTTTGGTTAGCTCAAATGAGTATACCTGCAATGATCTAGAGCATTATATACCAATATAATGATTGTATTGTTGGAAACTAATAGAATGAATGTAAACAAATATAGCACATACAGTATTTGGTGGATTACTGAGTCACAAGAAGGTCTGACATGTGCTTGGGAAAATAATGTTGATTTATGCATTTACTGGTCGTAAACACTTTTGCTGTGGTGATCCAAGAAGCTGAATTTAATTGCGGCAGCTTATGAAGATGAATCCTGCTTAAAAAGCCTTCCCAGTACTGGAAGTCCTTGTTAATATTACCCCTGAATCTTCTCTCTCTCTCTCTCTGCCTGGTTTGATGTTGTCATAGACATACAGTACATGGAACATATCCCAATTGCATTCCGGTTGCAACGGGAACCACCTTCTAAATTTTCCTTCTAGCCCTATACATCCCTATAGTGTCTGTCCTTCACAAACTGGCAATATTCTATATTTATATATGCTGTCCTATAAGAATATAAAATCAAGCATCTACAATTGAGCTGATGTCACAGAAATAATATGAGTATTAAACACAGTGACAGGATGGAGGAAAGTGGAGCTTACTCTAGGAGCAAGACTTGAGCTGGTCATATACACACACAGATATTATCTCTTGCATCTATGTATGCTGACCTGCTGATCTGATCATCTGCACAATAATGGGAACATTAGGAAGGTGATCATACTGTTTGCAGATCAGTCATAGAGTGTAGTGTTCTGTGTCATGTGTTTAGGGCAGCAGCTTTAATGGGGTGGCCCTCGGATGCCTATATCACATGCTTATATTCCTGCACATGCTTCTATGGGAGCAAAGAGGTAAAGTGCCTAGGTCAGCATTGGACCAAAACACAGCCCTGGTTGCAGTGAAGACCTGTAACAGAACACAAGAGCACCCACTTTGATGCTACAAGCTTCTCTGCCCATGAGGTTGTTTTCATACTATCTTAGCCAGGCTGGATCTGGAGAAACACTGTTGGTGAACTTAGAGAGAGTTGCTGGTTGCACTCTGCACCTTGTGGTTTGATGGAGTTAGGGGGCAGGAGAGTTGATGCCTACATACATTCTGCCCTCTGTGAATACAGTGCTACAGATTGCAGGCAATTCTATATTTATGGGATCTAGTATGTTTGCACAGTTCTTGCTTCAGATGTTTTATTTCACACAAGGCATAGTTTGCACCCACCATGGTTACAGGTGCAAGCACTCTCTGTATATGTCCTAATGAGTGCAATTATATCACCCTTAGTAATTGGCCCTTAGTCCTGAAGGCACAGAAAGACAAGGAAATTATAACTATAGTCTCGTTAAGTAACAGTTTCACAGGAAAATATACATGCCTTTCATAAAATTACCATGACACTATAAAGGGAACAAATGTAATTATAAGGGTCCTCTCAGCCACAGTGTCAGGTGATCCCTTAGCAGAAATAAAAGTGCACAGCAGCATTAAAGGAGAAGGAAAGGCTAAAACTAAGTAAGCTTTATCAGAAAGGTCTATATAAATACACCAGTAAACCCTCAAAGTAATGCTGCTCTGAGTCCTCTGTCAAAAGAAACACCACATTTCTTTGCTTTTATTGTGTACTTCTGTATCAGACTTCCTGTTTTCAGCTTAAACCTCCAGGGCACGGCCTTGAGCATGCTCAGTTTGCTCCTCTCCCCCTCCCCCCTCCCATCCCTACTGTAATCTGAGCTTAGAGCTGTTAGTAAGCAGGGAGAGACTCAGGCAGGAAGTGATGTCACACTAAGCATATATGGCAGCTTCTATCCTAAACAAACAGAGACAGTGTCTAGAGCTGTTTACTCAGGTATGGTAAAGCATTCTGCAGAATAAATATAGCGTTCTAGCTTGTACTATTGTGGCTATTCTATTGGCAATAAACTGTCTTGGAGCTTTCCTTCTCCTTTAAAGAAGAACAAAAGTGTTGCAAACAAGTATGTAATGGAGGAAAGGCATGTTAATTTGATGTCGGTTTAGTGCTTGTTTTAGCCACTAGATTGAGTAAAATGAATAGGTGTAATTACAGTACAGTAAAAAGTAATAGGCATAATTACAATACAGTAAAAATGTACAGGTGTAATTAAAATACAGGGGCTGATGAGTGGAAATGGTGTCAGAAAGTTTGAGGTAAGTCTCAGAGGTTGCAGACTCGAAAAGTTATAAAAGGGGAGGTTCCGGTGGAAATGGAGATTGTGTCATTGGAAGCAGTGAGTCATCTGATCAATGGAGGGAGCCCAACAGGTAGAGGCAGGGCCAGGCCAAGCTTTCTGAGCTTTCTAGATAATGGATTTCTGGACACTCTACATCAAACTAAAAGTTAACTCAAAGGCGAACAACCTCTTTAATGATCAGCCCTGCAGTATCAGCTTCTATGATAGACAACCCTCATTTTCTGCTTAATGATTTGCAACAACCACTATGCTTAGCTTCTCAACAGAAGCACATTGAGCGCAGAGCACATTGAGCATGTGCAGTGCCACTGACACACCTATCAAAATTCAAAATGGTGACACCCTGGGTGCTTTAAATCCAGCATAATAATTGTTATAGAGATTCTTAAGCGTTAATCCGGTGCAGTAAGTTCTGTAAACAAAGTACACAGAGTCCCCTGGTTACATACATCCGACTTACATACAACCCACACTTACAAACAGAGAGGCTATTACAGTAATGTACTGTGGTTTGCTTAGTCTTTATTAGCATTTAGCTTTAGTAAACCACCTGTCTGGCGTGTTTTGTCTATTTCAGAGCACAGAAAGGTAAAAATACATTCTATGTTAAAACAAGCATCTGTCTAAATTGCATTTAATAAGTAAATTTATATGTTTCAACTTACGTTACAATTCAACTCAAGAACAAACCTACAGACCCTATTTTGTACGTTACCCAGGGACTGCCAGTACAGTATTTGATTTTAGGGTTTAGCTCTCCTTTAAATTGCTGGGCCTAATAAGAAAAACTTGTATTTATATTAACTTAGTCAATTATTAATAACCAGTGAGCCTTCTCATATATCAGCAACATCTGCTCAATATTTTCCAGAAATTGTCTACCACAAAACCTAATAGCTTTCAAGCATGCGATAAGAGACAGGATGTACTTGTTATGTTCTGGGATATGCACAGCTGATCTGCTTCATATCATCAAGATGCTCAGGACTCCTTTAACCCTTAAGCGGTAAATTACAGCAAGGATAGCATTTTGCAAAGTGGGCTGCAATTGGGGTTTTTTATTTAGAGAAAAGTCTACCAGCAACATTTAAACTGGCGTGTAACGGTTGGAAGGTGAGGGAACCCATCTCTTCCATAAAGAAAAGGTGAAATGGTTCCATGAAGTTGTGACACTAAAGGTCCCTACACCCTAAAAAAGAACCCATTCTGCCATTGTCGAGGTGGATTTTGGTTTATTTTAGACTGCTTTTTAGGTATTTTAGGGATTTGGAATTTTTCACATCTTTACCTAGATGTTATGGGGTAGAGATAAGAAGAGAAGTTGGGGACATTTTATTTTATTTGTTTATGATTGTTCATAATTTTGTTTTACAACAGTCCTATTCCTGTGATGTAAATATGTGGCACTAGATCGCATCATATGATAGCACTGTCGCACTGCAATGTTCTACATAAAATTTGCCTTACACAGGTTAGGGTTCAAGGAATATGAGCAGCGACATGGTATAAAAGACATTCATACCAAAAAAGAGTCCCCAGTAGTAAGTGACCCTGTTAAGAAGAAGACTAAAAACCTACCAGTATGGCTAATGTTTAATAGGTAGGGTTTACTGGTGGAAGAATTTCTGGTAGCCCTACTTGCATTAGAGTCTAACCTGATATATGTACAGTAGAATTAACCAGCTCATCCAGAGAAATAAAAAGCTACTATGGAGCTATAGTTAGTCTCTTAGATCCTATCAATCAGGAGAGTTCAGAGCCTGGATCCAGCACAGTACACTATAAAAAAGGTACTAGCCACTCTAATGGATTCAATAAGGGATAATGTCCTGTTGTGTAACATACATAGTAACATAGTAATTTGGTTGCAAAACGAGATGTCTATAACGTTAATGGTTTTGATCTACTGTATATGAAATCTGCCTTACTGCTAGTTGTTCTATAGACCTGTAGTAGATCAAAATAGCCTGAGCACTAGAGAGGTCACTACCCTGATGGTTATAACTGGTGTATGTTCCCAAAGTGTAGGGGCAGTGAGTAATCTCTGTGAATAGTTCCAGGGGAACCTACAGAGAAGGCATTTCCACTGTTTGTGAGTATACAGAGAATATTGTTTTTTGTGCTTGGGTGTATGTCTAGCTGTGACCACACTGTTTCTGACACTCATAAGCAATAAATTAAATTCTCTGTGACAACATAAAATGTGAGCAATGAGTGTTTTAGCACAAACTAAAGCCCAGGCTCAACTTTTGCTTTATTTTAAAAGACCAGAACAGTTACTGTATTAATAGTGTTAATATTCTGACATCTATCTATTAGGAGATTAATCTGGGCAATACAGGGAGCAAAAGTGGACTCCTGGGGAGCCTAGATTCAGAACTGAAAGATAGGGAGGTGCAACGAGAGACTACAGGGGTAATTTACTAGTACCCCCGACACAAGTACTAGAGCAAAAGTGCTAATTCAAAAAGCACTTATATCTGTGGTTTGGTTTTGCACTGAATTTACTCTGGATACTGGTGAAGGCTGCTGTCGCTACCTAACTTTTGTGTTTAGGTATCATACAAGTTAGGGGACGGGCAGGGGGGGGGATTTTTATTTGCCTCTCCTTGCCTGCCCCTCATAAATACAGGACTGACAACTGCAGACACTTTGTAAATTATCCCTTAAAACAGTGATCCCCAACCAGTAGCTCGTGAGCAACATGTTGCTCACCAACCCCTTAGATGTTGCTCTCAGGGTCCTCCAAAGCAGGTGCTTATTTTTGAATTCCAGGCTTGGAGGCAAGTTTTGGTTGTATAAAAACCATGTGTACTGCCAAACAGAGTCTCCTGTAGGCTGCCAGTCCATATAAAGGCTACCAAACAGCCAATCACAGCCCTTTTTTGGCACCCCATGAACTTTTTCATGCTTGTGTTGCTCTCCAAGTCTTTTTACATTTACATGTGGCTCACGAGTAGAAAAGGTTGGGGACCCCTGCCTTAAAAGGTCCTCCACGCTCTAAAAGGCCTGGAATTTTTAAAGCTTACACCAAACATTAAATGGTATTAAAGGGGAACTCCATCCAAACTTTTTTTTACTCCATTGAATTCCCCAGGAAAAATGAAACCTATTTCTATTTGCTTTCAGTTATCTTTTTACTATCATTCAGATAAAAGGCTTAAACTTGAACTAAACCCCCAATAAGAAAAGCCCCTACTACCCTAAATAGTCCTCCTCCCTGCTTCCCCCCCCCCGCATAGTTCATTACCCCTGAAAGTGTCCGAATACATTGCTTACGTATCGGTGCAGAGTACTAAAAGTGGCATGTGCCAAAAGTGCTGTGAATTGCTGAAGGGAAGGAAAAGGACCCGAAGAATACAGAAGATCCGGAACTTGCCGTCCATCTTAAATAACTCAATTAAAATCACCTTTTCTCTTCCTTTATTTTGCTCGTCTTTTGGTATCTTCCCCCCTCCCTTCTACCCTTTCTCTGTTGTCCTCTTCTCTCCACTCTCCTCAATACTCTTTCCATTCCATAGGCAGCAGAACCAGGGGGGCCACAGGGGCCACGGCCTCCCCAAAAAAAATTCTCCTGGATTTTTTTTTTTTTAAGAATTCTGCTTATAAAAGCTTGAGCAGCCTTTTTCAAAATACTTGCGCCAAAACCTGACGCCATTATCATTTATTTTGGGGCTGAAGAAGCCGTAAGCTCTCACGACTAAAACTGGCCAATCGCGTTCAGCCTATTTGCATAATGTCGCCAAAACGTTTAGGCGCAAATAGGCTGATCCTGCGCTTACACGCTGATTGCTGAGAGAGAGGATCTGGTGTGCGGCTCTGCGTGGATGAAGACGTTCTGCCTGCTGCTCCGTCTCCAATAAACTCCGTACAGACAGACACGTGATGTATTGCTAAAGATTTAATTATATGCTGCAGAGGTTTCCCGTGTGTGTGTGTTTAGCCGGAAGATGGGAGGGGGCGTGTGTTAGGGGAGGGAGAGATCACAGACAGCTGGACTTGCTGCACCTTCTTTCTGCCTAGTGCCGGTCTTAGGCTAATGAGACCTATTGGGCCCAATCTGTCCCCGTGCCCATGGGGCCCCCACCATAGCAAAATCTTGCAATTGACTTCCTCCTGCATCAAACATCAAATTCATGGAATTCATCCTTTAAGTTCTGGGGTATTATACATGGAATTGCAAATGTGTCTTTTGGCTTTTATAAAATAAATTGCATTATTAAAAAGAAACTTTAGCTATCTATATATTCAATATTTTTCCTATAGTGGACATGGTCAAAGGCACAATTCAGCAGGAACAGCCCCTAAGTTTGCTCATAGTCTGTACAGAGAGATCCCATAAAACTGTGGCAGCATAGGTATTCCTCTGTACTAAGCACAATTCAGCAGGAACAGCCCCTAAGTTTGCTCATAGTCTGTACAGAGAGATACCATAAAACTATGGCAGCATAGGTATTCCTCTGTACTAAGCACAATTCAGCAGGAACAGCCCCTAAGTTTGCTCATAGTCTGTACAGAGAGATCCCATAAAACTATGGCAGCATAGGTATTCCCTGTACTAAGCACAATTCAGCAGGAACAGCCCCTTAAGTTTGCTCATAGTCTGTACAGAGAGATCCCATAAAAATATAGCAGCATAGGTATTCCTCTGTACTAAGCACAATTCAGTAGGAACAGTCCCTAAGTTTGCTCATAGTCTGTACAGAGAGATCCCATAAAACTATGGCAGCATAGGTATTCCCTGTACTAAGCATAATTCAGCAGGAACAGTCCCTAAGTTTGTTCATAGTCTGTACAGAGAGATCCCATAAAACTATGGCAGCATAGGTATTCCTCTGTACTAAGCACAATTCAGCAGGAACAGTCCCTAAGTTTGCTCATAGTCTGTACAGAGAGATCCCATAAAAATATGGTAGCATAGGTATTCCCTGTACTAAGCACAATTCAGCAGGAACAGCCCCCTAAGTTTGCTCATAGTCTGTACAGAGAGATAACAGAAAACCATGCCAGCATAGGTATTCTCCTGTACTATTTACCATACAACAGGAAGGTTTGAGGATAAATCTTTAAAAATGCACATATACTGTGAAAATAAATTCCTGCGTTTTGTATGCAGTTGAACTCTAGAAATAAATTTGTGAAATGTAGTGAGTAATTATCATGGGACAAAAACCCTGTGCCAGATGGCAAAACTCCATTTAGGGGGCCCCACCAAAATGGTTCCAATTGGGCCCCGCAGTTGTTAAGACTGACCCTGCCTTCACCTCTTCCATGTGCCTCATCGATGGAGCGGCCGCAGTGAGCTGGCTCTGGCTGCGGCTGCACATTTGCAGAAGATGATGCCATGGTGACACAGGTGCAAGCTGCGACACCTGTCAGCATGAGTGAGCCCCCCACCGCTCGGTGCCCAGCTGCTTCATGAGTGCATTCAATAGTGGGCTTAGAACAATCAAAGGGCGGGGGAGGGTACCATTGCCACTGGTACTCGGTCATTTTGTCCTCAGCTCTTGGAGGACTACAAGTCCCTACTTCCATCACCATTAATTACAGGCTGCCTGATGTTGGGAGTTGTTGTGCAAATAGAGCTGCTAGGCTAGCCTTTAGCCAAGCAATCCAATAAGCACAATGGGGAAGCCGCAACTTCCCAGAAGTTACATTCATTGCACATCATTCGGTGGGAGCTGTGAATGATGTGCAATGAATGTAACTGCTGGGAAGTTGCTGCTTCCTCATTGCTGCTCATAGGATTGCTAGGCATGCATTTTGATGTTTTGCTGCCCTACTGCTGTTTACTCTTTCAGTGCCACAGTGATGGGCACACATGCTGTTAGTCCTTAAAGGCCTATGTGTGTCATTTGTGAGGGGTAGGGTCTATGCCACAGGTCACATTCAATTTCCACTGTGCCATTCAGTCTGGGGGTATTTATACATGAAATTTCCTGAAATGTGAAATTAAAATTGAAATTCCCTGAAAATTCAGTGAAAACACACGGGAAAGTGCGTGAAGTCAAAGGGGAGTTGCTAAAAGGGGACGCGCGCCTCCATTGCTCCTCGTCCTGGCCCCCCCAGCTGAAACCATCTTCTGCTGCCTATGTTCCATTCCTTATTTTGCCACTTAGATGTCTGTTTCTGAGGATCTCCCAAGGGGGGCTGCTCTAAAGAGCAATCCACAGGATTTTCTTATTTCCACCATAAGTCTATATGGCACTTATTACATATAGCACTGATATGTCTATATCTGATATGACAGATATGTCTATATCCAACTGTAGTGAGAGTGGGACCTTGATGTTAAATTCACTGGTGGACTCTAGGAGGCCTGGGTTGTTCTAAAGAGAATCCTAGATCATAACTGACCTGCTGATGCAATCTAACACTATCTCTTGATCTATGCTACTCTGTTTAAAGACACAAGCCCTTCTTTGTCAAAGTATTTCTGTGATACTGTGAATACTCTTACTATGCAACCGTACAAAAGTATCGGAACTAATGTTTACTAGCAAATTAAATAAAAGGATATTTATTGGATACCACATGGTCCACCAGAAAGAAGTTGGGAAAGATGAGCATTGTATCAGGTAGCTGACCAAAGTAATTGCACCAATTAATCTAGCCTGTTTCTTTAATTTTTACCCTGGGGCCTAATTATTCTTTTTTTCATTGGATTCTAATCAGCCCAATGGTTAGCATTGTTGCCTTGCAATCCTGTGTCCTAGTTTTAAGTCAGGGTACTGTCTATAACAAGCTTGTATATTGTCCCTGTGCTTGAGTGTGTTTCTTCAAAAACGTATATTCAATTTAACTGGCACATGATAAAACTGACCATATTGTGTATGTGTGAGACCTGACATTGTAAGTTCCACTATGGCAGGGACTGATGTGAATGAAGTACAATTCTTTAATGCATTGTGGGATATGTAAGCACTATATAATATATATGTAAGCCTTGTCCAGCTTCTTCAAAGATCTTGCTTTTGAAAGAA
Organism: Xenopus petersii; assembly: GCA_038501925.1. NCBI lineage: Eukaryota > Metazoa > Chordata > Amphibia > Anura > Pipidae > Xenopus > Xenopus petersii. The sequence goes on from CM076686.1 coordinate 13,512,745, forward strand.
GCCTTTGTACTTTTATTTCAAAGAGAATAACTCAAATGTCAAGAGATTTTGTAAGTTATGAGAAAAGACCCTAGAGCTTACAGTGGATAAACAATAGATCATTGAGTTCCCATGCATTCGCCGTTTATAACTGGACAGCAAGAAGACTAGCAAAAAGATGAATAGATTCAATCACAACAGAAAACTGAAGAACCAGACAGAAAACAAGACATTCTAGATGAACACTGTCCATATGGTCGCCATGAGTTGAAACTGGCATGATGACAATTCATAATAATAATTAGATATAGAAATGTCATTGTATTAAAGGATATTATTGAGACTTACATTCAAGGGGACCCAATTCATGGTCTTGACCCACATAATCCCAGTGTTGCATGTTACGTGTCTGTTTTTTGAGCCCAGGCAACCACTGTAAATAAAACAATGCAACTGTTCAATAGATTCTTATTGTCAAAATGCCATGCTATTCCCAAATTCTTAAATTTTTTTTGTCTGTTATTGCTTTTATAAGTATATCAATGGACTGTATTTTAAAGGTGATTTATAAAATATAATATAATGGAAGTAGTAAAACAAAACAGAGGCGCCAAAAGGATAAAATTAGCTAAAAACACTTAAAAACCCAATGGGTAATTCAGAGGAGGTAGTAGTGGACTTACCTCCTCCAAGCAGACACCAACGAAAGTGGTAATTTTCAGTAATAGTTTATTCACAAAACAGTATTGCAGTATTGCAATATAATGGAAAGCTCTGTATGATTCTGCTGTGGAATATATCATTAATGATTATCTTTTTTCGGTGAGCAGTTTATAGCACAGGTTATTTTGTTGTATTGCGTTGCATCTGGAACTTACATATTCTGTATTTTTTGTCACCCTTTCTATTAGATATTTAGAGCTAGTTATTTGGATCAAGCTACACATTCCAAACAGACTGAAAGTAAAATAGAGAAGTTATTGTAGTTTTGTGAGGATGGCTGGCATCATTATTTCGCCCTATTTTTATTGCTTCCTCAATTCTTAGAACACATAGCCCTCTTTATAGTTCAGTTGAAATAACGTTGACACGTCATGTGCAACTGGAACTGCCATGTGATACAAGTGCAGTATTTGCATGTGGCCTCTGGTTATTTGAAATGCAAGATAAGCAAGCAGAATTTAAATCACTATGTAGAAAGACCACAACATGGACTGCATGCTAAAACAAAGTAAAAAGCCGTATAAGTGTAAGGTTTTACCTTACTAAAACTGTTTACTTTTTGTAGCAAATATCAGGGTCCTGATGTTTAGTTTGGGAGTTTGGTGTGGGCACATTTACAGAGTTTGCTAAAGTTTGCTAGGCATTGAAAAAGGCAAACCTCCCAACTGTCCCTTTTTCGGAGGGACAGTCCCTCTTTTGACAGCTCAACCTGCTGTCCCTCATTTGTACTGGAAAGTCCCTATTTTCTCTGCACTGAACAGCCAGAAAAAGTTTCTAACTTAATTGGCTTTTAGCAGAGAGCACAGAACAGCAAATAATATACTTTGTAACAATTTTGAGACACAAAAAACAGTTCAGATAAGGAGAAATATTTTCAAACTTTCACAACCTGCTAAATTTTGTAAAATGAACATGGTAATTAGGGGGTGTGGATACAGAACGGGGCGTGGTCAAATGTCGCTGTTGTACGGGCGGAAAATTTTTTTGTCCTTTTTACTTCCAAAATGTTGGGAGGTATGAAAGGGTAGCTTTATTTCTTTAAAGCAGAAGGTAAAAATGTTACACTGCTCAGAGCAGCTGGTCTTTCCTTGCAGAGTGTCAAAACCAAACTGACGCTTGCTGGCTTTTATACCCAAGGCTCCCAGCATGCTTTGCTGTTCAGTGACATCATACATTTTTAAATAAACAAAATTATTGTAAACAATAATTACAATTTTTACAAGTTCATGTACATAACAGTCTGCAAAGATTACAACACAAAAGGTAAAAAAGAAAACTCAAATTTTGTTCACAGCTGCCAATCATTAGGACACACCTTTGTGTTTCACAAAACCCAGAGCAAACTGAACAATTTGCAAAACTCATATGGCTCAGTGGCAAGTTAAAGGTTTTATGCCTAATGGAACAACTAATGTTTAAATGCTTTAGCATTTCAGATCTGCAAACAACAGGTTTCCACATGGCTTTTAAACCTATTGTTGCCATGTTGGACACAGTAAAAACAAATGTGTTTCATTGCTGAGAATGGTGTAGGACAGACACGAGAAGCGATGAAGTAATGAGATTATGAACGAGTTTGTTTTTATATGTGCTGACCAGCAGAGGTAGAAAAGACAAAGAATATCTCCTCTGTCCTCTACAGATATCTCAAAAAATATTAAATGAACAGTAATATCATATGAAAATGTTTTATATTAAAGAGAATATAATGTAGTGTTGCCCTGCACTGGTAAAACTGATGTGTTTGCTTCAGAAACACTACTATAGTTCATTTAAACAAGCTGCTGTGTAGCAATGGTGGAAATTGAAAAAAGGCTACATAGCAAGGTTAAATAGTGGATAACAGATAACACCACTGTGTTATACAGAGCTTATCTGCTATCTGTTGTGTAACCTGAGCTTTTTCTCATTTGAATGGCTGCCCCCACTGCTACACAGCAGCTTGTTTGTATAAACTATAGTAGTACTTATCTGTTATCTACTGGGTATCCTGTGCTTGAATGACTGCCCCCATGGCTACACAGCAGCTTGTTTATATAAACTATAGTAGTACTTATCTGTTATCTACTGTGTGTCCTGTGCTTGAATGGCTGCCCCCATGGCTACGCAGCAACTTGTTTATATAAACTATAGTAGTACTTATCTGTTATCTACTGTGTATCCTGTGTTTGAATGGCTGCCCCCATGGCTACACAGCAGCTTGTTTATATAAACTATAGTAGTACTTATCTGTTAGCTACTGTGTATCCTGTGCTTGAATGGCTGCCCCCATGGCTACACAGCAGCTTGTTTATATAAACTATAGTAGTACTTATCTGTTATCTACTGTGTATCCTGTGCTTGAATGGCTGCCCCCATGGCTACACAGCAGCTTGTTTATATAAACTATAGTAGTACTTATCTGTTATCTACTGTGTATCCTGTGCTTGAATGACTGCCCCCATGGCTACACAGCAGCTTGTTTATATAAACTATGATAGTACTTATCTGTTATCTACTGTGTATCCTGTGCTTGAATGGCTGCCCCCACAGCTACACAGCAGCTTGTTTATATAAACTATAGTAGTACTTATCTGTTATCTACTGTGTATCCTGTGCTTGAATGACTGCCCCCATGGCAACACAGCAGCTTGTTTATGTAAACTATAGTAGTACTTATCTGTTATCTACTGTGTATCCTGTGCTTGAATGACTGCCCCCATGGCTACACAGCAGCTTGTTTATATAAACTATAGTAGTGTTTCTGAAGCAAACACACCAGTTTTACCAGTGCAGAACAGCACTGCATTATATTTGTATTACTTTAAAACACTTTAATCTTCTGATGTTACTGTTCCATAAGCTACATGAGGTAAAATGCAGTCCAAGCTAATGATTCTATTGTTCAAATTTTGGTTGATAGCATGACAATTTAGGCCAAATATGTAAGCAGATTCCTCTACTGTCACAAGGTGAGGGAGAAACAGCCCAGTGGCAGAGCAGTGTGTGTGAAGCAATATCATCAGCTGGTCAGGGCTGTTTATCTGAATATGAATAAATAGCGCAATTATAGTGAATGTCTGCACAATACCACTGCCAGTACATGGGTCACAGTGTAAATGACTGGCACTGACTAGGGCATAATAACAGAGAGGTATCATTCAGATGTTTCCCTGTATTCAGGGGCAGCTCTATATTGTGTGCACTATGCCTCCATTTCCTGTACTGAGGCGTTTGTATGAGCAGGACTTCTGGTCACATGATCACCTCAGAGAGACATAGTGGGATATTCACTAAGATTTGTAGTTGCGCCAGGCGTAACTTCTAGTTTCGCCAGCGCTCCGCAAATTCACTAAAATCCGAAGTTGCTCTCAAGTGTAGCATAAGGTTGCGAAGTTGTGCTAGCGTTGATTCGCGAAGCGAAGTTACGCTAGCGATGGTTGATTTGCATACGGCGCCAAATTCAAATTTCAATGGAGGAAGATGTAGCAGCACTACAAATGCCTGGGAAACCTTCAAAACATCAAATAAAAGTTTTATTTTGTCCTACACATGTGCCCACTGTATAGTTAAGGTGCCATGAGTTAGTAAATGTAGGGGGAAAGGAGGGGAGCCCCAAAAATTGTTTCGATCTTTTTCAGCCTATCACCCATAATATAGAAAAAACGCCAGCGTTTTTTGGGACTGAGAAAAAATGTAAACTTTTTTTGAAGAAATCGCTTTCTACTCTATTGCGCTTCGCCTGGTCTGAGGTGGCGGAGGAAGTCTAGCGTAAAAGGTAGCCTTCAGTATACTGCACGCGTTAGTGAATTTGCGTAGTTATGTCCGTTGCACAAATTCGCCAGGTGTAAGGGTGCGAAGTTACACTAGTGAAGTTACGCCAGCGTCCGTTAGTGAATTTGTAAAGTAACAAAAATGCCCAACGCGAATTGACGCTAGTTAGGCGCTTCGGCGCATAGTGAATTTGCCCCTCAGAGAGGGAGTCACTGCCAGGAAATGGTTACAGTGTACGATGTTTTTTTTTTTTTTTTACACAGAATTGATGGTGAAAACGTTACACCTATAATAAACACATCATGATATAGACTAAACGTTTTTACATGGCAGTGTCTGGCGATCAGATTATGATGGGTTGTGTGTTTTATCAATTTTTTTTATATTGTTTTATTATAAACACATCTTCTATGTCTAAATGACGTGTTGGTTATGCAGCTAAGCAATGGTAATCACTTTTTTACAATGTATGGATTAAAAGGCTGTTTACTGAACCTAGGTAACTTGTTTTTACATATATCTGCCTTGAGGACCCACATATTTGTGTGGATTTTACAAAAAACTTGCTATAATAAATTATTGGTGATGTAAACAGATGCACACATGAATGTTTCTTCAAAAAAAAAAAACCAACACAGTATTTTAAGGGAGCTGGCATGTTTTTGGTGACGCAAAGTGGGCACAATGATGGCATCATATGAGCAGGGACAATAATAAGGGGGGTATATTGATGCTGTTGCCAGGGTCAGACTGGGCCGGAGGGACACCAGGAAAAAAACCCGGTGGACCCCGGCTCTTATGGGCCTCGCTAGGCCAGACCCACGCAATCGGGGAGGGGTTGTCGGGGCTCAGAGGGGGCCCTGGGCCCCTCACTCCAACCCTGCGTTCAGCATAGGGGTATGAAATAAATGGGCAGGGATTTGGCATATTGGGAAAAGTGATTGTCCAGAAGATTTACCATGTTTCAGAGCTGTTAAACCTGGACAGGCAGTTTTGAAACTTCAAAGAAAAAACTGGGCTATCCTTTTCAAAACTGGACAGGTGGCAGCCCTAGGTATCCCCATCCATTCCCTTAGAAGAAGCAGATTGTGGTTGATTGTCACAGAGGTTATAGCTCTCCCTGACAATCTTACACTATTTCATCCTGGGAAAAGAATCTAACACTGCTGGGAATAAATAAAAACAAAAGCCAAACCTAGTAAATGTACTAAATACTTAAAGGATAAGTAAACCGTAAACAAATGTCATGCAAAATTGCTCACTATTTGTTTTATGAAGAAACGATTACACCGCTAGAAACATTGAAATATTTATTTACAATGGAACGAAAAAAGTGGAACTTCAGTCATGTGTTATCTAACTAGTTACACGCTATCATAAAAAAAAAGGAAGTCTATATGTGAAAAAAGGAAGTCAGAATATTGGTTTATTGCTTTTCTGTGCTGAAAGGTTTCCTTCTATATTGATAACTGAAAATAGCTGTTAGAGCTTCAAAGTACAAAAGGCTGAATTTCTTCATAAACTAATACCACCCTCAGTTCCATGCAACTGCTTTCACCTCCATGGGACTGCTACTTGGATATAGAAAGAGGAGAATAACAAGGTATAATGTGTAAAGCAGTATGTGCATAGATCTAAATGCCTAGACCCCAGTACTGCATATTTATAGCCTTCTATCAGTCTATTATACAGGGCTGCTAGCCAACAACAAGGAGACAAGGTACGGGATCTATAAGGCTATATTTACTAATGTAAAACCATGGGCAGTAAAGTGACTTTAATTCAGCTCCTTTGCAGTGCTGGGAATCTACAGTCTGATGCTGACCAATTAACTATCTCCGTCTGGTCTTCTTTCTAGTCAAAGCATCATTAAAGCCTAAAAAAATGCTGTTATATACTGAGCTTACTGTACCATCCCAGAGTTTCAGCGGCCATATAACAGTAATTATCCAGGACTTCAAGGTTGTACCCAGCAGCTCCCCATCTTGGATCTTGTTAGGCCGTCTTTGCTGTGTCAGTGGCACTGCACATACTCAGTGTGCTCTAGTCTGCTCTAGTCTGCTGTTAGGAAGCTATGTTTAAGGGTCATCGGAAATCATAAAAGCAGAAACATCATCTGTCTAGAAAATGATACTACATGGATGATTGTTATTGCATTCAAAGGCAGAATGTACTGGTTTTGATTCTTCCATATAAAATAAATTAAACTGCTTATAAATCAGCCTTGTATTGTGCATTCTATTCATACTGTATATTGTGATTGGGTCCCTAAACTCAGTAAGTGACAGCATCACAGAGCATGTGCAAAGAATCAGCAGAAAAGAAGGCAGGGAGCTACTGGGGCATCTTTGTATTCATAGATCTTTACTTCTAAAGGGCTCTGGTGACGTTGATTGTACAGAATTCCAAAACATTAAGGGGGTTATTTACTAAAATTCAAATTTAACAATTTTTTTTATTAAACAAAGCTTGACCAAACTGCCATTCATGATTTCAGCTAATTTTTCATTAAAATAATTTTTTTAATAACTTAAAAAATCGGATCACAGAAAGACTGGATAGAATTGAGTGATAATCAGAATCATACACATTTTTTGGAATTTAATCCCGAATCGCTTAATTTTTTAGTTTTAACGCCAGAAAAAACATAATTTTTTCGGATTATTGGACTAAACCCAGCACAGACCATGATATTTTCAAACAGAAATAGGGACATCTGCCATTGATCTATACATGACCTTGACAGGTTTGAGATGCTGGATTCTGGCTTTTTGTAGCATCAGGGTATAATAAATCTATAAAAAATTTTCAAGAGTTTTTTTCACGTACAATCTGAGTTTTTGCCGACCAGAAATAAACAAGGTTTAGTAAATAACCTCTAAGTGTAATATGCCTAGACTATTGCTTTGTTGAGCTTTAGTTCGCCTTTAATTCGACCCTAATGTGTTTGAATGTGATGATTTATACTACCTGTAAAACACTGAGTAATTGTGTCTGTGCTATATAAATAAAGGATAATTACTATGGGAAAGACTGTGCACTCACATGCACTTGAGCGTCGCTGGTGCAAATCCCATTCAGAATCAGACTTTTGGAGCTACAAATCTGCCCTGCGCTCCTTTAACACCAGCCTCTTCCAAGCCAAACAAACATACTTTACTTCACTCATTAACTCCCTTTCTAAAAAACCAGCACAACTTTTCTCCACCTTTAACACTCTCCTTTCCCCTTCTCCACCCCCTCCATGCACATCTGTCTCTGCTCAAGATATTGCTGAGCACTTCAAAAACAAAATTGACACTATCAGAAGGGACATTACACTGCTCAACCCCCCTAGACTTCCACCGCCCTCCCTCCACACTCCCCAGTCTCTCCTGTGCTCCTTCACCCCTGTCACTGATGAGGAAGTCTCAAAGCTTTTGGCCTCTTCTCACCTTACCACCTGCCCACTTGATCCAATTCCCTCAAAACTTCTCCGCAATACCAATCCTTGTCTAATCAAAGCCTTAACTCACCTTTTTAATCTTTCACTCTCAACTGGACTGTTTCCTTCTCAACTAAAACATGCTCTTGTCACCCCCATTCTGAAAAAAACCTCTCTTGATCCCTCCAATCTTGACAACCTCCGACCTATCTCTCTTACCTTTCATCTCTAAACTACTTGAGCGCCTAGTCTACAACCGAATAACCTCATTCCTCTCTGACAATAACCTGCTGGACCGCCTACAATCTGGTTTTAAGCCACAACACTCACGGAAACTGCCCTGACTCGACTAACTAATGACCTTTTAACCGCTAAACCAACAATCATTTCTCACTACTAATACTACTTGATCTCTCAGCCTCATTTGACACTATAGATCACCCTCTCCTCCTCCAGTCCCTATGCTTCTTCCTTGGGCAAATTAATAAACTCGTATGGTTTCCACTACCACCTCTATGCTGACGATACTCAGATCTCTCTCCTGATCTCAACCCAGAACTCCTAACTCGCGTCTCCTCCTGCCTGTCCGCAATCTGTACCTGGATGTCGCAACGCTACCTTAAATTAAACCTCTCTAAAACTGAAATGGTTCTCTTTCCCCCAACTAACACCAATAACAACCCGGAAGTATCCATCATAGTTAACAATTCCACTATCACCCCTCTCCCCAGTCCCGGTGCCTTGGGGTTATCCTAGATTCTGCCCTGTCATTCACTCCTCATATCCAGTCACTTATTAAATCATGTCACTTCCACCTAAGGAACATATCCAAAATACGATCATTTATCACCCAAGATGCTGCCAAAATTCGTATTCACTCTCTCGTCATATCACGTCTAGACTACTGTAACTCTCTCTTAATTGGCCTTCCCCTCCAGAGACTGTCACCTCTCCAGTCCATAACGAACACTGCTGCGAGGCTCATACACCTCAGCAACCGCTCCTCCTCTGCCTCGCCATTCTGTCAATCCCTGCACTGGCTTCCATTACCTTTCAGAATCAAATTCAAATTAATTACACTGACTTTCAAAGCACTTCACAACTCTGCCCCACCCTACATCTCTGAACTCATCTCTATATACTCACCCAACCGTTTACTACGCTCCTCTACTGACCTGCTACTCAACTCTTCTCTCATTACCTCCTCACATGCTCGCATTCAAGACTTTGCAAGGGCTGCACCCCTCCTCTGGAACTCTCTCCCACGGTCTGTCCGACTTTCTCCCAACCTTTCTGCTTTCAAGAAATCTCTTCTTTCGAGAAGCCTCACTCTGCTTAACTACGAAACGCAACACCACATACAGTACCAAATTTCTCAACCACGTAATTCGATCTTGCCCACTCCCACACCGTATGTATTACTCCCTTCCCTTTAGACTGTATGCCTATGCATAGGGCCTTCCTCACCTTTTTGTACCTGTATTGATTGTGATGTATGTAACTCCATATGTTCTATGTATATAATTCATGTGATTTAGTTGTATAATCACATTCACTTGACAGTGCTACGCAATATGTTGGCGCTTTATAAATACATATTAATAATAATAAATAATAATAATATGTTTACATGGTAAATAATAATTTCATTAAGCAGGTGTTTGTGGTAACTGTGGGGTCCATTTTGTTGCATTTAACAGATGTCTAATGAAACTAAGCATGAATTTCATAATCAAATATCTGTCAACTGGGTGTGTTGCCTGGTATTTGGAATTGACACAGGCCAGAAGCAATGCTGATAGTGTAAATAGATCACATCTGCTGCAGGACACGTAGGGCTGCCATCTGGAAGGGAAAAGTCTTGCCAGAGGCTCTATCCAAGCTGTCAAAGCGGTGGAACTTGGGTAAAGCCAAGATGGAACTAGGTGAATATCAATTATAGCTAGGCTGGTATATCAGACCCTATGATTCCTGACAGCATACCTATTGAACATGTTTTTTTTATATATATTGTACAGTTTTAACATACTGTGTAAAAACATAGTTAGGTTGAAAAAAGACACACATCCATCAATTCAACCTTTTAACGCTATTTTAACCTGCCTAACTGCCAGTTGATCCAGAGGAAGGCCTCTCGAATTTGCCTCAGAGGGGGAAAAATTCCTTCCTGACTCCAAAATAACAATGGGACCAGTCCCTGGATCAACTTGTACTATGAGCTATCTCCCATATCCCTGTATTCCCTCACTTGCTAAACACCATCCAACCCCTTCTTAAAGCTATCTAATGTATCAGCCTGTACCACTGATTCAGGGAGACAATTCCACATCTTCACAGCACCCACTGTAAAAAACCCATTCGATTATATTTTAATCGGAACCTCCTTTATTCTAATTGGAATGGGTGACCTCCTGTCAGCTGGAAGGACCTACTGCTAAATTAAAAAAACATGGTGTGTGTGTGTGACTATGGATTATAAAGTTACTCTACGGTTCATCTATGAGAAGGACACTAAAAATATTGCAAACTTCAAAAAAATGGACCCCAGCCTGCAGAACAAATTCATTCTTTTTATGACATATCCATTATTATTACTTTAATGTTAAAATATTTATGGTCACCATTAATCCCTCTTAGACACAATCATTATTGCTGCTCATGTAAGAAAAAAAAAACTGATGCAATATCCCACCCGTTATACAATTTAGTGTGTTTCACATAACGCCATTCTTTGTGTGGCAACAGAAACTGAAAACAACTCTGGTGCTTTTTGGCAATTATTCTGGCTCTAGACTTCAGAACATGTTACAAAGCTAGTTATATAGCATGGATAGAATAACCGGCAATAACATACATTTGTACCCAAAAATCAGCAATGACAGATGCAAGGAACGTTTATCCTGTCCTCTCCAGGTCATTATTGCGGTCTATTGTAAATAAACTTTAGGGTTAGGTTTATAGTGTATGTGTCTCTTTTTTGCCCTTTAGAATAGGGAAGAAATTTCCATTTTTACAAATGTATTTGCATAGGCCTCTAGTTAAAATTTGCATTTCACTTTGCATTTCTTTTCAGAATTTGCTTCAGAATTCTGTGTTAATTCCAGTTAACCATTAAAAGCTTCACGACTCAAAGGGTCAAGTTAAACTTCTGCTTAACACATAGGAGACCAAAAACACTTCTACCGAATTTGTCCTTCCCTAGTCTCTAATAGCAAAAAATTGGTTCTTGAAGAAGCATTAAACATGGTTTTGGTTTTTTTTATCCCCTATAGCGTTTCCTTAAAGTCAGTTCTTTCTAAAATGTACCCTCCTCAATGCTCTTTGTTTCAAGCACATTCATTAAAGAGAAGTTTAATAAAGATCTTTTCTTCTTGCCCCAGCTATTGCTCTGAAGAACCAAAGATGTGAGTCTTAGAGGCATATACTGAACATAAACATACAAATATATTTATATGCCGATAAATTGCACAATTTGGTATAAAAGTGAAGTGGGCATTTCTAGTGAAAATTCACCAAAATGACAATTCGCAGGGACATCCCCAATCTACTAAAAAACAAAGAGGAATTCGCTAGCGAAAAAGCTCAGCACTAGAAAAGTTTTGCTCTGTTTTGCCTCAACAATCTTATGTCAGTGACATCCTATCCTGTATGCCAAGTCATAAAAAAAAAGACAAAACACTAGAGTTTTTTTCATATTTTAATGAGATTATGTTTCAAAGTTGACAGTTGACAACACTCTCTGCGTGTCCCTATGCTCTACCCTCATACGAGAACACACAAATCTGTACATATAAAATACTGATAAATAAATATATTATAACTAGGAGAGGCAATCTTAAGTCTGTGATTTGTAGCACAAATACAACCCCCTGTACCCCAAGCTGAATCATCAGAGGAGTCAGAATGGCTTTACAATAGTTTATCAAACAGGGTTCCTACAATAATTTAACTAACTAGAAGTATAGAACAAGTGCACCTCTTCATTTGAATACTGTTTGCTTATTTGAAATGCTTTTCTATTTGAAATTACTTCTGATATGTGTATAATTGTATAATTGTGGAGTGCTTGCTCTAATGAGCTTACAATCTAAGCCTGAGAGAGAGAGAGAGAGAGAGAGACATTATACATAATACATAAATTATTTATGTATCCAAGCAATAAGAATGCCTCACACAGCTGTATAGTCACAAGAATGGCATATGGTACACACAGAATATTCAACATGCTACATGAAATGAATAGATACTGAAAAGTGAACGTAATACTGAATGCTCTATGTCATAAGCTTTTGTAGTAAGCAATAAATTAGAAGATTTGAAATGTTTTCTATTTTCACCATTCTACTACTTGGAAGATCTGAGCAGCATCAGATTTTATTGGCTCCTGATATACAGCAGCACCCAGACAAGGCAAGACAAGAGCTCAGACTGTGTGAATCATCATCCAATTTGAAGCCAAGCTTCAGCATTTACTAAAATATAATAATAATAGCAATGAACTTACAGTAAACAGACCAGTTGTGTACATAAAACACTGATACGTTTAAGGTCATTATGAAACTTTTAAATTACTTTTCTTTACAATCCCAAAGTCAACCGCTTAGCAGTATCCATACTCCAATACACCAAAGTCTGCATACTCATTCCAGATATTTCTTGTCATCACCTATTCCACAACTCATTTGTACATACCCATACACTTTCTTACCCATCTTCTATTAAAAATGTTTTGGTACCAAGGGAACCGAAGAAGCCACACATTTGTAGATATGTAAAACTAAAACCCATATATAGGGTACGTTTAGCACATTCCATCCACTTAACCACAGTTCTATTGTCATGAATTGTGTAGTTAGGACTAGGAACAAAGGAAACCTCATCTACAATAGATTCTTTCGCGTCTTTTTTTCTAATTTTATTGTCTCCTAGATCTCCCAGTTGCTGAATGACGGCACCAGGTTTAGCATCTTCCTGTTTTTCTCTGTATAGCTGCCCCATGCCAAAAAAAATTCTCATGTCTAATTTCTTGTGAGCAGAAGGTTATGCTTGGAGATTCCCCAGTGGATTTATCATTTGAAAATAAATAATAGGGGTATATCTGAATACAGGCCCAGATTTGTGGCGAGGCCACAAAGGCCCGGGCCTAGGGTGGCAAACTTTTAGGGGCGGCATGCTGTCCAGCCACTTGCTGAGGAGCAGTGCTCTGAAATTTGGACTTGCGGGAGTTGCGGGTGGACGCTGCTAGGAGCTTGCGGCCTAGGGGCGGCCGAAATACAAATCTGGCCCTGTCTGAATATTGTCCTTGAAGCATACTTCCCAACTGTCCCATTTTCTGCGGGACAGTCCTGATATTGACAGCTCAGCCTGCAGTCCTTTGTTTCTTACTGAAATGTCAGGACTTTCTCTCAGATCTCCTGCACTGACGCCAGAAAAAGATACAAAGTTTCTGATTTGTAAAACGTTTTTCTGTTGTAACATGGACATGGTAATTAGGGGGTGTGGCCATAAAATGGGCGTAGTCAAACACTTTTCACACACCTTTTTGTCTTTCTTTCCATTTTTTTGAAATGTTGGGAGGTATGCTTAAAGCCATTTGCCTGAAGCTGGATCTGGAATCTCTGCATGCTCTTCCTCTTGTTTATCGACCTTTTGTTTTTGGAAATTAGACATCCACTACATTCCAGGAAATATATACGTGGAACAGGATGAATACACTGGTTTCCTGTTATTGAAAAGGCAACAATGGTGGGTAGGAAGAACCCTGCTGCCTTATTCCTGGGAAGTTCTATGAACATTCTGCAATTCAGTGTAGATTGTTTGTGTCCTTGCCTCACGAGGACTGGCAGGTTTCTGCTCCAGGCAATAAACTGTCTGAAATGGAAAGAAAATGTCCCATTAAAGTGATATCCACACATTATACTCACTTAAAGCATTCTGCTATCACTGTGGTCTTTTTGTTCAACATAGCCAGCTTTGCATTTCAATAAATAGGGTGGAGATGATTAGAGTAAGCAAAATCTGCAGTAGATATAGCTATATATTTCAAAACAATTTAATGTCACTTCTTTGTGATGTAAGTTAAAAGTGTTGTTCACCTTTGAGTTAACTTTTAGTATGATGTAGAGAGTGATATTCTGAGACAATTTGAAATTGGGTTTAGATTTTTTTTTTATCATTTTTGGTTTTTGAGTTACTTAACTTTTTATTCAGCAGTTCTCCATTTTGCAATTTCAGCAATCTGGTTGCTAGGGTCCCAAATGTATTAGCAACTATCCATTGATTTGAATGAGAGACTGGAATATGAATAGGAGAGATAGAATAGAAAAGATGTAGGGACCCATAGGGTTAATGTGTCCCTATGGCTTTAATTCCCTACACTTCCTGATCTCCCTAGTTGATGGGCAGATGCCCATGTAGCTAGTGGTAATTTGCATAGTTGAATTATTGGGCAGGAGGTGCTGTGACCACTTCCTGTCACACTTTGTGAGTGAGAAGGGGTGGATCTTTCTCTTTGGCTTCTGGATGCTGATCCAACTGGATGTGCCCAGGGGAGCCTGGGTACAGCAAGGTCCAGTGGAGCCATGTGCTATAGAGGGACCAGTACCTCTAGAGAGATAAGTCATGGAGCAGGGACCCCCATGAATGAGGCTAGTGAGTGGCAGGAATATAATTGTTATAGAATCTCTAGGAGAGTAAGATAGTGAGGGAAGATAGAAAGGGCAGCTTTGTGCTCCATCAAGGAGGTATATCAGGGAGTAGCTTCCCAGGCTGTAAGATTTGCCTACAGTGAAGGGACAGTGGATAGGGTGTCAGGCTTTAGGTTCCCCTCCACTGGGTGAGATCCAGACCACGTGTGAGGTATTTCTGCCTGAAGGGAAGTTGTACTGCCTTGACTACATCCTCAGGGAATACACCTGCATCCGTTCACAATTAGCTGTTTCACTATTTCAAGGCTATGTTGAGCAAACTCTGACCACAAGAGACAAAGTTCCACGTAGTAGTGCTCTAAGTGGCTCCACAACTGAAGCATAGTTGGGAATAAACTTAGAATACCATGAAGTAAGACCTAAGAAAGCTTGTAAGGTCTGGAAATCAGATAGAGTAGGTGCTTGTGTAACAGTGTTGACATGGTCAGGGTCAGGCAGTAATCCATCTTGTGCAATTATATGACAGAAATTACAGCTGTCTTTGTCTGAAGTGGCATTTGGAAAGGTTCAGTTTCAGTCCTGCAGAATCAATGCATTTCAGAACCTTTTCTAGGTACTTGTCATGAAGATCCATAGTTGGAGCGTAGACAATTATATCATCCAAGTAGCATTCTACACCAGGTATGCCATGGAGTATAGAAGACATCAGTCTTTGAAAACAAATCGGTGCTGAAGCCAGTCCAGAAGGTACACGCTTGAACCGAAACAAACCATCATGGGTGATAAATGCAATGAGGTCTCTGCTTTCCTCATGCAGTAGTAATACTTGATGATAAGCACTCTGAAGATCCAGAGAAGAAAATTATTTTGCTCCTTGGAGTTCTGAAAATATTTCCTCTATGTGTGGCAAGGGATGATTATCTATAACAACTGCTTTATTAGGTTCACGGAGATCAACACACAATCAAATACCTCCAATTTTCTTCATTGTTACAACAATTGGTGAAACCCATTCAGAGGATTCTGATTTTTCAATCACATCTTGCTCTACCAGTTTCTTTAGTTCCTGTGAGACAGTCTCCTTTATAGAGTACGGCAATCGCCTCAATTTCTGGCGTACTGGTTTTACATCTGGTCTCAACTTAACTTTGTGTACAAAGTTCTTTGCACAGCCCAGTGAAGTGTTGCTTTGTGGTGAAAATTTAGACACTGGCTGTGTGGCAGGCACTGTCGCTGTAGTAATGAGACTGTCAGCTAATTGTAGGTTTAATGCAGCAAAGAGATCCCTTCCAAGTATAGAAGTACCCTTATTCACATGTAAAAGTCACATTTTGCAGTATTTGATTCAAATTGTACAGTCACTGGCAAGCAACCAAGCACAGGGATTGGATCCTTTAAGTAACTGACCAGTTTCAGGGCAGGTGCAACAAGCGGATCTTTTGCAAAGTATTTCAAGAAAATATCCTTTGGTAGTATAGAAACAGCCGAACCTGTATCAAGCATCAGGTTAATGGAGTATCCCTTGTCAGCAGCAGGCCCGGATTTGCGGCAAGGCCGCATAGGCCCGGGCCTAGGGCGGCAAAAAATAGGGGCGGCATGCCGCCCAGCCGCATTATGGGGGCGTCTGCGTCCCCATTCAATTACACCAGCTGCGCTGGCGTTTTTTCGCCGGCGCGATGGGAAGGCGGGCGCTAGGACCATGCGGCCGCCTGGTTGGACCGTGCGGCCAGAAAAGAAATCCGGCGCTGGTCAGCAGAAGCAGTACTGACACTGACAGTGCATATAAACTTGTCTGGAATAAATGTACCAGCTGTATCCACACTTAATACTGTAACATTTGTAGTAGTGACTTCATGAACATCTTTAGCAGAACTACGGCAGATCTTAGCAAAATGTCCTACTTTTTTGCACTTGTGGCGCTGTAAAGCTTTTGCAGGACATATAACATGATTTGCAGTATGTTGTATTGAACCACAGCGAAAGCAGTATTTTTTATTTGTATTTACTGCATGGTTTTGCAGTAAATCCCTTTCCTTAGCAATGCATTTTGCCTGTGACTGTGCATTTTTAGGCTACAGTGTTGAATTCACAATCTTCCTACTCCTGTCAACTACAATAGGCCTGAAGATTGTGTTCATTACACAACAGTAACTTTAACTTTCACTTTCACGTTTTTAAGCTGTCCAGGAAGCATACACAATATAAGTCTGAGCGCAGTGACATCTACAGGCCATCTGCACAAACACCACAATTGCCTTAGCCTAAAAGATCTAACTCAGGATTTCACTTATTATTAGTTGGATGCTACATGGCTGGGAACCTGTCTATGTTTAGCAAGCCTAATGGAAAGCTGAGCAAACACACTTTAAAGGAAAACTATACCCCTCAAACAATGTAGATCTCTATTAAAAGATACTGAGTAAAACAGCTCATGTGTAAAACCCTGCTTCATGTAAATGATCCATTATCATAATAATATACTTTCTTAGTAGTATGTGCCATTGGGTAATCATAAATAGAAAATTGCCATTTTAAAAAATAAGGGCCGCCCCCTGAGATCGTAGGATTCACTGTGCACACATACAAACCACATGTAAGGTCACATGAGCCAATTAACAGACAGAGTTCTGCCTTTTGCTTCCTCACTTCTTCCTGTTACAGTTAGTGTTGTAGTATTTCTGGTCAGGTGATCTCTGAGGCAGCACAGATAGAGTCACGAAATGGTGGTTCAAGGCAAGAGATGTAAAAGGGCAATATTTATGTAAATATATATTCCAGTTTGGTACGATTCTTTAATATGTCATTCAATTTCATATAAACTATCTGTTGCTTAAGTATTCATTTTGGGGGTATAGTTTTCCTTTAATGGATTTTTTTTAATGTACATTTTACTCCATTACAGATCTAAGTGATGGCAGGCTCCAGGTTTCCCAGAAACAGATCATTTAGCAGATGGATAATGAAAAACGTAATGGAAAGAGCCAAGGGCGGGTTTGCTAGGGGAACTAATGAATTATTTAAAGGGAACCATCAGCAAGAACTTCCTATTGCATCTGTCTGCTTTTACTCTGTCATCATTAAAGGGTCAATATAACCCAAGATTTATAAAAGGAAGGTAAGGTTCAGGCCTATATTTATGCTCTCTTTGTACAGGTTGTGATGTAAACCAGGGTACCCTGTTAGAGTGGACAGACCCCCAATAATGTCATTCCATCCCCTGAAGGGCTTGGCCTTACCTCCTTGTGACATATTAGATGGGATTACAAGCAACTGCTGTTGAGTGTATAAATGCAATTTGTGAGCCATTTACAAACAGCAGCAGCATTATGAAGCTGGAATCTGGGGAACATGATGCATTGTGAAAAGAACATGTCAGATTCATTAATATTCATAACCACTTAAAAATATTTCAAATGATATGTTAATGTCACAGAAGGCAATTCACTCAATAGTAACTTTCTGCTATACCTGAAGGCTTCTGTTGGGCTGACACGGATGAATCTCTATATACTGCACTTCTTCGAGTTGACTGTGGACAGTAGATGGTGGACCTGTGTTTAAAAACAAAATATAAGTAAGTTTTACATTTAGACTTCATTTCTTGATTCTCATACCGTGTAACCGATAGACTTGACAGTCCCCAGCTAATGTCAAGAGAGGCCTGGGTTATGAACAGATCCAGTCCAAATGCAATACAGATAGTCCTGAAGTTAAACGCTATGATGGGCCTGATCAGCTGCTCATTAATTATGAATATTTCTGTAGCAAAAACAACCCCAACGTGGCCAGTCTTTCTTAATTAAGATAAGTGAGATTTTCAATACATTTTATCAACTTAGTTGCCCTTTCTATTTTATTAATATTGTTTTTAAAGTTTGGAGACCAAAACTGCACAGCATATTCTAGATGAGGCCTTACTAGGGCTTTGTACAGTGGAAGAATGACCCCCTCCTCCCTTGACTCTATGCCCCTTTTAATACAGCTCAAGACCTTATTTGCCCTTGATGCTGCTGACTGGCATTGCTTGCTACAGCCAAGTTTATCATCTACAAGGACTAAGTCAAAAAATGTTTGCACACTCAAAACAGAAACCAATTGGACATAAGGGTGGTTTGAAAAAAAGAATTTTTACTATAATTCAAGAATACATTTTACATAGATAATGCCATACAATACATGGCGCAATTTGTACAATGTTAAAAAGTAGCAAATCAATCACCCATTAGTCACATATAGCAAGCAAGATATCAGCAAGGGAGCGGATACACCTACCAGAAAAATGAGAATGGCCCCAACGTTTCGGAACCAAGGCCTTGTGTCCAATTGGTTTCTGTTTTGAGTGTGCAAACATTTTTTGACTTAATATTGACATTGGTTACCTATGGTAGGGATAACATCTGTTTTTGCACCACTTGCTAATTTCTAAATGCTTTTTGGTGTGCCCTCCATTCATTATTAACTCATCTACAAGGACTCCAAGGTCCTTTTCCATAATGGATTTGCTTAGTGCAGTCCCATTAAGGGTATAAGTGGATATTTTTACATCCCAGGTGCAGGACTTTACATTTATCAACATTGAATCTCATTTGCCATTTAGCTGCCCAGATTGCCAGTTTGTCAAGATCCTACTGCAAGGATCCTGGATGGAATTAATTGGGCTGGATAGTTTTGTCTCATCTGCAAACACTGATACATTACTTACAACACCCTCCCCTAAGTCATTAATGAACAAGTAAAATAAAAGTGGACCCAATACTGAGCCCTGGGGGACCCCACTAAGACCCTTACTCCAAGTAGAGAATGTCCCATTAACAACCACCCTCTGTACCCGATCCTGTAGCCAGTTTCCTATCCATGTGCAAACGACTTCATTAAGCCCAACAGACCTTAGTTTACAAAGCAGTCATTTGTGGGGCACAGTATCAAATACCAAAGTCCAAATAGATCACATCTACTGCTCCCCCACTGTCCACTGTCCAGCATCTTACTTACCACATCATAAAAAGCAATCAAATTTGTCTGACATGACCTATCCTTCATAAAGCCATGCTGATTGTTGCTCATAATGCCATTCTCCTGAACTTAATTCTGACTGTGATCCCTTAACAAAGTGAGTCTGAGAAAATATATACTAATATATAATATAATACAAATGGGAGGGTAACTAGAGAGGACCCAACTCAGGCAGCTGTTTAGTTTAGGACATGTTTGGCTAATACATAACTTTAATTAAATGAATAAAAATGTCAGTGCTAGAAATTCATAATAAAAACAACTTTATGCAACATACACATATCCTATTCCAAAGTTCTCCTATGGTAGGACAAGTAATCCTGGGGAAGACAACTAAACCTGGGGAAGACAACTAAACCTGGGGAAGAAGTCCTGAATGAGCAAGCTCTTGAGCCCCTTAGTGCTTTTGCACTTGTTGCTCGGGTGTTTGTAAATTATTAATGATCAGTTGTATTCATATGCATTGCAATTCATATGTATATAATTAATGTGAGATTTGAAGTTACCTTTCTTTCTTTTCTTCATTGCTCTCATATACCACGCCAGGAATAACAGAAGAGCCAAGGGCAGAATGAGAATGAATGAAAGATAATGGTGTCTTAAACCAGCTGAAATGAAGACAAAAGTAGTGACTGGACTTGATGGCTTATTCACTAGTATAGATGGCAAATCACACACATGCAATTACTCACTGCAGCCAATCAGCAATCAGTTCAGGCTACTAATCAGCACCAGTTCTGTCTTGTGTGCATTTGGCCATGGAAATTGCATTACCGTGAAATTCTTTGGTTGTATAAAATCCTGTTTTAATCCTTTAAAGGGATACTGTCATGGGAAATTTTTTTAGTTAATAGTGCTGCTCCAGCAGAATTCTGCACTGAAATCCATTTCTCAAAAGAGCAAACAGATTTTATATTCAATTTTGAAATCTGACATGGGGCTAGACATATTGTCAATTTCCCAACTGTCCCAAGTCATGTGACTTCTCCCTTATTCTTCACTGCAAATATGGCGTCTGCTATAATAACTTCCCATAGCCCAAGTGTGCACACTCCCGTCTCTTTTGATGAGCTGTGAAGTAACTTCTCATTAAAGAACCTGGAAGTGACATTGCAGATCATTGTTGCCATGTAATAACCGATGTCGGTGCTGGCCAAGGCTTCTGTAGTCACCCCCTGCATGCGTACGAGATGCGAGGAAGAGCCAGATGCACACCTCTTCTGGGCCTGTTAATTAGGTTTCCCCTCACCCCAGAGCTAGGTGGTAGGACTAGGAACACAGAAAAGGAATGTGCCTGGTGACCTCC
This sequence comes from Xenopus petersii, assembly GCA_038501925.1. Lineage (NCBI taxonomy): Eukaryota > Metazoa > Chordata > Amphibia > Anura > Pipidae > Xenopus > Xenopus petersii. The sequence goes on from CM076686.1 coordinate 13,533,590, forward strand.
CATTGTTGTGCCCTAGGCATGTGCCTTTGCTGCCTACCCCTAGTTGCAGCCCTGACCTATACTCATGGACTTCTCAATCAGTTTGCCAGTAGCTGTCAAGCAGGACAGTTCTCCTGCATGATCTTTGCAGTGTTTGCGTATTTGCACATACTAAACGGCACATATCTGATTCAGATATGAACTGATGTTATGTGACATGGGCCACATGTCTGAGGCTTGATCGTCACAAATTACATTGCACAGTTAGGGCCACTATTTTAGTTTTTTTTAAACAGATGAGTGTTTATCTGATGTAGGTCTGCATTGCGCCGACAAATGCTTTTTTACTCCACAACTGTTTAGCGGCCTCCTCCTACACAAACACTGTTATATAGATGCCCATTCATTCCATTAAGTCTCATACAAGTATTTAAAATATGAAACCATCATCACTGTTGTATGTTTTGATTTGTACCCACCAGCTGTGCCTTCTGTGAGGCTGGTACCATTGCAGACTTGCTGAGCAGTAATAGAGACATTTTTCTGGTCAGCCGGGTTGTGTTTCAAGCACAGATACTCCTCATCCCAGGATTCAGGCTGCAGTGACACATGGATTGTGGTACCATTGGTATAGGGCTGGTACCGCTCTTTGTGTCTGTACATCCAACTGTAGGACAGAGCTGATGACTTTGTTGGGGCAGAACAATGAAGAGTGAAATTGCACCAGTCAGGGGTAATCCACACCTTCTCCATCTTTATTTCTGGGCTGGGAACAGGCTCTGTATAAAGAAGCTAAATTAGAAAGACAAGACTTCTGAAAGGATCCTAGAATACTGAATATATTATAATCATAGATATGGATCTGCTGAGAGAAGGGTTCTGTTGAGAAAAAGGAAGGAGACACTTCCACAATTGGAAACCAACTTTCCTATTCCAGAACAAATGTTATTAAAGCTTTACCTGTTATCAAAACATCTTTAACAAATTTGACAAACTGGGGACAAGTATACTCATATCTGTGACTGACTTTCTAAATATAATCATTTAAAAATGATGTAGTGTTTTTGAAATAATAAAGTTACTCTTCACAATCTCCCTCTATGTCCCTCTCAGGAACCTGTCTCTTCATTCTCTCTTCATGCAGCTTTTGTTGGATTTAGTTATTTTGAAGGACAGTTACTGTAGGTCTAATAACTTGTCAATTCAAAGGGAGCACACACCAATATATGATCTGTCAGTCAAAATCTGACTCTGACTCCTGCATGAAGAGACACATGTTGCTAATAGAGAAATAAGCAGAATTAATGTAATTATTTCAGAACTGGTCCAGAATCGTTCATTGATTATATTTACAATATTTCCATGAGATGAAGCTCACATGAGTTCATTTTCAAAATAGTTCCTCTTTGAGTTCTCCACAGAAAATAATTTCCTTCAACTGCCATGTAATGTTTGAAATATGACAGAAATGGCCATTCATTAAGTACAGCAAATAAGATAACCAGCTGAATGTTGTTTAAAGGAGAGCTGAACCCTAAAAATAAATGTGACTAAAAATACCATATTTTATATACTGAATTTATTGCACCAGCCTAAAGTTAAATATAACTTAATTTTAAACCTTAAACTTCTTCACCTTTGAGTATGACGTAGAGAGTGATATTCTGAGTCAATCTGCAAATGTTTTTCATTTTTTATTATTTGTGGTTTTTGATTTACGGTATTTCGCTTTTTATTTGGTGCCAAAACGCAAAATGTTCAGATCCACCACTCCTGTAACTTTAAAAGCCGAATTTCCGGTTTTCAAATTAGAAGTCTGGCTCATCTAACGCAGAGACCGCAATTGCGCTCTCTGTACTAACCTCCTGGACCTCTCTGCTGGCTTTGTGGACCCCCTTCGACCCCCTCCAGGGCATAAAGGTGAGTGCGTGGGGTATGGGGGCTGCAGCACCAAGCTGCCTATCAGCTAGCACCCTAGACCAGGTGCAGGTAGAGTAGGAGTGGAAGAGTAGCAGCAGAGAAATGCAGGGCAAGATCCTCCATTGTCTGGCCTTAAGAATATAAAAACAATTTACAGATGAGTACACTGGGAGGATCTCATTGTCTGAATGAAAAAACAACACATTTCAGCCAGTTACAGCTATACGTAGGTATACTCCAAATGGCAGTCACTATTACTAGAGCTATTCCTTGGTGTAATTACTTACCATACACAGTGAGAGTAAATGACAGATCTACTGTTTGTCCTGTGCCTTGAAGTACAATGAATGCTGTGTAACTCCCGGTATCCTCACTCCTCAGTTCCCTGATCCATAACCTTGTTCCACTGTTATCAACCTCCAGTCGCTGGGAGAACTGACTCCGCCGGATAATCAGCTGCTGGTTCCTGAAATCTGCCAGTCTGTATCTTGTTCCATTGCTGATATAATACCATGAGACCTCTTCTACTGGATGTGCCAAGTGCTCAGTGGGTGCCAGACTGACAGACTGGGTTATTAGTCCAGACACCTGGATTGGGGAGACTTGTAGTGCTGCAGAGAAAAAGAAGATAGATTTACTGTGAATACAGTGTGAACAGATAATTACATTTTATCAGGTAAAGGCAGAAGAAGCTAGAGACCAGTAGAACTGCTTTCCCTCTTGTTATTGATTTATAAAGTCCCAGTAATAAGTATTTGGTTGTAGTTCCCCATCATTCACCAATTCTGTTTTTTTTTATTCTATGGTGTCTGATATATAGTGCAAACAAATGTGAGTTTTAACCTTAGAAAAACAAATATCAGTTCCAGTGCAGAACCGGTGTTTGTTGCAAGATATATTCAACTGCATTATGGGCTGGTACAACATTTATAATGATTTTACTATGCATACCTCCCAACATTTTGGAAGTAAAAAGAGGGACAATTTTTTTTTTCGCACTTAGAAGAGCGAATTTTTTTGACCACATCCCTTTCTGTGGCTACACCCCCTAATTACCATTACAATTGGACTTCTCATTGATGGGAGAATGTAATAGGCACAATAGTTTCCTCCATCTAGTAACCCATAGCAACCAATCAGAAGTTTGTTGCCACACTATGGAGGAAACAGACCCTTTTCCCCTTGCCCCCGTGCGACCGCAGGGTCTGCTTCTTCTATAGTTACTCAAATGCTACTAATGGTTTTTATGGGTTATGACATTTAGGGCATACATTTTCTCTTGATCACATTACCTCCAAAGTGAAAAATACTGTCACTGTAATATCATGCAATGGGAATTAACCCTTCTACGTCCCCAGTGCAGATCCAGACAAGGCTACATATATCTCACAAAAAGCTCTGCTACATGAAAATTACTTGAAATGGAATATATATATATATATATATATATATATAACCTGAATCAGACGCTTGCACTCTAAGCCAGTCTTCCATGAACGTGGGTGCTGGGTCAAAGTATTTATGTAAAGTTCAAGAGGACCCGCACACCTTGGTTAGTGAACCAAAAATGTCTTTATTTTTCAGACTTGTGCATCCAACGTTTCGACCCACATTAGGGCCTTTATCAATATATATATAAATATATATATATATACACAGTATGTTGAAGCCACCCTGACTGTGACATAATCATAAAATTAAATGACATATATCATACAGACAACAATAAACTTCATGCATAGGTGAGCATAAGGAAAGAAAAAAAAATATTCTCCCAATGAATACTCCTGGCGCTGATTTTGCTTTCTGAGATCATTTGCATCTTTAAATTGATGTTTACAACTGAGGACATGGGAATTATAAAGGGCGTCCATATACAGTACATATTTTGCCAAAAATACAAAACAGAAAACAAAGGACTCCATTGCTGCCCATGCCTGCAGGTGCTCCATAGTTTGCTTGTGCATTACTTGCCTGTAACATACAGAAATATACCTATTGCAATATGAGGGATCAGTGCCATAAACTTGCCTTGCATGAGTTCTATTCCCCACAAGTATAAGCAAAGATAACACATAAAACACAAACAAATACAAAAGTATTGAAGAAGTGATACCTATATTGGCAATAAAAATACATTGCAAGATTTCGGAGCATCAAGGCCCTTTCGACAAGCAAAATACAAATGAAAGCTAGAAAGGCACAGCATATAATGTTAGATCACCGAAAAAGAGTTTATATGGGCAACAAATTAGAAAGTTACAGATAGATAGATAGAGATAACTTGTAGAGATACTAAAAGTAATTAGTGTAGGTTGTAAATAGTCCAGGGGTCTGGATTCAATAAGGTCACATACTGTGACTTGAAACCTGACTCTGAATGGTCCTGTCTTAGTGGGTTAAATAACTTCGTACATTCAAATTCATTGATCTTCCTTTCCTGTTCAGTTGTAAAGTTCCCCTTTAGAATAAAGACATTCATGTCCTGAAAACTGTGATTTTGATTGCAGAAGTGTTTCCCCACTGGTGTATCACATGCTTTGGTCTTCATCTTATCTCTATGAAGGTTCATCCTTGTGCGCAGTCCTGTTTCACCAATGTATCTGCCTCCTGTAGAGCACGTAGTACATATAATCATGTATACCACATTGGTACACAAATAGTAGTCCAGAATGATGTCGACTTTTTGTGTATTTGGTATAACAACTTGATCTTTGCTCAGGTTGTATTTGCAGCAGTCACATATGTTGATGTTGTACTTCTGACAATCATTTTCCCCAAATTAAGAGGTTGTCTATAAGACAGAAAAGGTAGTTCAGGGAATATTTCCTTTAGACTGGTATCAGTATGGAACATGGGTTGCAGGTCTGGCTATTTATTTAATGACTTTGAAATTTTATTTAAATGTTTTTCTTAAATGTAATGGGTCTTAAAGGAACAGTAACACCAAAAATTAAACTGTTTTAAAGTAATAAAAATATAATGCAGTGTTGCCCTGCACTGGTAAAACTGGTGTGTTTGCTTTAGAAACACTACTATAGTTCATATAAACAAGCTGCTGTGTAGCAATGGTGGAAATTTAAAAACGTCTATATGGTACAGGTAAATTAGTGGATAACAGATAACACCATTATGTTCTACAAAACTTATCCACCACCATCATTCCAGTGCCAAAGAAATCTTCAGTAACCTGCCTGAATGACTACCGCCCTGTTGCACTAACCCCAGTCATCATGAAATGCTTCGAGAGACTTGTGATGGCACACATCAAGAGCACCCTCCCCCGCTCACTGGACCCACTACAATTTGCATATCGGCCAAACAGGTCAACTGAGGATGCCATATGTTCTGCACTCCACCTCTCACTAACTCATCTGGACAAGAAAGACAGTTATGTGAGAATGCTGTTCATAGACTTTAGCTCAGCATTCAATACCATCATCCCTCAAAAGCTAAGTGGGAAACTAAGAGAGCTGGGATTGAGCGCCTCTTTGTGCAATTGGATCTTGGACTTTCTGTCAGAGAGGCCTCAGTCTGTTCGTATCTGCGAAAAGGTTTCCAGCACCATCAGATTGAGCACAGGCGCTCCTCAAGGATGTGTTCTCAGCCCGGTGTTGTACACATTGCTGACACATGACTGCATAACTAGACACAGCTCGAACCACATCATCAAGTTCAACCACAACGACGAGTCGGCGTACAGAGATGAGGTTCAGCAGCTGGCAGTCTGGTGCAGTGAGAACAACCTGTCACTGAATGTGGATAAAACAAAAGAGATGATCGTGGACATCAGGAAAACTCGCCCTGCTCACACACCACTCAGCATCAATGGCTCCACAGTAGAGACAGTAAAGAACACCAAATTCCTGGGAGTCCACATCTCTGATGACCTCACCTGGACCACCAACACCGCCTCTATTACCAAAAAGGCTCAGCAGTGTCTTCACGTCCTAAGATGACTGAAATGGACCAGCCTTCTGCCTCCCACCCTCACAGTGTTCTACAGGGGCACCATAGAGAGCGTCCTGACGAGCTGCATCTCCATCTGGTACAGTAGTGCCAGCTCTGCTGACCGGAAAAGTCTAGAGCGGATTGTCAGAGCAGCTGGCAACATCATTGGAGCGGCTCTTCCATCACTGCAGGACATGTTCCACAAGCGCTGTGTAAGAAAGGCCTCCTGCATTGCACTGGACTCCACACACCCCTCACATGGACTGTTCACGCTGCTCCCATACGGCAGACGCTTTCGCAGTATTAAAGCCCAAACAGCTGGGGCATGATTTGAGGGGGCCTTGAGGCCTGATGGGCCCCCAGTACTGAGTCTTGCCTAAGGGATCATCCCAGCAACTGACAGATACCCTTCACATCAACAACTGCCATTAAAATGTCAAAATTATCGTTACGTTTCTCATACTACAGTTTACTGAAAAAATAGTGTAGCATCATTGTCATTATTAAATATAAAGCATGGATGGAGTAGTAGATAACATTGCTACTTTGTAAGGAGTTTCTATACTCCAGAAATCCATACAGGCAGGGTAACTGACTCAGGATAAAACTGACCCGAGTGAACGTGATAGGGACCTTAGATTATAAACTGATGGGAATGATGTATTATCTCTGTACAACACTAACAATATTTTGTTAATATAATAAGCTTAACAGTGGCATAACAAGATATTACTGGACCCCACAGCAAATTATTTTTCAGGCCCCCAAAATGTCTAGAGGTTGACTTGATTTACCAATATTTATTGGGATTGTATATCAATTATAACCTCATGGGGCCTCTATACCTCCTGGGCCTCCCTGCAGCCGCAGGGTCTGCTTCCTCTATAGTTACACCCCTGAGTCATAATACTTATGATTTAGGGGTCCGTTTACTAAAGTGCTTTTAAAATATTTGCACAATATATAGACAGAATTTTCGCCAAATATGTTATCGCCAGTTTACTAACCTGCTGTAAATATAAATTTGTGAATTTTCTTGCGCAAGAATAATTGTTCACCAGTTATCGCATTCGCTGAAAATAACTCTACGTACACATTAACGCATGGTTTACGAAACAGCGAAATGGGCTAAAGACAAAATTAACGCCAGAATATTCGCAAACTTTTACCGCCACCTATGTAGTGGCGTAAAAGTATTTTTTTCGCCAGAAAATTCTCAAGGGGCAGGATATATCCCATAATACTGTTTTTTTTTTACCCATCATTCTTTGCTGACAGGAGACAGATCTGTAGCTATTGCTGACAGGATGTTTTGGCTTCTGCTTCTCTCTGGTGCAACAGCAGCAGTTTCAGCTCAGAGTCGTATTATTGGCAGCGGCATCACAGTCCAAGGATTCGTCAGCCTCTGCGCTTTTTTGGTTTCATTGTGATTGGCTACATTAAACTGTGCATTTCTATAAAGCAAAGAGATTGACTGGTATCATTTCTTGTTCCTATGATTCTGTTGGCAGAAAGGTTTATATGATGCAGACATGTTTGATTGGTGTTACTCTGGTGATGTTGTTGGATGGTATAATTATCAGTCAATAACGTTTATGAGTTTTGAAGACGCATTTCTGGCCATAAATGTCACAGTAAAAATTGCCATAATAACCGCCATAAAACAAGACTATTTTATAGCATAAATATTCGCAAAAACTTAATTTTTCACCAGAAAATTCGCTAAAATTAGCGCTAATGTAAGCTAGTTCCTTAACGTAGTTACCGCAAGTGATCGCAATGACTTCTGAGCGTATCGCTGTTTAGTAAACTTAGTCGCTGCGAATATTCTGGCGTAAAAATATTCTCAGCGATAACATGCGGAAACTTAAAGTCAGATTTACCGCACTTTAGTAAACGGACCCCAAAGTGAGCAAGCAGCAGCCTGTACTCTCTCTCATATCTACTGTAGGTTTCTCATCAGCAGTCGCGGTGCCTGTTTGATGTGCGCATATTTACGCTCACGTGCGCATACGCAAATTTACTCTTGCGCGCGCATGCGCAGAAGCGCAATATGCATGAAGAAATGGGCAGAGAAGGGAACCGGACTTGGGGTAGGCAACAGAGCTGGTACGTGCCTGGCCCCCTCCCAGCTTTGCGCCCTAGGTACGTACCTACTCTGCCTACCCCTGGTTCCGGCCCTGGGGACTTCTCCCGATGACTTATATGCAACCTCGACAGGTCTGAGATGCTGGATTTTCTGATTAGGACTTTTCCATCCTCTGGGTTTAATAAATTCCGAAAAACTAGTGGTTTTTTAAAAGTCCAATTTTATTAAAAAAAATTTTTTGCATTCTGAGTTTAGTAAATAACCCCCTTAGTTTTCGGGTTTTTGGCATTCGGACTTTAATAAATAACCCCCTAAGGGTGCAAGGAGCACATACTGTTGGGTCAAGATGCTAAAATACCAAAATCATGGCACTTTATGCATTTGAACCTGACCTGAATTGCCCCACAGTTTGGGAATCTGTGGTGTGAGGTTTATGACACAGGGGGCAATAGGCGATATTGTACAGCTGAAGTTTTCATTACTGAATGCAAGGGATCCCCCTTATATTTTTTTGAGTATAATCATTATGAAACCTTGTTGGCAACAAGCAGATTTAACTATTGTAAAAGGGGAAGTGCTGCTTGTATATGACTTTATTTAGTGAACTATGATGTTTATACATCATGCTTACCAGCTGTCTTTATTTAGGTGGGGAAAGTCCCGAGCTGTGGATTTAGGATGACAGCACTTTACAGAGATTATATATCATTCCTGTTCTCCATCTGTGCTGTGTACACATAACAACTCGTAAATGTCCACTCATCTTGGTTCAAATACAGAGCTGTATAGACACAATAGTATCAGGGTTAAATGTTTGCAAATATGGATACAGGTCAGTATCTCTTTATCTCATCCCTCCAAATTTGCAGCCACTTCCCACACAATTTCCAAATACTAATGGATAAAGCCAGAGTTTCAATCAGCGTGAACTCATCGTGGTCTACTGAAATTGCTATGAGTATCAGTGTCAGACTGGGATACCAGGGGCCCATCCAAAAACCTTAGACCAGGGGCCTACCTCAGTACTAATATTCTTCCTCTCCTCAATCAACCTCTATTCTTCTAGTCTCCTGTTTTTATACTATAATCAATTATTCCATCTATTAAGCCTCTTTGTTCTCATAGAAATAGGGAATGGCCATGAAATAGGCCAAACGTTTAGCAGCGTGAGGGGCCACTGACCCCTGGGCCCGTCGGGAGTTTTCTTGGTATCCCGGTGGGCCAGTCCAACACTGATGAGTATGGCACACCTATACAACTATCCATCCATGTTCACAGGTGATAACTGTTTATGTGCCAGACTTGTGTTAATTTCATCTGTTCATAATGAAAAGTAATTGTCACATTTACATATATTGCTGTCTTTTCCATCTCATTCTTAAAGGAGCAGTTCAGTGTAAAAATAAAAACTGAGTAAATAGATTGTATGTGCAAAATAAAAAATTGTTTCTAATATAGTTAGTTAGCCAAAAATGTAATGTAAAGGCTGGAGTGACTGGATGTGTAACATAATAGTCAGAACATTACTTCCTGCTTTTCAGCTCTCCTGGTTTCCACTGATTGGTTACCAGGCAGTAACCAGAGACTTGAGGGGGGCGCATGTTGCTTTTGAATCTGAGCTGAATGCTGAGGATCAATTGCAAACTCACTGAACAGTTATGTCCCATGTGGCCTCCCTTAAAGTCACTGACTAACTCAGAGTTAAAGAGCTGAAAAGCAGGAAGTAGTGTTCTGGCTATTATGTTACACATCAGTCACTCCAGCCTTTATACATTACATTTTTGGCTAACTAACTATATTAGAAACATGTTTTATTTTGCACAGCCTATTTACCCAGTTTTTGTTTTTACACTGAACAATCCTTTAAGGGATCCATAACCTACACTTATTTTGGGACAGTCATGCTTCATACCTTCGTCACAGTTCATGGTGAGCTACTTATTGTCAATGGATCCACAGAGCATATATAACTACTGATACGCTCTACAACATGAAGGGAGACTAAACACAATTAGGTTACACATGAAGGGCCATTTATGAACATAGCCACAAGTGCATTCATGCATCAAAGTTTGTCAGTGCGAGGGAACTGTCACCAGTGTTTCTTCCTAGCGAAACTTCGTTAATACCCTTACGCTTAGGTCGATTTGAATAGGGCGGGTACATATAGGTCAAATATGAGTCTTTATTAGAGACGTTGGTGCAAATATTTGAAGTGGCGACTTATTATTACACATGTCCAAGGAAGCAAAATAAAGACAAAAGAGATCATCTAATGCCCTAGACATGAGCCCACCCTAAAACAAATGTGGCATGCCCCTCAAATGGTTAAAAAAAATATTAAAACAGTTTGAACAAGCAAGTTTTAAACATTATCCCCCTTTAAAATACGTATGGTTATTTTGGCATACAGGATATGACGTCACTGACATAATGTTGAGGATGTAGCTTCATCTTATTTGTTCGCTAGGTATAACCACAGCAGACTCTGGAGAAAAGGGTAACATTTTGGAAATTTCGCACTTTGAATTTGCGGAATAACAATTGTTCACCTGAGAGAAAATTCGCCTGACGAAAGAGTGTGAAACTTTGTTAGCGCTGAGCTCTTTCGCTAGCGAATTGTCCTCTACGCCTTTTAGTAAACTGCCAATGTCCAGATGAAGTGTTTTTTTGGCACATTTTCCCTAGCAAAAGTACATTTTGCCCCAAAATGGATAAAAATATTGTCATGTGCATTTTGGATTGTGAACTGTATTTGTAAATTACTCTTCTTATGTTTTGGGGTTTGGTAGTAGCCCAAGGCAACCACAGGCCTTTAGCAGTAAAGATCTGTACCTCCAAAGATGCCCATGCAGCTCCCATCTTTTTTTCTGCAAATGCTCTGGGCTGCTGTTACTTATTGAGCTTAGGCAGTGGCATAACTACCAGGGAAGCGATTGCACCCTGGGCCGCTGGAGACCACTCCGATGTGAACGCAGTAAAGAAAACGTGCATCTATAGGGGTAGGGGTGACCCAAATGCACATCCAGCACCTGGGCCCACAAGAGGATAGTTACTGAACTTAGGGACCCACTCACAATATGCAGTAGATAAATCATAACATAAAAGTCACAATACAAAGCTGATAAGTAAGTAATTCACATTATATGGTCTCATATAAATGTGGTCATATAAAAAAATATATTATCAATGGAAGCCCAGAAACCCCTATGCTTAGCCCAAAGCACACTGAGCATGTGCAGTGCCACTTACACACTAAAAAAAATAACCTAAAAAGATGGGGCACTGCTGGGGGCAACTTTGGGGCTGTTGAAGGGTTTGAAGGGATCAGTGACATGCAGGTCAGAGAGAGGAAGAAAAATCTGAAAACTATAAAACAATCAGTTAAATTTTTTTTTTGAAAAAAAAAATACTTTTTTATTTACTATTATTGGGATGTTTGTAATGCTGGGAAACATATAGGGGGTTATTTACTAAAATCCAAATGTATCTCATGTTTTATTTAAAAAAAAAAACACAACCAAACTCCCATGCACAATTTGAGCTTATTTATTAATAAAATAACTAGAATGAATCGGATCATGGAAAGACGCAAGTAAATCGAATAAAAACCTGAATCGGTCAAATTTTTCAGGCTTTTTTCCAGATTCACTGGATTTTTTTCGAGTTTTTGCCCAAAAACCCTGAAAAAGTTGGATTTTCGGGCCAAACCCACTGAAGACCCTGATAACTTTGGGACAGTTTGCGACAGGTGACTTTCCCGTTGACTTATGCAGGACCTCGACAGGTCTGAGATGGCAGATTTTCAGATTCTGCCTTTTTGCAGCATCAGGTTATAATACTATAATTGTCTGAAAATTAAGAGTTTTTTTGTTCCATGAAAAATTGGAGTTTAGTGAAAAAAACTAAAATGTTTTTGAGATTTTACCATTCGGACTTTAATAAATATCTCCCATAATCTTGGATTTTCTATTCTCCCATGAAACCGATAAAAGTAGTTGATAAAGATGCCTGAAGGGTTTATTTAGTATTTGTTTTCCTACTGACTTAGCCCAATATTGACAAGTTATTGTCATCTGCACTTTTCTTTTATTTGCATTTGGCTCATCCCTGCAGGGAGAATTTTCTGACTTTGTTACACCCATAGAGCTAACACTCTAAGTGCTGGTGCAGAGAAATAAAATGAGTTTTCAAAGATCTGACACCACCCCATGAATGGCATATGGATGGAGCCCTTCTTTTCGAATTATATCACTTATTACTGCATTATGTATAGTAATTATATATATATACAATTATACAGGTATGGGACCTGTTATCCAGAATGTTTGGGCCCTGGGGTTTTCCAGATAATGGATCTTTCCGCAATTTGGTTCTTCAGAGCTGAAGTCTATTAGATAATCATTTAAACATTAAATTAACCCAATAGGCTGGTTTTGCATCAAATAAGGATTATTACTACAGAAAAAAAGGAAATCACTTTTTAAAATTTAGATTATATGTGTAAAATGGAGTCCATCGGAGACAGCCCTTCCGTAATTTGGAGCTTTCTGGATAACATGTTTCCTGATAACAGATCTTATACCTGTATATATATTATGAGAATTTTTTTTTTATTAACACCTAACTATTTTATATAATCTTAAACTGGAACTCAACAGCTCTTTGCACAGCTCCATTCTAGGGGGGAAATTCACTAAAGGGCGAATTTTCGCCAGCGACTTTCCGCCACTTCGCCAGGCACAATGTCCCAGCAGATCAGATTTTTGGCCGAATTGTTGCTGGCCACTTCACCCTTAATGAATCTGCCCCCAAGAGTAGTAAAAGTGGCACCTCAGGGCACATAAAGTGGAGCACGCCCTTGCATCTTGCCTCACCCTTGTAAATGAGCCCCTTTCCCCTCTTAATCTATGAAATTCTGCAAAATGTTGTGCATCAAAGTTTGCAGAAAATATCATGTTTGCGTTTACTTGCGCTTAGAACAAAACCAGCAATAGACAATGGATGCCTAAAATAAACAGAAATTCTTTCATCAATCTGCTTATTAAAAACTGCTAAAACTTGTGATATATAAACTGTTGCATTATTCTAGTCATAAAGGCAAAGAGCCTTCATAATATTTACAGACTTTGCAGCATGGGAGTCAGGCAAAGCATATATGAAATAACAAAGGAAGGACTGCGTGAATGTGCTCTGGGCTCTATAATAACTTATTCCATCTTACTGCAGAGCACAAAAACAAAGCAACCATAAGCAGAAGACTTGACACACTGTATATAGTACAATAGATCCTGGTTCTTTGTTAGTTATATACCCGGTGTTGCTGGCAGTCTGATAAACCCAGTGAGTATAACAGTCTGCTGCTGGGCTGAGCTCTTAGTTTCTAAAAGGAGAGAACAAAAGGAGCAGGACACATGTCTGTTACATTGTGAATACAGAGTATCATTCCCTGGCACTGCTTGGGAGGAAAATAGAAACACTTACCATGATAAGGCAGGTAGAGTAACGGGAGGATAATCAACAGTTCCATGTTTCTGTAAAAATCCAGAGCTTTAAACTCCTCCATGTCTCAATTCGAACCAAAACAGCAGTAAAGCTTACGGTGGGATGTTTTCTGCAACATTAGATCTTCTCATTGACTCCACCCAGTGGTACAAAGGGGAATGTCCTATATCAGGAGTGACCATGATAATGTAGCTCTACTTTTAGGGGGTTATTTACTACACTCCTAATGCAAAAATCACGAAAAATTCATGATTTTTTTTTATAAAATCTGACTTTTAAAAAAAAACCCCACAAATTTTTCGGAATTTATTAAACCCCGAGAATGTGAAAGAGTCAGAATCTGAAAATCCGGCATCTCAGACCTGTCGAGGTTTCATATAAGTCAATGGGAGAAGTCCCAATGATTTTTTTGATGTGTTCTGGGATTTTGGTAATACCCCGAAGTTTTCGGAGTTTTCAGGCAAAACTCCCGAAAAAAATCGTGAAAATCGGATTAATAAACAAGCCCAAAAAAACCCGTGCAAATTTGGTCGGAGTTTTTTTCAGAAGATATTGAGATAAATTTGGTGAAGAGAACTGAGGGAATGTGGGGAGAGCAGCGACAACTAGGAAGTGCTGAATGGAAAGTGAAAGTAATTGCCTAAGGCATAGAGGAGGGACAGGCAAAATTTGATTGACAGCTGAGATTTAAATGAGTTTAACAGCTATAAATGCTTTAATTAAAAAAAGAATTTGGATTTCATATTTAATTTAAAAAGGACTTTAATTATACAGCTTTTTATGTCTGGGTGACAGGTCCACTTTAAGACATCTTAATGGAGTTGTTTTGAGTTAACTTTTAGTATGATGTAGAGAGTGGTATTCTGAGAGAATTTGTGATTGTTTTTCTTTTTATATTATTTGTGGTTCTTGAGTCATTTAGCTTTCTGTTCACCAGCAATCTTGTTGCTAGGCTGCTAATTCCCCTAGCAACCATGCATTGATTTCAATAAGAGACTGGAATATGAATAGGAGAGGCCTGAATAGATCGATGAGCAATAAAAAGTAACAATATTAATTAATGTTTAGCCTTACAGAGCACCTGTTAGATGGGGTCAGTGACCCCTATTTGAAAGCTGAAAAGAGTCAGAAGGTGATGGCAGATAATTAAAAAAAACTATTAAAAAATAAATAATGAAGACCATTCAAAAAGTGGCTTAGAATTGGCCATTCTATAACATACTAAAAGTTAACGTAACCAGCCTTTTAATAGTGAACTGACAATCTAATTTTTGCTTAATTAATCCCCATTAATGAACGCCCCCTTGGCGTGTTAACCTTCCCAAGATTCCCCAGATTTTCCTACAGGGCGAAGTGAGTAACGCTGGCGACAATTTGCCAGCGTTACTGCTTTTAGGCACTTCGCCAATTTACTAACGGGTGCAGGCTTCGTTTCGCTAGCGAAGGACACTCTAACGCCAGACGACTTTTCGCTCTATCGAATGGACGTTACTCCGCAAAAAGATGTGGATTTTACTGAACGTTACCTCTTTCGCCAGACTTGCCTTCGCCAGCTCAGACCAGGGAAAGTGCATTGGAGCGCATAGATCTTACTTACATCATGTTATTAGTTGAAAAAGTCCCAAAAAACCCTGGCGTCTTTTCCTTTTTTCAGAGTGATAGCCTGCAAAAGTGCTTAAAATATTTTTGGATACCGGCTTCCCCCCTACATTCCCTAACATATGGAACATTAACTATACAGTGGGCTCATGTGTAGGGCAATATAACAACTCTATTTTATTTATTAAGCTTCCCTGGGCTTGTGTAATGTATTTGCTGAAACATATGCAAATTAGCCTGAGCGAAGACCTCTAACAAAGTTGCGCTAGGCAGATTTGAATGCTAGCGCATCTTCTTTTTCAAATGCTTACAATGCCGAAGTAAAGCTAGCGAAAAGTCGCCAGCGTTCAGCGCCCAAGACGAAACTCTGCATTTTAGTGAATTAGCGCTGTCTGCATGAATTTTCGCCTGGCGAAGTGTAGTGATGGGGATGTTATGTACTTTATGTACTAGATTCCATAGCAGTGCAAAAAAAGTAACAATACCCCTATTTGTCTGCAGAGAGTTGTGCAGCCCACACCCCCACCTGCAGATTTATTCCATTTACCATTCCATCCACCAGTTGCACAATACCTTCAGACCACAGGCTCGAGTAGCGCAGGCCGCAGGCTTTCCTGTGAGACGTCACGCCAGCCCACGTGCATGAAGATGTGGTTAGAATGTGTCACCCGGTAATGTATTTTAGGCTGAAAAACAATGAAAGTTTTAGACTAAAACACAGCAAAAGCGTTTGGGTAGAAATATTACATTAACACAAAAAATAAAAGAGATGGGGAGATTTAGGGTTATTCCATTTAATGTTTATTCTTTAGTTATGGTCAGGTCTGGGACAGACAGAGACCCATTATATAAAGTAGTTCTGTAGCTGCCAACTGCATGTGTTTACTACCTCTATGGTCATTTTATACCCAAACCAATACTTATTTGGTGAGGTGGCTAAACATGGGCAAGGAAAAATGGAGATGTTGGCAATCGCCAACATCGAATATCGAAGTCGAAGGATTTAGCGCTATTCATTCGAACGAGCAAAAAAACGTTTGATCGAATGATTAAAGCCTTTGAATCATTCGATTCGAAGGATTTTAATCCATCGATGGAACGATTTTTGTTTGACCTAAAAAACATTAGAAAGCCTATGGGAACCTTCCCCATAGGCTAATATTAACTTTGGTAGCTTTTAGGTGGCGAACTTGGGGTTTGAAGTTTTTTCTTAAAGAGACAGTACTCCGACTATCGAATGGTGGAACGATTTTTAGTTCGAATCGAAGGTCGAAGTCGAAGTCGCCCATTCGATGGTCGAAGTAGCCAAAAAAAAACATTCGAAATTCGAAGTTTTTTCTCTATTCCTTCACTCGAGCTAAGTAAATGGGCCCCATATTGTAATGTTTATTCCACACATATGTATTGTAAATTGCATAACTCTGTGAATACATGTAGTGATATACAAATAAATATCTACATACACACTGTATATAATAAAGCTACTGTAACAAGCGGCAGCGAGGGTGGGAGTCAGTTATAACATTCTTATAACTGGTATGGGGCATGTGTTTCCAAGTGAGGTAGGAAATTTGGGCAGACTTTATACTGTGGTTTTTGACTAATCGGTATATTGTAGCAGTTCTTTTCATGTCTCACGCTATGTTAGTGGTGATACGTCTCCTATGTACAGGCTGGTTTGTAAGACAGCCAATCAGTAAATTAAACTCTTGTCTGCTATTAATGACTGAGAGTTATAATGTAGGTGTAGTGACATTAACTTTTAGCAGTTAGGAGGAATGAAATCTAAAAAAAAAAAGAGAAATATGCAAAAAGTGCTCTCCAAAACGGGGGAATGTAATAAAAGTCGCAAAGAGCAAAAAATTCGCACCAATAAGAATAAACATCCAAATCTCGCAATGCAATATTGATCCTTAAACTGTTATTACATTGTGAATTTTAATTGCGCACTCTGAAGAAGTGCTTGAAGGTGTCCTAATCTTTTGGAGCAAACATAACGACTTTTTCAGTAAGAAGTTTTATTACATTGACTGCGCATTGTCGCAAACTATAATACTCGCAAATGGTCATCCATTGTCGGAAGTGGTCGCTAAACAGTCTGTGTTCACAAAAGCTATATTAAATTCGCCCAAAGCAACATTTGTTTGCGCAAAGGCATAACTTTTCACATTGCGAATAGTTTTTCTGTTACTGACTTCTACATTCCCCGTTAATTTTTTTTCCCCTTTGATGTCTGCTAGTCCATAATTATAATGCTATATGAACGTCACCAATCTGAAGCGTAGATCTGCTGTTTTCCATGTTGGTTACTTTATACCTGCACTGGGCATCATGTAACGGACACTGGAAAACAATATGGTCGTCACTTTGAACTTATATCATTGCAAATCTATATCTGGAGAAGTGCACATTAAAGCCAGGGAACAGTTACATCAGGTTATGTGAATGTTATCCCTGTGTGCACATTTGTTGGTTTGGAAATACTCATTGTCCAACTGTAAGGTTTACAAAGGGGAACCGCTGTAACCGAGGATAGCCACTCCATGGGGAGTGGATATGGTGGCAGCCCAGGGGTGTAGCCATAGGTGATTGGAGGCAAAGACATGATGATGAAAGTAAATAGTAGATTTAATGGCAGCCAGAACACAGAATCAAAAAGGCAGGAACAGGCAAAAAAGGCTAATCAGGTTATCCACACGGTGAGGGAAAAAATGGGGAACACAGGAACAAAAGGTACTCACTCAGGAACAAAATACAAGGTATTGAAAAAATGAAGGTTTCCAGGTAACAGGATACAGATAACAGGATTCAGGAACAAGATTCAGGAACAAGATTCAGGAACAAGATTCAGGAACAAGATTCAGATAACAGGTCAGGAACAAACAAATCACATTCAATGACTCAGCCCTGAGCAAAGCTCAGGGCGGGGTTTATAAAGGGAAGGTGATTAGGAATGGGAGACACATGAGGGTAAACGAGGTGGTTGGAAAACAGGGATGAACTATACTGTGAACAGGCAGATAACAGAAACATGAGGTAACTGCTGCAAGTGTCCAAACCAACACAACAAGAGTTCAAGTCCCGCACTGATCCTGACTAGTGATGGGCGAATTTATTCGTCAGGCGCGAATTCGCGGCGAATTTGCGCGATTCGCCGCCAGCGAATAAATTCGCGAAGCTCCTGCGAAAATTCGCCGGCGTCAAAATTTTTTTTTCGAACAAATGTACGCCGGCGTCAAAAACGGGCGCCGGCGTCGGAAAAACGGGCGCCGGCGTCAAAAACGGGCGCCGGCATCAAAAACGAGACGCCAGCGCCGTTTCGTGAATTCGCCCATCACTAATCCTGACACCAACTCTGGAACTTTACCAATATGCTTGATATATATCTACAGTATCCAGTACAGGTATGGGACCTGCTAACCAGAATGCTCAGGATCTTTCCATAATTTGGATTTCCATACCTCAACTTTACTAGAGAATAATTTAAACATTAATTTAATCTATTAGGATTGTTTTGTTCCCAGTTGGGATTGGGATTAATTATATTCTATCTGAATTGAATGATTTGAATCATTTGACTTAGGAATTCGACCATCGAATTGAAAAAATTCGATAGTCTAATTATTTTTTTTGATTAAATTTAGCAGTTTTCGATCAAATTAAAATCATTTGATCGATCGTAGAAAGGTTGGAATTGAATGATTCGAACAATTTAAGAGAATGATCGAACGATTTTCCAAAAAAAAAAAAATGACTTCTAAAAACTCAGCCAAATGTTGGCTATGGGTTCTAGGAGGTCCCCATAGGCTAACATAGCAATCTGGCGGGTTTAAGGTGGCGAAGTGTCGAAGTTTTTTAAAGAGACAGTACTTCGATATTCGAATAGTCGAATATTCAACGTTTTTTAATTCGAATCGAAGTCGAACTTGGCCTATTCAATGGTCGAAGTACCCAAAAATTACTTTGAAATTCAAAGTTTTTCGAATTCACTTCGACCCTTAGTATATGTGCTCCTTGGAGTTAGTGATAAATAGGTTGACTTGAAACCTTGCGGGACCCATAGATTGAGCAGGTTTGGGCCAAGGATAGCTACTTTTGTGGGTTCAAGCAGGTGGTAAATAGGGATGTAGCGAACGTCGGAAAAAAAGTTCGCGAACTTGCGCAAAAATGCGAGCGGTTCGCGAACGGTTCGCGAACCCCATAGACTTCAATGGGAAGGCGAACTTTAACATCTAAAAAAGACATTTCTGGCCAGAAAAATGATTTTAAAGTTGTTTAAAGGGTGCAACGACCTGGACAGTGGCATGCCAGAGGGGGATCAAGGGCAAAAATGTATCTGAAAAATCTGCCTGTGTGTGCTTGGAAGAGATAGTGTAGGGGGAGAGCTGTTAGTGATTTCAGGGACAGATGATAGTAAGT
Source organism: Xenopus petersii (assembly GCA_038501925.1). Taxonomy (NCBI): domain Eukaryota; kingdom Metazoa; phylum Chordata; class Amphibia; order Anura; family Pipidae; genus Xenopus; species Xenopus petersii. The sequence continues at coordinate 13,553,052 of CM076686.1, forward strand.
TTGCTGGCTAGTAATCTGCTTGATACTGCTCTGTATTGGAGGGACAGAAGTCTGCAGGGATTTGAGGGACATTTTAGCTTAGGTAGCTTTGCTGGCTAGTAATCTACTGTTCTCTTTAAACAACTGCCATACATTGACCTTGTAGGCATTGTTTGCCCAGTTTTTTTGGACGCAGCCACTGAAGCACAGTTGCCAGAAAAAATATGCCATATAAATGCTGAAAATAGTCATTTTTCGCCATACGTTGACCTTGTAGACATTGTTTGCCCAGTTTTTTTGGACGCAGCCACTGAAGCACAGTTGCCAGAAAAAATATGCCATATAAATGCTGAAAATAGTAATTTTTCGCCATACGTTGACCTTGTAGACATTGTTTGCCCAGTTTTTTTGGTTGCAGCCACTGAAGCACAGTTGCCAGAAAAAATATGCCATATAAATGCTGAAAATAGTCATTTTTTGCCATATACGTTGAGTCAACGTATGGCAAAAAATGACTATTTTCAGCATTTATGTGGCATATTTTTTCTGGCCTCTGTGCTTCAGTGGCTGCGGCCAAAAAAACTGGGCAAACAATGCCTACAAGGTCAACGTCGTTGACCTTGTAGGCATTGTTTGCCCAGTTTTTTTGGCCGCAGCCACTGAAGCACAGAGGCCAGAAAAAATATGCCATATAAATGCTGAAAATAGTCATTTTTTTGGTCGCAGCCACTGAAGCACAGTTGCCAGAAAAATTATGCCATATAAATGCTGAAAATATAAATTTTTTTGGTTGCAGCCACTGAAGCACAGAGGCCAGAAAAATTATGCCATATAAATGCAGAAAATATGCATTTTTTTGGTCGCAGCCACTGAAGCACAGTTGACAGAAAAATTATGCCATATAAATGCTGAAAATATAAATTTTTTTGGTTGCAGCCACTGAAGCACAGAGGCCAGAAAAATTATGCCATATAAATGGAGAAAATATGCATTTTTTTGGTTGCAGCCACTGAAGCACAGAGGCTAGAAAAATTATGCCATATAAATGGAGAAAATATGCATTTTTTTGGTTGCAGCCACTGAAGCACAGAGGCTAGAAAAATTATGCCATATAAATGGACAAAATATGCATTTTTTTGGTTGCAGCCACTGAAGCACAGAGGCCAGAAAAATTATGCCATATAAATGCAGAAAATATGCATTTTTTTGGTTGCAGCCACTGAAGCACAGAGGCCAGAAAAATTATGCCATATAAATGCAGAAAATATGCATTTTTTTGGACGCAGCCACTGAAGCACAGTTGCCAGAAAAAATATGCCATATAAATGCTGAAAATAGTCATTTTTCGCCATACGTTGACCTTGTAGACATTGTTTGCCCAGTTTTTTTGGTTGCAGCCACTGAAGCACAGAGGCCAGAAAAAATTAAACCAGTAGGGTTTGCACCCTAGTTTGTAACGGTGGCGGAGGGAGGAGGACGCTAAAGGACAGCTGTGTGTGGAGTCATGAGGCTTGAAGAGAAGGACAGCTGCATAGAAGTCAGAACAAGTCTTCCGGCGTGCAGTAACCCTCCGAGATCCACCCCTCATTCATTTTAATAAAGGTCAGGTAATCGACACTTTTGTGACCTAGGCGAGTTCTCTTCTCAGTTACAATCCCTCCTGCTGCACTGAAGGTCCTTTCTGAGAGCACACTTGAGGCTGGGCAAGACAAGAGGTTCATGGCAAATTGTGACAGCTCTGGCCACAGATCAAGCCTGCGCACCCAGTAGTCCAGGGGTTCATCGCTCCTCAGAGTGTCGATATCTGCAGTTAATGCCAGGTAGTCCGCTACCTGCCGGTCGAGGCGTTCTTTGAGGGTGGATCCAGAAGGGTTGTGGCGCTGCCTTGGACAGAAAAACATTTGCATGTCTGACGTTACAGACCGGCCAAAGGGCTTTGTCCTTGCAGGTGTGCTCGTGGCAGGATTACTGGCACCTCTGCCCCTGGAATGTTGATGAGTTCCTGAAGTGACATCACCCTTAAAAGCATTGTACAACATGTTTTGCAGGCTGGTTTGTAAATGCCGCATCTTTTCGGACTTGTGGTATGTTGGTAACATTTCTGCCACTTTATGCTTGTACCGAGGGTCTAGTAGCGTTGCGACCCAGTACAGGTCCTTCTCCTTAAGCCTCTTGATACGGGGGTCCTTCAACAGGCATGACAGCATGAAAGACCCCATTCTCACAAGGTTGGATGCAGAGCTATCCATCTCCGCTTCCTCATTATCAAGGACTGCATCATCCACGGTCTCCTCCCCCCAGCCACGTACAAGACCAGGGGTCCCCAAAAGGTCACCACTAGCCCCCTGGGAAGCCTGCTCCTGTTGGTCCTCCTCCTCCTCCTCCTCCACAAAGCCACCTTCCTCCTCTGACTCCACTTCTGGCACCTCTCCCTGCGTTGCAGCAGGTGCCTGGGTTCGTTCTGGTGATTGCGACCATAAATCGTGCGCTTCCAGCTCCTCGTCACGCTGGTCTACAGCCTCATCTGTCACTCGTCGCACGGCATGCTCCAGGAAGAAAGCGAAGGGTATTAGGTCGCTGATGGTGCCTTCGGTGCGACTGACCATATTTGTCACCTCTTCAAAAGGTCGCATGAGCCTGCAGGCATCGCGCATAAGCACCCAGTAACGGGGGAAAAAAATCCCCAGCTCTGCAGATCCAGTCCTACCACCCAGTTCAAAAAGGTACTCGTTGACGGCCCTTTGTTGTTGCAGCAGACGTTCCAACATAAGGAGCGTTGAATTCCAGCGAGTCTGGCTGTCAGAAATCAAACGCCTGACTGGCATGTTGTAGCGCTGCTGAATGTCAGCAAGGCGTGCCATGGCTGTGTAGGAACGTCTGAAATGGGCCGACACCTTTCTGGACTGGGTGAGAACGTCCTGGAATCCTGGGTACTTGGAGACAAAACGTTGGACTATTAAATTTAACACATGTGCCATGCAGGGCACATGTGTTAAATTTCCCAGTCTCAACGCTGCCAACAGATTGCTTCCATTGTCACACACCACTTTTCCGATCTGCAGTTGGTGTGGGGTCAGCCACCGATCGGCCTGTGACTGCAGAGATGACAGGAGTACAGATCCGTTATGGTTTTTGCTTTCCAGGCACGTCATCCCCAAGACAGCGTGACAACGGCGTACCTGGCACGTCGAATAGCCTAGGGGGAGCTGGGGGTGCACAGGTGTGGAGGAGGAGAAGGAGGACCCAGCAGCAGAGTAAGAAGAAGAAGAGGAAGAAGACGAGGTAGAGAGCGATGGAGGAGTAGAGGTGGTGGCAGAACCGCGTGCAATCCGTGGCGATGACACCAACTCCACTGTTGTTGTTGTTGTTGAGCTACCCATTCCCTGCTTCCCATTCCCAGCCATTACCAAGTTCACCCAGTGGGCAGTGTAGGTGACATACCTGCCCTGACCATGCTTGGAGGACCATGCGTCAGTAGTCATATGGACCTTTGGCCCAACACTAAGTGACAGAGATGCGGTAACTTGGCTCTGCACATGTTGGTACAGGTGTGGTATTCCCTTTTTAGAAAAAAAATTGCGGCTGGGTACCTTCCACTGCGGTGTCCCAATTGCTACAAATTTGCGGAAGGCCTCAGAGTCCACCAGCTGGTATGGTAAAAGCTGGCGGGCTAAGAGTGCAGACAAGCCAGCTGTCAGACGCCGGGCAAGGGGGTGACAGTCAGACATTGGCTTCTTACGCTCAAACATGGCCTTCACAGAAACTTGGCTGGTGGCAGATGACTGGGAATGGGAACAGGTGGTCAAGGTGGAAGGCGGAGTGGAGGGTGGTTCAGATGGGTCAAGGAGAGCAGAGGTAGAGCAGTAAGATGCTGGACCAGAAGGAGTGTGGCTTTTAGTTTGCCTGTTGCCTTTGAGGTGTTGCTCCCAAAGTGCTTTGTGCTTGCCGCTCATGTGCCTTCGCATAGAAGTTGTACCTATGTGGCTGTTGGGCTTACCAAGGCTCAGTTTCTGACTGCACTCATTGCAAATTACAATGCTTTTGTCAGAGGCACACACATTAAAAAAATCCCACACTGCTGACTTTTTGGAAGTGTGCGATCTGGCGGTAACAGTAGAAGTTGGCGGCATTGGCGGCAATGGCGGGTGCGTTGGCTGGCTGAACACAGGTGCCGATACATGTTGTTGCCCTACTGATCCCTGCGGGCTGTCCTCCCTGCTTCTTCTAAGTCTTATTCTCCTACTGCCTCTCTGACTCTCCGTCTCTCCATCTGAACTACCCTCCTCTTGCTCTCTTCTACTAGGCACCCACAAAACATCAATCTCCTCATCATCATTCTCCTCAGATGCATCAATTTCTTCTGACACATCACAGAAGGAAGCAGCAGCGGGGACCTCCTCCTCATCACTCATCATTATGTCCATCTCTGTCGTGTTCTCTGCCAGAATTAAATCTGGTGTAACGTCCTCATCTCCTTCATCTTCTTCTGCCAATAATGGTTGCGCATTACTCAGTTCAAGAAACTCATGGGAAAATAACTCCTCTGACTCCAGTGAAGAAGGGGCACCGGTGGTGGAGGAAGTGTTACGTGGGGTGGCCATAGCAGTGGAGGATGAGGAGGATGTTGTGGTAAAGTTAGAAACGGTAGAGGATGGGGTGTGCTGTGTAAGCCAGTCAACTACCTCTTCAGCATTTTGGGAGTTCAGGGTCATTGGCTTTTTAAAACTGGGCAATTTGCTAGGGCCACAGGATTGCATAGCAGCACGGCCCCTAGCACGGCCTCTGCGTGGCGGCCTGCCTTTGCCTGGCATTATTTTTAAAAAAACAACAACAACAAAAACTCAGTTGGTTTTTCTGGAAACGATAATACACACAGCTAGATGGCGGTTTGAAGAAAACACTGTGCAAATAATGCCTACAAGGTCAACGTATACACAGCGGTGGATACGGATTACGTAAAATATAAGAATGCTGCTTGAAAAAAAGTAACTCAAGTGGTTTTTCTAGAGACGATAATATTATCAATATTTAGACAAAATGTGAACAAGCTCACACAGCTAGATGGCGGTTTGAAGAAAACACTGTGCAAATAATGCCTACAAGGTCAACGTATACACAGCGGTGGATACGGATTACGTAAAATATAAGAATGCTGCTTGAAAAAAAGTAACTCAAGTGGTTTTTCTGGAGACGATAATATTATCAATATTTAGACAAAATGTGAACAAGCTCACACAGCTAGATGGCGGTTTGAAGAAAACACTGTGCAAATAATGCCCACAAGATCAACGTATACACTACTACAGCGGTGGATACGGATTACGTAAAATTTATTATGGCTGCTTGAAAAAAGTCACTCCGGTGTTTTTTCTGGAGACGGTAATATTATGGATATTTAGACAGAATGTGAACAAGGTCACACAGCTAGATGGCTGTTGGTTGAATAACACACTGGGCAAAAAATGCCTACAGGGCAAATAATGCCTAAAAGGTCAACTTATACACTACTACAGCGATGGATACGGATTACGTAAAATTTATTATGGCTGCTTGAAAAAAGTCACTCCGGTGTTTTTTCTGGAGACGGTAATATTATGGATATTTAGACAGAATGTGAACAAGGTCACACAGCTAGATGGCTGTTGGTTGAATAACACACTGGGCAAAAAATGCCTACAGGGCAAATAATGCCTAAAAGGTCAACTTATACACTACTACAGCGATAGTAAAATAAAAAAAAGTAAAATAAAAAAAAAATGAATATTAAAAAAAAAAAATTACAGTTGGTGCTGCTGAACTACTAGGAGCAGCAGATTAGCACACCAGTCCCACTCCCCAACACTGCTAGACTAATAGCACTGGGCTCTTATAGTAGTAGTAGTAGTAGTAGTAGTAGTAGTAGTAGTAAAACAACAAAAAAATAAATAAAAGCAGTCCTTACAAGGACTACTGTTATTGCAGCAGTCAGCAGATGAGATCAGAAGCAGGACAGCTGCCCACTGCAGCTACATACAGAGCACTGCAGTAGAAGGTAGATTACTAGCCAGCAAAGCTACCTAAGCTTAAATGTCCCTCAAACCTCTGCAGACTTCTGTCCCTCCAATAACAGAGCAGTATCAACACGATTACTAGCCAGCAAACTTTCAACTGTCCCTGAAATCACTAACAGGCAGCAGCTCTCTCCCTACACTATCTCTTCAGCACACACAGGCAGAGTGAAAAAAACGCTGCAGGGCTTCGGTTTTTATAGGGAAGGGGAGTGGTCCAGGGGAGAGCTTCCTGATTGGCTGCCATGTACCTGCTGGTCTGGGGTGAGAGGGCAAAAAAAAGCGCCAACAATGGCGAACCCAAAATGGCGAACGTCGCGCGACGTTCGCGAACTTCCGGCGAGCGCGAACACCCGATGTTCGCGCGAACAAGTTCGCCGGCGAACAGTTCGCGCCATCTCTAGTGGTAAATCAAACTTCAAACAGGGCCCCTTACTTTTGGTGATGTAATAATGCTGACCTCTTCTCTGTGGTGGCACATCCCACTCATCAGAGACTCATCAGAAAAGAGTCGGGTTGGGTCAGGGTCATAAAGTAGAAGAGGACTTTGGACTGGGGTGAGTGCAGGTTGGGAAGTATTGGGTCAGGGTTTGGTTGCAAAATTTGACCTGCTCATCATTTGTTTACATTGTTCTATTGTTAAACAAACATGAGCTACATTTATAGGGTGGAAAGCAATACATTTGATAGGGCTTGATATGGTTTCAATTTTTCTAATGTTAGACCTGTTGAATAAGGGCAGTAGGTGCAGAGGAACAGGTTTATGTTTCAGTAGGAAACTTGGCCTGAGTTGTAAGCAGCATAACAGAGATCATAGTTGGTCAATATATTTTTCAATGACATAACAGATGATACTGAAATTAATGTTTCCGTATTAACATATTGTAATTTATTCTGTGACAGTGAGAATTTGACTTCTGCTTATTAAAAGACCTGGGCAATAGGGCTAAGTTGGGAGAGACAAGGCAAATGAGCTTTAGTATGGATAAATGCAAATTCATGTATCCAGGCCATAGTAACAGGTACATTTGAAAGGCAAATCAGTAATGCAAAAGACTTCAGGAATAGCAATTGAAAACACACCTGGTTTTACTGTGCCTGAGATACTCACAAAAGTGTTTATAAAATAGATATGTTATTAATATTGATGCAATAATTTGGCCTAACATTGGTTAGATGCAAAAGGACTCTGGATCAGCACACTTCTTAAACTCTATTTTGTAGCTAATGCAAGTTATTTAAATCACAATCACAATAGTGCAGAGAAGTTTAATGAACAGCACCATAAAAGCTGTAAATCGGCTAAACCTTGGACAAAAATCAAGCAACGTTTCGTTATGCCTTTAGATCACCATGTACAAAAAATAACATGGAAGACTTGGCTCGGAGATCAGCCAGACTAACTAAAGTACAGGACAGTTAGACTTTCAAAGAATTTGCAAACAAAAGTATATTCTGTGTAGAACAGAGGTGCTAAGCTTAGAGGGGATATGTTCAACCTGCAGATCACTATAATAATGGACCTGATGGCCATTCATTCCAAAAATGAGTTGGATGCCTGTCTTTGACAAATAGCGTATTTAGTTATACTTTATTAAACAATCATTAGTAATGCATTTATGAGTACTGTGGGAAATTCTCAAGCGAATTGTCTTTATTAATATTTACTAATAGCAACAAGCGGTTTGGCTAGTTTCGAATCTATACGCCGAGCAGCATTTCTGAGAAAAGGCCCCGCTATTACACCCACCATTACATAACCCCAACTTCTGATACACTGCTGAGACCACGCACATCCTGTACTGAGTGGATGGATACAGTAACCAAGCGTGTGTCTGTGTAGGACCATGCACATATTTTTAAAGAAATACATTAAAACTTTGTTTTTGTGTTAAAAATGTCACAATGTCATTTTTGCTCTAAAATGGAACTGCTTTATGTTTGTATCAATAGACACATCTCTGGCCTAGGATACAGTAACTGAATAGGACAATCGTTCACAGAGCCCATCCTGGTTCGACCATTTGGTCAGCATTTAATTACAGAGGAAGAGGAATATATGATATGGTTCATTAAAGGATAAGTACACCTTTAAAATAAGTGAATGTAAAATTGATGACAGTGCTATTCTAAGAACTTCTGTAATTTTCATTCATTATTTATTTATTATTCATTCCAAGATATTAAGGGATACGTGTACTGTTAATATAAATTCATTTTGTTCCAACAGCCCCACCTGCTGGTCAGTTTCTGATCACCAATTAGTCAAGGAAGTTGTCAGGAGAAATGAAGGGAGCTTTTCTGATGTTCCTTACATACACATTTTGGAAGATCCCAGTTCCATCTTATTGGTTCATCCTAAGGTGGCAGAGCCTGGTTCACTAAACCATCCAAGTACCCCGTTGCCTTGTATTCCCTCTTATTTTTGTGAAGGGTCTGGACCATCTGTGGGCTGAGCAGGTAGCTACGTTTCTCATTGCATAGACCCACCCACAAAAGGAAGAGTAGCATTTTGGCTATTAGAGCTGCAAACAGCCCAAGGGCTGGAATGTAGTTGCCACCAGTGTCAGACTGGATACAAGGAAATCTCCCCGTGGGCCCAGGTGTCAGGGGCCCTTGTGCTGCTAAAGATTTGGCCTATTTCATGGCCATTCCCTAGTCTATGAGTGGCTAAATAGGTGGAATAATAGATTATAGTATGTAAAGAAAAGAGACTGGGAGAATAGGAGTTGACTGAGGAAAAGAATAATAGTACTGAGAGTGGGCCCCTGGTCTATGGTTTTGAGGTGGGCCCCTGGTGTCCCAGTCCAACACTGGTTGCCACCATGGTTACATAGTTAAATCGGGTTGAAAAAAGACAAAGTCCATCAAGTTCAACCCCTCCAAATGAAAACCCAGCATCCATACACACACCCCTCCCTACTTTTAATTAAATTCTATATACCCATATCTATAATAACTATAACGTTTAATATCACAATAGCCTTGTCCAAAAAGTCATTGTTACGAATCCTCACCCTGGTGGTCTAGTGGTGGTGCGGCGGGGACAATCGGTGGGGACGCCCGCCGCGTCGTCCTGCTTCTTCCTTGCCGGCCTCCTAGTGTGCGCCACGCGCGCACTTCCGCATTTTATAGGCACATGCGCGCTGGCGTGATTACGTCAGCGTGCAATGGCACGAAATTCAAATAGGAAATATTTAAGGGACATTTTTTCTTTAGTCATTGCCTGTGATAGGTTTTGTTCCTGGTCCCTTGTACCTTGTGCTGAAAAGCTTCCTGTGTTTGACCCTGCCTGGCTATTTGACTACTCTGATCTCTGGAATCTGACCCTTGCCTGAAACCGACCTCGATTCTGCTTTATCCTCCTGATTGACCTTCTGGTTTGACCTCTGCCTGTTTCTTGACTCTGATTCTGCCTCATTCCTTCTGATTGATTACCCAGTTTTTGACCCTTGCCTGCCTGACGATTCTAGCTATCTGCCTGCATCGACCCGGCCAGTCTGACCACAAATCTGTCTTATCCTATTGTACCGCGACCTTCGGCCTTATTAACAACTGTCGTGCCCCTTTGCTTGCCAGAACTCCTCGCCTTGCTCCTCTCGAAAAGTCTAGGTGGCATCCGAGTACGCTGAGGGCTCCTCCCAAAGCCAAAGGCGGTCACACTACTGGTGAAGCCGAGCTGAGACCAGGGAGCATGGCACTAGTTCTGGTTTAGGGTGCCGACCGTGACAGTCATCCAAGCCATTCTTATAGTCATTAACTGAATCAGCATCACAACATCACCCGGCAGTGCATTCCACAACCTCACTGTCCTGACTGTGAAGAACCCCCTACGTTGCTTCAAATGAAAGTTCTTTTCTTCTAGTCTAAAGGGGAGGCCTCTGGTACTGTGATCCACTTTATGGGTAAAAGGTCCCCTGCCATTTGTCTATAATGTCCTCTAATGTACTTGTAAAGTGTAATCATGTCCCCTCGCAAGCGCCTTTTTTCTAGAGAAAACAACCCCAACCTTGACAGTCTCTCCTCATAATTTAAGTCTTCCCTCCCTCTAACCAGTTTAGTTGCACTTAGTCTCTGCACTCTCTCCAGCTCATTTATATCCTTCTTAAGGACTGGAGTCCAAAACTGCCCCCATACTCCAGATGAGGCCTCACCAGGGACCTATAAAGAGGCAGAATTATGTTTTCATCCCTGACATGTTTTTAATACTGAAATGTATATTTATTAAGCAACATTTTAAAGACTTCCCATTTTTGTTCTTTGTTTAACCCTGTGAAAAGCATTTCCCACTTAATATGTTGCAGAGATGCCCTTATACTGTCAAAGTTTGCACGTCTGAAATTTAGTGTTTTAGTTACTCCCTTATAGAATTGCTTCTGCAACAGAATCTCAAAGGAGACCATGTTATGATCACTATTCCCTAAATGCTCACCCACACAAATGTTAGAGATGAGTTCAGTATTGTTAGTCATTACAAGGTCCAAAAGAGAGTTATTCCTAGTAGGTTCTTGAACGAGCTGGAATAAAAAGTTGTCATTCAGCATATTTACAAACCTACTAGCTTTTGTCTGTCTTAGCAACCCCATTACCCCAGTCAATGTCTGGATAATTGAAGTCACCCATAGAAACAACTTGACCCAGCTGACGCGTTTCGTGTCATTGGGACACTTACTGATAGGCTAGCTTATGATTAAATGTCCCAGGGACACAAAATGCGTCAGGTGAGAGATGATTAAATAAATAAAGTATTCATTTTTTATTCATAAACTTCGGTCTGATCAATACGTGAGTTACCAGTGTGCCCTGCACCAACATTTATGCTTTGTATACAGTAGTAGATTTGTGGCCATCCTCTCTGTAGGTAGAGGCAGCCTAATACTCATTGGTAGATATAATGACATAGTAGTGGTCCCTTATGGAATTCTGGCTAAGAATATTACCTTGGGATGAGGCTGGCAAGGTCCTGTTTATTTGATAAAATGTTAATAAATGCTGTGGCTATTTTACACAATTTCTGGCTCCTGATGTTTCATTACGGTGTGTAACAATGGAGTTCAATGGGATAGCTGAAGGCGAAGGGCCAATTGAGGAGTCCCCTTGTCATTCCAAATCCTATTTTATGATGTTAGTCAAGCAAAATAAACGTTACTTCACTACATAAATGATTTAAATCTTGTTTTATTCAGTCTTGGAATTCACAATCATAGCAAGCAGGCAAGTGGACATTGTTATTAAGACAAGCTTTGCGTCATCCCAAAATTTTGTTTATGAACCAGAATGGGGGCCCTGATGCACATGTCCATGCACTGGCTACACAATTAGATGGGGAGGAGGGAAGGGGAATGAGGAAAGTGTAATGACAGCTAGGAAGTGCTGAATGGAAAGTGAAAGCAATTGCCAGCTATGGGGTAGGGCAGGCAAGATATGATTCACAGTTGAGATTTTTAAATTCAGATTTTATTGTTTCATATAATGTTTTCAATGGATTTGACCAACTAATCCCTGTCATTCACATGAAAGCGATTGGTTGGTACCACACTAGCAGATGTAATGCTATCTAAGCTATTTACACCATTCAATAATGCAAAGCGAACTAGAATAAAGCAGAGCCCTGGGCCATAGGAGAACCTTCAGTAATGTATATTTAACTCGGCTCTTTATTCCTTCGTTTCAAACAGGATCTGCTCATGTCTTTGTGAGAATGCGCTCCCAAATATCTATATACATTGGCGGATTTTCTTTAAGGCTTGGGGAGGCTAAGCCTTAGGGGCACATTTACTTAGCTCGAGTGAAGGATTAGAATAAAATATACTTTGAATTTCAAAGTATTTTTTTGGCTACTTCGACCATCGAATTGGCTACTTAGATCTTCGACTTCGTACTAAAAATCGTTCAACTATTCGACCGTTCCATAGTCGAAGTACTGTCTCTTTTAAAAAAACTTTGACCACCTACTTCGCCACCTAAATCCTACCGAGCATCAATGTTAGCCTATGGGGAAGGTCCCCATAGGCTTTCTAACCAATTTCTGATCGAAGGAAAATCGTTCGATCGATGGATTAAAATCCTTCAATCGTTCGATCGAACGAATTGCGCTAAATCCTTTGACTTCGATATTAGAAGGATTTAACTCCGAGGGTCAAATATCGAGGGTTGATTAACCCCTTGATATTCGACCAATAGTAAATGTGCCCCTTAGTGTCAAGAGGCTCCTTATTTTGAAAGGAGTTAGCATCATGTATTTTGCTGCAACATGCATACAAATACAGAATAAATCTGGTACTAAATCACATTTTAAAGCAGGGCTGTCCAACTGGCGTCCAACAACCATCTTACGTGAAAGTCTGCCTACTGTGTTTTCTTACCATGTGTAAGATTTAAAAGGTATCACTACAGAGATTGACTGGCCCCTCCATTGTTTAAACCTCAAATTTACACCTGTGATCCAAGGACAAAGAAAGATGCAGTTCACATCGGAGCTCACCCGGATTAGCTGTGTCTGTCTGGTCGCAGCTTGTGCGAGACTCCGGTTACTTCGTGCCGGCATCCGTTACAGAGTTCAACATGTTCTCGCATATTCGGCGCAGATCCAGGACATCACAAGGACAACAGCGTTAAATGCAAAATTCCAGGCTTTATTTCATCATACACACAGGTAAGGATTTTGGCGGTGAGTGTGCAAGCTGACTTACGCATTTCTTGCCGGATCCACCGGCACTTCCTCAAAATCAGTGAGTATCACATGACTCTAGACTTAAATAGCAACAGTGACTGGCATTGGTGCTCAAATACAGGTGCATTCAAATTCCATTTGTGATTTACACTCATTATTCATATGTTATTGGAAATAATGGTGACACGATTAAAAATTTAAATTCATTTCTAGGCTTTATCAGATACTCATAGGTACTATTCCTCCACCATTTAGTAGGGCCCAGAGGCGTTGGGAAAAGGTATTTCCAGCTCTTAGTGGAGAACAGTGGGAGGAGGCTATTGACTCACTTTACTGTGATTTAATTTCTTTGCGTGATAGGCTGGTCCAATATAAATTTATCCATCAATTATATATAACCCCTAAAAAGCTTCATTTAATGGGTAGAGAATCGGAAGCCAGATGCCCAAGGTGTCAGGAGTTGGATGCATCTTTTCTGCACCTGGTGTGGCATTGTCCTCCAGTGCAGCAGTTTTGGAAGGATGTGTCACAGTATTTGGCTGATAATTTAGCGTTTCCCCAGGTGCACTCCCCGGAAATTTGTTTATTGGGACTGGTGGATGATCTTGTACCCTTAAGTAAAACTAGAACACTTATGAGGGTTATACTGTTCTATGCTAAAAAGCTGGTGATAATGAACTGGATGGGCAAAAATAGTCCCACGGTCATTCAATGGGTTAATTTGATTAATAAAATACTCCCGTCCATTAAACTTACTTATTTGGCTAGAGGGTGTATGGGGAAATTTGAGAGACTATGGGAACCGTGGCTGGATATTAATCCGATGGGGAATCTTTAGGAAGTGGAAACAATATGTTAGGTTGAGGAGGCACCTATATAAGAGATAGCGGATAACAGTGGCAGAAGGTAGGGGGTGGCATAATATAGCGTAATTATGGTGGCAACAGTTGCCTCTTATGCGAGGGTGAGAGAAGGTACTAATGTTCTAATATTGCTCTACCACTAATAATATGTGGATTGGGTCTGTATTGGTGGGAGAATCTTATTTGTTTAAAATTGCAATAAGAAGATGTGCGATAGAATACTAAACATGAAAGTGAGATAATTGAATTCCCTCCCTCCCCCCCCCTTTTTTTTTTTTTTTTTTGTTTGTTTTTGTAAATGTGTTTGTGCTGTCGTTGGGTTTGACTCTTATGGTTGTATGTAGGGTGGGTGAGTATTAACTGGGTACAGCTGAGCCCCTTTTCCTTTTTTTTTTTTTTTTTTTTTTTTTTTTTAGGGAATCAATATCTTAAAGAACACTTGCACTTGTTAATTATGAGTAAATTCACGAGCACTAAATAACAAGGCGCTAATATGGGATAAGTAACAGGGGTAAGGCGCCGTAGTATTACAAGCAATTGATGGGTAATTTAGCAATGGTTTTGGCACTATTGTTCACCGGCATTAATAGTTTGGTACTATTAGTATTGCCACTGGGTTTTAAAGGGGAAGAAGTACAATAAACGGAAGGATATAAGTTTATTAATAATATATGTTAATTCACATAGTAAATTAAAGCAACACTGGTAATTTAAATTGATAAATCCACAGGTATCTGGTATAGGTATGGTGAATTGTAACAAGATTGGTTGTATACAGAGACACTTATTAATAATATCACTTAAGGGAATTTTTTGATTGGGGTTCAATTGTATGATGGGAGGCTCCTTTTTAGATTCTATTTTTATGCTGCTGTACTGGATTGTATGTAATTAACTGTTGAAAATAAAAAACTATTAAAAAACGTGTTTGATACAAAACCTTCTGTTGAACCAACCATTATCTTCATATCCATAATTTAAAGTGAGCGTGTAAATACGTTAAAATCATTAAATAGATATAGATGAAAATTTAAAAACGTATGTATTCTCTAAGAGGACTGGTTATAAATTTATGTTCAATTGTATCAATTCATGTATCGCTTTAATCAGTGTATATTGTAACATTCTTTTTATAGAACCAGTTGCAATTTTTTAACCATTGCTTTGTGTCTAATGTCATCTTTAGAGCAGGAACGATTTTTTTTAGTTATATTTTAAGTAAATCTATTCAGTATTCAATTTCAATTAATTAATTCCTTCTCATATATCAATTTGAATTTATGTACTGATCTATTCAAACTTATTATATATCATTTTTACGAATTGATCACATAAACAGGCTATTACATTATTAACCAATTATATATACTTAATTAAATTAAATCATCTCTTATTTCCTATTTGCTATATCATATATCATTCAATTCTTAATCATTTATCATCTTATCATCTAGATTAAATTATATATCAACTTGTATCGTATTGAAAATATATCATTACGAATATATAAAATGGTCATAAATATTGGAAAAAATTCAGTTTCATAAATTTGTCACATTCCATAGGAAATTTCTTCACATACTGATGTAATTGAATAGTATTGGCTGTAACAGGATGTATAAATTAATATTGGTGTTATTTGAAATTACAGGATATGTAGTTATCTTAAGAAATACTTTATATCTCCTTCTTTGTTAAGACCCTTTGGTTTGACAGTGTTCAGTGTCAATATCCAATAAAATTCTCTCTTGGATCGTATATCCTCTATGTCTCCTTTTCTCTTATCAAGTCTGATAGACTTTATTACTTGGAAGGTTACATAATGCTCCATCACTTGGTGTTTATCTATTACATGTTAGGCTACTGCAGATAAAATGTCTCTCCTATTAATGCACGTTAAATTCTCTAAAACTCGGTCTTTGAATCTCCTAGTGGTTTTTCCTACATACTGTTGCCCACACCTACATGTGGCTAAATATATAACATTCATAGTTCTACAATTTGCATACATCCTGTTCTTATAATATTTTTGTGTATTTGTACTTTGGAACTGATCTGATCTATTTATAAAGCGACAGCATTTACATACATTAGCTCCACATTTATAAGTGCCCAGGACCTTCATCCAATTCGCATTTCCCTCTTTGTTAATATCTGGTAACATACTGGGTGCTAATTTATCCCTTAAATTAGGACTGTGTCTATATACTATCTGTGGTTTCTTCAGATCCATAGAGGATAAAATGGGATCTCTACGAAGTAATGACCAATGCTTATAAATTATTTTTTGTATTTGTTTTGCCTCAGTACTATATGTCGTTATAAACCTTATCCTTCTATCATTTTGTTTTTGTCTAGGATATTTCGATGTTTTTAGTAAATCAGCCCTATTCTTCCTTATCGCATTCTCATAGGCTTTTTTAACACAGTCAGTTTCGTAACCCCTGGATATGAGTCTGTCCCTTAGTTACATGGATCTTTGGTGAAAGGTGTCCCAAGTGGTAGAGTTCCGTCTGAGTCGGATAAACTGTCCAGTCGGTACACCTCTCAGCAAAGGTTCTGGATGACTACTGTTTCTGTGTAATAATGAATTCCTACTTATAGTTTTTCTGTACACATCAGTAAGAATGTGTGTGTCTTTGATTTTAAATTGTATATCCAGGAAACCCATTCTCAATTTGTCACTCTTATATGTGAAGCGTATATTATTATTATTATCATTACAATATTGTACAAACTTCTCCAATAGTTGCTCACTCCCATCCCAGATTATAATCAAGTCATCGATATAGCGATGGTAACTTTTAATGTTTTTCCTATATGGGTTACTATCTGTGAGAATGTAATGTGTTTCAAACCACCCCATAAAGAGGTTGGCATATGATGGGGCAAACTTTGCCCCCATTGCCGTGCCACACCTCTTCAAGTACTATTGACCATCAAACAAAAAATAATTGTGTCTTAACAAATAATCCACTGCATCCACTATATACTGATTCTGTTTAGGGGTATATAGATTCAACTCCTTTAACCAAAAGTATAAAGCATATAAACCATTATGATGTAATATAGATGAATATAGAGCTGAGACATCCATTGTAACCCAGGTATACCCCTCCTTCCATTCCATTTCTATCAATTTACTAATCGCATCCCCACGGTCTCTCAAATATGAGGGTAAACTCACCACCATTGTTGTATCAATTTATCAACATATTCACTTAATTTCTCATTGAGGGATCCAATGCCTGCGATTATCGGTCGTCCCTGGGGTCTATGTGGATCCTTGTGTACCTTAGGGAAGGTGTGAAAGATGGGGATCTTGGGATGCTCTACCCGTAAATATTGTAATTCATTATCATTTAATATACCCTCAGTTCTACCATATTGTAAAAAATCAAATCGTTTTTTCTGAAAAGGTAATGTAGGATCACTATCCAATTTTTGCCATAATTATTGATGTCATCAAGTTGTTGTCTGATGTCAGATACATAGTATTCCCAATTCAAGATGACTATAGAACCCCCTTTATTCGAATTTCTTATTACTATATTGTTATTTGTCTTTAAGGATTCTATTGCTTGGTATTCTTGTTTACTTAAATTATTCATACCTGAGAATTTATGTTCATCAAACAATACTTTTAACTCTGAGATTACCAAGTCATTGAATCTCTCCACAAAAGGTCCCCGATGTGTTGTGGGATTAAAGTGTGATTTCACCTTTAAATCTGTATGTATTATTCTGGTATTTGGGTTGGTCTCTATTTCACCCAATGTATGCATAACATTAGTGGCATTAGTCAAATTTAATTGATCTATAACCTCTAATACATCTTGGGTTAGAAAATCACTGTCTGTATTAGCTGGTGATTGGTGTTCAATATTCCTACTTCGTATGTGAAAGAATCTTTTTAGTGCTAGGGTCCTCACTAGCGTATTTACATCTATAATAGAATCGTTAGAGAAAAATGATTGGAAGGACAAAATGTTAGACCCTTATTCAGTACTTTTAACTCATCAAGGGTAAGTTCATAGTTAGGGATGGGCGAATTTGACCCGTTTCGCTTCGCCAAAAATTTGCCGCCGGCGAAATGTTGCAGACGCCCATTAAAGTCTATGGGCGACAAAAAAATTTTGTTGTGCGGTGAAACTGTTTTGACGCGCGTCTTTTTTTTTTGACGCACGTCGCCATACAAGTCTATGGGCGTCATTTTTTCGGCGAAACGAGGCGAAAAAATTCGCCCATCCCTGTTCATAGTCAGATAAGTTAATTACCAAGTCCTCTTGTGTGTCTTGATCCCTTCTTATCTGTATTTTTTGTTGGTCTTTGATCTTGTTCCTTTTGATTTCATATTCGTTGTTAATTTTTCTTCTTCCTCTCTTCCCTCTCTGTCTTCTCTTTTTTTTGTCTTTTTGATTCCGTGTGTCTCCTTCTGTGGTTCCTCTTCCTGGGTATCCTCCAGATCGCTCCCGGATGTCGCTAAAAAAGAGACACTAGCAGAGATGTTATCAGAGTCATCATTTGTATCATCCTGATCTCTCATGTTCCCCCTATAGGGGGATCTATAAGGGCCCCGGGTTTTGATTGCTGGTTTTAATCTCTCCCATCTGCCCTTCTGAGGATTCAATTTCATCCCCCATGAGAAGACCCTGTTTTGTTCATAATCAGCTTTATCTCTTAAGAATTTTTTTTGTTTTGTATCCATAATTTTTTTCTCCAAATTTTCTATATCACTGTCAATTCTTTTATTATATTTATCATAATCCAATAGATCTTTGTATGATTCTAGGTTTTTGCATAATTCCATTATTTCCAGATGTATTCTATCTTGTTCTTTGTCATATTTATTAATTAATATGTCCATCAATTTGAACGAACAATCAGCCAAAGTATTATACCAGGCGCCCATTAATTCTTTATCTTGTATCTCAAAGGCTGGGAACTTTTTTATACGTAATCCTCTCGGGATCCGTTTTGCTTCAATATAATTTTGTAAGGTGACTTGTCCCCATCCCAATTTCAGCTCTCTGGTTTTTATTTTCTGTAGTTTTTTAAAAAGCATATGCATCTCTGTGGACGATTTTCCCTTTTGTTGTGATGACTGGGGTTCCTCATTATCACCTAAAACAATATGTTCAGTGAAAATGTAACGTGCTTTTTCCCATCTAGCTGCTTTGGCCTGCTGTGAATTTTCCTGCTTATTTTGTGTTGTTTGCACAGCCCCCACCGCTCCACTCCTGTGTGTGTTATCCGCCATGATTAATGGAGCCTCAATTTAACAATATTCAGTGCCGTATAATTCTTTTAATTGTTAAAGTTTAAATCGGCCTATACAAGTACTCCAATATATCCTAGGGTCTCCGTTCAAGCAATCCGCACCCGTGAAGTTTATATATACAGTTCAAAGGACAAAGAAAGATACGGTTCGCATCGGAGCTCACCCGGATTAGCTGTGTCTGTCTGGTCGCAGCCTGTGCGAGACTCCGGTTACTTCGTGCCGGCATCCGTTACAGAGTTCAACATGTTCTCGCATATTCTGCGCAGATCCAGGACATCACAACAACAAGCTTTGCGTCATCCCAAAATTTTGTTTATGAACCAGAATGGGGGCCCTGATGCACATGTCCATGCACTGGCTACACAATTAGATGGGGAGGAGGGAAGGGGAATGAGGAAAGTGTAATGACAGCTAGGAAATGCTGAATGGAAAGTGAAAGCAATTGCCAGCTATGGGGTAGGGCAGACAAGATATGATTCACAGTTGAGATTTTTAAATTCAGATTTTATTGTTTCATATAATGTTTTCAATGGATTTGACCAACTAATCCCTGTCATTCACATGAAAGCGATTGGTTGGTAACACACTAGCAGATGTAATGCTATCTAAGCTATTTACACCATTCAATAATGCAAAGCGAACTAGAATAAAGAAGAGCCCTGGGCCATAGGAGAACCTTCAGTAATGTATATTTAACTCGGCTCTTTATTCCTTCGTTTCAAACAGGATCTGCTCATGTCTTTGTGAGAATGCGCTCCCAAATATCTATATACATTGGCGGATTTTCTTTAAGGCTTGGAGAGGCTAAGCCTTAGGGGCACATTTACTTAGCTCGAGTGAAGGATTAGAATGAAAAATACTTCGAATTTCAAAGTATTTTTTTGCCTACTTCGACCATCGAATTGGCTACTTAGATCTTCGACTTCGTACTAAAAATCGTTCAACTATTCGACCGTTCGATAGTCGGAGTACTGTTTCTTTTAAAAAAACTTTGACCACCTACTTCGCCACTTAAAACCTACAGAGCATCAACGTTAGCCTATGATGAAGGTCCCCATAGGCTTTCTAACCAATTTCTGATCGAAGGAAAATCGCTCGATCGATGGATTAAAATCCTTCGATCGAACGAATTGCGCTAAATCCTTTGACTTCGATATTAGAAGTCGAAGGATTTAACTCCGAGGGTCGAATATCGAGGGTTGATTCACCCCTTGATATTCGACCAATAGTAAATGTGCCCCTTAGTGTCAAGGGGCTCCTTATTTTGAAAGGAGTTAGCATCATGTATTTTGCTGCAACATACATACAAATACAGAATAAATCTGGTACTAAATCACATTTTAAAGCAGGGCTGTCCAACTGGCGTCCGACAACCATTTTACGTGAAAGTCTGCCTACTGTGTTTTCTTACCATGTGTAAGATTTAAAAGGTATCACTACAGAGATTAACTGGCCCCTGCATTGTTTAAACCTCAAATTCAGTCTGTAATCCACTGTATTGTTCACACCTGTAACACCTCTATTGTTTATATCCTAAACCCTGTGCTGTTCACACCTGAGACCCAGACTGAAACTGCCACATTGTTCACCTGTTCACACTTTATTTAAAATGCTAAGCACCACAGAAGTTGGACAGCACTGCTTTAAAGGAACAGGCCAGCATAAAATGAAATTGGGTTAATAGGCTGTGCAAAATAAAAAATATATAGTTAATTAGCCAAAAATGTATTGTATAAAGGCTGGAGTGACTGGATGTCTAATATAATAGCCAGAACCCAACTAGCGACTATAAAGGGGGCAGGGGAACATATGGTCCCTTCTTTAATTCGCTGACTAATAACAGGTTAGAGAGAAGGAGAAAGTTGAGTTCTGTCTATAACATTCGAAATAAGTTCACTTCAGCCTATATACATTATATTTTTGGCTAAATAGACACCGTTTGTCTATTTACTCAGTATTTTTACAATAATCAGTTCCCTTAAAATGGCCTACAGTGTCAGGTAAACAGAAACAATTAAAAATATTGTTTTTTTGTTTTTTGTGTGTAAATGCCAAAGGCTTTTGGTGCTGTCGTACGAGAAATGTTGTATTCACTTTTATGTATAATATAATATATATAATATATTCTTGTATATAGTGTCGCTCGTCTATCGATATGATTCTCCACTAGGGATATATGATTCTCACCCACAATGAGTAAGTCTCTCTTGGATTTGAATAAATACTTACTCAAATAGAGCCTGGCCCCGAAGTTCCCCCTGGGCCTGACTTGAACCATTCAGATTCACTCAGGATATTACCCAGACAGCTTTATTTGAGGTATACATTAATACAGAGTATTAAATAATAACTCATACGTCCTGAAAGCTCGTGAAGACGTGGAGGGAACAATTAGCAATACAACAGATGACCATTTTAACCATTTCTTCTCCCATGGGGGCTGATCCAGAGGCATCCAATCATCATTCTTGTTTTAGAATAACTGTGTCACTATTTCCATCTCAGGGACAGACTCGCAGTCTCAGTACAAAAGCCAAATAAGTTACATCTACTGTGTCAGCACAGTGTCCAGAATGGTATCTATGCTGTAGTTTCTGAAACTATATGTGTCTTTCTTGGCCTTGCACTATCAATACTTGTGACATGAGACAACAGATGTATTCCTTGTCCTGTGCAAACATTCTACATTCTAATAACAGAATGGCCTTTAAAGGAGAAGGAAACCCCCTGGGCACAAAAACCCTCCCCCCTCCCCTGTGTTGCCCCCTTCCCTCCTCCCCCTGACCTACCTGTCCCGCTGGGCAAATTCCCCTAACTTGTTACTTACCCCTCTGCGCAGGTCCAGTCCACAGAGTTCACAGACGCCATCTTCTTCCACGCCATCTTCTACCTGCTTTGACCGGCGCATGCGCAGTAGGAGCATTTGGCCGGTACGGATCGTCTGCGCATGTGGCAAAAGTCACAAAGTGAAGTTGGAAAACTTTGTGACTTTTGGCACATGCGCAGTAGATCCGTACCGGCCAAATGCTCCTACTGCGCATGCGCCAAAAACGCCGGTCAAAGCAGGTAGAAGATTGCGTGGAAGAAGATGGCGTCTGTGAACTCTGTGGACTGGACCTGCGCAGATGGGTAAGTAACAAGTTAGGGGCATTTGCCCAGCGGGACAGGTAGGCCAGGGGGGAGGAGGGAGGGGGGCAACACAGGGGAGGGGGGAGGGTTTTTGCGCCCAGGGGGTTTCCTTCTCCTTTAACCTTGAGCGTCTTCTACAACACAGCAATTCTGTACTAGTGTCATGTTCTATGATCTTTGTTCTTTGATAATAACCACTTATGGCTTAAATCTTAAACCCTGATATCTACAGGCGCTACCGTATTTCATTATATATTATATACCCTGGCTGTCCAACATGCCCTCAGGTCTGTGTAGCACAGAACTTTCAATTATAACAGTACTGGACAAGGGCGCTACACTGTGAAGCAACTTCCAGATTTTGTGAATACCCACTCTTCACAGCACCTTCAAAAAACTGCTTAGATTGCAGCATACATGCCTGTATTGTACAGGGGACTGTCTGATTGCACTCCATGGGGTATATTTATCAATGAGAGAAGTTAGAGATCACCACAGCCCTCTAGAGTGAACTTTCGCCACTCTTCATTCATTTCTATGGAATTTTGAAAGAGTATTTATCAATGGGTGGAAGTGAGAGGTCATCTTTTGATAAATATGCCCCTTTGAGTCAGGAAAGGATTTCCCCCTCTAGAGTTGTTTTGTTCTCAATACACTGGTTAAACTAACAGAGCCATTTCACTAATTTCATTTAGGCAAAATTTGGAATTGATGATTGGAAGCATTTCTTTGTTCAGTCCTACAGAACTGGCTTTGCGCATTGGGGCATTATTGTGCTGAAACTGAAAATAGCCTCCCTAAATTGTTCTACAATGTTGGAAACACAGACTCGTCAGGATTGTCACTGTAGGATAGGGATGTAGCGAACTGCCGATTTGGTGTTCGCGAACGCCGTTCGCGAACACCGGCAAAAAATGCGAACGTTCGCGGACAGTTTGCGAACTTCGAACACCCACTAAAATCGTTCGATTTTTAGCGGTCGAAGGAATTCGAATGGTCGAACGATTTGTATTCGAATCGAACGCAAACTCAAAATGCGAACGTTCCCAAACGTTCGCGAACATTCGGCGGACGCGAACGGTCGAAGTTCGCACGAACTAGTTCGCAGCAGAACAGTTCGCTACATCCCTACTGTAGGAGCTACCATTAAAGGGTTTCTTCACTTTCTTTTAGTATATCATAGGATGGCCAATTCTAAACAACTTTTTTTTACTAACTGACTCTGGGGGGTCACTGAACCCATTTAAAAAACAAATGCTCTTTAAGGCTACACATCTATTGTTATTAAACTTTTTATTACTCGCCTTTCTATTCAGGCCTCTCCTATTCATATTCCAGTCTCTTATTCAAATCAGTGCCTGGTTGCTAGGGGAATTTGGATCCTAGCAACCAGATTGCCGAAATTGCAAACTGGAGAGCTGCTGCATAAAAAACTAAATAACTCATAAACCGCAATAATAAAAAATGAAACACATTTGCAGATTGGTTCATAATATCACTCTCTACATCATACTAAGGGGCCGATTCACTAACTTCGAGTGAAGGATTTGAAGTAAAAAAAAAAATCGAAATTTCGAAGGGTTTTTTGGGCTACTTCGACCATTGAATGAGCTACTACGACTTTGAATCTAACTATTCGAACTAAAAATCGTTCGACCATTTGATAGTCAAAGTACTGTCTCTTTAAGAAGAACTTCGACCCCCTAGTTCGCCATCTAAAAGCTACCGAACTCAATGTTAGCCTATGGGGAAGGTCCCCATAGGCTTGGCTAAGTTTTTTTGATCAAAGGATTATTCCTTCGATCGTTGGATTAAAATCCTTCGAATTGTTCGATGCGAAGGATTTTATCATTCGATCGAAGGAATAATCCTTTGATCGTTCGATCGCACTATTTGCGCTAAAATCCTTCAACTTCGATATTCGAAGTCGAAGGATTTTAATTCCCAGTCGAAAATCGAGGGTTAATTAACCCTCGATATTCGACCCTTTTAAAGTTGACTTAAAGGTGAACAACACCTTTAAGGTTCACTCTCACTGGAGAAGTAGAAAATCACCGGCACAATAGGATATTTCTGGCAGGGAAACCCTTGCTCGTTTATTTGCGGATGCAACGTTTCGGGGCGTAACCCCTTTGTGAAGCATACGCCCGAAACGTTGCATCCGCAAATAAACGAGCAAGGGTTTCCCTGCCAGAAATATCCTGTTGTGCCGGTGATTTTCTACTTCTCTGTCTGTTGTGGAGGCCAATACCTCCTTCATCGAGCACCAGGTTTCGCAAAATTCGGACGGCCAGGGTGTGCGAGGTGACTCTTCTTGTTTTCTCACTTTCACTGGAACCAGAGTACCTCACACAAACCATGAAAAACTGATTTAGAGAATGATTCCGCCAGCACCAAACTTTATAGTTCATAGATTTTTCAATTATTCTGTTTTTGGCATTTTAGAAATTAATGTTTAGTTGCAAGCTACTTTACACGAATGAAAGGATATGTATGGTTTCTGCAGGTTACAGTAATATAAAAAGAAAAATAGAAGCAATACCAATCAGCATATGTCATTTATAGTTTAAAATACAGAATATTGTTGAGGAATATTGCCTAACAGTGTGTTATTTTAAATTTCGATATTTGCATTAAGAAACAATACCAGATTGTTCAGCATTAGATTTATCAGAGAACATGGAGATAAGAACATTTTTGGCCCTTTGTGAGCTAAAAGCAGCACAGAAAATAAAGACAATCGTTGCAAGTAGAGCAGCAGCTGAAGTTGCTGATAGCCCTTTTTTTCGAAGACAAAAAGTTCCATAGGCTCAGCGGCTTTAAAGGAGAAGGAAAGGCTGGAGACACTTGGGGGTGCCAAACATTAGTCACCCCAAGTGATTGTAGCGACTTACCAAAAACTCAGGGCCGGTGCTCCTATCAGGAGAAATCTGCACTGGCCCCAGGTTATAGGAGCGAGCACCACGGAGATATCTACCGTCTTCACGCAGCTGCGCATTTCCCCGGACTGACGCATTCGCATTTCAACGAAAAAGCCGACTTTAAAGTTAAAGTTCGGCTTTTAGTTCTAATGCGCATGTGCAGCTGCGCGAAGAGGGAAGTAGATCTCTCCATGGGCCAGTGCAGATTTCTTCTGATAGGAGCACCGGCCCTGGGTTTTTGGTAAGTCGCTACAATCACTTGGGGGTGACTAATGTTTGGCACCCCCAAGTGTCTCCAGCCTTTCCTTCTCCTTTAATAATGAGCTCAGATGAGCAAACATCACCAAGTTTTGAGGCACAAAAACTACAAGTGCAAGAGGACAGCAAATTCTTCAGGTCCAGAGAAGCCAAAATTCTCTCTGTGTGTCTGTACCCAGCACATCGCAGTGACTCGAGGTGCAGAAATACCCAAGAGTAGAGTGGAGTGGAGGGGCTTGGAGTCATATGCAGTAGCCAAAGACAAAAATCCACCCTGTGTGAATTACAATGTTTGTCCATGCCACATAATATGGGACTGAATCAGCTGTTACTCTGCCAGTGGAAAATCAATGGCAAAGAAACTGTTCATGTGACATACGCCTTAGCCTCCCCAAACAAAAAAGTCACCCTCCGCCTATGTCTATATATTCTGTGGCTACTCCATTCATGTATCACTCAGCAATTCATACAGATTCAAAAGTTAAAAGCGTGTGAAATCAACTTTTCAGTGATTGATTCCATCTTGAAAATTACCCATGAACTAACACCGCAGCCAAGGAAACCTCCCTCTTTTGTTTGTATTTATTTTACAGATTTTCACATTGAAGTTTTTAACTTTTTAATCCCTATGTATTTGCAGAGTGATGAAATGAATATGATATTAAAGGTGGGACCCGGCTCTTTTGGCCCTGCTGGCCCAGACACGCTCCTGCGCTTCCTCTTCTTTCTGGTCATGCTGCATCGTCAGAAACAGAAACGTAACTAGAGGGGGGCGGGCCCTGGCACAGGACCCGCAGCCGGGCCCTGCCCCCCTCTGTACACCTGGAACTGGCCGGGAATATGCAGCGCAAAGCGGCGGGCGGACTGCCGGGGGCCCTGAGGGGGTGCGGGCCCTGGCCCGCTCGCACCCCCTGCTCCCCCGGTACTTCCGCCACTGGTCAGAAAACGTACAAGCATATTCACGCGCATGTGCATGCGGGGGGGAGAGAGGTATCACAGCATAGAGGAGTTTGCGGCTGGGGGATGGTTGGGGGGCCCATGAACGAAGCTTAATAAATCTGCCCCTTAATGTTCTTGATTAGTAGGCTGGCCAGCCACAAAGGTTTTTATGGTGAAGTCTATTGAAATAAATTGACTATAGAGAACCCAGCATATTATGTTTATTCATGTTGGCACCTCATTGATTGAAGTTGTTTTTGGTTGTTACTGGTCCTCCTCAGAGCCAGAACTAGGGGTAGACAGAGTAGACACATGCCTGCTCTGTCATCTACCCCATGTCCGGCCCCATCTCTGCCTGACTGCAGCTGGTTTTTATTTGCGTAAATGCGATTTTGCGCATGCATGCACGCCGTTTTGCAAATGTTCGAGTGCAGTTTCACACATGCGCAATCGAGCGCGCAGTCAGCCGGTGCCGTGGTCGGCCAGGTTGCCTAGGGCCTCTGCCCGGGTTGGCCCGGCTGTGCTGGTCCCTTTCTGTCTTACTGTATTAATCCTTTTGGGGATAATATATTTAGGCTGACTAATAAAATCCCTTTCCTTCAGAGGCCACTTCATTATATATGAATTTAGCAGATGATCTGTTCTTTGGGAGGCTATCATCCATGCACCTTTGTTATTTTCCACCTGTGAATGATTTATTACTTGGAAATAGGATCATTACAGACGTCAATGGTAAAGTGAGTAATGTACAGCAACATTCACATACAAAAGACTGTTGGTTACAGTACGCAGTAGTGATGTGCAGGCTGCAGGAGCTGCATGTTTACACGTGGTCATTTGGGTTCAGGCCTTCTTACACACAATGTTCTCAGGTGACCTTCTACTGCCTCAGTTCCAACTCCACGCACTCCTTTTTTTAAACTTACGCCAGCATTCTCCGCCCCCTTCCTTGACATCAAAGCAGGGGCAGGCACAGGTATATAAACAGAGGAGAGAGCCGG
This sequence comes from Xenopus petersii, assembly GCA_038501925.1. Lineage (NCBI taxonomy): Eukaryota > Metazoa > Chordata > Amphibia > Anura > Pipidae > Xenopus > Xenopus petersii. The sequence continues at coordinate 13,580,143 of CM076686.1, forward strand.
GTTAGGGTCGGGTTTGCAGATCAGGTTAGGGTTGGGTTTGCTTTGATTTTAGTTGACCCACACATCACTAGTACAGGTATGGGACCTGTTATCCAGAATGCTCGGGACCTGGGGTTTTCTGGATAATGGATCTTTCCGTAATTTGGGTCTTCATACCTTAAGTCTACTAGAATTTCATGTAAACATTAAAAAACCCAATAGGCTGGTTTTGCTTCCAATAAGGATTAATTATATCTTAGTTGGGATCAAGTACAAGTTACTGTTTTATTATTACAGAGAAAAAGGAAATCATTTTTAAAAATTTGGATTATTTGGATAAAATGGAGTCTATGGGAGACAGCCATTCCGTAATTCGGAGCTTTCTGGATATCGGGTTTCCGGATAAGGGATCCTATACCTGTAGTTGGATTCCAATAACAACCATTAGGCACCTTTGTAAGTGAATGCTGGGGATCAACAAAGTGGGTATTCTAGTGGATTACTCAGCCAATGTACTAACCAATTTACCAGTGGAATTAAAGCTACTACAGGTATGGGACCTGTTATCCAGAATGCTCAGGACCTGGGGTTTTACAGATAATGGATCTTTCTATAATCTCTCCATACCTTAAGTCTATAAGAAAATCATATAAACATTAAATAAACTCGATTTGCTTTTAATTAGGATTCATTATATCTTAGTTGGGATCAAGTACAACAGAGTACTTGAGAGTACTACAGAGAAAAGCGGAAATCATATTTAAACATTTGTATTATCTGGATAAAACTGAGTTCATGGGAGATGGCATTTTTGTAATTTGGAGCTTTCTGGATAATGGGTTTCTGGATAATAGATTCCATACCTGTATTACTATTACTTAAAACATTATACTCCGCATAAATTTTGGGCGTGCCGCGTCAGATTCAGACGAGCCAGCATCAAATTCAGCATACCTGCATCAAAGGCGCATGCCACATCAAATGCGGGCTCGGCGGCCCAGTTCAGGTATGTCCATGGCCCGGCACTGGGCCCAGCGCTCGGGGACTCCTGGTTTAATGGATGTAGATCATAATCAGACATCTTCACTAAAAGTAGCCCTCTCATTAGAAGGAGGGGCACTCCTGATGTAGAGAGCGATATTCTGAGACAATTTGCAATTGGTTTTCATTTTGAGTTATTTCGCTTTTTATTCAGCAGCTCTGCAATTTGTAATTGCAGCAATCTGGTTACTAGGGTTCAAATTACCCTAGCAACCATGCTGGAAAATAATTACATAAACTGTAAAAAAACAAACAATGAATACCAAATGAAAAGTTGCTTAGAATTGGCCATTCTATAACATACCAAACGTTACTTTAAAGGTGAACCACCCCTTTAACAATGGGGCGACTGATCTGTTCATGTCCCAGTGGCATTTATGTGCAGACAAATAGCACCACATCCCTAACCACATATATCTCCTGATATGAATAGATTCATGGAGTCCCTGCAGGAAAACCTCCTTATATTTGATTAAAAAGTAACTTCATTTAGACTGCATGAAATTATCCAGTACGCCACTAGTTTACACAATACTAAACATTATATTCAAGGCTGAGCATACAACTTATTTTTATAGTATCCCTTTTATAAAGGAGCGCTCACTAATGGGACACCATTTTGTCTGGATGAAGTGTTCCTTCATTCATAAAATATATAATATGCTCTTACAGCTGCAGAATAGATTAGTCTTGTGCATAATGCAGACCTGACAGAATGGAAGGATAAAGGTTTATCAGCAGGATATATTATCCTCTCCAAGCCCTGGTATTTTCCCATGAGAGAAAGAGAGAACACTGGATACAGATATCACAATCACTGATTGGAAGCTTAAAGCAAAACTATATGTAGGTATATATAAAAAATATACTGAAAACAAAATTATTAGCAAGACTGCGGACAGATTTCCCCCAATAACCCAATAACCCCATCCTGGCCACCCCCTGTGCCATAGGATATACAGCATTAATATCTTACCATCCACAGGTCCTGAATCCCCTGTGCTTACCGTGTGACAGTCCAACCTTGGCACAGTCCTTATCAGGCAAAGTTTCACACTCCACTCCTGGTGGATACAGAGAGTCACGCTTCCTTTCCCCCAAGAGCTCATAACTTTTCCCAGGTAGCACTACCTGCCCAAATACCTCTCCTTTTGGACAGAGGTAGTTGCTACCATGTAGCAGCACATGAACAAAACCTGTCCTCACACAGGGGACACATGCTGGAACCTTTCAATACCCTCCCACAGGCAGATCACTCAAGAGGGCTCACACAGAGCTGGTACTGACAATACCCTTTCCTCAGACAGAACACTAGCCGAGGGCTCACAGAACTAGTACAAGCATCAACAGCATCTCAGAGAAGTCTTCAATATCCAATTTAGGTCCAACACTTAGCTGACCATACCAGGGGATTTCCAACCATGTTGGATTTTCAGACTATAGGGGAACTTAACCCTAAGAAACACTACAGGATCTCTCAGATGAAAAAAGGCATGTACATAACTGTCAACTTAAAGACATGGGGAAGTATTGTCTAGTATGGTCAAAAATGTACCACTTTAACGGCCTATAAGTAATAAGCTTTACACAGGTACTGTTTAAGCAGTGTGGGCAGAGCAATATGAAAACCAGGAAGAGTTCACTGTGCCCCCACAGGTAAACTGGTACTGGCCATGGATCACAGTATAATGACACTTATATTGTGGGTTAAATGCGCCAAAGGCACATAAAAGGGTAACAGTTTAAACAACCAAAAGTTTGTGGTCTGTGGGGGATCCCACATAAACACAAACTCTACACAGATAATGTCCTGGTTCAAGACTCAAGACCCCAGTACTGTATATCCCCTAACATTTGAAAAACAACAAGAAGTAGAAAAACCTGTGCTGCTCTCATTTTTTGGCTGGCCACACTCCCAGATTACCATTTACATTTTTAAAAATTTAGCAGGTTATGAAAGTTTGAAAACTTTTCTGGGAGTTTAAGTGCAATGTTTTATGTGTTATAACAGTTTCGCTAATGAAAGTGAATTGCCTTTAAGCTGCAAGTCACAGTTCTCCCAAGAGACCTGCTCATCTTAAATAGTTACACTTGTTTCTTTGCTTATCTGAAATTGTTACAAATGTAGCTAAGTGCAGTTGCTGACTGTTCTGGGCTCTCTGCCAAAACACCTCTTATTTTAATTATGTTTCAAAAACGTTGAATATTTTCCTGGCGTCAGTGCAGGAGATCAAAGAGAAAGTCAGGACCTTTCAGTAAGAAACCCTGGGAGTGGGGGCTGAGCTGTTAAAAATCAGGACTGTCCCGCAGAAAATGGGACAGTTGGAAGGTATGGACTGCAGGCCAGCAATGCCGGTTGCTTTATTACTTTGCTTCTCTGCCTTACACAATCTGCTTTTTTGTACTATATAGTACATGTACCAGGAAGCAATCGCGTAACTATAGAGGAAGCAGAACCCGCGGTCATTGGGGACTTGGGGAAAGGGGGGGTGGGTGAACCTTGGGGTTAACTTCCTCTCCCGCCCCCGATCAAGCGCACGCATATCTGCCATAGCAGGTGGAAGCTGACTGGGCCCCCATTTCCACAAGCCCCCCATGACCGCGGATTGTGCATGGCAGAGAGGCACAGTAATAAGGCAACCAGCATTGCTGTCCTGTAGTCCATACCTCCCAACTGCCCCGTTTTCTGCGGGACAGTCCTGATTTTGACAGCTCAGCCGTAAAAACATCAGAATGTTTGCCACTTTGTACCCTGCCTTCCATGATGTCTGAATTGACACAAGTTTCTACACTCATTTCAAGACCTGCTGATTACCCCCGTGTGCGCAACCCCCAAGTGACTCCCCCCCTGCCACTCCTCTAACATGTTCATCATTAAAAACAATTGAATGTTTTAGGCTTGGTGCTCCAAACTGTGGATAGCTGGACCAGTTCCTATATAATTATATCCTGATATTCCCTTTCAGAACCACAAAGGCACTTTAATGTAACCACTGCAAAAAAAAAAAGAGAGATTTACATTCCTTATTAAAAGTATTAGACTCTACTGACAATACAAGGTGAGAATAATCTCTAGCTTCCAGATCTGCTAATTAATCTCTATAGGATAGTGATTGTGATTGCTATGGCAGCATTATGGATATATGGACTGAAATCCCTTCCGTAGGATAATGAGGGAGAAAAACAGCAGCTCCGGGGGAAATGATTTCCTCAATTCAAGGAAAAACTGCTTATGTGTTGGCAGGGAAAAAGGTTGCACTATAATAATTAAATATGTGCAATTTATATAGTGGATAATGTCTCCCCTAATGTAGAATATATACAAATATACTATATACAAATAGTTTTATCATCTGAATTAGATGATAATTCTAATGATATGTTGCACTTTACAGGCTTCTACTGTTTGGTATCCTAAATTATTATTATTATTACACCCTGATATTTTTATAAGAAGTTTTGAAAGTGTCTGCACTCAAATAATTTATAATTTAAAATGTAATTGGTGAACAGACAAAACCAGGAATATAAAGAACAAGGTTCAGCAAGGAGATATTTTTCAATTTCATGTGTTTCTTTTAATAAAACCACGATGCTGTGCACCTGCAGGATGCAATACTTTATTAATCATATGTCAGAAAAAAAAGTACAGTGATGATACATACACAGTCTTCCAATTAAATGTGACCACTAGATGGCAATGTTGTCATTATCCATAAAGAGTGGGAGTGGAAGGTTACAATGAAGAATTTGCAATGAGCTACATACACAATAGCCCTCCCTGCAGGGTAAAATTAAACATAACATATTGTAATACATTAATTCATATTATTTTCTTGCTTAACCAGACCAGATAGAAATGAGAATTCTAGTCAATGCCTCACCAGTAGTGATTTTGTGCCAGTATTTGGGCACAAGTCCCCATATCTGTGAATTATATGAGCTACACTGGCCGACCTAACACACATTTGGGGCAGCGCCCATGTTAATGTGTGTTAATGAGGTTCTCAAGGTATGCCTTCCTCGGTTATTTATCACCCATGTTATTTACATTTTCACATGCACAATATATCTTACCAGTAAACCCCCGATTCTCTAAAGAATCGTTAATGAAAGAATGCTAACAACAGTGAGGCAGCAAAATGCGATGGGTGCTGATTCACTCTGCATTCCCAGGCAGCAACTGGCGACACTAATTTGTGGGGATGTAGAGTGAATCTGTGCCTATTGCTTGTTATTACCTATCTGCTATTAGAATTTTTAAATTTTGAGTTTATTGGTAGTAAAGTGTTACTGAAAAATTTCTTTATAAACAACATTTTTTGTGAAAATGTTCTCCTGTCCTTGAATGAGTTCTCCCTGGTGAGCTGTACTTAAAATTTTGACTTTAACATCAGATGAACGCTGCACTCTTGAAAATGCAACATAAAGTTGACCATGACCAAACACAGGCTCAGATAGGTAAATGCCGACTTTATCCAATGTTTGTCCTTGTGATTTGTTGATTGTCATGGCAAATGCAGCCTTAACGGGGAATTGTCGTTGTTTAAGTTTAAAAGGTAATTCGTGGTCAGAACTGGTGACAGAGGCAGTGGAGTGGCTGCCGGTACTGGTGACAGAGGCAGACAGTTTATTAACTGGTGTGACAGAGGCAGTGGAGTAGCTGCTGGCAGTCGGCACTGGTGACAGAAGCAGTGGAGTAGCTGCCGGCACTGGTGACAGAGGCAGTGGAGTAGCTGCTGCCAGTCGGCACTGGTGACAGAGGCAGTGGAGTAGCTGCTGGCAGTCGGCACTGGTGACAGAAGCAGTGGAGTAGCTGCCGGCACTGGTGACAGAGGCAGTGGAGTAGCTGCTGCCAGTCGGCACTGGTGACAGAGGCAGTGGAGTAGCTGCCGGCACTGGTGACAGAGGCAGTGGACTGGAGTAGCTGCCGGTACTGGTGACAGAGGCAGACAGTTTATTAACTGGTGTGACAGAGGCAGTGGAGTAGCTGCTGGCAGTGGTTGTGCTCGTTTAGTAGCTGTATCTCCAAATGGTGCCCCTGATGGCTTCAGCAGAGAGATGTAGTGAGGAACAACACACTGTATGAACAGTCTTGAGGAGATTTAACTGAGGAGAAAGGGCGCAATGGAATATACAGACGTTCAGTGGGCGGATTAGTTTGCTTTGACCCTTGTGACCTGAATGGTGCGTGTTGATTGGGCAGCGCGGTGCCACCCACGCAGGTACGCAAGATCCTAACCTTTCGGCTGAAGTTGCGCGCGCATCTGCGCCCCTAGATCCTAACCTTTCGGCTGAAGTTGCGCGCGCATCTGCTAATCGAAGGCTTCGGCTGAAGTTGCGCGCGCATCTGCTAATCGAAGGCCACATCTATGTCTTTCGGCTGAAGTTGCGCGCGCATTCCTTAACCGAAGTTGCGTGCTCATCTGCCTCCCCGCCACTCGGGACATATATAGGCCTTCGATTAGTATATAGGATCTCTGCTCTGTCCCCTACACTCAAAGGCAACTTCAGGTATTGTTTCCATGCAAAGCAATAGCAGCATTGATAATCACTGTTACATCACAGAGAGACAGAAAACTACACAGGTGAAAATTCCATTGGCCCTTTAACTGCCTCTCCCTTCAAGGACCGTGACTCCGGAGGGGGCGGGCGCATGTCAGCGTGACGCAAGGTGAGCACTTACCCAATAAGCGAGCAGCGTTCTACAGCTGCAAGTCAGTCAGCGCTGCGATTGGTCAATCTGTCAGGGAAAGTCTTTTCTAGGTGGCGCCTTAGGCCACTAATTGCGAAGCTGCGGTTTTGCTGGAGTTGGTGGAAGTTGCAGTTGAGCATCAAAACCAAAGGCAAAAGTCCCGGGTATTAACCCGTCCTGGGTTTTGCGCTTATTATGGAATAGGTGGGCGGATACCATAAGGGGCTATGGTGTCATTGTGGGCGTGTCCGGAGAATGTGAGCTGGGGGGTGACCGGATCTGTATATGAAGCCGCGCTGCTGGGAGCCGGGTGTATCGGGAACAGCTGCCGGGAAACAGCGACAGGAGAGCGGGCGCTCGCTCATTGAACTCTCCCTGTGAAGAGAGCGCCTAGGCCTGACATGACGTCCCGCAGGTAAGCGCAGCAGTGTCCGACTCTTGCTAATCGAAGGCCGCATCTATGTCTTTCGGCTGAAGTTGCGCGCGCATTCCTTAACCGAAGTTGCGTGCGCATCTGCCTCCCCTCCACTCGGGACATAGATAGGCCTTCGATTAGTATATAGGATGAGATCCCAACATGGATGGAAACATCAAATGCACAATGGCTTGGTTCAATTAAAAAAGAAGCACATCAGACTGGAAAGTATCTTAAAGTGCTGATCTTTTTCATAAATATATATAGAGAGATAGAGTTTTTATGTGCATATCCCTAGGCCTAAGCTAATCATATGGAAGGTAAATGCGGGAGCAGAGCTTAGACACTTTTTCTATGGTTGGTGCAAAGAGGAGCACGGGCCCCAGATAAAAAATACATTAAATATTGGTACCCCATTGTTAAAGGAGAACTAAAGCTTAACTAAAGAAGTACCTAAAAATGTTGTACATTATGTTTTGTTCTTCTGTACCAGCCCAAGGCAACCACAACCCTTTAGCAGTAAAGATCTGTGTCTCCAAAGATGCCCCAGTAGCTCCCCATCTTCTTTTCTGCTTATTCACTGCACATGCATCCTGGATTCAGTGCATCCCTAATTTAAAATATTCATTATGAATGCCATTAACGGGCATATAAAGGCAACAAAATAAGATCCCATTTTTACTTTCTTTAATGAAAAAGAAACCTATCTCCAATATACTTTAATTAAAAAATGTGTACAGTTTTTTTAAAAAACCTGACTGTATGCAGTGAAATTCTCCCTTAGTTTACTGCTGTGGATAGGAATTGTCAGACGGTCCCTAACTGCTCTGCAGGGAAACAATCATACTTATGAACAGCAGGGGCAGCCCCCGCCTTACTTCCCAGCCATGCAGAACTCAAGCAGCTTTGTTTATGATGTCCCTAAGCAGCCCAGACCACACTGAGCATGTGCACAGTCTTAGTCTTGCAAAGATGTATAACAAAGTTACAAGATGGTGACCCCCTGTGGCCAACTTTGAAAGCAGAAATCATTTGTTTGATCAGGCTTGTGGTGCAGTAAGTTCATGTTTATGTTTAGTATACAAAATACAGCATTTCTAGCCTTATTCTATTTTAGACTTTACATGCCCTTTAAAAGAGAACAAAACCCCCCTAATATGAAAAGCCCCTTCTACTACTTCCATAGGTTTTTCCATTTGAATAGAATATGGGGGAATCTGCGCTCAGCCCAGCAATGGTTATACGGTGAATGCCTCAATCCTCTTGTATGGATGTACCGTGCATCCAAAAGTATCAATCTTAGTAGAAAGTAAAAGGAGAGCACTCAAATTGCAGATTTAACTGCTTATGCTTATTTATTTCAGTCTGTGAGACACGACATGTTTCGGGCCCAAAAAAGCCCTTTCTCAAGTGTCAAGATGGCACCGTTGAGCTCCGCTGCGCTGCTCTGCGAGTTTCACAATTAGGAGCACATTTTTCCCTAAAGCACATAGGGGGCAGAAGCAGGGTGAGGACACTATAAGGGTAGAGGAAGGGACTTTTCACATTAGGGGGGTTTTGTTCTCCTTTAAACTTCAATACCCTACCAAGTAACAAACTCATGTCAAATCCAACAAAAGTCATATATTTTCAATTAAGCTCCAACAATATGTGACACTGAGAACTGTTCTGCCCACAGTTAATAGGCATTAAAAACGAATGGCACCTGAGAATATATTTATCCAGAAAGCCATTTATACAGATTGCAGGCTCCACCAATATCCTGCATTCATAATATTTATATACAACTGTGCCAGGTTATGTGACTAATGAAAAACCTTGTTGGCACTAATGCTGTATCCCTAACAAACCTCATTTCTCCTCTAATCAGACTGCTGCCAACTCTTTTTATGTTGCTATTAAACTTTTTATACCTTCCTGGGAGCTCTGCCACGGCTTTTTTTTATGTGTCTGTTGATTTTTTATGGGGTTATTTACTGAACTCAGAACTAATTTGGTCTGGCTTTTCGGGACAAAACTAGCATTTTTAATTTTTTTTTAGATTAAAATTTTTCAAGATTTATTAAAGCCTGATGCTGCAAAAAGGCAGAATCCGAAAATCCGCCATCTCAGACTTGCAGAGGTTGTATATAAGTCCATAGCAGAAGTCCCTATCCTATTTGGAAGTTTCTGTGGTCTGCGCTGGAATTAGCTAAAAAATACCACCTTTTCAGGGCAAAAATCTGAAAAATTCTGGCTTTTCAAGAAAGAAGAAAGCTGCTTGCAGCGAAACGCGTCAGGTGTGACATCACTTCCGGTTTTAGAAGTGAGTGGATGTACAAGTGGAACATACGGGAGAGGGAGACGCCGGCAGAACCCATCTCTTTGTATTGCAAAGGTTCATCTCCATGATCTGCACCATAAGACTGGATTGTTTGATATGTGCTCAGAAGTGTCACTTATGTAAGTGCAATAAGTTTTAAAACCTTTAGAAAATAAAGGCAAATTACACTATGGCCACTGTCCCTGCTTTTTAATGTCTTTACAGAAAAACATATACCCTGGAGTTGATATTGATATTCTGTTTTGAAATCAGGAATCTTGTAAATTGCCAATCCCACCAGAGAGTGGAGAAGCCACATGCTGAGTTTTATTAATTGAAGAAAACACCAGTGCACTTTATTTTAATTCATTTTACCTTTTGAAGCAAGCACTCAAAGCACCTTGTTTGTCTTAATTATAATTTTAATATTATTTTGGCGATAGCACTTTGTAGAAATCACAATAGCACTTTAGAACACACAAGAAAAATCTGTGCATAGAATTTCTATGGTTCAAGACACACACGGATTAGTGCTATAACACTTGGGTGACTGCACTGAATATTAACAATATTGCACTAGGTTCTGTTATTTGATTTTTTTTCTATAGCCTGTGGCGCTGATCTATAATTGTATCTTGATTTGATGGCCCAGTGGATAAACTGTAAAAAAAATTGGAGGGTGTACTTTGCCTTTAAATCTTGCAAATTAAGTTTGTTTTTGCAGTTTTACTCTGTTTTACTTTTCAGGAAAGGGCCTGAAAAAAAATCGAGCGATTCAGAAAAAACTTCCATAAAATCGAACGATTCTGGGTTTCTCTTGATTTTATCGAGTTTTTACTAGTGATGGGCGAATAAATCCACCTGGTATGAATTAGCGGCGAATTTCCATGTTTCGCCGTCAATTTCCGATTTTCACGATTTTTTCGTGAAACCGTTTGAACTTCACGATTTTTTTTTGTGAAAATGTTCTAATTGCACGATTTTTTCATGAAAATGTTCGAATTTCAGGATTTTTTTGTGAACTTTCAGAAGTCACGATTTTTCGAAATTTTTCGTGAATTTTGTGGCCGATTTGTGAATTTTTCGGTGAAGCGAAACAGGAGAAATTCGCCCATCACTAGTTTTTACCCAAACGGATTAAATCAAGCTTTTTTAATAATAAATAAAGTTAAATCAGGTATGGGAGTATGGTCATGGTTTTTTTTTTATATAAATAATGCTCCAATTATTTCAGTTACTTGCCAATACAGAGAGTGATAGGAAGTTGTGTGACACCCCTGCACATATTTGATTGCCATTTGCATCTTTAACAAGCCTTATCCCATTTATGTTTGTGTTAGATATTTAATATAGGCGTACGTGATACTGTGCTTGCTCACACCCATGCTAGGTTGTGCAAACATAAGGGCTCATTTATCATGTATGGAAATACATACAAAGTGCAGAAAAGTGTTATTTGCATTTTGCACAATGCCCCATGGGTGACTCCCTGAGTTGAAAAGCTTTGAACACCTGCTTATGACAATGCTGAAATCTACAGCTCCACACTCTTAAAATAATATGTATCTCAGTTCCACTGGTCAGTATGGGACCCACATTGCAATAATTAATGTACGTCTTACCTATGGTGGCTCTTCTTAGCTTGGGCATCTATTTTCCAGGTGGGCTGCTTGATGTACTGGAAAAAACACAGTGAATGGTCACAGTCCTGCTCTACAGTTTTTGTCTGGTACAGTTTTTGTTTCAGCATGATTTGATCCAAGTGCATTGCCTTGTTTCTGCATTGTCTGGACATGTAATTGCAATAGGACAGTCTCTAAGACAGTGGTCCCCAACCAGTGGCTCAGGAGCAAAATGTCACTCACCAACCCCTTGGATGTTGCTCCCAGTGGCCTCAAAGCAGGAACTTATTTTTCAATTCCAGGCTTGGAGGCAAGTTTTGGTTGCATAAAAACCAGGTGCCAAAAGAACCTCTTGTAGGCTACCAGTCCACATAGGGGCCACCAAATAGGCAATCATATCCTTTTTTTTTGCACCCTAGGAACTTTTTTTCATGTTTGTGTTGGTCTCCAACTCTTTTTGAAATTTGAATGAAGCTCACGGGTTAAAAAATGTTGGGGACCCTTGCCCTAAGGTATTCATGGACTCAATTATAGTTTGGGTTTAATGGATATTGAACGTTTCTGTACCCAGAACAAATCTTATAGTTTTAACCGATTACCCTCGGAGGCAGACAAATCCCTCCCCCTGTACCACCACTGGGACTGTTGTGACTGGTGATGTAGGGTTGGTGTCCACCCAGACATGTCACCCTGATTTAACCCCCCACCCGGTCAACTACAGCTATAGGTCTGTGAGTCATTGTCTATTAATTGCACCCAAAACCTAACTTACTGTCTCCAGAATTAGCAAGCAGCACCCAAAGGTTCAAGTGTTTTTACTCCCAATCAGCTCCATTTCTCTTTTCATGCAGTTCTGCATAATCCTGGACCAGGACATGGGAGTACATTGGAATCCCCAGGCAACACCCTGAGTTTGTGTTATTGAGGATATGCAAGTAGGGCTGCCATCTGGCCAAGTAGTTTAAGCACCCAAGGCAATACTCCTTGGCCAAGCACCTCACCACAATGCACCCGGCATTCTTAAACCACCTCAGCTACTCTCAATGTATTTGCCTGTTGCTTGCTTGCTACACTTCTCCTTGTACTCCATTGGGAATTGTTATTCTCTCTAATCTTGTTTGACTAACAGGAAAACTATTTTTACCTAGTCCTCCTGGGGTTCCAAGTTCCAATTGCTATCTTAACAACTTGCAGTCTAGAAACTCTTTAGTACGTTTACACATTCATTCTCTCTGATAACAAATTAGCCATCTAATTCAACTTTGTGTGCTTAAATTCTCAACCTCAAGCAACTAGGGTCTGTATTTAATGCTAGCATCTTATCAATAAGGTATAAGGCTACTATACCAAGTGAAATTACACTGATTGGCCTTTTGCTAGAGCAATGGCTGCTCCTCCTTTGCCCCCCCCTCCCCAAACTGGGATAGGTAAATAGCTGAAGGCATATAATAGGCAAGAGAATAAACCACTGCAGCCAATGTAGGGGTTGCATAAGATATACATAGTTGGTGGGGCAATAGGGTACAGGTATTGCAACTCGTTATCCAGAAAGGCCATTTCCCATAGAGTCAGTTTTAATCAAATAATTAAAATTTTTTAAAAGTTTTTTTCTGCAATATTAAAATAGTACCTTAAAATTGATGATAACTAAGCTCCATGAATCCATATTGGCGGAAAAACAATCTTTTCGATTTATTTAAAGTTTAAATGATTTCTTAATAGACTGACGGTATGGGTATCCCAATTACAGAAAGACCCTTTATCCAGAAAGCCCCAAGTCGCAAGCATTCTGGATAACAGGTCCCATACCTGTAGCATTTGAGGCACATGTGAGTGAGATGTTGATGTGGGAGAAAAAGTATCACTGTCATGCGATAAACCCACAGAGTATCCTGCATCCTGGACATAACCAGCGTGGGAAAGGAAAAGTAAATACCAAAATATATTTGTAAATATTTGAGATCAGCCCATGTTTGGTATTGCCTTTCAACACATCATGATAACTGAGGAACAAATATAATGGATTAAAACAGAATTAAAGAAGAAGAAAAGTCTCAATCATTAGGGGGTACCTAACATTTGCCCCCCCCCCACCAGTGATTGACACTCCTTTGAGGACCAACAATTTGAATTTGAAAAATATTTTGCAGGTTGCTGGCAGTTTTCGGGTTGAGCTCTTCTTCTGCTTTCCCCACCCGCGGTCTTACTCTGCTGGCTTTTGCTTCTGGCAACCTTCATTTATAGGCCTGACTTTATTCGTGCCACTAGAGATGGGCACTGGTCTATAAATGGAGGTTGCAGCAAAGTTTGGATTGGGCGTGAGTTGGTTAAGGTCGGGTGTAGCCCAAATTTTTGTTAACGTGCACTTACCCATCTATTTAACCTTTCACTCTCTACTGGTACTTTTCCATCTTTATACAAACAAGCACTAATCACTCCTATCCTCAAAAAAACACCCCGGTTTCCCTTCTTCCATTCACGTCCAAATTACTAGAAAGGCTTGTTTACAAACACCTGATCCAGCATCTCACTCACAACTCCCTTCTCGACCCCCTACAATCTGGCTTCTGCCCAACACACTCGACTGAAACTGCACTCACCAAAGTAACCAATGATCTTCTATTGGCAAAGTCTAAAGGTCATTATTCCATTCTAATCCTTCTAGATCTCTCTGCAGCCTTTGATACAGTTGACCACACACTCCTCCTTGACATTCTACACTCATCTGGCATTCGGGACACTGCTCTTTCATGGTTTACATCTTATCTGTCTGACCGTTCCTTTAAAGTTGCCTTCTCTAACTCTACTTCTACTACTTTCCCTCTCTCTGTCAGAGTTCCTCAGGGTTCTGTTCTAGGCCCTCTACTGTTCTATACAACTTCACTTGGAAAACTCATTCAGTCATTTGGACTTCAGTATCACCTTTATGCTGATGACACCCAACTCTACTTGTCTACTCCTGATCTTTCTAATTCTGTCCTTTCCCAAGTCACAGACCGTGTCTCTGCTGTCTCCTCCTGGATGTCACAGCGCCACCTGAAACTGAACCTTTCAAAAACAGAACTCATTATATTTCCTACAAGATATCACTCAGATATCACTCACAGTAAACAACACCACACAGGCACGCTGCCTAGGAGTCATCTTAGACTCTCATCTGTCTTTTTTTACACCACACATTCAAACACTTGCAAAATCTTGCCGTATTCAACTGCGCAACATTGCTCGAATACGACCCTATCTCAGTTCAGAATCAACTAAAACACTGATTCAGTCTCTCATCATCTCCCGCCTTGATTACTGCAACTTACTCCTCACAGGTATTCCAACAAGTCACCTTTCACAACTCCAATCTATTCTAAACGCGCCGCTAGACTCATTCATCTAGCTCGTCGCTCAACATCAGCTGCTCCCATATGTATGTCCCTTCACTGGCTCCCAATCTCTTCTAGAATCAAATTCAAATTACTTACACTCACATTCAAGGCCCTTAATAATGAAACCCCTCCCTATATTTCATCTCTAATCTCCAAATACTCTCCCTCACGAAACCTACGCTCTGCTTCTGATCTTCACCTCACTTCTCCTCTGGTCACTTCTGCCCATTCTCATCTACAAGACTTCTCTCTGGATTCTGCTTTTCTCTGGAACTCTCAGCCTCGAGCTGTCAGACTTTCTCCTTCTTTCCAAACTTTCAAGCGCTCCTCAAAGACCCAACTGTTTCAAGAAGCTTATTCAATGTACCTTAATTAATCAATCATTGCTGTATCATAAATCACAAATTGTTTCTAAAATCCTAACGTCTCAATTGTACCCTAACCTTTAATTTGTAAACTCTAATTTGTAGGGTCCTCTAATCCTATTGTACTCTGTAATCCTTGTTTGTTATCCTCCATTTATTCCCTGTTTGCTAGAAATAAGGTAAAGCACTGCGTAACTTGTTAGCGCTATATAAATATCACTATTATACACAAGTGGTATCTATAGACAGAGCAGGCAGTAAACTAAAGATGGAGGAGGGATGATTGCTGTACCCTCTGCAAATCATATTCCGCACCTCTGACATCATCCCACTATTTATTCATTATTACAGTACCCCCTACACTCCTGCTGAGCACACAGCTGTTTATAAAAAATATCCTTGAAAACATTTCGCATTAGCCTTAATAATGGAAAAATAAAGGATTTTACTCTGGCAAAAAAAGAGAAGTCATTTGTTCCCCTCTGTTAATCTGTGTGTGAAGCAGATGGGTAATTTAATGTGTGTTAATTAGGGATGGGCAAATTTTTTGGCCTTGTTTCGCTGCAGAAATGACGCCCATAGACTTGTATGGCGGTGTGCGTAAAAAAAAAAAGATGCGCGACCAAAAAATTTCGCTGCGCGACAAAATTTTTTTGATGCCCATAGACTTTAATGGGCACCGGCGTCAATTCGCCGGCGGCGAATTTTTGGCGAAACGAAACGGCTCAGATTCGCCCATCCCTAGTGTTAATAGCTGGAAGGGTTTTTGCAGAATTTTCCTTTGTGACAAACTGGTTACTAGCACGCACTCCCCGGGGAGCCTAGGAAACCTGAGAAAAACAAACTATTCAGTCAAGGCTATTCAATATGCAAGCCCAATTATCTTGCTGAACTACAACAACCCCGTAACCATTAAACAGCTAAATGTAAATGAACTGTCTTTACAGTGTGAAATCTATTCCTTCTTATATGAAAAGTTCAGATGTCCCTGTGTTTTTAATCATAGACACAGCAGACTCTGTACTTTATATAGAGGGATTGGAAGGGGTTGTGACTGATGTAGAATTAAATTTATCACTGGATTATTGGGGGGATGTATAATAATAGTAATGGAAAAGGACAGAGGTGAATACAGGTATGGGACCTGTTATCCATATTGCTCAGGACCTCCTGGGGTTTTTCGGATAAAGGATCTTTACCTAATTTGGATCTTCATACCTTAAGTCTACAAGAAACATTAAATAAACCCAATAGGCTGGTTTTGCTTCCAATAAGGATTAATTATATTTTAGCTGGGATCAAGACAACTGTTTTATTATTACAGAGAAAAAGGAAATCGTTTTTAAAATTTTTGATTATTTGGATGAAATCGAGTCTTTGGGAGATCGCCTTTCCATAATTTTGAGCTTTCTGGATAATGGGTTTCCTGAAAACCAGATCACATACCTGTAATTGATACAATTAATATTTCTGATAGACCTACTAATAGGAATTATTTTTAAAAATGTCAGTTCAGTTGCACAGGCAAAACATGAATCCACTTCTTCACGGGGGCCATATAATTGTATGACACAGTGATTTACTGAAGCAGCAAATTATGTCATTAGTCCTTCATGGCACATATTGCTTATTCAGTCTGTTTAAAAAAAAAAAAAAAAAAGTTGAAGTTACAAGAACAATCCAAGTCTGGTACAGTTTAGGTTACCCAATGACAAATGTTCATGTTCCCCTATAAAGTAAGGGGCCCATTTACTTAGCTCGAGTGAAGGAATATAGGAAAAATAGTTCGAATTTTGAATGGTTTTTTTGGCTACTTCGACCATCGAATGGGCTACTTCGACCTTCGATTACGACCTTTGACTTCGAATCGAACGATTCGAAATAAAAATCGTTCGACTATTCGACCATGCGATAATCGAAGTACTGTGTCTTTAAAAAATTCTTAGACCCCCTAGTTCGCCACCTAAAACCTACCGAGGCCAATGTTAGCCTATGGGGAAGGTCCCCCATAGGCTTCCTAACAATTTTCTGATCGAAGGAATATCCTTCGATCGATGGATTAAAATCCTTCGATCGTAGGAATAGCGCTAAATCCTTCGACTTTGATATTTGAAGTCGAAGGATTTCAATTCGGCAGTCGAATATCGAGGGTTAATTAACCCTAGAAGTGAGAGAGGCCCATATTTAGGTGGCTAGAGTCTGTGGTGACTAGTGACGGGCAAATTTATTCGCCAGGCACAAATTCACGGCGAATTTGCCCATTTCACCACTGGCAAATACATTTGCGAATTTGCAGTGACGTTTTCAACGTCAGTGTCAAAATTAAACGCTGGCAACGGTTCCTATGCAGGCTGCCATTTAGAAGCCAACTTTGAATTGTCACTGGCATCAAAATCGCTGTCTCCTGACCATTCGTGGTGAAGCGAAACGGGACAAATCCGCCCATCACTAGTGGTGACAAATGTTCTCTTGGAGTCGACCAAAGCGGACATTTGAGGGACAAAATTCTATTACACAAGTACAATTTATTTCTAACTGCTGATGGTAGAACATGCTTCTTGGTTGTAAGCCTTGCATTCTGGTGGCTATATTAGTATTAGATTATGGGGCATGTTTACTAACATTGGAGATAAATATCTGGAGAGATTTTTGGAGATATTGCCCATGGCAACCAATCAGCAATTAGATTTAAACAGCCACAGCCATGTTAGAAAACAAAAGCAAAGATCTGATTGGTTGCTATGGGCAACATCTCCAGAAATCTCTCCAGATATTTATCTCCAATATTAGTAAACATGCCCCTTCGTCAGCAAATTTAGGAGGATGGTAGCACTGCTGTGTTCAGTCAGTCAATAAAAGATGGAGGCTTACACGAGGCAGAATCTGCACAAAAGCTAGGGATAATAAAGTAAAAGTATGTAATTATATACAGTATTCATTTTTCAATGTTTATATCTAATTTAGAAAGTATCAAATGAAGACTAAATTATTGTTGTCTCCTTTAAATTGTTCCCTGTCAGCATGTTATTTATTGGTGTCTGTTAGACTGTTGGTTGCCTTACTGACGCCAACACAAATTTAGTTTATTGTGCTGCTGAGTGATCATTTATATTATATATATCTACAAAAGTTAAGCTGAGTAAACAGCTGACACCCTAGACACACATTGTTGTTTGTCCTACAAGCATTTGTATTCCCTAGTTACATTATTATGCAAGAACTGTATGAAGTTGCCAGCGACACACGGTTTATTAACCCCAAAAGAGCCAAAACCAGCACAGAACACTCTTTTTTTCCAATCTGTAATTATCCTTAATTGTATTTGCATGTTGGAAGGCAAATGAATGCAGTGCAAAGGCCATATATTCTGCACATATTTTTAAACTCCCATTTGGTGGACATTTGCTCGTAAAACCAACAATTGACCTGAGGAGGAGGGTCTAAGAAACTTACCCTGGTGGTCTAGTGGGCAGCGGGGACCATGCCGCGTCTTTGGCGTAGACGCCCGCTGCGCCGCTCCTATCCTGCCTTGCCGGCGCCATCTTTGTTTCCTAGGGCGCGCCTCTTAAAGGCGCCGGCGCGCTGGTGTGATTGCACCAGCGCGCAATGGCGCGAAATTGTGCACGTTTTGGAGCCAATTGGATCCCTATTTAAGGGCCATTCAGACCTGTAGCCAGTGCCCGTTATAGGATCATATCCTGAGGTTTCCTGAGCTTTTTGCTATCTGTTCCTGAATTTGCTATCTTGACTGATTATCCGTGTTTGACCCTGCCTGTTCCTGACTACTCTGCATTCTGTATTCTGACCCTTGCCTGCCTACGACAACGATTCTTGCTTAACCCTTTGATTGACAACCTGGTTTGACCCTTGCCTGCCTGACGATTCTGATATCCGCCTGCCTCGACCCAGCCTGTCTGACCATCCTTCTGCCTTATCCAGTCTGTCTGATTATCTGGTTTTGACCCCTTGCCTGCCTGACGATTCTGCTATCTGCCTGTCCTGATCCGGTCTGTTCCGTTTCCACCAGACGCCTTGTTCTTGACCTTCTGCCCAAAGACTCTTGCTATCCGGTCGTGCCAGATCTCCTCGCCTTGTACCCCTCGTTAAGTCCAGATGGCACCCAATTAAGCTGAGGGCTCCTCCCGAAGCCCAAAAGTGGTCACACTACTGGTGAAGCGGAGACCAGGGTCCTTGGCATTTGTTCTGGTATTGGGTGCCGGCCGTGACAGAGGGTCTAACCCATCTCCTCTACCCAATCAGTGAATATACACCAAACATGTACTAAACATGCAAAAATCAGGGATAGGCTACAGAGGGTGCTTAGCAAACACCAAATATTAGTCTGGCTCTCTCTTCAACATCGCATACAAGAAAGACTGGAGGAGGGAATCATGTGTGAATTCCTGGAACTATCTTGCACGTATATTAGAACAGGAAAGTACCAGGGATAAGAAAGCACTTACTTAGCCGGTTTTAAATATACTGTATGGCTTCCTTGTGCCCCTGAGATCTTCAGTTTGAACCGTTCACCTGATCTGGAACCAAATGGAGAGCACAGTTTGCGCTTACTGATGCTAAAACTGTGTGTACTCGTGTTTTGTAAATTATACACATTCAATTTACAATTTGAGTTCTTGAGCCGTTGTGCTAAGAGTCAAAATAAATGCACTGCATTTGGATATTTTTCCTTTATTTAAAAATAAAACCGATACTTACATTTTTGCACACAGTAGAAAACAGCAATCCATAATAGTATCTAAAATACCCCCATTTTTATACACTGGTCACCTTAAATATTGATGCTTTTTTGTAAAGAAAAAGCTTTGATGAACTTCCTGATGGCAATTATTAAACAACTGGAAGAAATGGTGTTACAGAGACTTGTGCAAAGCTACTTTAAAAATGTAAGGCAAATATTGCACCACTTGCCTAAAAGGAATCAAAATCAAACAAGTGGTATTTTAAATACCGTAGAAACCCCATATTACATCCCCTGATTTTTAAGTTTAAGTTAAATGGGGGTGAAATGTGTCTCTATATATTTTCAAGGTAAATAAGTTGAACTTGCAGTGCAACTCGGAGTTGGATATTTAATGCACTTAATTGGGTGAAAATAAAAGCCTCTGTGCTAGTAAAAATAAAATAGTTGACAGGATCATTCCTATGGAATGAGGACAGCGTTGACACCTTGATGCAATCCTCATCTGACAAGCCTCTGTAGGTTCCAATGCTTGATCCCATCTTTGGTGTCAGGGCCAATGATCAGATCCACCTGATATGGACCTGCATATGGGTGACCAAATAATTTCCAGATCCACTCATTGATGGACCTCACCATAACAAGTGGATCTGGCAGTGTATGGCTAACTAACAGCAAGTAAATTTGACTTTGGACAAAAAAGACATCTCTTTTCCGATGGTTTTGCTGCAGTGATGCAGCACAGAACTGTGCTGAGGAGCCTGCAGAAAGGGGTTCTTAGCTTAGGGCCCTACATTCCAGTGGGCCTTGGGAACTGAAAGGTTGGAGAAACATGTTTAGAAGGACATCTAGTCCCACTAGTGATTGGCCATCGATCAATGGGCCGGATCAGTAAGGGGCCCATTTACTTAGTTCGAGTGAAGGAATAGAAGAAAAATAGTTTGAATTTCGAATGGTCAAATATGGCTACTTCGGCCATCGAATGGGCTACTTCGACCTTCGACTACTACCTTCAACTTCAAATCGAACTATTCAAACTAAAAATCATTTGACTATTCGACATTCGATAGTCAAAGTACTGTCTCTTGAGCCTATGGGGAAGGTCCCAAGTTACATTGAGTAGGAGAAACAACAGCCTGCCAGAAAGCAGTTTCATCCTAAAGTGCTGGCTCTATCACTACTACTCAACTTACTAAAGCACGTATTAAAATATCAAAGAACAGATCTGCAGTATACTTCCAGAACATGGCTCTCAGACCCCTTCATAGATCTATACCTCTCTTAAATATGAAATAGAACTCCACATTGTCCAAAATGTGGCCACCTTCTCAATTGTAGTCTAGAACATTCCCTTTGGGCATGCACTAAACTAAAGACTTTCTAGAGTAAAATTACACATTAAATTATTGACATATGAAAAATTCAAGGGAACCATACAAATCTGCTATCTCCTGCTTTACTTTTATCGAAATTAATTTTAAATTTAAAAAGAAAATAAAAAATAGCCAAAAACCATATCTTTTGTTGATTCCTGAGGTCAGTGATTACATATCCATAATGTATATGGCAACGGGTTATCTCCCCACTCTGCTGCCTGTATTTTATATTTTAATAGCAACTGCCTGCCAATGTCAGTGATATGTGGATTTTGCATGTGCCACTCAGTTTAGTGCCCTGTAATTAGTGCTCACTGTGAGTGTAAGGTTTCAATGTGACTGGGACCAGTGTGCTCTGCATCTTGCAGATATTAATTTTGCCATTTGGAAGATCCAGTTTGGTCTGCTCACAATGGGCCTGCACAGGTTCCATTCAATCTGATAAATTATCTAAATCATCTAAATTGATAGATGAAGTAGGGTTGATACAATGGTGCTTGATAACATTGATCACTGTATGTCTTTTACACACACGTGTAAGGCTTGCCAAATATGTCAAGATACCCCATAGGCTGGCAAGGGTCTGGCTGAAGACTCCAGTGATACAGCTCAGCTGGTTCTGTATCTAACTGACAGGAAAAACAGATTTGTGGACTTGCCTTCGTGTGTATTATATGCAGCCAGCAGTATTTGGAATGGAGAAACCATTAGAATATCCATAAAATAATCCAGTTGCTCAGAAGAAAAGTAGGATCAGAACTATTCAAATGAGTGGCACTAGGCTCCAGATATTCTGAGAAGCCCCATGAGTCAGACAGTGGAGACTTTTTTTCATTGATTGTGCTTTGAGTTTTGACACCATTCGTTTGTTGTCCTTGACCTGTAAATAAAAAAGATTAAATCAGGTTTTAGAGCCTGTTGATAGTATTAGGAGAAGCATGGAGCACTAAATCTGATAACTCAAGTGGAGGTAATATATTCCATTAGGTGAGAAATCTGAAGCTGCTGGATTTCTCCCAGAATTGGTTGTACTGGCAGATACAGCAGGGGCAAACTGGAAGTTTTTTTTCCATGAAAACTCCAATGGAAAACCAAAGAGTTAGATTCAGTTGAATGAGAAAAACTGATCTCAAGGTTATGTTATGAAAACTACATGGCAAATATCTGGAAATAAAAGGATATTTTTCACTCATCAAATTGAATCTGGCCCCAAGGACCAAATTTAGTTTCATAAGAAAAACTTATCTCAAGCTTATAAAGTATATGGCAAAATCTGTTATTGAATTAGGAATACGATTTTCTCATTTAACTTGAATAATTTGGCAAAATCTGGAACTGAATTTGGAAATACGATTTTCTCATTTAACTTGAATAATTTGGCAAAATCAGGAATTGAATTAGGAAATAAGATTTTCTCATTAAACATGAAGAATATGGCAAAATCTGGAATTGAACTAGGAAATAAGATTTTCTCATTAAATTCATCCTAGAAAAAAAGTCGGGTGGCTTATTGCTTGTTTTTGTCTAAATCCGACAGTCAGTGTAGTTCAGCGTGAAACGAAATATTTTATCTTGATTAATACAAATGCAGCATGCAGTGCTTCGTTCTGACAATTGTGTTAAGTCAGATTGCAACTTTTCCAGGTAGTTTACAGAACATATTTGAGAGAAGTGCAACCACATAGGATAGGTAGAAGAAACACATGTCGAGGGTACAACGGCCTCTTCCTACTTTTATTTGGGCCCTTCTGAATAATCATCTGAATGAGTGGAATGGTGATGCATGAGTGGGAGTGTGGTAGCGATGGGGTGGGGGTCAATGAGCTGGGGGGTGGTGGTAGTGGAAGAGTTGAGGAGTGGAGGCTGGCCTTGGGTGTTGTTACTAACTATTGTTATGTATGTTTGTTTTGTTTTGTTTTGTTATGTATGTTTTGTATGTAATTATGTATGTACAATGCCTTTTATAGATGCGTGCTAATAACAGTAGTAATAATAATAATAATAATAATAATAATAATTCTTGGCCTTACACCAAACAAGAGTTCTGCCTGTACACCTTAAGAAATTGCAGTAGTTAAGAAGTGCATGTAGTTAACTGCAAAAGTACATCCTCATAGGCAAGTTTATGCCAAAATGATGATGTTGTACAAGGGAGTCTAGATAGCCTATAGGCAGTAAGGGGACTCATAAAACAAATACAGATGGCCAGATCCAGCATGGGGCATGGGAGCTAATCAGTCTGGATATACAGCAGTACAATAATCTCCAAATTTGGTCTGATTAAGAATTTAGCTGTGAAAGTAAATAACTCCTAAACATTCTGAAAATAAAATATCTTTATTTCTCAAAAATAAGATGAAAATGATTTATTACAAAATTACAAACACGCATATTCATTTTTTTTTTATCCACAATAAAAATATTTAAAAACAATAAAATATGAACTTTTTCTGCATTTCCTGAGATTCTCCCCAGCAAATGGGTTAATGTTTCCTCCAGACTTTCAAGCTTATAAAGAATAGGCCAGTGGTGCCTGGTAAAAGCTCCTCAGTATGGATCCCGCATTACACATAACTTGTCAGTTTGGTTCCGCACCTCTTGTTGTTGGACTTGTGGTGGGATTGCCTGGACCTGATTTTGTTTTTTCTTGCTGTACGTAAGGGTGTTTTGTCTTCGGATCTCACTAAATCCATTGAATAATAGAACTTCACTCTATTTTTTTTAAAGTAACCTTTGTCCTTGTGACTCCATTATTTATTTCTTTTCGAGCTTTATCCCAGAGTACCAATTGGAAAATGGTCATATTTGGATTGTACATAAACTGAAAGAAGTATCGAAGCTGATCACTTTTGGGGCAGCTAATAAGCAGAAGCCATAATCTGTGCTGTAACTTTCTTCTTTATAATGGTGCCTTCTGACATCAGAACTTGTTGTTTATAATTTAAAGGAACAAACAGACAGCAGTCCTCTTGATGCTACTCTGAAAACAAGCCCACATGAGCTGCGACGTGAGCTCTGTGTTTACGGTCTGTCTGTGCTCCTTCTAACACTGAATTGATAGTGTGCCCATATCAACGGATGTCACTACCGATATCCAACTGGAAAAGTGTCAGTGATGATAACAAATCTCAGAGTCAGCTCCTATATCTGTTTATCATTATACCATTCGGTTCGGAACAAATGAACTGCACCTCTCCAATTGAAAAAAACATTGCTATTGTCTAAGATATGAGCCTTTGCTGGACTCATACTGGAGACTTTGCGGCAAAACTAAACCCTGTGGACTTTGTACTGTAATTGGTATGACATAATGATGGACAAAGACATTATCATGCCATGAATATGGATCATTTGAGCAAGCAGAAAGGTTTGAAACAGTAATTGAAGATGTAATTTGTGTCCACTTCTTCCTCCGATAATGTCAGATGCCCTAGGCAACCCTGCCAGCCACCTCACCCCAAAAGAGCGTGTGCATATGTGCAAGCGTTAATGGTGAAAGCGAGATTACAAGACAAGTAGGCAGTGGGAGTACAATGGTCTGGACTAGGTATAGGCAATGAGGTATGTGCCTAACGCTGCCCCACCATTGCTCCCATTTTCCTAATTCCAGCCTTGGTGTGTATGCATATACAAAATCATCAATAATAACCATTTATGATAATGACAGAACACGAAGTTGCAGATAATGTTATGAGTGGCACTTTATGGCTACTTCTGGTCATTCACTCTTTCACAAGAAACTTTGCTGAACCCAATTTTTGCAAAGATTAAAGATTTATTCTTAAACCCATCTGTCCAAAACTATGGATATTAATATGCATTATGCTTGCTTGTGCAACATGAGTGTAATCAGGTGCGTAACAAGAGAGCACCAGGCCTCCTGGCCAAAAAGGGAGCCAGCACGCTCAGAAACCTGACTCCACAGATGGCCAATTTCAGCATGCGAGATTTTCCGGGCCTTTGCTGTGGCTATAGAGGAAGTAAACCTGCAATCCAGGCCCCCCTATCCCCGGGGGTTTGCTTCCTCTATAGTTATGACACTGTGTGTAAAGAACAAGCCATGTGCTGAACATACTTTTTGCCCATTGTTTTAATCATAACAAAAATCTGTGGTCACACTAGAAGCTCAAGTACCGTATATACTCGAGTATAAGCCGAGTTTTTCAGCATCCAAAATGTGCTAAAAAAGTCTACCTCGGCTTATACTCGGGTCAGGGGACAGTAGCTCAGATTGCAGTCACTTTTAATCATTCCTATGCCAATAGTTCTCTTGGGGAAAGACTGCAATATCACACAACGCCCTCTGTTGGTTATATGAAAGAATAACAGTGCGTCCTCTGTTGGTTATATGAAAGAATAACAGTGACTGCAATATCACACAGCACCCTCTGTTGGTTAAATAAAAGAATAACAGTACGCCCTCTGTTGGTTATATGAAAGAATAACAGTGACTGCAATATCTGAAAAGCACCCTCTGTTGGTTATATCAAAGAATAACAGTGACTGCAATATCACACAGCGCCCTCTGTTGGTTATATGAAAGAATAACAGTGACTGCAATATCACACAGCGCCCTCTGTTGGTTATACGAAAGATTAACAGTGATGGCTATATCACACAGCACCCTCTGCACATGGTAGTGGGACAGTGGGACAATGCACACAGTAATCTGTTTGGCAATTCTCTGTCACCATCAACTTTGCAAAGAAGTCCGGTTGATCGCTGGGGGAGTCTCTTTGGCGGAATGTGCGCTGCTGGGAGACAGGGCTGTAGTTGTGTCTAGGCTTATACTATCAATAAGTTTTCCCAGTTTTAGTACTAAAATTAGGTACCTCGGCTTACTCGGATCGGCTTATACTCGAGTATATTCGTTAAGTATTTTTTCATATGCATGAATATAAGTTTAGTCTTTTTTTGTTAGGAACCATATTCGAAAAGCTTTTTGATCCTGAATGGATGGTGTTTTTTGGTATATTGTATTCTCTATGATGCTTCATAGCCACTAAGGGATGTGCACCTAAACTGTGAATGATATTTGTGCTGGTTCAGAACTATTAGAATTCCACCACATCTAAATACATGACCGAACTTAAACCTACCCCTTCCCTTTAAACTCAAGTGACCCACCATGCACAACCCCTAACATACAGTTAGAATTCAGGTGAATCATTTGTGGGAGATTCAGTATTTGCCAAATCTGGAAAATGTGAATCTAGTGCAGAGATCACTACAAATGTCTTGCTTAACTTTTTGGGTTCCCACCATACAGTCAAAGTCAAAGTAAACTTTATTGTCATCTCAGCAGTATACGAATACACAGTGAGATGAGACGACGTGGCTCCAGCTAGTACAGGTATCAGAGTGTCTCTGAGGTAGATTCAGGTGTGTCTGGAATGTGGATTGAGGAGTCTGATCGCTTGTGGGAAAAAAGCTTTTGCGCTGCCTGGTTGTTTGGGCTTTAATACTGCGAAAGCGTCTGCCGGATAGGAGCAGAGTGAACAGTCCGTGTGAGGGGTGTGTAGAGTCCAGTGCAATGCAGGAGGCCTTTCTTACACAGCGCTTGTGGAACATGTCCTGCAGTGATGGAAGAGCCGCTCCAATGATGTTGCCAGCTGCTCTGACAGTCCGCTCTAGACTTTTCCGGTCAGCAGCGCTGGCACTTCTGTACCACTACTAATTACAATACTACTACTGTACAAATACTACTGTATTTGTTTATCTGTGAGGTTTCACTTCACTTTGTAACTTTGATAAAGGTTGGTGATTAATAAAATATCCTTTGGATTTGATTAAGACCTGTGCAACAAGTTCCTGTGTTTTCTCTCTCTATGGGGCAAATTGACTTACCTTCAAAGTTGCACCAGCGTTGACTTTGCCACACTTTGCCAGACGAAGTTTCACCAGGGCGCCTCTAATTCACTAAAATCCGAATTTGTGCTTAATTCGTCAAACAAAGCGAAGTTATGCTAGCGATGCCTAATTTGTATATGGCGCCAAGTTAAAGTACAATGGACGTATATGCAGCATAAACTACATTACACTACACAAGCCTGGGAAAGCTTCATTAAATAAAATAGAGTTGATATTTTGCCCTATACATGAGCCCAGTGTATAGTTTATGTGCCATATGTTAGGAAATGTAGGGGGGAAGCCTATCACCCTTAAAAAAGGAAAAGACGACAGCGTTTTTTGGGACTTAGAAAAAATGTTTTTTTGAAGCAATCGTATCTACTCTATTGCACTTCACCTGGTCTGAGGTGGCGAAGGCAAGTCTGGCGCAAGAGGTAACGTTCAGTAAAATCTGCAAGTTAGTGAATTAGCGTAGTTACGTCCCTTCACCATAGCGCAACTTCGTCTGGTGTAAGGGTGCGAAGTAGCGCTAGAGTAGGTCCACTGCACTAGCGAATTTAGGCCAGCACCTGTTAGTAAATAGGCGAAGTAACGAAATGACGTCACGCTGGCAAGTCTTTGCTAGCATTAGCCACTTCGCCCTTTAGTAAATTTGCCCCTATTTCTATCTATCTATCTATCTATCTATCTATCTATTTATTACACTATCTATAAAATCATTATATAGATAGATATTTGCCCAAAGATATCTCTCACAAAAAACACATGCATTTTAAATTTTTTTTGCAAAGCATACAACTAATACAACTTAATTTTGCCAACATACAATATTTTTATTAGAAAAAATATTTACAAATATGAGAAAGAAAATAAGACATTTTCTTAAGAAAATAAACTGCAATGTATTTGTATAAACATTCATTGATATAGATAATAAATACAAAAATAACAAAGAAGATTTCTATTATTATTATTCTTGTAATTGTTGTGCTATTTCTTCCTCAAGCTGCAGTAAGGTTTCTTTCAAAATGTGGATAATGCTCTGGGAAACTTCATGTCTTCTTGCAAAGGACAATCTTTTGGTGTTTATCTGGAATTCCAGGCAATTGAAGCGAATGCACTGAACAACTAGATAAAGACATGAAAGTGTAGAAAGAGAACAGGAAATTACAAAAAGCATAAAAAACTGTAAAATTATTTTTTTAAAACATTGGATAGGTGGCAAAGGCACCTGCCTAGGGTACATGTGTGCAGTAAGATGGGGACATCATGTCATGTAGTTTTGTCTCTGGCACAAACACTCAGGGCCGGAACTAGGGGTAGGCACGTGCCTAGGGCGCAAAGCTGAGGGGGCGCCAGGCACGTACCTGCTCTTTCGTCTACCCCATGTCCGGTCCTGTGTCTGCCTGGCTGCCGCTGGTAATTTGCGTTTAAATGCACTTGTGCGCACGCACGTAATTTCGCGCCTGCGCGCTGGTGCATACTTTCGCGCATGCGTGATTGAGCAGACACTAAGCCGGCGCCGTGGCCGGCCAGGTTACCTAGGGTGCCTGGCCGGGTTGGCCAGGCTTTGCAAACACTCCTTGGCCCATCTCTGGCCTTACCTTATTAACCTCTTCAGGTGATAAAATAACGAGGTTCTTGAGTGTCTAGACCATCTTCATCTTTTATATCCAGCAATATTTTTTTCCTCTACCCTGAGGATAAATGACAAAAGTTTTGTTAGTTATCACACATTCCATTTCATTACAATGAAAATCCACCCCTAATTTAGTGCCATCCTTTGGCAGAGAATATTATATAGGTACATTTCTTGCAATGTCTCTAGTTCCTGCGATGTGTTAAGGGAATGGTTATAAAAACCTTAAAATAGACTTAAAATATATTCCGGGTTCCACCATGTTTTTAAAAAAAACATTAGTAATGTACTGAAAATGTACGATAAATCTTTAAATATAATTTTATCTTTAGCTTAAGTGGTTGAAAATCCAAATAATTTATTCAGTTAATACCATATTTTACAAGGACCTTCTTTATATAGCTTAATATTCATTAAATCACAAATGTCAAACATCTTTCAATTATTCTGCATACAGGTATGCTCTGGAACTGATCTGGCTTGCTGTTTAAATACGGCCAATGTTTCCATTGCTGTCCTATTGATTTCATCACTCCATCTTTTCTTCTGTGGAGACTTTGGTCATTATTTTAGCTTTTCTTCATTTGACCTAGGATATATCAATTCCCTATAGTCATAGTTCTTTTTGTCAAGAATGCTGACCATATCACTTGAAATGACAGTAGTTTTCTTTCCATAATTTTCAGTCTTGTCGGAAAATGGCTTTGTAAAGAAAATTCCAAGAAGCGACCACGGGCATCATGACATGTCCAAGGAGTTGTAAATGTCCATGTTTGCAGCGAGATGAATGCTTGAAGAGTTCCATAGGAGCTTACGCTAATGAAATTGTTTTCAAGATGAAGAGCATGTTCACATGAAGATGGTAACACCATGGACAGTGTTCCTGTAGGAGCTGAGCAGAAGGAGTGGCTTCTACTGGCATTTGTGCATGACAATGACCATGCTGCCAGTTATGCCTTACAGCAAATTATGGGAGCTATAGTTTGTATTGGGTGCCATGTAAACTGGTTAAAAGACATTCTCTATTAACAGATAAGTAAACCTTAAGCCAAATTATCTTAAAATTGCTCAGGGTGCAATTTACATTATTTTTTTGCAGTTTCAGAACTATTTAAGATATAAACGGTCAGTATAATTTGTAACAATCTGCACGTTAGTTCCTGTGAGAGATATACCTTCAGAAGGAAAACAAAGATGTGTTCTAATATTGCTCTGCTCAGGAAGGAGATGGGAAAGGACAACTGAGGCTTCTGATCTCTTTGCTAAGCAGAGCAACATAAGAACACTTCTCTGATTTCCTTCTGAAGTTATATCTCTCTGACTGTACAATTGCAGGAACTGACCAGCTTTTGTTACAAAATTCATTATATAAGCAGTTGCTAAAAACTTAAAAAGATATGAACTGGAAAAAAGAAATAACTGATGTAAATTGCAAGTGTGCTTAGAAAAGCTTTTCTTAAGGTTTACTTATCCTTTAAACAATTAGATAATAGATAAATGATAATAAAATAAACATTCATTATTTTCAAGATTTATTCATATTTATCAAGGGTCGAAGTGAAAATTTGAATTTCAAATTTTCCAATTAAAATTTTTGAGTTTTTTTATGGCCAAAACTGTCAAACTTGACTAGGGAATTGTTAAAATTTGATTCAAGTTTTTTTCAAAAATTCTAATTCGATTTTTGAGATTTATCATACACATATGCCAAGTTTCACAAAGACAATGATGTACTGACAATGATTTTGTTGCACAATACTAAAAATGAATTTGCGCATAAGTATGAATGACGGTGCTTTTGGTCATAAAGGGCCACTCCTGCCATGAGGCAAGTTTCTCAGACAGTATTGTGCAGCAGGCTCTCAGGGGTGGCAAAAAAACATGTAAATATGACCCCTTTTGTTGCCCCATCTTTGAGTATTTCTGCTTAGGGTAAGTTTAATATTATTCTATAAAGATATTGCATTTTATTGACTTGAGAGACGTTGTTTGCCATGTGTTAATGAGGTATTATTAGATTTGTTGGAGTGATAGGTTATGCTTAGGGCTTGTCACCCCTAGGAGATCCCCTCTTCAGTAAATTTGCAATGAACAACATGTTTAGTTAGTTTAGTGCTTTATCTTTACACTCAAACATAAGAATTTAGATCACTTTAATCTCTTCTAGAAACACATAATGCTATTAAACCTAGTCTATTCCCCACTTTAAAGAATATAACAAGTTCAGGCTGGGACCAATGCAAAAATGTCAGTTTGAAAACAGACTTCCAGCAGCCAGTAGATTTGATTATGTAACGATTACCTGGTAGGGGGAGCTCCAGATGTGAGGAGCATCTCATGCGCCACACCACAAGCACAGCAGCACCTGGAAGTGGAACATAGCTGAGTGCTGTGAGGGGAAGCAGAAGAGCATACCCAAAACAAGCCGAGGTCTGGGGCAGCCAGCGTTCAAGTAGAGCTTGTAGACAGGCTGAAGTTGGTTCAGGTGGAGTTCAAGCAAAGCGAGTAGACGGGTTGAGGTCAGTTCAGGTGGAGTTCAAGCAAATTGAGTAGACGGGTTGAGGTTGGTTCAGGTGGAATTCAAGCAGAGCGATTAGACAGGCTGAGGTTGGTTCAGGCGGAGTTCAAGCAGAGTAATAACAAGCAGAGGTCATAAACAGTAGATCAAAAATCACAAGAAGTAGGTCACACCGCTAGGATTATAACCAAGCACGATGGAAATCCTTGAGCGTCTATTTAAAGGGAGGTTTTGGTGCCAAACGAGCGCGTGCGTATTGACACTGGACATAATGACGCTGGACGTAATGACGTGCTGACGCTGGACATGCTGGAACTTACATTGACCCGCAACCTGGTGCACACATGCGCCTAGATGCCCATGCTACCATTTGTGGCCCGCGTCGGACAAGATCCACTCGGTAAGTCTTACAGATTGTCACTATCCCTATTGCTGGAACCACATCAAAGTGTGGTTACACTGGATTAATCCAAAAAACACAGATAGTGGTCATACAAATGAGGTGCTGTTGCACACATACTCACCAACTATACCTTTCCATTCACTTGATTCATTGAAAGGCCAGCATATATTATTATTTTACTTTCTGTGTCTGATTCCATGGTAGAGTGATTTAAATTTTGGTTACTCACACCCTATAAACAACAAGCAAAAATACAGGACTAAGTTTAGTACTACAATGTGCATGTATGATAACACATGAACTGCAGTCTTATGTCTTAATAAACACAAATTAGGGAACTGATTTGTAATAGTTGTAAGTCCTGAGAGTCCTGCCAATCTCTGGATCATATTGTATCCAAATGAAATAGTGCCCGGAGACATGGGTTTTTACTATTGAGTGTTGTTCTTAGATCTACCAGGCAGCTGTTATCTTGTGTTTGGGAGCTGTTATCTGGTTACCTTCCCATTGTTCTTTTGTTTGGCTGCTGGGGGGAAAAAGGGAGGCGATCTGTTTGCTCTTTTGAGAAATGGATTTCAGTGCAGAATTCAGCTGGAGCAGCACTATAAACTGATTCATTTTGAAAAACATGTTTTTTCCCATGACAGTATCCCTTTAAGGAACAATATTTCCAGAGCAACTAATAAGTACCTGCTGTTGCTTCTGATGAAACATTTTGCCTCTAGTTGCAACACATACTGAGTGCCCTGTAATATTCTATCAGCTCTGTAGGCAGGTAACATGGTGCTTGCACCTGTATTTTTACTTTGCATTACTACATGAGCCCTAATGAAAATCTTCTAATTGCATAATGAAATATCCTTTATTTTACCTCCTGCCAGTCATAAGATTTTATACACAGCAGCTATCTGTGTAGCGCAGCATTAGCCCTGATAAGCAGCATTTCTCTAAATCGATAATTATTGTTTTATAGCCATAATGTCTACTATAATAACTGTCATCATTTACTATTACAGACACAACTGATACTTTTCAAATCTGATCATCAGGCTGCAATGTATTGATATAACACAATATTGAGTTCTTAGACCAGATTGTTTGTTTTTAGTCAGAACCAAACTTGTATCCCTGTTACATTTTTGTAAAAATATTAAATGAATGTTCTAGAAGAAGAAAAGGGTGATCAACATAAGTGACAAAATATTAATTTTTAATTGTTAGCTTGTCATCAGCTTATAGCGCATGCCTAGCTTTACTGATCAGTTCATGTGACAAATTTGTGGAAATCATATTAATACATAACCCTTTATATCTCTTACCTGAGTCATATTACTCTTAGGAAATGTCTTAATGCCACTGTATGTAACATCTTTTTTAGGAGGTTTAATACACTAAAAGAGAAAAATACAAATGTTACTTAAAATAAAATTTGAAAAGTACATAAACCTTTAAAGGATATTTTATTTGTGCCTAACTGTCCTGGGTGACCTAAGTATAATTACAGTTTCAAAAGGGTTCTCTTATAATAACAGGGGGATGAATGTGCAGTTTTTGCTTCGTAATATTACAGTTTAATGAAATATGTGGATGGGGGACAAAACATAGTGCTGTCAGGGTCTTTGGTACTGAATTGGGTTATATGCCTCCAGAAGTAATGGCATGAGAAATATTTACATAGAACAGAGGGGAATATTTGTAAGATTTTTTTGCATTCATTTGACCACTGACTCCTTAAAGCATGATTTAACCTTAACAATGTTAACGAATATAAAGTGTCAATATATTCAAAAGGGCTGTATAAGGGCTGTACAACTGAAGGAAATCAACATCAGACATACAGATAAATACAAATACTGACTGATACAGGAGGTATAGAGGGACCTGTTTATTAGAGTTTCCAGTGTAAAATTAGAGGGTTAGGACACAACAAGATGCGTGGTTGGTTAAATCAAGAGTCGGTAAGAGATGTGGCAATCTCTAGTGAGAGATAAATCTACTGTAACTGTATTATTGTTGTAAATCTGGCAAATAAAAAAATTATGAAACAATATTATCAAGTTGCTGAATTTTGTAAGATTTATATTTTGATTAATATTTTTTACCAAATAGAAAGGACAGAAAGTAAAGACAGGTGGGAAGGATAGAAGTCATAGGAAAAACAGTGCATCGATGCAAGTGGAAAGGATGGCAGAATTTAGATAGAGTGGAAGGCAGAGTGTAAGGGCAACAATAGAAGGGATGGGGGATGGAATTAGTGTAAGGGTAGAAGTAACAGGGAAAAGAAAATGGAGGTGGGAGGCAGGGACAGAATGTACAATGACAGCTCACCGGGAAAAAAGAAAGAGAGTTAAGGGTATTATTTGCCTACATGAGGCAAGGGTTCTGTCAGGGGCCTATCGGCTCCCAGCGGGAGTAGTCAGGACCAAGGAGGAAGCTTAGGGGTTAAAGTTTGCGGTAGAAATAGGGATCAGGAATAATCGTAGTAGATATTCAGGCAAGAGTTCAATAGGCAGGCAGATGAGTATCAAGGTCGGGGTTCAGGCAGTGTCAGAAGTACAGAAATCTGTATAACAAGAATTATAAAGCACCCAGGAATGCACCAAACAAATCCTATAATTGAGCATAGAACCGGCATCGTGGGCATCCTTTTATTTTGAATTTTCACACCGACTTAGTGATGTCATCGAGCCAGCGTCACAGTGCCGGCGCTGCTGCTACCCATGTGGTGGTTAAGGGGGCCACCATCTTGGACGCTGCACTGAAGAGACAGGACGTGCCATCGGCGGTTCTAACAGGTTCTCCAGGAAACTCAGGCTGGAATACCCCTATAACTGAATATGTTCTCTTATAACATTTTGATATGTAATTTGAGGCTTTCTCTCCTGAACTAACTGAGGCTGCTATTCTGCAGCACCACCATTCTCCTCGCAAAACATCTCCATATGTAAAGAGTAGTGATGTTCCTCCTGGTCACAAAAATTGTCCGAGAAGTACTTTTACTCCTAACTTCCTCTTCTATATAGGTATAGAATCTATTATCCAGAATTCTTTAGACCCTACGTTTTCCAGATACTGTTTTTTTTTTTTAACCTGGGAAACATTTAAACATGAAACAAAGCCAATAGGCTGGGTTTGCTTCCAATAAGGATTAATTATATCTTAGTTGGGATCAAGTACAGGCTACTGTTTTATTATTACACAGAAAGAAAATCAATTAAAAAAATTTTTAAAAAAATTTTTTTTTGGCGTAAACAAGACTTTATGGAGATGACCTTCCTGTATTTCCAGGCCTTCTGGATAACAGGTTTCTGGATAAGAGATGCCATATTATTTTTCCCCAAAATGTCTTCTCAGTTTTTCTCAAAGTAAATCTTATTAAACTGAAGCCCTTAGAGTTTATGGGCAGTGACGGATTACCCCAGGGATGATTAGTCTGCCCAAAACTCATCCCTGTGAGGGGTCCCAGGGCAGGCCAAATCACATATATTAGATATCACATCAGTTTATGCAGGTAAAATTCTTGTTAATAGCAGAATAATACAAGCACTCTCAGCTGCAACATTACTCATCTCAGCCCTCTCCATCTTGTATCTTTAATGCTTCTTCTAATTTCCAAACTTCTGTGATATTAGGCCAATTAAACGTCTTCTCTCTGCCTCATGAGACATCACAGAGAGGGGCAAAGTAACAACAAAGAGTTGATAGAGGAAGGGATAAACCTAATTTTCAACATCTACAGCAGTATTTTAGTACAGGAGACCAGGGTCTGTGTAGGTAAGGTGTGAACTGAGAGAAAATGTATAACTGGTGAGATACAATAGACAGCAAAATGGAAAGGAGCAGATGAAGACACATAGGGGCAAATTTACTAACCTCCGAAAATTCGCCAGCGACAGCTTCGCTCACATCGCAACACTTCGCCAGGCGTAGATTCGGCCAGGACAACGCTAAATCCGAAGTTGCGTCCAGGGCGCCGAACACTTACAAAGTTGCGCTATCGTTACTGCAGCAAGCAAATCGAAGTTGCGCTGGCGTTGGCTAATTTGCATACGACGGGAAGTTAAAGTTGAATAGACTTATATGTTCCAGCAACACATTACATTACGCAAACCCAGGAAACCTTAATAAAATAAAATAAAGTTGTTATATTGCCCTACACATGAGCCCTGTGTATAGTTTATGTGCCATATGTTAGGAAATGTAGGGGGGAAGCCGGTGGCCCCCCAAAAAAATTATGATCTTTTGCAAAAAAGTAAAAGATGCCAGCGTTTTTTTCGGAAAACATTTTTGGGAAAAATTGTCAACTATTTTTTGAGGAAATCCTATCTACTCTATTGCACTTCGCCTGGTCTGAGGTGGCGAAGGCAAGTCTGGCGCAAGAGGTAACGTTCAGTAAAATCCCAATCTTAGTGTAGAGTAGTTCGGTCCCTTCACCAGAGTGCAAAATCGCTTGTCGTTAGGGAGCGACGTACCGCTAGAGTCTATCTCCTTCGCTAGCGAAGTTACGCCTGCTACCGTTAGTAGACCGAAATGACAAATTTTCCCCAGCATTAGTCACTTCGCCCTTTAGTAAATTTCCCCCATAGTAAGTAGAAAAGGATGATATATAGCTGGGGTACACAAAATGCAGGAAAAAAAGAAAAACATTTGTAGAATGTCATATGTTGGGCACAGGGTGTCAGAAAAAGGAAAAAGGGGTGCAGTGGGTTGCATATGGAGAGTATAAAATGTCAGGAGAGGAGAATCACTTATGAACTGGAAAAACACAAGAGGGATGGTGAAGTTAAATGCAGAGAATGGCACACTGGGAAAGAAAATTTTAATGTGAGAACTGAAAATGCAAAACAGAAATAACAACAGAAAGTAACAGAAAAGGAAAATGACATGGAGAAAAGGGGGATATTATTATAAAAGAGTATTCTTAGCACTGCAGATTGTGACTGCAAAAATAAAATGTTATGATTCCTCTATTAATTGCAGAAAAAGCTAGACTTTAAAGTTGGTGTGATATGAAAAATACTAAACTCTGCTGCAGAGTGCTATATTGTGATCCACATTCCCAGGTGGTCCATATTTTGGTAACAACCCAGAGCCCAGTCACAATCTTTCCCAGCTTGTGGGTTTCTGCCCCATTTATGTTCAATT
Organism: Xenopus petersii; assembly: GCA_038501925.1. Taxonomy (NCBI): domain Eukaryota; kingdom Metazoa; phylum Chordata; class Amphibia; order Anura; family Pipidae; genus Xenopus; species Xenopus petersii. The sequence goes on from CM076686.1 coordinate 13,616,569, forward strand.
TTAAATGGTTGCTAATTTCACAGATTTTTCCAGTTCTCCACTTAGATAATACAATAATTTTTCTGTCATTTGGCCAGTCTTCCTAATTACAACACCTTAGACAAAAAGTTGTGTAAAAAGCATGTTCATTACTTGATAAACTAGCCGATGTTCCGGATGTAAAATTATAAAAATCGATGGACTTTCAAAGATGAAAGATTGCAGATGGTAAGCCATTAAACATTATATAAATCACAGTACTATCTCATGTTTTAACAGCAGCCAGATTCGCTATAGCTAGGAATTGGAAATCCTCCCAACCGCCTTCAATTTACGAGGTAATAGAGAGGGTTAACAATCAAATAATAATGGAACAGAGGTTTTATAAGTATGTCTCAAAATCAGGCGGTAATGCTTCACAATGGTCGTTATGGCTTAACCAAAAAAGCAATAGGGATAATAATAAAACAACATAAAGCTGATACATTTTTTAGTACTAACAATGTATACCAAAGGAAGATTTCTTCTCTCCTTTTTAGGTAAAGGGTATTGCTGTATGTATTTTCTACTGCATTGTATAACAAACTCAGGGGCATGTTTACTAACATTGGAGGTAAATATCTGGAGATGTTGCCCATAGCAACCAATCAGATCTTTGCTTTTGTTTTCTAACTTGGCTATGGCTGTTTAAATCTAATTGCTGATTGGTTGCCATGGGCAACATCTCCAGAAATCTCTCCAGATATTTATCTCCAATGTTAGTAAACAAGCTCCTCAATGTTTATAGTGGATACTGAAGTTATGTGTCAACACTTTACTTTGTAACCTTATTGCGCGATTGTCAAACCAACTAATGTTCTAAGGTTGTTTGATATATGTAATTCAATAAAAATATTTCGTTAAAAAAAAAAAAAACATTATATAAATCACATACCTCTGTTATTCGTCTTCTGAAACATAAAACTATACCAAAGACTGAGAGAAGTACAACACATAGCGCACTTGTGGCAATTATTAATGGCTGATGTCGTCTTGCAGTTTCTGAAATGACAGAAACAACATTGTAAATTGAAAATATTTATCTCAGTTTAATAAAAGTAAAAAACTGTTAGCAAAACTTTCTCCATGTTTTCTTCTATCTGCCCCACTAACTATATTCCTCTTTCACTTTCGTCTTCTAGGGAAAAGGTCATACTGTTGATAAGGTTTGCCTCTAACTAAAACAGCATGCTTCTGTCAGGATGAGGTTTTATATTTCATTGTTTATGCAGTGTTCATATGGCCATGCATGGACCACCCTCTAGTTGGCCACTTGACTAAATGGTTGGATACCATACAATGGGCCATACACATATATGGCAACCTCTATGACCAGCTTTAATGTACTACACAGGTGCTTTAGGGCATTGACAGACTAGTAGGTTTGTCAACTGCTGGGAACATGTGCTACTGTTGGCAACAAATATGTTGGCGCTATATAAATACATGTTAATAAATAAAATGCATTGATAGACAGTAGTTGCAGGTTTCCCCTACATTATGAGGCACACTTGCCAATGATTACTTATACCGACTGGGGGGGCTGGGGGTAACCAATGGCGCTTGTCACAAAAAAGAGTAAGTATGAGAAGCATGGTGCAGGCACCTGTTTTTCTTTGTGTCTCATCACATGGATATAAAGGGACTGACACATTGTTGGAATGAGCAGGATTTTGTACCGAGCAGAGAAATTGTGTCCCCAATGTCTTATCCTTCAGTGATACACTGATTGTGCTGCCATTTGCATATAGTATGTCAGTGCCGTTATCTCTGTAGATCCAACTGTAGGAAAGATTTGTTGAGTTGGATGGGACAGAACAATGAAGATGACACAGATCAGTGGAATTCCCATTCAATATCTTCTCAATTACTGGTTTAGGGAGAGGCTCTGCAATTAAAACCAGATCAGATTTTAAGAATATAAGTATTACATAAAGGTTTTACATCATTCTTATAGTTGTGTGGCTTTGTGAGAGAACTCCATCGACATTGGGCATTGCTTGACAATAGACATGACCCAAAGCCTACTTAGCATGCAAGTCAAATTCAGCAGTGAATTATCAGTGTTCCTTTTACTCAAAGCATACAGATCAGAGACTCAAGTCAAATATACATTATTATTCAATATAATATAACCCTGACAAACATTGCTGAATGAATATGAGTGCTACAATCACAGTAAAACAACAGACTGCATAGACTTTTTAGAATTAACTTGGCAAAGACCTTAGGAAGTCTGGTCCAACCTTAGGAGACCACTGGTTCTTAAAGAGTGTAGTGAGAACCAAGAAGAAGAATGATCTTGAACAAAGAGAGAACAGGTGCTTGGCAAATAGGAGAAACTATATTGAGACACAGATAGGGTTAGCAGTAAGACAAAAGGCAGGCTCTGGCACATAGAGGATTAGTCACATGCTGAAAGAGTTGCATAGATCAGATAACATGAGGGCTTATTTTTTTAACCAGTGCAAATTGCCACTAAAAAACAATCTGGTTTTTGCTTTCATTTTCTAACTTATACTGCTCAAATCTAATTTCTAATTGGATGCCATTGGCAACCACACTTCTACAAATTAGCATCTATGCTCTGTGTCTTCATTTTTTTTATTTTTTTGCACTTGGTGCGTCCATAGTAAATCAATTCATTGGCTATTATTTGGCTACTCCTCTAATGGCTTGTGCCATTCTCTGTGTAACAATAAATTCAGTTCCTCCATACAAGTCTGTCTGCTCTGAACTGTAACAACTCTCACTCCCTCATGTACATACACTCACTTACATTCACACACACTCACATGTACATACACTCACACACACTTACCATATACAGTGAGATTATAGGATATGTCTCTCATTTCTCCATTAACCATAATCTGTGCAGTGAAGACTCCACTATCCTCCATTCTCAGCTCTCTGATCTGTAATGCAGTTTCCCTGTTGCACTTTTCTAGGCGGTTGATGAAATAATTCTTATTCACTCTGATAAACTTCTGCTCTCTGAATTTAGCCAAGACTATTTGTTTCCCATTGGCATAACACATCCATGTGACCTCTTCAATGGGATCTGTGAGATTCAGACGGCACGGCAGTGTGACAGTCTCCCCTACACAGCCAGTCACCTGGAGAGGGATGTCTCCTCCTGCTGTAACACATACAAGTAGGGAATCATTAGCATTTACACTCACCAATACTTTGGGATTTTAAAAAGTGCATATTTTAACTTTTTTGCAGAATATTTTACATATCTGTAATAGTTGCATCACTAATGTGATCTTCCAGTTATTGGTAAACTATAATTCTCACCATCCCATCAACCATGAACCACCATTAGAGGGAGATTTTTTGGCTGGACACTATAGGTTTGTATAAATAGTTGGACTACTGATTTTACAGATAAATTTAGAAACAGGGCAATGCAGTATTTACCAATCATTCACTGTTCAAAATATCAGCAATTCAGTTAAACAACACCAGAGCTTGTTTGTTTCTTTAACTTCATACCTCCTTGATTCTCTCTTTTACTCAGGGTCCCTCTTGGCTCAGACCTGTAAAGAGGCAAACTTCCAAGGGGCCCCACATAGAGGGACAAAGGCCTACCTAGTACTAACCTTATACTGTGACCCTAATTGGCAAATGCTACTGGGGTACTCATTCCTTTGTTCTTTATATTATTTATTTTAATTAAAACATTTACTAAATAAATTAAAGTTCTGTAATTAAAGTGCCACTGACCAAGGTGATATCAAAGCAGTGTTGGACTGGGATGCCAGTGGCCCACCATAAAACCTTAGACTGTGGGCCCACTAGAAATCTTTAGACCATGGGCCCACCAGAAAACCTTAGACCGTGAGCACACTGAAAACCTTAGACTGTGGACCCACTTTCCAAACTATTATTCCTCCTCTCCTCACTCAACCTAATTTTTCTCCTAGTCTTTTATTTCTACTTTCTATATTCTTCCAATGATTAAGCATTTTTTCCATAAACAAATAGGAAATAACCATGAAATAGGCTAAATGGTTAGACGCAAGAGGCCACTGACACCTGGGCCCACGGGGAGTTTTCCTGGTATATACAAGGTTCATATAGCCAGTTCAACATTGCAGAACCAAGTCCTTTATTAAGGGAATAAATAAATAATTCCCTTGATAAAGAGCTTGGTTCCAAAATGTTGGAATTTTCTCAATCCACACATCTGCTTTATCAGATTTCTGCTTTTGCACATCAAGGATATTTGTTGGTATGTATGTTGCACTGAATTGTTAAACTGTTGTCTGTTATACTTAAAGGAACATTAACACTAAGGGGCACATTTACTAAGCTAGAATGAAGTATTTGAATGAAAAAAAACTTCAAATTTGGAAGTATTTTTTTGGGTTCTTCGACCATCAAACAGACTACTATGACCTTCGACTTCGATTCGAACGTTTCGAACCAAAAATCGTTCGACTATTCGACCATTCGATAGTCGAAGTACTGTCTCTTTAAAAAATACTTAGACTACATACTTTGCCAGTTTTAACTTACCGAGGTTCAATGTTAGCCTATGGGGACCTTCCCCAGCACAAGTTTTTTATGATCGGATACAAATTCTTCGATCGATCGATAAAAATCCTTCAAATCGTTTGATTCGAAAGATTTTATCGTTTGATTCAAAGGATTTTATCGTTCGATCTAACAATTTTTATTCAATTGTTCAATCCAAGTATTTGCGCTAAAATCCTTCAAATTCGATATTCGAAGGATTTTACTTTGAGGGTCGAATTTGAGGGTTTATTAACCCTCGAAATTCGACCCTTGATAAAGCTGCCCCTAAAAGATCAAAGTGTTTTGAAGGAATAATAATATAATTGTACTATTGCCCTGCATTGGGGGGCCACTGGACCACCAAGTCTTGGCTTCTGTGGAAACTGTTTGTAGAACTCCCTTACCAACCGAGGGGCATGAACATCAGAGTGTTTCTCCCAAGAGTATTCTTCTGGACCGAAGCACTTCCAACTAATAAGGAATTGAAGAGAACCTCTGGATATTCTGGAGTCTATGATCTTTTCCACCTTGTACTCTTGTTGACCATCCACAGAGATAGCAGAAGGGGGAGACTGATCAGCAGAGAAGCGATTGGAAATTGCTGGCTTCACCAGAGAAACATGAAACACGTTGGGAATTCGCATCTCAGGGGGAAGCTGAAGTCTAACGGCCACAGGATTGATGATTTCCATGATGGAGAATGGACCAACAAACTTTGGACCCAACTTGGGAGAAGGTACTTTCAAATGAATGTTTCTCGTGGATAACCACACATTGTCACCAACTTTGTATGGTGGAGAGGGCCTGCGTCTCCGATCAGCAGAAGTCTTGTGCACAAGAGCACTCTTCTCCAAATTCGATTGGGTTGCAGCCCAGATAGCAGACATATGGGCTGAGTGGTCATCTGCAGCAGGGACATCAGACAATACAAAGTCTTGCGGAAAGGCCTGGGGATGTTGACCATACACAGTCATAAAAGGAGACCTTCCAATGGAAGTGTGGCATGCACGGGAGGAGATCAAACGAATCATCTTGACAGAGGGAAACATGATTTCTCAGGAATTGCTCTAATGCTTGGTTAACACGTTTCGCAGCTCCATTCGTCTGGGGATGGTAAGCTGAGGAAAACTGGAGAGCGATACCCAAGTCTTTACATAAGGAACGCCAAAACTTAGCTGTGAACCGTGATCCCCTGTCAGAAACTCTCTCAGCCGGGAAGCCATGCAAACGGAAAATAAATTGGATGAAAAGCTGGGATAATTCCACTGCTGAAGGAAGTTTTCGTAAAGGGATGAAATGTGCCATCTTGCTAAAGCGGTCAATCACAACCTAGATCACAGTGTTCCCTCTTGCGGGTGGAAGTTTGACAATGAAGTCCATTGCTAAGTGAGTCCATGGATGAGAGGGGATAGGTAAAGGTTGTAATAACCCACTAGGACGAGTATGGCTAGCCTTGTAAGTGGCACAAATGGTACAGGCAGCAACAAAGTCTTTATCGTCTTAGGATAGTTGGCCACCAAACTAGACATCGTAGCAACTCAAGAGTCTTTTCAGGACCAGGATGTACAGCTTGTCTGGAACAATGAGTCTGTTGTAGGATGGGCAGACAAAGCTCAGAGGGTACAAATGCCATCCCAATATGCAGGATATCAGCAGGAGCAGAAGACTGGCCAGCCAAGATTTGTTCAGCAAATTGAGGAAACAGAGATGCAATAATCTTGACAGGAGGAACAATTGGTTCTTGCCTTTCAGAACAATGATCAGCTGGGGAGAAGCTTCAGGAAAGAGCGTCAGCTTTTCGATTCTTGGAGCCAGGGCGATAAGTCAGGATAAAGTTGAAGCGAGAAAAGAAGAGAGCCCACCTTGCCTGGCGAGGATTCAGTCTGTTGTATGAACTCTAAATTCTTATGGTCAGTATAGATAGTGACTGGGATCGAAGATCCTTCAAGGAGGTGACGCCACTCCTCGAGAGCAAACTTGACTGCCAAGAGTTCATGATTCCCCACATCATAATTCTGCTCTGCAGGAGAATACTTTTTGGAGAAATAGGCACAAGATTGTAGTTTCCCATCAGCAGAATGTCTTTGGGACAGGATAGCGCCAGATCCAACCTCAGAGGCATCTACCTCTATGAAAAAGGGTAATTCTGGATCAGGATGACAGAGGACTGAGGTAGAATTGATGGCATCCTTCAGGGACTGAAATGCTTCTGTAGCTGACGGGGCCATGAGTTGGGTTTACCCCCTTTTCGGATAAGGGAAAGAATAGGTGCAATGCGAGAGGAGAACCCCTTAATAAACTGTCGATAATGATTGGCAAATCCAATGAATCTCTGAATCGCCTTGGTACTCAGCGGAAGGGGCCACTCCTGAATTGTGGACACTTTGGCGGGATCCATCTCAAAACCCTCTGGGGAGATGATGTAACCTAGGAAAGGGATCTTGGATACCTCAAATACACATTTCTCCAGCTTGGCAAAGAGAGAGTTTTTCCTCAGACGAGAGAGTACTACCTGGGAGCGATGGCCTACTAGTTCCTTGGAGAAGATCAGGATGTCATCTAGGTACAAGACCACAGATTTACCCAAGAGATCCCGGAAGATGTCGTTCACAAATTCCTGAAAGACAGCGGGGGCATTACAGAGGCCAAAGGGCATCACGAGATATTCATAGTGCCCATCTCGAGTGTTGAATGCCGTCTTCCATTCATCTCCTTCACGAATGCGAATGAGGTTATATGCCCTGCGTAGATCCAACTTAGTGACGACCTTTGCCCCCTTTTAATTGGTCAAATAGTTCTGCAATCAGAAGCAAAGGGTACCGATTCTTGGCAGTAATTTTATTAAGTCCACGGTAATCTATACAAGGACGTAGACCACCATCCTTCTTCTCCACGAAGAAGAAACCAGCCCCTGCAGGAGAGGTTGAGGGACGAATAAACCCCCGCTGGAGATTTTCTTGGATATAGTCTTTCATGGCGGTAGTCTCCGCTGGAGAGAGAGGATAAGTGCTACCTCTAGGGGGCATGGTTCCAGGAAGAAGGTCTACTGGACAGTCATAGTGTCGATGAGGAGGGAGGAATTCTGCAGACTTTTTACAGAAGACATCAGAGAATTCCTTGTAGAAAGAGGGCAGCGTTTTCAAATCTGTCGTAGAGCTATTCACCCTCTGGAGGGGTTTAGCAGGAAGACAGTGCTGTTGTCAGAATGGACTCCAATGAGAGATCTGCCCAGAGGACCAATCAATGGTAGGGTTATGCAAACGCAGCCACGGAAGACCCAAGACGACTGGAACAGAAGGGCAGGAAATAATCAGGAACAATAACTTTTCTTTATGTAAAGTCCCAACCTGCACAAGTAATTCCCCAGTCATCATGGAGATAAACTCAGATGCTAGAGGCCTGTCATCATTAGCAGTAATTTGAAGGGGAGTAGACAATGGATACAGGGGAACATCCATATATTTAGCAAAAGAGAGCATCCATGAAATTCCCGGCAGCCCCAGAATCAATGAAAGCAGAGCCGACAATAGTCTTAGTGGTCAGATGAATCTGTAAAGGCAAACGGAACCGGTGAGAATTCTCTTGGGAACTGGGCTAACACCTCCCACATACGTCTTTCCAAGATTACCTTGAAGTTGAGGGCCCTTAGGCTTTACAGGACAAGAGTTGGCAAAGTGAGACTGACCACCACAATATAGACAAAGTCCTGCCAAACGCCTCCAAAGTTTCTTCTGCTCAGAGAGACTTGCTCTTCCAATCTGCATAGGTTCCTCCGCAGGAATCACAGAAGACTGCTGGGGAGAAGGAGGCAGCAGAGGTCTTTGGAAGCGGGGAGCCAATGTAGGTTGGAATCTCTTGACTCGGTCTCTATCAGCTTGATGCTCTCTTTGACGAGTATCCACCTTGACAGCCAAAGCAATAAGGTCTTCTACCTGTGTGTGTAATTCACGGGAGACCAGGTCGTCTTTTAGGCAGATATAGAGGCCATTGTAGAATGCAGCATGATAGGCATCATTGTTCCAACTAGTCTCTGCAGCAAGCGTACGGAATTCGATAGCATATTCCGCCACGCTGCGATTCCCCTGGCGAATCTGGAACAAGCGGGAAGATGCAGTCGCAAACTCGACCTGGAGCATCAAACATAGTCCGGAATTCTTGGAGGAAAGCCTTGGCATCATCAATTAAAGGAGACTCTTTCTCCCAGTGCGGAGATGCCCATTCGAGCGCTTCTCCAGAGAGACAAGTGATTACAAATCCCACTTCATTTACTTGGAGTCGAATTCAAAGGGTTGCAGGGCAAACCGGATCTGGCACTGGTTCACAAACCCACGACAGGCTTGGGGATCACCACTGTAGAGAGGCGGTGCCGGAAAACGTGGACCAGTAGTGGAAGACTGTGGAGCCGTGGCTGCAGCAACTGGCACTGATGTTGGCGTTAGAATGGATAATTTTTCCAGAATCGCCTCCGTGTGTCCGACATAAGATTGCCGAGCTTCATACGCCTCCATGCGAGACCACAAAAGGCCCTGCCGATATCAGGCTGAGCTTCCTCAGTGGGGTCCATGGCCCAATTATAATGTCAGGGGGCCTATCGGCTCCCAAAGGGAGTAGTACGGACCAAGGAGGAAGCCAGGAACAAGATCGAGGTATCTGAAGGGTTAAACAAGAGAATAGTCTGGTCACAGGCAAAGTTCTTCAGGCAGGCAGCGAAGGGTCAAAGTCCAGAACAAGCAGGGATCAAGAACAGGGAACAAACAGGAAATCTTCACAGGAAACACCCAGGTACAATGCAGGCAAGAATACATATAATTGGGCAGAGTTTCAGTGTCCAGGGCGCCCTTTTATGACAAAATCCCGGCACCAGTGATGACATCATCATGCAGAGACGCTGCACCCATGTGTGCAACATGGGCGCCGCCATCTTAGATTTTCAGCAGCACCAGTTATGATGTCATCATGCAGTGACGCTGCACCCATGTGTTCAACATGGGCGCCGCCATCTTGGATTTTCATTGCGACCGCTGGGTGCTTCTGGCAGTCCTGACACAGCCATTCAAGCACAGGATACACCGTAGATAACACATAAGCACTACTATAGTTTATATAAAGAAGCTGCTGTGTAGCCATGGGGTCAGCCATTCAAGCACAGGATACACAGTAGATAAAAGATAAGTACTACTATAGTTTATATAAACAAGCTGCTGTGTAGCCATGGGGACAGCCATTCAATCACAGGATACACAGTAGATAACAGATAAGTACTACTATAGTTTATATAAACAAGCTGCTGTGTAGCCATGGGGGCAGCCATTCAAGCACAGGATACACAGTAGATAACAGATAAGTACTACTATAGTTTATATAAACAAGCTGCTGTGTAGCCATGGGGACAGCCATTCAAGCACAGGATACACAGTAGATAACAGATAAGTACTACTATAGTTTATATAAACAAGCTGCTGTGTAGCCATGGGGGCAGCCAATCAAGCACAGGATACACAGTAGGTAACATAACTTATGAAGAATCTCATTGTATGCTATAGAGCTTATTTGTTATCTACTGTGTATCCTGGGCTTTTTCTCCTTTTTTCAGCTTTGAATGGCTGCCCCCATGGCTCCACAGCAGCTTTTTTTTTATAAACTATTGTTTATAAAAACACCAGTTGTACCAGTGCAGTGCAAGCTGTACATTCGATTTTCATTTCTGTAATACACTTTTATTTTTTGGTGTTACTGTTGTTTTAACATGAGATATAAAGAGAATACTTTATAAGAAACATAACATATGCTTCCTTGACCCACTTTTTATAATTATATTATTATTATAAAAATTATATTATATTATTTATAATATAATTTATTTATATATATTAATATATATTAATTATATGTGGTGTGCCCACAAAATATATTCTTTGGAACATGTTATTTCCCGCTGTATGTATAATTACAAATATACGCCGTAAGCATATATGAGGTGAAGGTATGGGTGTGTGTTTGGAAGAGTATGTATGAGAACATGTCTCTGCAGTGAAGAGATCAATAACCTCCATGTTCTTGATTCAAGTTGCTTATTACCAAAATAAGCTAACCCAGCTTTCTCACTTGCTCCCCATTATTTTAGGGCAATTTGTATGCTGGGCCCCCTTTGCTCATAACAAGGTGGTGGTGTGTATAGGGCCAGATTTCTGTCTTCGCTGCCCCGAATCCCTTCGCACAGTGGGGTCCTAGCGCCCGGCACTGTCGCGCCGCAGGGCCCTAGCGCCCGTCAGTTTTGCGTGCAAGCCCCTGCAGAAGCTTCCATGCTTGCGACAAAACGCTGTTGATTACTGTGTCTTTGAATGTGACTGGGCGGCATGCCACCCCTACAGTCTTGCCGCCCTAGGCCCGGGCCTTTGTGGCCTCACAACAAATCCGGGCCTGGGTGTGTAGGGACCTGTAGGGTTAATGTGTCCCTATGGCTTTAAATCCCTACACTTCCTGATCTCCCTAGTTGCTGGGCAGATGCCCATTTATCTAGTTGTAATTTGCATAGTTGTGCTATTGGCCAAGTGTTGTTATGACCACATCCTGTCACACTTGGTATAGTGAGTGAGAAGGGGTGGTTCTTCCTCTTTGGCTTCTGGTTGCTGATCCAGCTGGATGTTTCCTGTAAACATGGGTACACCAAGGCCCAGTAAAGCCAGTTTGCTCCAGAGGGACCTGAACCTCTAATGATAAGTCAGGGAGCAGGGACCCAGTGAATGAGGCCAGTTAGGTATAGGATACTACCTATGATAGGAGGTAGCTCTCCTCTCAGGCCAGACTGGCCTGTAGTATAAGGACACAGCCTGATAGGGAATTAGGGCTAGTGAGTTCCTTGATCCAACATGTGAGGATCCAGGTCACAGTGATGAGATTCTGAGTGAGTATCTATCCAGGTGTTATGCTATTCACCCAGTACTAAACCTAATTCAGAGGCACATGACTGACTCATGCTTGTAAGTAATAAACAACATATTTCTGCTGGGACCCAGGAGAATGCTAATTATACCTCAGCTTTAGAAAATATATATACTTGAATATGAGCTTGCCTGACATTTTCCTACTTGTTGACGTAAATTACTAAAAATGGCAATGTTTACGTTAGTAAATTAGTAAGGGAGCCAAAAACCTGCAATTCAGTGTTTACGTATGAATTCAAACAGATTTAAGGGTCAACTGGCACAGTTCTTGGTATGCAAAAGTTTACTTGCATTAAACATTTAAGAAGGATTTTTAAATTAGGGTCTGGGATTTCTTTGTGGAAAATGGGCAAGGGGAGGGTCAGGGGACATTGGGGGTGGTGGTGACATTCGGGGGGGCGGACTGGGTGACGTTGGGGGTTGGTGACATAAGGGGTTGGAAGGATGACGTGGCAATCAGCGATTGGATGATCTCCATGACATTAAATTCAACGTCCCGTCCAGATTTCCTAATTTGGAAATCCGGACAGGCACTTTTCACCCGGGTAGAAAGGGTTATGTTCATGATATTATTGGAGTAATCCTTATATCTTCACGGGTCATAAAACTCCACTCTTTGTCCAGCTAAAGGTTACTCCCCTTACATTCTTGTGGGGGTGTCCAAATACCTGATACTATTTCAAGTGTATTAAAATCTATGAATGGCAAATACAGTTTGTTATACTTTTGGGGACTAGTAAATCCATTCTTCTTCCTGCCCCAGGGATGGAAAGGTTATTCATACAGCATTCATGTTTTTAACATTCTTGTTTAATATTCTTTGGCACTTGTGCACTGTATTGTTTGTACAATAAAGCTACAACTTTTATGTTGGTGTAATGTTTTGTAGCCGAGAATGAGTAACATCCAACTCTAACATTTACAGCAGTATACAAAGTACTATGTAATAAAAGAGAGACTGACATCAGACAATAACATTTTTTATATCTGTCATAACATTGTCATTGAATGCTATTTATAATTTTGTACAAAGGATAAAAGGTCAGCACTCACCCTTCATAAACGGTCTTTTGGTGCACGTCCCAGGCTGCCACCTACAGCCGAATTTACAGGAACAATTTGCATAAATAGACAGCACCCAGCAGGAATTTCTTAAAAAGCCTTTATTGCATTTATTTATTTATTTTGTCTGAATAAAGCCCTTGCAATAAAGGCTTTTTAAGAAATTCCTGCTGGGTGCTGTCTATTTATGCAAATTGCTATTTATAATTTTGCCATAAAAGTATTTGCCCGATGCTTTTACATTACCTTTCTTACCCCCCAAGTTCCTCTATGAGGGGGCTGCCATATTTGTGCAGCAGGAGTCCGTTAACATTAGAAACTCTAACTGACGGACTGAGATGGGACAGTCAGGTTGGCAAAACAGTCAGGTTTAGGAACTTCAAGTGACAATTATTTACAAAAGCAGAACAATCGGCAAAAAACAGTCAACGTGACCTATAGGTAACTTTTCATGTACATTAAAATTTGAAAAGAAAGTGTTAGTATCACTTGTAAACAGTGACATCTACGGCTCATAGCTCTAAACAAATCCATTAACCTGATGCAGCATGTACCTTAATCATTTAACTGTCGTCAGAAAGTAACCCAATGACACAGGGCACAGCCTAGGGAAGCAGGGGCATGACAGAGCTGGAGGTGGAGAAGCCCCTCCTAGTTGTTTGTAGGGGATTGGGTAGCTAAAGGAGCGGGCAAAGTGACGTAGGGCAGGATAAAAGGGGGGGGACTGAGGTTGCCGCCCCCCACTCCATTTTGTAGCAGCAAAGAAAAACTCCCACCCACCCTCCCCTATAGATATTTGATTGGATAAGGATACGGCGGGATCATGGAGTCCAGGAACCAATAGGTGTGTGAGCACGGGAGTTGCAGGGTTAATGGGTAGCTGGAAGGCCTGTCACCTCAGGAGTAACAAAACACCACACGAATAGCATTTGGTTGGGTAGCAGATGGGTTACAGGCTACTATGGCAGCTGGCAGCGCTGTTGCGTTGTGCAGTTATAAAGTTCTACTACAGTACGTAGGTATTCAGGTTTACTGTTTGTTATACAAATACTATTGTTATCGTATGCTATGTTAATATGTTATCATTTATAGTAGTGTGTTTTGCACTACAATACTACTTGTTATAATAAAATTGTTCTGCGGCCTTTTCATCCAAAAATGATTTGTTGTATTTTATTAAAGGGGGGCCTGGAGGAAGGGGGGTTGTTGGTTAGCTGGTAAGGGCTGACACAGGTACCGACCTTGCCTCTGTCATGTGTTTAAATGTAAATGCACAGTTTAATTATTGGAGTATTTGGCGAAATAGTATAATAACAGTATAATAATAATGTTATCAGGTGTAGTTGTGATAAAGTTTCCAACAGACTTAATTGGGGTGGCCGGAGTGAATTTGGGGTTTGGGTCAGTTTTAGGTGGGTGACTATACTCTAGCTTCTGTGTATAAAGTAAGCAATTCAGGGTCAGTCTGGGCCCAGAACCACACCCTACACCAGGGCTTTGTTTACCTCCCTCCCTGGCTCTGTCCCCCCCTCCCTCCCTGGCCCTGGTCGCAGCTGCATGCGAAGGAATAAGTAAGTGTGGGGGGCAGAGGGGGTTGTGGCTTGGGGGGGGGCAGTGAGTGCTTGTGGCTGAGGGGGCCCGGGTTGGTCTGGGGGTCCCTAAGGCAGCAGGCCCGATGGGCCCTGGGCCTCCCAGTCCGACACTGAAGCAAGTTATTGAGTGCTAGAGTCATAACTTTATTTGTAAAGCACTGTAAGGACCCGCTGCACTGTGCAGTATATAAAAGTACACAAAGGGAGTACAAGTAACATAATAAGTACAGTACAAAAAAATACACAAACTGCACAGAGCTTATAAGGACACAGAGCTTAAGTGTCATGTAGTAAGAGACACAGAAGGAGGTCCCTGCCCCCCAAGAGCTTACAATCTAAGTAAGCCACACCTTACATCATGTACATCTGAAGTGGCATCTCAATATATTGTTAAAAAATTCTACCTATTGTACCAGAAACGTACAAACTATTTTTTCTGTTATGTAGCCAGTCCATGCGGCTAAACAGGCATGTTTGTTAATCTATATAACATCCAGCCCTTGGCTATTTCTGCAACTTTCCCCCTCCTGGTCTGTTCTCATATTTCCCTCCCGAAACTCCTGTTTACCCGCCAGTCCTGTGACATTTATAATGAACAACCCTCAGTACACATCAGAGAGATCATACTTCTCAAACCCTTTGTTCTCTCCCTATCCAGTTTGCACTACAAGTGTGTTCCTAATCAAATAAAAAATGGTTATTTTTCTTTAATAAGATATATAATTTTAAAAAATATATAATATTGCACGAAACCCAGCGCACATCAAAAAAATCTTTGGGACTTCGTTCATTGACTTATATGCAACCTCAGGTCTGAGATGCCGGATTTTCAGATTCAGACTTTTCCATCCTCAGATTTTAATAAATTCACAAAAATTTGTGATTTTTTAAAAGTCTGAATTTATAACAAAAAAATCACGATTTTTTTGTGATTTTTGCATTCGGAGTTTAGTAAATAACCCCCTTGGAGATCTGTTGCATTTGCAAAGATTTTTTAAATTATAAGTGTGCGGTTAGGGTCCTCTTAACTTCCTGTTATTGGTCATTGTTTGTATGCAATCTGTATATTATACACCTTTGCACTGTTTTATGGGTACATGCTGATGGCAATAAATAACTGCAACATCTTTACCAAAGCTTTCTCTGTATGATATGAGATAGGAAACAGTTGAAGATAATGTACTCACCGCAGGTTGTCAGGAATAATGTCAACATGATAAATTGAAGTAGTGTGAATTCCATCCTGATGTTTGTGAGTGTCAGGTTTTCCAGGTGTAATAATCCCATAAAACCAAACTCCTGCTGCTTTTAATTTCTACTTTATACTATACAGACTAATCTGAAATCTCAAGCCTGCATTTTTTGTCTATAGATAAAGTATGTTCTGTAAGCAATAGCAAGTAAAAATAAAAACCTCTTAAAAAGCTTCATCGATGAACTATTAAATTTGCTTTGTTATTCAGACCCAAGACTCGCCAAATGTTCTTGTTTACACATTCAGCTCAAGGCTTCATTCATATTAACAACGTTGAAGAGGATTTTCTTCTCTATAGCTTTGAAGGAAAGAATGCAACTATTTCTCTGCTAATTATGAATAAAACATGCTAAAAGAATTAACAACAAAGAACTGACATTGCTAGTAGAAGATATAGAAGACTGGAATTTCACGGCGTTAAGAGGAAAGCAGCAAAGGAAGTTCTCTAGTTAACCAGTAACACAGGCACAGGCTTTATAGAAGGGGAGGGACTGGAGCAGCTTTAACTTACACAACAAGTTACACACAAGTCAGATTTTTTAAACATAACAGACTGGTGTGATTGGCTGGTACAATAAGTGCACTAGTGCAAATTAGCACTTGTCTTAAGAGTCTTACCTGGAGGGGAGCTCGTTTTTTTATATTGAAAAATAAAAATAGATCAGATTATTTTTATTATTATTTTATTTTTTTATTATTTTTATTATTAACATGCATTTATAAACTACCAACATATTCTGCAGCAGTATACATGCATTGAAGTCAATGGGCAGCAAACATTTTTTACACGACAATTTTCTGCACACACTACCATTTTTTCTCGATCCAAATGCATTAAGGTCTATGGGAGTATTTTCTTGTGGCAACTTTTTTGTCTCTGAGACTTTTTTGTCTAAATGCATGAAAGTCAATGATCAACTTCTGTTATGGTGACTTTTTTGTCCAAATACATTAAAATCAATGGGTGTTTTTTCTTATGGAGACTTTTTATTACTCACGGAATTTTTCAGCAGCAAATTTTTGCTGCAGATTAGCGAATAAATTTGCAGATGGTGATATGCGGAATTTTGCTGCAAATCCATGGCTGGTGAAAAAATACACTGATCACTAGCAGATTGGTCTCACTGTGAAATCAGCCCCCACCCGCCACATGACCAAGTACAGTTCCCTTGCAAACCCCTACATACTATATATGGTTACTGATATTATGGAATGGAGAAAAAGAAGGGGGATTGATAAATACACTCATAAGTAATTCAGTATTAATGCAAGTGCATGTGTTTACAAAAACAGGGGTTTTTAGTTACAAAGTTATGATCATAACATTGATAAGCCAACATACCAGGTCAAGGTAAACCCCATATTGGGTCCCTAACTATTTATCTGGCCATAGTATTCAAAGGCTGGCACCTTCCTGCATGGTAGTATAACGTAGAGTCCTGCAGCGGGTCGGGTGCCCGCAAAAACCTGCGATATACCTTTGTGGGGATCAGGATCACCAGTGAAGTAGTTAGGGAGACAAAGTCTAAAGCCTAACACCCTGTCCACTGAGTACCTGCACTAAAGGCAAACAAAGAAGCCTTTGGGAAGCTACTCCCTGCTACCAATCCTCGATGGAGCGACAACTGCTTGTGCTGCTTAATGCTTTCTGTCTTTCTCTCCTACAGAGTCTATTAAAGATCTTTCCTATGATAGCTAACCTTGTTCACAGGGTTTCCAGGTCCCTGACTTAATCACCAAAGGTACAGGTCCCTTTGGGGCAGTGGCTTTACTGGGCCTTGGTGATCCCAGGCTAAATGGGAAATACCTAGCTGGAAGGACACCAGGAGCCAAAGAGGAAGAGGCCACTCCTTTCCAACACTATATGGAAGCGTGGCAGGAAGTGGTCATTACACCCTTGGCCAATAACTAGTGGTGTACTAAAAGAAATGTTACAGGGCTTATACCCAATAACAAAGGAGTACAGAAGGAAGATAGGGATTTAACTCTATAGGGGCATAGCAATCCTATAGGTCCCTACAGTAGCATTTCTTGGGATAAGTGTCTCCTGACTTACCCATTTTATGATCATAATTTTCTAGTCAACTAGTAGTTAAGTATATATAAATATATATATATATATATATATATATATATATATATATATATATATATACACATATATATATATATATATATATATAAACATTTTTTTAAGCTAGTAGGTGAAAGTGAAAAAAGGGAGAGGAGGTAGGAGATATGGGTAAGGTGACATAAGCCATATTATTTGCATAGTGAGTTCAGATTGTATACAAATATAAAAAAACAGCAGTGCAATAATGTATTGTAGTGATGTAGAGTGTCACATAGGTCAAATAGGTGCAAGTAAGAAAAAGAAGGGGAAGGGATATGAAAGATTATGGGTAAGGCACGGTGGAATGAAAGGGAAATAAGGCACATGAAAAATGATCTACAGGGAGAGGAGATGTTGCAGCAAAAAAAGGATGAGTTTATACGTTTGCAGTGCAATAAAAGCTGCAAGAGAAGGGAGGTAGAGCAGAAAGCACAAAAGGCAAGGAAAATGGGAAGGCAGGTACAATTTGTTTTGCTGAAGTCTAATGCTCTTAGCATTTATGTGTGCAGCATTTAGTTAGTTAATGGGGAAGCCCAGAACTTCCCTTACACCTCTCTGGGACACATTATCAAAAGTTACTTTTGTACCAGAATTTGTAATTGTGTGTGTGAAAAGTCCTTCTTTTAAAAAAATGTTTAATGTCCCTTGGGGAAGCCAAATCATAAAATAAGTTTATGGGCTAGGGTTAATGTAAGACTGTAATATGGTCAGGGAAAAGACAGAAGTTCCATTTAGTGCCCCAGATAATCAGGATAATTCAGAGAGGTTAATTGTAGGGGACTGGCAGGATAGGTGTCTCTAGAAAAATGTATATATCTATATCAAATGTTAACTATAGGCCTCTGTGAAATGTTCTAGTCTAGAAGGCAAATAACTTTCAAAACTGTACTAGGCTATATTAAGCAGTCACATTTTTGACAATTAACTTATCCTTCATGGGCCTACTCAGCAAGATCAAAATGTAAAGGGTCACCAGTGAATGGTGGGCCCTTCATATCAGGTTCTCTGGTGGGCCCTTGGTATCCCAGTCCGACACTGGGAGTGTCTCTTGTAACTGAATTTCAGTTGGTCTAAATATTTTTCATCAAGCACTTACGAGTATCACTTAGGAGGATCCCTGGTGCTTTTCATTTATCAAAAATTTCCACAGTTTTAGACTGACATTTCTAAAATCCTATCTTTTTTTTACTTTTGTGTGTACATTTTCACGTTTCTGCAAAACTGGATTAAAATGAGTAATGAAATTCTTTAGCCCTTGTTTAATTTGTTTTTCCTTTATCTAATTTACCTTACCATAAATTACATGTACAGTATGTTATTCTTACTTCAAAAAGGAAAAAATATTGAAAAAAATAAAAGATTTAGGGGCAGATTTATCCAGGGTTGGATTTAAACTCCCATGAACCCGAAATTTGGAAAATCGGATGAATAGGATCGACCCGCAAACTTAAATTGAATTTGAATCAAATTCAATTAGAATTTTAAAAACTCGAATGTCAGGAAGGCTGCAAACAGCTACAAATTGATCCCAGGACATCTTCCATAGGCTAAAATAGCAATGTGGCAGGTTTGAGGTGGTGAAAAATCAAATTTCAGATATTAAAGGGCCAGTGTAGGATAAATCTTGAAAGTTGAATTAGAATTTTTTAAAAAAATTAAATCAAAAAATTAAATAAAATTTTAATAACTCCCCAGTCGAATTTGACAGCCATAAAAAAACTCAAACCCACAAACACTGGTTAAGCCACTGTATGAAAGGATTTTCCTTAAAGGGATCCTGTCATCGGAAAACATGTTTTTTTCAAAACACATCAGTTAATATTGCTACTCCAGCAGAATTCTGCACTGAAATCCATTTCTCAAAAGAGCAAACAGATTTTTTTATATTCAATTTTGAAATCTGACATGGGGCTAGACATTTTGTCAATTTCCCAGCTGCCCCTGGTCATGTGACTTGTGCCTGCACTTTAGGAGAGAAATGCTTTCTGGCAGGCTGCTGTTTTTCCTTCTCAATGTAACTGAATGTGTCTCAGTGAGACATGGGTTTTTACTATTGAGTGTTGTTCTTAGGGCTATTCCACACTGGGAGATAGCGACGCGTTTGCGGTCGCGGCGACAAAGCGCCGCGACCGGCGCAGGCGACAGTTTTGTATGGGCGCCTATGTAAAAACGCCTGTGCTAACCACACGAGGCGATGCGCTTTTCAACAGTCGCCTGAAAATGCCTCGCCAGGCTTTTTCAGGCGACTGTTGAAAAGCGCATCGCCTCGTGTGGTTAGCACAGGCGTTTTTACATAGGCACCCATACAAAACTGTCGCCTGCGCCGGTCGCGGCGACTGTCACGGCGCTTTGTCGCCGCGACCGCAAACGCGTCGCTATCTCCCCGTGTGGACTAGCCCTTAGATCTACCAGGCAGCTGTTATCTTGTGTTAGGGAGCTGTTATCTGGTTACCTTCCCATTGTTCTTTTGTTTGGCTGCTGGGGGGGAAAAGGGAGGGGGTGATATCACTTCAACTTGCAGTACAGCAGTAAAGAGTGATTGAAGTTTATCAGGTTTACAGCCTGTTTGATGGTCAAATCTTTATTTGGAGGGTTTTGCCAAAAAACTCGAAAGATTCAAGGGATTTAAGTTTTTTTTTTTGCAGAAAACTTGATCAGTTCGAGTTTTTGGGTTGCAGGAGTTAATTCGAGATATAAAAAACTCGACCTTTGATAAATAGTCATTCCACTTAGAGTAAAGGCTGAAAGCTGTTTGTACCTTCGTAGATGCTCTGTATACTATCATGCAGGGAATTATACTGACCATTGGTGGTGTGAGTATATGCCCATCCACTGTTGTTCCTGCTTATCTTTTATTGAACTCCCTTGTGAATAATGCTCTTTAATGAATAAGTTCTATGGTTAAGTTATAAGGACCACCGGTGCTCAATTTTTGTGAATTGTATATACACAACACCCTGCCTCCACATCATTGTGAGGGCTCATCACCTGAGAATCAAGTTCTCATCCAAAGCAAATATTGGGGTAAAACTACTGGTTGAGAGTAACGGTGTTGCTCATTTTACTATAGGCTTACATATGTAATGAGCCGGACTTTTCTTCCTAGACAATATTTGAAAACTTGGAAGCAAACTGGAAAATGAGGTTCAATGTTGATAAATGCAGGTTATGCACTTTGGCAAAAATAATATAAATGCAAGTTATACACTAAATGGCAGTGTGTTGGGAGTTTCCTTACAGGGGTGGTTCACCTTAAAAATGTACTTTTAGTATGTTATAGAATGGCTAATTCACAGTTGCTGAAGTTTATCTTTGTCGCAAGAGGCAGTTCGGAACACAGCACAAAACCCCTTAGTGAATAGTAAACTCATGTGGGGTTTTATTAATGATTGCTCATGCTGAAAAGCACAAGCAATCTAATTGGACCCCTTATTATTTGCTTAATTCTGATATTAATATATTAGTATAGAGGCCTGAAGTATTTTTACTTTTTTTTCATGCTTCAAGATGGTTACCATTTTAACACTCCAGGAGGAGTGCAGTCTTTCTGTTTTATGCCAAGTGTTCTTTCTACTGTAGATTTCAGTGCTGGTTTATAGAGCAGACCCCAAATATCCAGTGTCTATGCCACTTTGAAGAAAGAGTTAATGAATATAAATTTTTATGTTGGGTTTCACAGCAGTCACAGAGAAAGCTGTCTCTCCCACAAACATGTACAGTAGGTGACAATGGAAAATAATATCCTGACCATTATCTGTTCATAAGAACTGACACATGGACCCTGACCTCCGTTACAGGTAGGGGATCTAATACCAACTTGTGTGCTTTCGCTGGTCACTTCACTTCTCTTACGTAGATGGAAAGTCTCGCACTACAGCTTGATATAAATGTGTTAACCAAACACGAAGAAGTCCCAAAAATAACCTAATGAAACTGGCCTTTTTTAAAGTGTAAAAACATGTTTAATAAGTGAGACAAAATGTTCATGCAATTGAGCATTTGTGTGTTCAGTGATAAAATTAAAAATAACTGCATGTTCTTTCCTAACATTTAGAAGTTAGATGTTGACCTAAATTCCAAATAGAACATTGAAATAACACTTAATTAAAATAAACCAATGAATACATTAAATTAATTTAAAGAAAACGGTATAATGGTTTTAGAATATAGTTTATCATGCAATGGCATTTACTGTACATCAAGGATGGAACTGGGAAGAGACCATTTAGCATGAATGATGCATAGTTATACCCATGGGGCAGTTAGGGGGAGTGATGGAACATAGATTACGGGGATCTGTGTGTGATACAAATAGAAATATGTAATTGTTTAGACAAGCAGAAATATGTCCCACAGCATAATTTTGTGTTGTTCCATGTATCGCTCCATCACATCTCATTTGCTTCTCTGCCTTTATACCCCAGAAGGTGTTGCTGGTTTGTATGACTTTTCTTTGTAGTGAAAAATCAAAAAATACATTTTGAGAGCATATATACCATTCTAATGTTCCCTTCTGCTGCAGTGAGAATATCTTTATATTGAGGAACCTCTACCTGCTAGGAGGGCCTAGACTGGGGCAGGAAAACTACATGTCATTTAAAGGGGTTGCTGAGAAATGTATCAACTAAGGGGCAGATTTATCAAGGGTAGAATTAGACTTTAGAATTTTATCATACACTAGCCCTTTAAGAACTCGAATATGACGCCACCTTAAACCTTCCGAATTGCTGTGGATCAATTTTGGAGTTGTTTGCAGCCTTCTTGACATTCAAGTTTTTCTCTGAAAAAAAGACTCAAATCAATTCAATTCTAATTATATTTGAGTTTGCGGGTCAATCCTATTTACCCAAGTACCAAAAATTTGATTTTTTTTTTTAATAAATTGCAGTTGGTGAATTTTTAAGTTCATGAGAGTTTAAATAATCCCTATGGACTCGATATTCGACCCTTGATGAATCTGCCCCTAAATATTGCAAAAAACATGAATTACTGAGCTGCCACACTGAAACACCAGACACAGGGACATTAAACTATAAACTTAGATTTTGGAAAACCGGTAAAAAATGGAAGGTAATTGAAAATAGTCTTTAGTTCTGGAGAACTTTCTGAAAACAATTGAACTTGGTAGATGTTTGGAAGGCAAACAACCCCTTTAAAGGAGAACTAAAGCCTAAAATTGAATAGGTCTAAAAACGCCATGTTTTTTATACTGCCTAAAGTTTTAGCTTCTTAATAGCAGCAATGATCCAGGACTACAAACTTGTCACAGGAAGAACTAAAGCTCAACTAAAGAAGTAGGTAGAAATGTTGTACATTATGTTTTGGGTGTCTGTACCAGCCCAAGGCAACCACAGCTCTTTAGCAGTAAATATCTGTGTCTCCAAAGATGCCCCAGTAGCTCCCCATCTTCATTTCTGCTGATTCACTGCACATGCTCTGTGTTGCTGTCACTTACTGAGCTTAGGGACCCACTCACAATATACAGTACACATAGAATAGAAATGTCACAATATAAGGCTGATTAGTAATTAATACAGATAATTACTACATGGCAGCTCAGAAACCAGTGCAATTAGCATCAGAATTTAATAATCAGCTCTGTAGCATCCATTTATATTACAGACAACCCTCATTTTCTGCTTGATAATTTGTGACGACCTCTAAGCTTAGCTTCATATATTCCAGGGGTAGATAACCAGAAGGCAGACTTACTAAGTCTGAATGTGCTGTAGTGCATGAATGGTCAGTGCATCAGGAGGTCTTTCAGATGCTAGTACAGAGATGGGGGTTGGCAGAGGTCGATTTGATGGCATCAAGTCTCAACGTCCAGTGGCCGGTCTTCTTCTTCTCTAGGAGGTGCTGCCCCAAGGCAAAGACTAGTAGATGCTCTTCTTTAGACCTGGTCCTTCAGGCTGACTTACGCCTTTTCTCCTGTTCCACTCATTCTCCAGACGCTTCAGAAGGTCATCCAGGACAAAGCCAATCTGAAATTGCTCCAAAGCGGCCAAGCAGGCCATGGTACCCTCTTCTACTCAATCTGGTGATAGCACATCCTTGGCCTCTTCCCAGAAGAAGAGACCTATTGCAACAGGGCCCTTTGCTACACTCAGACACAGGGGCACTATCTCTCCAGGCCTGGAGGTTGAGCACAAGAGACTTCTGGCCTTAGGTTTATCAGAAGCAGCGGTGGCTACTCTCCTAAAGGCCAGGAAGCCTTCTACATCTTCAACTTATTACAGAATCTGGGAGATATTTCTGGCATGGAGAGGTCAACATGAAGAGACAGAGGAGATTTCACTATCTTAGGCTTCCTACAGGAAGGTCTGGAGAAGGGACTTCAGTGCAGGACACTAATGGTCCACGTATCGGCCCTTTTGGCCTTGTCAGGCAGAGCTTGGGCTGAGGAGCCAATGGTAAAGATGTTTTTGTGGCCACTCTCAAGCTATGACCTTCAGTAAAGAGTGCCCCTGTAGTGTGGAGTCTTCCACCTGTGCTGTAGGCCCTTTCCTTGGATCCTTTTGAGCCTTTGGAAACTATTTCAGTATGGCTTCTGACACTAGAGACTCTTTTCCTGGTGGTGATAGCCTCTGCTTCTAGAGTAGGGCAGTTGCATTCTCCCTCCTGTGGCTGGGGCCACATCCTTTTCCTTTTTTTGGTATTAGACAAGCTGGGTGAGTTTTGGGGGTGCTTTTAAAAGTTTGGAGGGCAGGGACTGCCTGGTCTGTGGTCAGGGATGGGAGGGACCTCCTGGGTGTAATGCTAATATGGAGAGTGACTAGGAAAGGAGAATAACGGAAAGTATGAAACAATTCTCCATTTTCTGTGTAAAAAGGTTCCACTCATACTTTTGCACACATTATTCTCTTGAATCGCATCTTCCAAATTGTTTTTTAACCATAGCTGTTATTATTTTAGCAGTTGGATCTCTGCTCTGCATCCTTTTTACTGACATGAAGCTCATTCATCTCTTTGAGAACTATTGTTTGTAGTTGTTCCTCTTGCAGCCCCTGATCCTGTAGCACACAAAACCCTTGCAGCAGGGTCTCTCAACTTTCAACTTAAAGTACTGATTAGTTGGGCCTGAACTACTCCATAGTTTTGGTCTGGACTTGGATGTGCTGCACTAAATCTTATTAACTCTCAGCCAATATGTCCTGTATCGGTCAGTTTTGTACATTGCTTGGGCTAACTCTGTACACTTTTGCTCATATTTTCCTCTCTCTCTCTTGGCAGTCTCTTTGTGAAGGTTTGATGTCTCATCAAGCCTCCATGTCAGGTCAGCGAACTTAGGAACCAGTTGCATATCAGATACCTGTAGCACTGCTTCAAGCACATACCAATGAGAAAAGTTAAGGTTGTGGAAAACAGGCTCAAAAACCACAGAAGATGTGCTGCAAGGTTTATTTACACATGCTTTTTGAAACAGTATTCTCAATCTTACAAGCATCACCTTTAGGGACTGAATTTTCTTTCCTTATCAACAACCTTTTTCAGTGTTAAGACTTTTTTTTAAGGAATGCTCAAATTGGATGTATTTCTCTTTAAAAGCATTGGCCACATAATCATACACCATTTGCAATGCATTTTACCTGTTTCCGCCTCTTTAACCACAGTTTTAGTGGACACTTTTGCTTTGTGTACAATTGAGGCTCGAGCATATTCTCTCTTTCTAATAGGCACACTTCCCACCAAGAATACATTCTCACTATTTGGCCCAGTTCTCCAAATATGGCCCTGCCATGTGTATGAGACAAAATCTCAAGTATAGAAAAACTTGTTCTATCATATCAGGGTCTCTTCCACTAGTATGGGAACGACATTAACTACTACCTCCGAAGAGACAGGAAATACTTTCAATATTTAACGCTTGTCAGGCAAAGTTCCTAATATCTAAGTTATTACAGCAGTTTGACAAGTGCAGATATTTATTAAGTACTTTACAGTCCCTTCTTGTAATTACTGAACCATTTAAGCAAGGCACTGAAACCCCCGACTCATTTTTAATTTTCACACTATTAAAAACCACTGCTGGACATGTAAGCTGCTTTTGTATTAATTCTCTTGGACTGTGAACCACACATTTTAGCTGCAAAATTTTCAGTCTATGCCCCATTTTTGTTCATTACCAAAAAGCAGGTTCATTTTTGATCACACAATTCTCTTTGTGGCAAACAACCTAATTTTGACATCCCACACATTTTTTCACATTTTCACAGAACATTATCTTTTGTGTTTGCCCATTTTTTGCAAATACAAGCTATACCAACTAGTGCTTTAATAGTCCTACACCTATCACCAGACAGTATTGTTCTTTCTTATAGATTTTTCAGCATTGGGTTGAGCCCATATTTACTGTACACAGTCCCACAGCAACACACAACATAGGTATTTTTAACTAACAGTGCATGTTTTCCCAACCTTCAACCTTTTTGCTTTTTCTAGCAAAGTTTTGCCCTTTGCATGACTCCCCCATATGTGAGCTTGCAGGATCCACAACACTTTAAATTAAGGCAGTTTATTGATACATAAGGATGCCCAATTCAGCATTAAAAACACAAATCATCAAAATAACTCCTGCCCTCCGGGTGCTACCTTTACTTATTTGTTCACTCACTATGCTGTGTGTAGGGCCGGATTGGGGTTTACAAGGATAACCAGGGCTACTATCCCAGGGGACCACTGCCAGCTCCTTATACTAGAGTCCTGCACGGAACCGATTTGTTAAACCTGGACACGACACGGGACCCGCACGTCGTACCCGGACCTGCAACCTGCATTCTTACCCACTTGGACCCACTACCTGATCCGAAAGTACCTTATACGCAACCCAACCCTCGTCCCGCTGACCATCAAGAATCAGAAAGTACTGTCATTGTAAACCGGAAGTGGCATCATCGGAAGTAGGCGTGATCAGAAAAAAGGCGTAAAACTCACTATTGAGAAGACCCGCGGCCCGACCCGCAAACCCGCAGAATCGCCGACCTGCATCTATACCTGCACCTGAAACTTCTACCCGCAGTTTCCCTGCTTTTTTGCGGGTACCCGACCCGCTGCAGGACTCAACCTTATACCAGTTCTGGGGAAGCGTTGGCACAGTAGCGTAACAGCAAAGCAGTTGGGGATCAGGTCTAGGTCAGTGGGCCCACCAGGTTTTTTGGGGTGCAATGAGGCTGTGACCACAAACTACAAATAGACAAATACAAGAATCCTCTGCACTCAACCCATAATCAATATTTTTAGGACATTGAAACATTTTGTGCCTAAAGCTACTAGAAAATGCCTTACCCTTTAAACAAAACAGGGATTGTTTGTCCATATATTGCAATATATTTAAGCTGGCCAACTACGTCAAAGTCATCCCATAACTGGCCAATCCTACACTCAACTTTCATCTTTTGAGTGCAGAGGACTTCTTGTATGTCTTTATTAATTGCTAATTAGCCATGCAGGATGTGTATTTAATATGTGGCCGGTATTAAAGGGGTGAGGCTGCAACCCAATCTGCTCCTTGCAGTGGCAGGCAGTGCCCCCATTCCCTCAGGGAGTTCCTTACACAGACAGCTATCCTCCCTGCCTTGTGTTCTGCTCAGCGAGACCTTCCTAAGATTTTACTAGAATTAAATACCTTTCCACAGGGCAGCCTTCTTGTAAAAAATCTGCTCCAATACATGAGCGGGATCAACCCGAGTTTCTAGGACCAGACAGCAAAATTCTTTAAAGGAGAACTAAACCCCCATAGCAAAAAAAAAAAAAAAAAAATCCTGCCATTGTCCCCCTCTCCCTCCCTGCATTTTGCATTAGTAAAAAAAAAATACCATCCATCTTCCGTAGCTACATATTCTTTATGGACTCAATGGCAATTTGAGCATACGCAGTTGAAGACGATTCCTGACTTGACCCAACTATGCATGCTCCCACAGGCTTCATGTCAGTGTTAAATCCCAAAAGAATACAAGGTGGCAGAAGATGGTGCCCTGGAGCTCCGCTGCTCTGCTCTGCATTTTAGGGTCAGATTTTTTTCAAGAGTTTTTTTTACTAATGCACAGTGGGAGGGGGGTTTTGTTCTCCTTTAAACAGAGAAAACATTCTCTGTTTAGAAATACCTTCCTTGCCTTGAACCTTACATCTCCAGCTATGGAGGACCTAAAGGAAAAACTCACCTTTTGACTTATTTCTTTGGTGACTCTCTCACAACAAATAAAAGGAACATGTTAAAAAGGTTAAATGCTACATATATTTCCAACACATTCCTACTTTTTCGTGCCATTCAGATCACTTGCAATTGAAGATTCTATAGATGCACATCAATGTGCTGGTGGTGTTGGAGTCTAATGTTGTATTTGAATATCTGAACACATTTTTCCTGTTTTTGCTTCAAGTTTTGCTGGTTTGTAGGGCCCACAGTTACAATGGAATTCAATCATATCCCACTATTTGGAAATTCCTCTATAAGTTGCTCTAGATACATTGGCACCCACGGCAAAACAGTGTGGTTTGATGTTCTACTTCCCCCCAATGTCCTACTCCTTAAAGGAGAAGGAAATCCCCAGGGCGCTAAACCCCTCCCCCCCTCCCCTGTGCTTCCCCCCTCCCTCCTCCCCCCTGGCCTACCTGTCCCCCTGGGCAAATGCCCCTAACTTTTTACTCACCCCTCTGCGCAGGTCCTGTCCACGGAGTTCGCAGTCGCCATCTTCTCCCACGCGCGTCTTCTTCCTGCTCTGACCGGCGTCTTCTGGCGCATGCGCAGTAGGAACAGGTACCGGTACGGCTCTACTGCGCATGCGCCGAATGTCACGAAGTTTTCCGATTTCACTTTGTGACATTCGGCGCATGCGCAGTAGAGCCGTACCGGTACCTGTTCCTACTGCGCATGCGCCAGAAGACGCCGGTCAGAGCAGGAAGAAGACGCGCGTGGGAGAAGATGGCGACTGCGAACTCCGTGGACAGGACCTGCGCAGAGGGGTGAGTAAAAAGTTAGGGGCATTTGCCCAGGGGGACAGGTAGGCCAGGGGGGAGGAGGGAGGGGGGGCAGCACAGGGGAGGGGGGGAGGGGTTTAGCGCCCTTGGGATTTCCTTCTCCTTTAAATTACATAGCAGAACCATCCCTCCCCACTGCCACTACCACTCTCCTCTTGTTCCCCCCTCTGTCAATTCCTCAACATCAGCATCTGAAGCCCATGCATCTTCTCTTTATCCTTAGTTATGGTCCTGCCCTATCTCTCCAGACATTGTTTTAATAAACTGAATGTTAGTTGCTGTATCACTTTTTTGATTATAGTGATTATAGTGTAGGTACTATAGTTATGATCAGGGTTTAACATTTCTGGCCTTTGAGAGCTCTGACTCTGATATCATTTTAGAGGAATTACTGTAATGTTTTAAAATTGGCTTTAACATGTGATCTTAGGTAAGGACAATTCTCAGTTTGAGGAGAGTATGAGTGTAAGTGTGTGTGTAGGTATGTTCACTAGGTTTCATTTGGGATGGTTGAACTTGGAGGACTTTAGTCTTTTTCAACCCAAGTTAACTATGTAACTACAGCTATAGGACACACACAGATCTGGGTTACACACATTTAGCCTGTGGAAGTTACTTCTTTAAGCAGAATACAGTACAGAATCTGCCATAACAAGTCTCTTGGCTGATCACTATTTGAATATAGTTGAAAGAGACAAACATAAGACCAACCTCCTTTGTCAGAATCATTATAAAGGTTTGAGTCTAGTCCAAAACATGATCAACACTATCTACACCAGACGAGCACAAAGAAAGTGACCACATAGGGCATTAGTTGATGTGTGAAGATAAAAAGGCGGAAGAAGTGAGCGTGTATCTGTCCATATCCTATCTAGATAAGATCTTGCACAATGTGAGGCTCGTGCTTTGGTCAACTGCCTCTCACGTCTCATGGAAAATTGTGTGGTATAAATGTGTTAACCAGATACCAGGACTTCATAAACGATCAACGTCAAACTGGAAAACACACACACAAACACATGCATATGTGTATAACCTAGATATGTTATTTCAAAGACGACAATACTTTGGGGAAAGTCTAGACTAGAGAGTGGTGAGGCAGAGATGGTATATACAAATCCTAACAAAACAATAAGAATACATGAAACCATGTGTACTAAACTTTACAATGTTGTTTGTGAGTGACCAAAGGATAATGACTGTATTTTCGAAGGCATAACCAAGCAGAACATGTAAACAATTATGGCTTATTCTAGAATATCCAGCCAGGAGGCCTGTAGCAAGTG
Organism: Xenopus petersii; assembly: GCA_038501925.1. NCBI lineage: Eukaryota > Metazoa > Chordata > Amphibia > Anura > Pipidae > Xenopus > Xenopus petersii. The sequence goes on from CM076686.1 coordinate 13,646,343, forward strand.
CATCTAATCAGTTTGCAATCAATGCAGCCTAGCAATTGTATTTTATTAGAAAATTTCCGTGATATTTCAAATAATCTGGTAACCCTAACCTATGTCATAACCAATTACCAACATCTAGGGAACAAAACTCTTTTTATTTTTTTTAATGGCAACTTAGAATGTAGGCATTCCCTGCTAGGTCAGTTATTTTATTCTTTACACAAGGGGTGCCTTTGCCAAAGGTAAGTAACAGTGGTACTAAAGTTGACCCCCTGAAAACAGTTCTCTTGTTTAATTTGTAGGTAGCAGCTTTTAGGTGCTTTTTGGAACTATCACTGATTATTTTGAAAGAATGAAGTTTTGTTCAAACGATCTCCACCTGTGTAGCTCACTTTCCTACTTAGGCCACACCAGCCAGGCCAAACTTGTACTCATGCAAAAATTGTAGGATAGAAAGGAGCATTACAATCCGCAGTCTTGGCTGCAAAATTCCTTTATTGTCACAAAATAAAGGAATAAAGGAATTTTGCAGCCAAGACTGCGGATTGTAATGCTCCTTCCTATCCTACAATTTTTGCATGATTATTTTGAAGGAATTCATCATGTTGACAGCAGGGATTACCAAGAGTTTGTCAATGGAAACAGAAAAGTTTTACAGGAGAATAGAACTGAGTTAGGAGAAGGTAAGTGGTTGCTTCTTGTTTCCACAGGAGTAGGAAGCCAGGGAGCTGAAACAGACAGGTAGTTGGTGCAGGTAAATCATGTATTAGTAAGGCAGGGAAATTGTTAAAATGCTGATTCCTATGAGTGTTTCTCTAGACCAGTGATCCCTAACCAGTAGCTCGTGAGCAACATGTTGCTCTCCAGTGGCCTCAAAGCAGGAGCTTATTTTTGAATTCCAGGCTTGGAGGCAAGTTTTGGTTGTATAAAAACCAGGTGTACTGTCAAACAGAGCCTCGATGTAGGTTGACAATCCTCATAGGTGCTACCAAATGGCTAATCACAGCCCTAATTTGACATCCCGAGAACATTTTTCATGCTTGTGTTGCTCCCCAACTCCATTTACTTCTGAATGTTGCTCACGGGTTCAAAAGGTTGGGGTTCCCTGCTCTAGACCGTTCTGTCCCTAAAATATTTTCTATAAAAATATTTCTGTCCCTAAAATATTTTCTATAAAAATATTTGAAAAGCTTAGAAAGACTTGAAAAACAAGATAGGTCCTGGGAGATTTTAGGTGAAAATCCATCAGATCT